>CM042217.1:13904030-14504030 GCA_023566465.1 Cottus gobio
GCAAATGTCCATGTTGTGTGTCTAACATTGGGACAGGAGCCTGACCACATTTAAAATGCCCTTGTTCTGAGATGTCCACGTGGCTTAGCCAGAGAAATCAGACACGTAACGGCAGTGTCCTCAGTTTAAAAACCAAAGCAAATGCATCCATCTAAGCTAACTACTATTTGTGTCTGCTGAAGATGAACAAGACTTTTGAGGACATACAGATCCTCCAGGAGCTGAATGCAGCCTGGATGGAGGTGGGACCACAAATCAAGAATTACATGGAGAGCAGTGTGCAGATTCAGCTGTTGCAGGTCTGATTTACCAACTGCTATCTCTCTTCAGGAAGGATGAGTGTGGGATGATGCTGAAAATATATTTTTCATATAGTGTGTGGGTGTGGTCTCCAGGTAATAAACATAAGTCAATGTAAAGTCCCCAAAACTCATGAATAGTCAACTGTGTATGTGTGCGTGTGTGTGTGTGTGTTACAGGATTTGCTGAGACGGCCAGAGGTCGCAGTACTGGTCAACCTGCGCCTGGAGAACACATCCTGGACGACCTCACGAATCGCACGTTTTCTGTCCACACCCTCGCCAGATGCCCAAAGGAAGCCCAGCGCACCGCCTACCTGGCTGGACATCTACAACGACCTCAGCCACACCATCACCACGCTCGCACAAATCACTGAGGTTCTCATTGTTTGGCATTGTTGTTTTCTCTTCATGCTGCTCTCCAAACATGTCAGAAATTCCAACCTCAATCTGAGAATATAGACGGAAGTGATAAAAGAACAGAACAAATCATGTTTGATGGAATATGGAGGAGGAAATAAAACGTTATAATACACTCCTTTAACTACGCTTACACCGTCTAATAAACTATAGTATGCTGACTAGAAAGCCGCTAGCTTTCCCGAACATATTGTCTGAACATTTCATAGTGACCAGGATTTCACGTCTCCTGTTTTTGTTTTCTGTCTATTTTTTTTAGATAGGGACAGCACTTTTGGGCTCATTTATATTCTTAAAAAATGTGTTAATAGTGAATATTGTAAATAGTGCAAGGTTTAAGTAATAACTTTAGCTTCTCTTTAATTTTGTTTATCATTCATATCTCATGTGTTTTCTATTGTTCTCTGCAGTGTTTCTCTCTGAACAAGATGGAGGGGTTGGAGACCGAGGGTCAGATGATTGACAGGGCTTTGGAGCTACTGGAGGACAGGCAGTTTTGGGCGGGTGTGGTTTTCCTGCTGCCCAACTCCTCGTCCCCTGACCTGCCGCCCCACGTCACCTACAAAATCCGAATGGACATTGATGATGTGACCCGGACTAACAAAATCAAGGACAGGTACTGAGGAAGAGCCAACACATAATTAAATGTTTTAATCTTTTTAAGCTGAAATTATGAATATCGTAAACCAGAACTTGTCTTACAGAACTTTCTCCAGCACTTGGATTTTGGAGTGACAAAAATATATTTTTGGTGTTTTTTCTTCAGATTTTGGGATCCTGGTCCAGCAGCTGACCCATTTAATGATATGCGCTACATTTGGGGTGGCTTTGTGTACGTTCAGGACCTGGTGGAGAGGGCTGTGAGCCAAGTGCTGAGCGGAGTTCAACAAACAACCGGCATCTACATCCAGCAGATGCCCTACCCCTGCTATGTGGATGATGTGTGAGTCGCATGCTGTACAACAGTTCCACATGTTCACGCTAGAAACAGACCAGCACAGCCGTAACCTGAGCAGCTGGTCTGGAGCAGCAGGCGTTTCAGTGCACTTTAAAGTCAGAACAAGTATTTTAACTGTTAAAAATTGTCATATACTTTGAATAACATTTACTACCTTCTGCTTTGGACTACAACTACATTATTACTTTGCTTTAGAATATGAATTAAAATTATTGTTACCATTATAACAGTTTCCTCCGAGTGCTGAACCGCTCTCTGCCACTCTTCATGACACTGGCCTGGATCTACTCGGTGGCGATGATCATCAAAGGTGTGGTGTATGAGAAGGAGGCGAGGCTGAAGGAAACCATGAGGATTATGGGTCTGGGAACGGGAACGCTGTGGCTCAGCTGGTTCATCAGCAGCATCGTTCCTTTCCTGGTCTCT
The DNA here is from genome assembly GCA_023566465.1 of Cottus gobio. Taxonomy (NCBI): domain Eukaryota; kingdom Metazoa; phylum Chordata; class Actinopteri; order Perciformes; family Cottidae; genus Cottus; species Cottus gobio. The sequence continues at coordinate 13,906,134 of CM042217.1, forward strand.
GCGTGGTTCCTTATTGCACTGCTTAAGGCAAGATGACCACTCACTCAACACATTATTTAGTAGCTGGGTTCATACAGTCATGGAAAATCTGGAAAAGTCATGGAATTTTAAAATGGTTATTTCCAGGCCTGGAAAAGTCCTTGAAAAAAATGTAATCCCAAAAGTTCTGGAAAAGTCATGGAAATGTGTTATATTCATATGTTCATGTCGTTCATTTACGCTGAGTTTGAAATAATTAATATGCTTTTAAAAGAAAGATGCTCAAAATATAAGCAGGCATACGCTGAGGATATCTATAAATGTTTATTCCTTTAATCAAACTATTGTCTCTTATTCATTTGTGTCATTTAAGGAATACTGTATGCTTTGGAATCCTCATTGCTAGTTTAAATACTACATTTTCTCACTTTTTCATGTATACACCGAGATTTCACAAAATGTTTGGTCATGGAAATTTGGTTTGAAGTCATGGAAAAGTTATGAAAATCCATTGGTCAAAATGTGTATGAACCCTGCAGTAGTTCTATTGCATATTGTGATGTTCAATGCAAAAGCTTTCTTTTATCTAAAACGTGTGTGTCCATGGTCACCGTTTCACGTCTAATATGGTAAAAGGATGAAGTGATGACATTTTGGATAGATACGAATGTACACTGCAACATGATGGGTTGGTGGTGGCATACAACAGCAAGGCCCTAATTCTAGTTTGTCTTATTCTCTTCCAGTGGGGGGACATCCTGCCATACAGCGACCCAACTGTTGTGTTTTTCTTCCTGACGGCGTTTGCCACCGCCACCATCATGCAGTGTTTTCTCATAAGCACATTCTTCTCTAAAGCCAACCTGGCTGCTGCATGTGGAGGGCTGATCTACTTTGGGCTTTACCTGCCATACGTACTATGTGTGGCTTGGAGAGACCGGCTCAACACCACCTACAGAGTCCTCGCTGTGAGTAAAATAATAATTGGTCCAATCAGAAAGTTTCTCTCCACAGTTCTAGAAAAACGTGTTCTAGTTGTATAAAAATTAACTTAATGAACAGATAGAATTGGAACATTAACCATGACATTCAATGTATCTAATTAATTAAATTAAACTGAGCTTCAACACCCAAAAGTAGCATTTCAAGTGTTCTCATGCCAAGATTGAAAATAGTTTGTTCCTCTTTTCTCAGAGTTTCCTGTCTCCTGTGGCCTTTGGCTTCGGCTGTGAGTATTTCTCTCAATACGAAGAGCAAGGCGTGGGCATCCAGTGGTACAACCTCCACTCCAGTCCTGTGGAAGGAGACTCCTACAGCTTTACTACCTCTATAGTCATGCTTTATCTGGACGCCTTCATCTATGCTACCACGGCCTGGTACATCGAGGCAGTGTTTCCTGGTATGATGATTGGAGCTATATCTGTGCCAACAAACTAGAGTGTAATTTGTTTTGTGTTGAGTTACAATGAAGGGGTTTGGGTTACAAGCTGTTGTGAATGTAGGCTGAGCACATTCTCCCGTCGCTGACAAACGATCAAACTACACATTTTTAAAATGGTCTTAGACTTGTGTTTTAGACATCATTTCATTTAGAGAAACAATGATTTAAGATGTGAAAGATAGTTTTTTAATCTTGTGAAAAATATCAAATACTTTTTTTTTCTAGCTTCTGGTTTTTTTGATCATTCTTAAAATATTTTATTTTTTCAATGTAATATTGGGGGACTCAGTAGGTTATCATTACCATGTACTCCCTATGTAAGTGACAGTGGTTTAACTGGTTTATTCATCAAAATGCAGTTATAAAATGATAATGTTTTGGTTGAATTTGTTAATTTGTGTTTGTTTGTGTTTTTCACCAGGTGAATATGGGATCCCCCGGCCCTGGTACTTCATCTTCCAACTCAACTACTGGGGTGGAGTTCCCCTGGAGGTCGGCATGCCGATCCCCCCCGCACCTACAGAACAGGATGAAGGTACAGAGCTCTCCATTCTGCTGCACAGCAGCTGTTTCTGTTTGTCTGTCATAGTCATCATCTAAATGCAAAATCCTGACTACAGTTGTCTTTCTTCGTCTGAACCAAAGTAGAAAAGTATTTTTACAAACCATCAGTTCTGTTGTCCGTGTCGCTGCGTCTGGCCTTTGTTACCCATAATCTCTTTAATTTTGGACTTGACTCCTGTAGTAAAGTTAGGGGAGTTATGTTCTCGACTTGTAAAAACATTTTGTGACCCTTTGGCTGATGATGTCTGCTCACATACTACACTTTTACTATCAATTATAAATCACTGTGAGAGTAGAATTTACACTAGGTAATTAGCCATTGTTCCTCCCCCACATTTATATATATTTAACGATACATTGTCCCTACTAAATACATACAATTGTTTTCTGTCATCAGAGCACATTGAACCAGAGCCCACTGACCTGATCATGGGTGTGAGCATCAGAAACCTGGTGAAAATATACAAGAAGGGAGCCAAACTAGCCGTGAATCACCTCAATCTGAAGTTCTACGAGGGGCAGATCACCTCTTTCCTCGGCCACAACGGAGCCGGCAAAACCACCACCATGTAAGAAGCAGGACAATCAGCACTAATGTGTTCTATCATTATGTGTCTGAGGGCTGTTACAAGGATTTGATACAAAATGAATCACTTTGGTTGTGTAAAATTTCATGGGATGTGATGTCTTGTTGTTTGCCTTTTGTCACCTAATGTATTGTAATGGTTTGGGCTTGTAAAGGATAATAACAGTGAAAAGATGTAGTTACTACACCAGCATCAGCACACATATGGCCACAGGAAAGGTCTGTAAAAGATAAGAGATTTGTATCTAATTTAAAGTGTAAGGTGTGCTTCCACAAATAGTTATTCTAATGTGTCTGATGTTTGTCAGATCTGTCCTGACTGGCCTGTTTCCACCGACCTCGGGCACTGTGTACATTAATGGGCTGGACATCCGTCATGACATGGACATCATCCGCAGGACATTGGGAGTTTGTCCACAACACAACGTCCTGTTTGACATGTAAGGCCTGTCTTTCCACGTCTTATATGTTCTATTGCTAAAAACTAGTAACAATTGCACATTGTTTTTGAATTACTATGGTTAGGTTCGATAGATTACAGAAATTCCCCCTCTCGATTTCATACAACCAGCCTCTTTTGAGAGTCTATAAAATGTATTGTATTATTAGTAATAACCAATTTTATGAAATCAGTCACATAACTATGAAATAGATAATTGTTCTGAAAACGTTATCTGGTAGGCCTGGAATTCACCAGAAAACACGGTTAATTTTTCGTCTCTGTGTCTCTCTCTCAGACTAACAGTGGAGGAGCATGTGTGGTTTTATGGGTGTCTGAAGGGTTTGTCTGAAGCAGAGGTGAAAGCTGAGCTGGACACTCTGCTGGAAGATGTCGGCCTCCTGCATAAACGACATGAACAGACCAAAAACCTCTCTGGTAAACTTGCTGGTTTGATTTCTGTATAAAAACCAGACTTGTATATGTTTTATGGATGGGGATGTAAACGTTGTCTTTCCCCTCCCTTTGTTTCTCTGTCAGGTGGCATGCAGAGAAAGTTGTCTGTGGCGATAGCGTTTGTTGGAGGCTCTAAGGTGGTTGTTCTGGATGAACCCACAGCCGGGGTTGATCCATACTCGCGCAGAGGAATCTGGGATCTACTGCTCAAATATCGCAAAGGTGAAGGATAGCATCTTTGAATCTCATTGTTTTTCAGATTTTGGGGGGTTGAGAATAAAAACACATTTTAAAGGGCCTCAAGCCAAAAAGGCCAGAAAGCAAAATTTGCCTGAACTGTCAAACCAACAATGCGGTTTTGGAGTGACAACCTGCTTTATTTTTCTTTACTTGAATTCAAAAGTCTACATAATCACCCAAGAGTGGGGTAATCAAGTGCATAGAGTATACTTTGCCTGATCCAGTCTTTCTATTGTAATTTTGCTGTAAAACCTGGGTGTACTTTTCTTTTAGGAGATGGCTATGATCTAGAAAATTCAGAAAATAACCCCACATAAACCCGAAAACAATTACAAGCAAAATCCAAGACCAACATGAGAGACCTGTAAAATATACAGGTGACAAGTAAAAGAAATAGTCCATATGTTCATGTTATGTCTTTCTCCATCAGACCGGACCATCATCCTGTCCACACACTACATGGATGAGGCAGAGCTGCTAGGTGACCGGATCGCCATCATCTCCCAGGGGAAGTTGTGTTGCTGCGGCTCACCGCTCTTCCTGAAATCCCGCCTTGGATCTGGATACTACCTCACTGTGGTAAAGAGGGAGGGATTGGACACCAGCACTCCCAGCAGCACCAGTATCTGCACCAGCACCAGCACCAGCACCAATAAGCTGCCTGCTCTCAAGGTCTGTTTTTTTTTTTTTACTTTAATTATCCTGGGAAATTAACATATGCAAGCTTTACATTTTTGCTGTAAAAAAATATAATGGAAAAATATTAGTTTAGTGTTGATCTATATCTTGGAAAAAATAAGTTCAGTAACTTAGATGGGGTGAACAACAGGGCAGGAGTGAAACAAAGACAAAAAAAATAATCTTTGTGTTTCAGGACAGTGAGTCATCCATGAGTGAAGACACCGGCCTGGGAAGTGAGGGGAGTAGCTCATGTGAGTGTTTCACTGCTGTATGGCCTCTGCAGTTAACTGGTGTGCTTCAATGATAGTTAAGTGCAGTGCTAATGTCTTCCTAATTGATCTCTTTTCTTATCATCTTATCACTGCAGACCTTGCGGCGTTGCTCTCCCTGGCACAGCACCACATCCCGGGTGCGAGGCTGGTGGAGGAGTCGGGGCGCGAGGCGGTGGTCAACTTGCCGCAGACGGCAGCCAAAGACAGCAGCCTGGGCATCTTCCTGTTCGAACTGGATCAGAGGCTGACCGAGCTGGGCATCAGCAGCTACGGTCTGTCAGACAGCACACTGGAAGAGGTGAGAGGTTTTCATTGTTTTGATGGATAAATAAATAAGCTACTTGATCCACCTGCCAGAAATAGGTCATCAGGCGTCCATTTTTTTCTTTTATCAAGCCACCAACCTACAGTAAATGACTTAGTGAGTGCCAATGATTGTATCGGCACCTTAGTTTTGAGATTGAAGGGTATTAGTAGAGTAACTAAAACTGGATACACAAAAATATAGATTAAATGGTAATTGAATTGAATTGTGCCTCAGAGTGAAAGTAAACTGAGTAATTACGATATATACAGCAATTACTCCAACAGTAAACTAAGAGATAATTAAAATGTTGTGTTAGTTATCAACCGATCACAGAAAAACTACTTTAACATAATCCATATCAACAATCATTAGTCTGTCTGTCTGTCTGTCTGTCTGTCTGTCTGTGTCTTTCCTTCCTTCATGCCGGAGCTTAACAATGCTTTATCTGAAGGACTGGATATTTGTGGAGCAGCCATGGTCTTAATAGGTTTAACGTTAGCATCAGATTAGCACTGATAGTGGCTCCGCTGACCTTTGTAAATCTGTTTGATGCTTTTTTTACTGCCACCTGCTGTCTGCAGCTTCAGCCATAAGGGCCTGAAGATCATTTCAAAGCAGTTCTTCATCAGAAAAGTGAAAAGATTTTCAGCTTAAGCAAGTTAAAAAGAATAACGCTGCATTGGGTGAGAGTCATCTGGGGCGACTGTGGCTCAGTGGTTAGCAAGTCGGTCTTTCAATCAGAAGGTCGGTGGTTCGATCCCCGGCTCCGGCAGTCTGCGTCGTTGTGTCCTTGAGCAAGACACTTAACCCTAATTGCTCACCGTTGCTGTGTCTATGTCTACTGTATATCATGTAAGTCGCTTTGGATAAAAAGCGTCAGCTAAATGAAATGTAATGTAAATGTAATGCAACAGAGACAATGTGTCCATTGAGACCTTTCAGAGTCACAACTAAAATGATCCACCCACTGGAAGAGCATCTTGTTGTGTTTGTGAGCAGGAGTTTAATATCATGGTCATTCTGTTCACTTCCAGATCTTTTTGCGAGTGGCGGAGGAAACCGGCGTGGATGCTGAACCAGAGCTGCAGGCCGAATCTCCCCTCAGGCAGCAGCCATCAGCTGGGCAGAGCGCTGACCGACAACATGTTGAAGAACCAGTGACAGGTATGCACAAACACTTACAGACATATGGATTTGTGTACATACCGCAGTGTCCCCATGCACAGTCAGTCTGCTGTTTCATCTCCAACTGTGATTGTTTGTTACCGTAATGCTGCCAGGGAGGAAAAAGCTTCGAAAGCAAGGTACCTTCAGATCATTCTGTACTGGAAAAAAAAGTGTTTATATTTTCCCCCCAGATTAAATACACTGCATATTTCCTCACTCTGTACCTTTAACTGTGAGCCAAGAATTAAGAGAGATTTAACTGATTTTGGGTTCATGAACGTTGACATGCACACCAACATTTCTGCACTGAATCAGCCTTTTTTCTACAAATGTGTTGTTGTCATGTTTCTAATCTAGTTTTCTGTTGCTCTGATCTGACAAGAGTCTCCATCGCATTACAGGTCGACAGCACTCTATGTATTTATCAGCCCAATATATTGGTGTGCTCACAAATACGTCATATTGTGTTCATTTAGTTTTTTTATTACTAGTCCTGTCAAGCACTTTGTGACTTCTGTCTGTATAAAGTGCTTTATAAATACATTTTACTTACTTACTTACTTGCTTTTCCTGCTTGCAGAACCTCAGGAGACAGACCTGCTGAGTGGAGATGGCCGAGGTGGGATACCCCTGACCGGCTGGTGGCTGACCTGGCAGCAGCTGAGGGCTCTCTTCATCAAACGCTGGCTTTATGCTCGAAGGAGCCGCAGGGGCTTCTTCGCTCAGGTGATGAAAAATATTGACAGCGGCTGTTTGATAGCACACAAAACAAACGGTGTCCCCTATCCGGTATAGTTGACTTATTAGTAGTTGTTAGAGGCTTTGTTTACAAAAAGTTCAATGGTTGTTTTTAGGTGTTAATGGCTTTAAGTCATTATTTAGAATGAGACCATCTCTCTGTAAGTGGTTCAGCTGAAGGTTGATTTGTGCTTCAGATTGTCCTGCCGGCTGTGTTCGTTCTGGTCGCTCTGCTCTTCAGCCTCATCGTACCTCCGTTTGGGAAGTATCCCGCCATGCAGCTGCAGCCCTGGATGTACGGAGAACAGTACACGTTCTTCAGGTAGGCCTCCACCCAAACATTCAACACGTCAGCGCAGAAACCATTGTTTTTCGGTTTCTTCAGCCGTCAATTGGTCAATTGGTTCGGTCTACTCCTGTGAATAAGCTGGTCATGCTGTTCACTTAATGCCTTGTTACTGTTATGTTGACAAGCATCTCTTCCGCTGGTTTATTATTTACAGCAATGACGCACCTGGGAACCCGGCCATGGAGAACCTGCTGGAAGCTCTGCTGGACCAGCCAGGTTTTGGTACCAAGTGCATGGAGAAAGAGGAGGAAGACAACAGCACGTAAGACAACCCCTGTGAATACAATCATTTGTCTCAGCAGCATCAGAAGAAGCTTAATGACACAGTAATGAAGGTAGAGGTCTTAAACATAGTACGAAGAAAACATGTGATAGACAGCAAAATAAATCAGTTTTCAACAAATGTGAGATAAAATAGACAGAGATTAAAACACATTTAATTCCTTCCTTACATTAAGACTACTGTGTAGGGTTAAAGTAAAAATGATGCACCTGCAAGTGTGGTCTTTTGATTGGGTATATTAAGTAATCTATGACCTCTACTGGCACTCAATAGAAATATAGAAATCAGTTGTAAGCTTTATATCCGTAAACAACGTGGTAGGAATCTGTTTACCTTTAGTTTTTCATGGTTGTTCGATGTGCTTTATTTTTAAAACCAGACATTTCGGCAACATTTTAATGCTTAAACCACAAACCTTTACTCCACGTTCATTCGCTGTTATCCCTGCAGGAGTCCTCAGTGTGAAGGCGAGCGGGTTGGCCCGTTCATGCGGCCACAGGTCTCCTTCTCCACCTGGCAAATGTTCAGCAAAGGCAACTGGACCAGAGACACACCGTCTCCTGAATGTCAGTGTAGCACGGAGGACGTACGCCGGATGCTCCCAGACTGCCCGCAGGGTGCCGGCGGATTGCCGCCTCCGCAGGTCAGTGTGGTGTCAGGGCAAGACCGATTTATTAGATTAATGCAGTGTTGATTACATTACATTACATTACATTACATTTCATTTAGCTGACGCTTTTATCCAAAGTGACTTACAATAAGTGCATTCTACCGTTTACAACAAGAATCAGAACAAGAATCACGAAGGTACAGAAGATTAATTAACTTTATTTTAAAATTAAGCCAAATAAAGGCATATAAACAAGGGCACATTTATATTTAAGTTAATTTGAAATATTAAGCCAAAACACAGAACATATTGTAACTCGTAACATTGTCATTAAATGTTTGCTTGTGCATTATATCATGTGGTCAAATATACTGTTGTGTGTGTGTCTCTGGCTTTTGAGATTTTTTATTTGTTATCTTTTAGATTAAGAGGTTGACTGGAGACATCCTCCAAAATCTGACAAGTTATAACATCTCTGATTACCTGGTGAAAACGTACTCTCAGATTCTCAAGAAAAGGTACTTCATTAAACATAATTTCACATTATTATTTGGTATTCCATTTTATTTAGTTACTTTCTTTTTAGGGTTTTGGTTTTGATTAAGAGTACTGGTGATACATTCAAGGATCTAAAATGCATCACCATTGCCTTCCCTTCTCGTGGTGTTAAAAACCTGTATCATCCATCTTTGATGTCAGTGATCAAGACCCAATTTTATTTGGTCAATTGTATTTATTAGTTTTACCCAAAATAACAAATCAAAAACAACTGTATCCCTCTATCTGTTTATTGTTGTATCTTCATGTGTAGCCTAGATACCATATGACTCTCAACCTTATTGTTCTGTACTGTACTTATACTGAATAGCTGATTTATTGTTATGAGACAACATGCAATATAAAGAACCTTTTGAGCATCATGTGATACACAAATATTCCCCCAAACTAGCCTGATGATTAAGATATAAGACTGGATATACAATAATGCTTTGAAAAAAAATATTTTTGTTTTAGTGTGATTGCCAACATATTATAAATATTTTTAAAAAACTGATGTTGTTAGAACACTGATTTCACTGTTTGTGTTTCCTTTAGAGAATATCCTTCACACATTCACGCTTTTCCCTTTGTGTCTTTAACAGCCTAAAAACCAAGAAGTGGGTGAATGAATTCAGGTAAGCTGCTGGTTTAAAACTTAATTTTGCTGGCACAATATCTGCAGTTCTTATAGCCATGTCATGGCTTGTATACCTTCTTTAACATAATTATTCTAAAGGACTGACAAAAAACAAACTGTTATGCTAACAGATATGGAGGTTTCTCTCTCGGGGGCAGTGCCACTCAGACTTTATCTCAAGTCCACCATGTCCAAGACTCAATCGTGGCGATCAGGACTCGTTATCAAGTTCAGCAGGTATAAACGAGGTTTCAAGCATGTTTGACTGAAACTGCTGTTTTCCTGAATGTTCTTAATGTTCTCTGATGTTGTTTGATTCATCACAGAACAGTTCGCTGGATCATCTGCTAAACAGACTGCCGGATTTTCTCGGAGGACTGAACAGTAAAAACAATGTCAAGGTAAATGTGTGTCTGTTTATCTGTCTTCTCTCTTCATTTTCAAGAAAGAAGTACTGAAAAGGGTTTATCTCGTTGCTGTACTCAGGTGTGGTACAATAACAAAGGGTGGCATGCCATGGTGTCATTTGTCAACGTGATGAACAACGGCCTGCTGAGAGCAAGTCTGCCACCAGGTCCAGAGAGGAAAAGACACGGCATCACAGCCTACAACCACCCGCTCAACCTCACCAAGGAACAACTCACAGAAATGGCCATGTTAGTTCACTACTGCAGTTGTATGGGTTAATGTTGGTGGAGTTGGTTTCTTGTGCTTGTTACATTACCCCAATTTGTCTCAAAAGTCAAATTCAGCTTAAGTGATACAGGAATGTGTGTATTTGTGTATGTTGATATGTGTTTTTCTGTGCCTGACTGTTCCCTGATTCCTCCGTCAGGATGACCACATCCGTAGATGTTCTGGTTTCCATCTGCGTGATCTTTGCCATGTCCTTTGTGCCGGCCAGCTTCGTCCTTTTTCTGATTGAGGAGCGAGTCAGCAAAGCCAAACACCTTCAATTTGTCAGCGGGGTGAAACCGATCCTTTACTGGCTGGCCAACTTCACCTGGGACATGGTCAGTGCTCGAGAGAGAGAGAGAGAGAGACATTTCCCTTACTATTATCAGCCACAAGTTAACCCTTAAAGGTTTTCACAATGTGACAACAATCTCACTTTGCAAATACGTAAAAAAAAAAGTTATATATCTTCAGCCATATTACATTACATTTCATTTAGCTGACGCTTTTATCCAAAGCGACTAGACCGTAGACACAGCAACGGTGAGCATATAATATTGCATGCATTAACACTCACTGGAATAGATGAATTGTGTTGTAATTCCTACAGTTTGCCAGTTGAGGTTGACAGAGAGTTGCTTCTTCAACCGATCAAAATCTTTCCACCTACATTATATTCAGATCATATCATTTTACTCTCAAAATACACTCACTGGTTAGCAGGTCTGACTTTCAATCAGAGCATCGGTGGTTCAAACCCCGGCTCAGCCAGTCCATGTTGTGTCCTTGAGCAAGACACTTAACCCTAATTGCTCACCATTGCTGTGTCTACAGTCTACTGTATATCATGTAAGTCACTTTGGATAAAAGCGTCAGCTAAATGAAATGTAATGTAAAAAAAATACAAGTAATACAAATCTGGAAAAGTAATCTAATACAACCTATATACTTACATGAGATAACTTCATTTAAATTCTGCTTTGTATCTTATCAACCGTGTACAAAAGCTACAGCTGTGTTCGTATACACAACAGCATTGCAGGAAGAAATGCAGACACCTAATTCATCTCAATGATGGGACTGTGTTTCTACAGCAGAAATGCATTGAAATGCTCCGTCTAAAAACTTTAACCTGGTATAACTTTTGTTACAACACAATTTGACATCATCTTGTCCTATTGCATTTTCTCCTGATAGTTCTGGGCTTAAAACCTTAACCTAAACTCTGTCAGGGCTTTCATGCACGGATGGTATAAAAGCTCACCTTAGTTCTCCAGTCAATAATGTGCTAAAGATGATTTTCAACGGAAAATAATGTTCACAAAGACTTGCTCTTCTTCTAAAATGTCATCTTGTCATCTTGTCAGTTGAACTACACAGTCCCAGCCTCCATGGTGGTGCTGATCTTCATCTGTTTCCAGCAGCAGTCGTACGTCTCAGAGTCCAACCTGCCCGCTCTCGTCCTGCTCCTCCTGCTCTACGGGTGCGTTCAGGCTCAGACTACACTGACTTCTGTCCTCGCTGCTACACTTCTAAAATCATACATTGTCAAATTTAACTGGACTGAATGATCAGAGGGAATCTGTGTGTGTTTCCATGCTAAATGATAAACTGTTTTCTTTTGATTCATGAGTCTCATTGTTTAATCTAATTGTCTCAATAATTCACCAAAGATCTTTCTTATCAGCATTATGAACTTGATTAGTATCGAGAACATCCTGAGTACTTAAGACATCATGAGCTTAAATCTGGATTTTGACCTTTTTCCTTTATCATCCGTCATTGTTTTACTCCATTCGTAACTACAAAGGCAAATGTGTCTAGAGCAGTGATCTTTAAACTGTATCATTAGTCACAACATGATTTATAATATGGAATTAAATAAACCCCCATGCCAAAAAATACAGGTTTGAATTGTTTTCATAGTATTTAATTTACTGTTATGATAAACAATGTTCTCTCTGTAAACAATGTCTCTATTTACCTAGTTGGATCATAGTCTATGGCAAAACTAATGACTGTGTATTGAATAACCTCATCATCCTTTTTAGGTGGTCCATCACCCCTCTGATGTACCCAGCGTCCTTTTTGTTCTCAGTCCCGAGCACAGCCTATGTAGTCCTGACCTCCATCAACCTCTTCATCGGAATCAACGGCAGCATTGCCACCTTTGTCCTGGAGCTGTTTGTTGACGAGGTACAAAGCGCACCAGTCTGCACGGGCAATGTGACAAAAAAAAGAAGAAAAAAAAAAAAAGATGTATTCACAATTTATGGGATTTCTTTTCAGCATCTGAACGAGGTGAACAGGATCCTAAAGAAGGTGTTCCTCATCTTTCCTCATTTCTGCCTGGGACGAGGACTCATCGACATGGCCAAAAACCAGGCCATGGCAGACGCTTTCCAAAGACTGGGTACCTATGACAATTATTTGAACCAATGACACTTTAGACTTCTCTGCTTTTGTTGTCATTGTGGTTTGAATATACAGTAAATTGTATTTTGTTGTTTTGCTAGACCCTTTTATGTACTAGGAAAACTTCTGTTATCATCTTGTGGGGCGTTGTTATCTGCATAATTTAAACTTGAACTGATTGTTGGACTGCAGCAAACGCACAGGATGTACAATCTGTAAAGATAAATATATGTAAAGATTGTCTTTGCCTGTGGTTCTCCTCCTCCAGGCACAAAGCAAACACTGAACCCTCTTCAGTGGGACACTGTAGGGAAGAACCTGTTTGCAATGGCAGCTGAAGGTATTATCTTCTTCATCTTCACCATACTGCTACAGTACAAGTTCTTCATCCGCCTTGGGTAAGTTTAAAACAACCCTTCAATATTTTAGTAAAATGCAGACCGATCTTTTGTTTGGATAATGCATCTGTACCAAAGTGATACAGGGTGATCTTGTACCGCCCCGTTCAGGTCGTGGTGGGCCGGACCTGAGATGTCTCTGCTTGGTCCAGAGGATGAGGACGTCAACAGGGAGAGAGAGAGGGTCAAAAGTGGCAAAGCTCAATCAGACATCCTCTCCATGATAGACCTGAGCAAGGTACAACCACCAATCGGCCTAAAAAGTACAACTTAAACTGTTTATGTTGTTAACAGTACTGTGGCTGAATCACAGCAAATGTCTGCTCTCAGTTGACATCAAGCATAATCCATACAAAACAGTAACACTACTGTTTCAAGTTATGTTTGGAAGAGCTGCATTTGTGTATTTGTGTTTGAATTTCAGTCTGCCATCATTGGTTGATGGTAAAACAAAGGACCTTTTGTTTTGCAGGTTTATAAATCCGGCAGGAAGCCGGCGGTGGATCGTCTCTGCCTTGGGATTCCTCGTGGAGAGGTGAGTGATATACACACCAAAAGAAGCACTCTCTCACATTGCCTGACTTTTGTTCTTATCAGAACTGTTTGTCAGCCATGTATATCTGCTGTAGATACAACCGCAGCTATTACTGCTACTTTAACTACTACAGTAGTTTCTGCTGCTGTAGAGTGAAACATCTGTTATATTGCAGCTAATTTTGGAATATAAAGTTCACATTAACTCAATGGTCCCAGCTGCTCAATACAGCTGCTGCACGTGTAGATGTATTTGTAAATTGATGTTGTGTTTGTTTCCTCCAGTGTTTTGGCCTGCTGGGGGTGAACGGAGCAGGGAAGACCTCCACCTTTCGCATGCTGACCGGAGACACGGACATCACCTGCGGAGAGGCTTTCATTAATCAGCATAGGTACAAACACTCTGCACCACCAACTTTTACAAAAGCCTGGTCCTACTAAGTGAATGTGTCCTGGATATAAGAGAACAGGAATATATGTGTGACGCTGAATTAACCCGTATGAAACGTTATGGCAAATATGAAAACACTGCGCATTTATTTCATTAATGAGCACATTTAAGACATCAAATACTGAGTTTAAACTTACTGTTATTTGGCAGTTTGTTGTCTTTGACATGCCTACAATTTATAATAAGCTACAAGAGCTGAAGTTGATAGCATAACTGTTGCAGTAGCAGTAGGAAATTAGTAGAAAGAGGGTCAGTTATAGGAGTACTATTAGCACCACTAGTAGAAGTAGTCGTTATTATTGCATGTATAGTAATGAAGGAGCAGTAGTACTGATGGTAGCAATAGTCAAATTAATAATACTATTAGCAGTAGTTCAATGTTAGCAGTAGTATCATTAGTTGCTGCAGTAGAAGATGCAGCAGTAATTGGAGGAGTAGTAGTAGTAGTAGTAGCAGTAGTAATGGTCATAGTAGTAGAATAATCATAAGTCCTAGTTGTGACAGTAGATCAAGTACTTTGCTAGTGTACCATTTACATAGTCATATTAGTACTTAAGTAGTAGTACCAAGAAACATAATAACATCAGAAGTAGACCAGCACTATAACTAAAGTAGTAGTAGCAGCAGTAATCCTACTAGTAATAGCAACAGTTATGACAGGAGTACCACCAATAGCTGTATTATTAGTATTGATATTGGTAGTACTGTTTCTGTGGTTCTCAGTGTGCTGACAGAGATGGAGCGAGTCCACCAGCTGATGGGTTACTGTCCACAGTTTGACGCCATCAGCGACCTGCTGACGGGTCGGGAACATCTGGAGCTGTATGCCCGCCTGCGGGGAGTGCCAGAGGAGTCTGTCCTCAAGGTTAATAAAGCAGCAGTTCACCCCAAAACTGAAATGAAGACATTGAGTCATGTGATTTCTGAAATTGTGAGACACCGTGACAGAATGGATGTGGAGTGACAGGTAGGTTGTGCTGGATTTAAAGTGGTGTACCGTATGATGTCATGTAGGTGGCGCAGTGGGGCGTGAAGAAGCTGGGACTGACCCAGTACGCTGAGCGGGAGGCTGGAGGCTACAGCGGAGGCAACAAAAGAAAACTCTCCACTGCCATCTCCCTCATCGGGTCTCCTCCTGTTATATTCCTGGTGAGAAACAAACATATTCACCAAACACTGAGATCAACACAGAGGATGAACCTAATACCACCTTTGAAAACATGGAAACATTAATTAATTGACATTAATATATCAAATATCCAAAACACATATTAGAATATGTAGCATTATAATACTACATATTGCAACTCTGACATCACATACATGCATGCTTTTTCCGAGGTGATGTGGTTCACTAATTTAATTGTTACCGCTACAGTAATATCTTTTTTTTTTTTAAATCTTTCTTAAAATGTGTTGCTAAACTCTATTATTTTTTTTACTTACACGCTGCCTGTTGTTTCCATGATGCTTTGATTTATTGAACTCTTGTTAGGATGAGCCCACCACTGGCATGGACCCCAAAGCCAAAAGGTTTCTATGGAACTGCATCCTCAGCGTCACCAAGGAAGGAAGAGCTGTGGTTCTCACCTCCCACAGGTAAGAGGAGGTCTACACTAATGTATTCTTTCATATCGTCATTAACAGTAAATATATGGCTGTAATGGCTAAAGACACATTAGCAAGATAACGCACAACTTCCTGTTCCTTCAATGGAGCACTCAGTAAACACAAAACCCTGTCAATAACCTTCTACTGCTCCGTCAATTCTGTATTTATGGCTAAGAATTTCTTCAAGGTGTGAATTATGGTTTATAATAAGTGTTAATGGATTCATCATGTGTCTGCACGGTCAGTATGGAGGAATGTGAGGCTCTCTGCACGAGAATGGCCATCATGGTGAACGGCAGATTCCAGTGTCTCGGATCTGTTCAACACCTGAAGAACAGGTAAGCACACTTGCAATATGAAATTGAATACATTATTCTATTATATTGGATTTTGTCATATGCCCATTCTCCTTAAATGGACCGTCGTACAGTGACTTACATTTAACTGTACTTGCAAAGAGAATTTCAGCATTGCAGATTTTTAATAATTCTGTATGTTACAAGAACATTTTGTAAAAGAAAAAAGGAAATCCCAATGCTAAACTGGTTTATTAGCCCCATTGTAAACTGCACACAGTAGAACGGACACATTATTCTACTCAGGGACAACACATATCATGCGGCTAGCTTAAGACCAATGCAGTCAGAAAATGTGAACGTGATAGCAGCAACGTTAAAGTAATTCACTAAGCAGCTTCATAGTGTCTGTTTGTGGGTATAATCTCTTGTTTGTCCAGTCTGTTGATTTACTGTAAATACCTCTGCAAGAAATCTTTTGGTTATAATCTGTAGACCCTCGTGAGTTTAACCTTTTCTCTATGTGTTGTTCCATATTCTTGTTTTTAAAGCTGCTTCAAATTACACTAAACTGTAACGTTACATACAAAGTCTTTACTATTGTTTTGTCCTTCATCTTCCAGGTTTGGTGACGGCTACACTATCATCCTCCGCCTGATGGACACTAAATCCAACCTGGACTCATGCCCCATCAGCACTCATATGAAGAGCTCTTTTCCCAGCATCGAGCTGAAGGAGCGCCACCAGAGTGTGCTGCAGTTCCAGCTGCCCTCACACGCCTGCTGCCTGGCTCGTGTCTTTGATGTGCTGGCCAACAACTACGAGGAGCTGGGCATCATTGACTTCTCTGTTTCTCAGACCACCCTGGACCAGGTGAGGATGAATAAATGATGCTACTGCCATGAGAGACATTCAAGCTTTTCAGATTTCTACAAGAGTGTGGTAAAGGTCCTACTCTGGGATCTTTTGTAAATTTAATAAATAGAGCATTGTGTCAGTTATCCTTAATTGAAGCAACGTTGAGGCTATTTCCCACCAGGCTTTGCCCTCAGGCTAGTGTTAGAGGGATGGAGGAAAAGGCATGAATTGTAATGTTTAACAGCTAATAAAAAAGGGAGAAAGGGCAATGCACAGTAAAGACAATCCCACCCTAACCTACCTAAATATATAGTATATCTTCACTTGCTCATGTTCTTTCACATTTTTATGATACCATGAAATCTTACAAAGCTGTAGAATTTAGACTATCTTTGGATTTCAAGTTGCAAGTTTAGGGTCTAAAATTAGCACCCTAAGCCCGTAAAATGCTAATTTTGGCAGTGGTGGATAAAATTGTCAAGCCATTCGCCCCTTTGGTGGACAGGAAAACACACCTCATGCTTTAGAAAGCTGAGCTGTAGCTCAGACAGCTGTTGACAATTGTGGCAGAGAGGAAAATCTTTTTAATTTGGTAGTAAACGTACAGTGCAGGTATTAGTTTGTCCCTGAATTAACGACAGTAACAACAATAATGTGATGGATAGTTGAGTGTAATTTGCTTGATAGTTAACCAAGCTCATTTAAATCAATTAAAGACTTATGACACTAAAGCATATTCATTTTTTTAGGTATTTGTCAACTTTGCCAAAGAGCAGACGGATGACGACGTCCTCACAGATGTGGTCATCAGCAACAACAGAACAGTAGAGACCAACCTCACTACACTGCACTCCAAGATTAACACTCCCAACATCCAACCACAGACGCCAATCACACCCCCTCCGACAAGCAATACTCCAAAGCAGCATGACAAATCATGTGACAGCAAACCAAAAGAGGGTAAATCAAAAAGGCAAAAAACTGGCAAGCTCAAATCTAAAGAAAGCAAAGCTAACGGAGAGAAAAGCAGCAGCACGACGATGACCAGAGGGCCTCAGGAGAGAGGCCGGAGTGGCAGCAGTGGATCAGACAGCAGTAACGTTGGAGCTCAGAGGGATCCCAGTAAATCCAGTGGCTCCAAACACAGAGCAGGGAGCTCCAGTAAAAATCCTTCAGCACTCTTTATAGTCGACAGCAACACACAGGACAGTGCACTATGAAGTGGACTGGTGCATCACGAGCAGAGGATGTGGGTTCAAAGGACTTACTACAGTCAAAAGCTTTTTATTGCTCGCTGTATGTTCCTTTGAGTGTTTTGCAATGCTGGCAGCGACCTCAATATGCAACATGGCCTCCTCTGAAGAAAGAAAGATGAGTCCTTTCTAAAATGGCTTTGGTGCCTTCTTCATCCGTTAACATATCCGCAGCTCTATACCCTTTATTTGGGTTCATACATCTTACACTGTGTCTTCTCTTTCTGTATCAATCTCATTAGTCCAAAGATATTTTAGTTATAAATTAATATTATGCAAGGCTCAATGTAAAATCAAGGGTTGGCGTTCCTCAGGGCTCAATCATTGGACCTCTCCCAATCTCATCTTTATTTTGCAGAAAGCACTTTAAAAAAAGAAAATGTTGCAAATGCTCAAACAGTCACTGATGTACATGTTTAACATGTAATAATTCAGATGATTTTATGTATCAGAAAGCATTTGAGGGATTGTTTATCTTATATGGAGAGAATTATTACTGTAAGTTAATTGTGAAATACCTCTTCCTACATTTAATGATGAACTTTTGTGAGTACTATTCTTTTATAAATCAAGAATTAATTTTGTCTTTCATTCATCAAAAATGTTTTTTTTTTATTGATCTTGTGTGATTGTGTAACAATGTCACTATCCAAACAAAGGTTATTACACATTTTGTATGCCACATGTAGAATAATCTGACAAACGTCCTGCACAGATCTGAGAAAGGTCTGGACATCACATTTATTTATCACAAGTTATTGAAATATTTTCTCAATATGGAACTATTTAAAATGTCTGGACACACAGGTGACGCTACACAGTTTTAGCTGCATAGTGTCACTACAAATTATTCTACATAATGCCAAACTCCAAATACAGCATTCCAAATTAAATCAAACAAAAATGATGATAGATCCACTAATTAATTGTTCAATTTACTCTGAGCTGCAAACAACAAACGCAACAACATTGCCTTTGGTCATTGGTTGTTTTTTTATAATTTCAAACTATTTCATTATTATTTTTTTATCAGAAAAATTACACCGCTGACTGAATGTTCAAAGCAGGTTGTTACTGCACTGCAATGCATTGTTACATACCGTATTCAAACGATTGTTATAAGAATAATAGGCATGAGACAAACAAAGTATCAGAAGAGAGTATACAATCAGAATGGATTCATTCCCAAATGCAAACTGTTACAACATAATATATAATATTGAAAAAGATGAAATGTATTGTAAAAGCTGAAATGATGCAGAACTAATACACTAAGGTAGATAAAATGGCTGACGTGTACTTTTGGAATGAAAGTCTGTACTACTAAATGTACTTTTAAGGTATTATGCTTGAAAAGTTCTACTTGAACATACATCTATCTGAACATCGACTATAAGATGTACATTGTATACTGAAGATATGATAGCATAGACGAAGAAAAACGGGTTTATGTCTGTTGTGAATGTTTTGTCCTGAAGGAAAATAAAACTGTCTATACGTATTATTTAAAGACACATAATATGAAGTATGTTGTCCGTGTAGTTTATTGTTTTTGATGAATCACTGCAACACGTTGGACGTCAGGAGGCTCTGCTTCGTCATCGTGAGGATAAGCATTGGTTTTGGTGCAGATACAATTGAAGGGATGATCCTCTGTCTATTTATACTGCATCCACCCACAGATGTTTCTGTTACTGCTTCACTGTTCAAAGACAAGAGTCAGGCATCAAACTTACTGGATGGTGTTCTGTACACTGAAGTCATTTATGTCATTCTGATAGATAAACTTCTAGATTTACACGTTTACAACCACCTGCAAAAATGTTGCCACGGTAGAAACCATGGATGTATAAAGAGATGGGGAGTCGGCGCCCCATTCATTCCTATGGAAGTTGCTCAGTATTGCATTAAGCAAAATGAATTTGACTTACAAGTATGACATTACCAGGATCTTCTGCCAATCATCTGCATTATACAGCCTATAAGGAAGGCACACTAGCATTTCCTCTAAGCCTGCATCCCAGCCCTCTGTCTAGTCTCGTTCTCGGGCTCATTCACTTGACCAGAGGAAAGAAAATAACTCTGGATTTAGCTATTAGTGCATTTTTACAACTTTAAGGAGGGTCTTGGTAGGAACTGTATTTAAACCATCATGAGTCACTGACATTTCTATCCGTTGCTCTTTTGGATACATTTCTTCTAGTATACTAAGAAGTCTATAAAGATTATCCAACGTTATAAATCTTTAAGATTTACATCATCTCAAACCCAATTTCGACAAAGTATGGCTTTGTTTGAAAACCATTAAATGTGTTTACAATCATTAGTCATCTCTCTAATGTAGTGGCATAGTCCGCCATTCCACAATGGATCTGTACTTGAACAATACAAATACAACTACAGCAGTTGTGAAAGGAGGTGCCAAAAATAAAAATGGGCAAATAAAATCCTTCCAGATTTGACAGTCTGTTCCCCCAAGCTGGTCTGACAGGAACAAACATCCACAGGGGACGATGCTCTATTCATATCTGATATTAAATTTAAAAAAATGCTGTAACCCTGATAATGTACTTTCTACATTCCCCTGCTGTACTTTAACTTCGGTACAGTAAATAACATCCTGAAATATTTGACTCAAAACGACCAAACATACATGTCTCTCTTCTCTTTCAAGCGTTGTTCAGCAACAGCCACGAGGAGACTATCTGACTGTACACGTCTCCACGGCCCTTCATCGCCTCCTCTCCTCTTCCTCCCCAGTTTCTGTGTGACCGTCTGCAGCAGAGCCTCCAGACTGGACAAGGAGATGTCAGGAAGACGAAACTCAGGAGATCTCTGCTCGGAGAACAAGAGGAGATCAGACTGATCTGTAGTGTGATACACTTTAGTTTTGAATGAGAACATATATTTAATTTTCCTGTTCTGTTTCAGTCTGTGTGTTTTTTGTATTTGTGTTGGAAAAAGTACTCAGATCTATTACGGTATAGTTTTAATACCATAATGTGAAATGAATTCATTACAACTTAAGTATTAATAGAAATGTACTTAAAGTATCAAAAGTAAAAGTACTCTACTGCAGAATAAACGTCCACTGTGGCTGATTTATTTGTATATTAATCAATGTGTAAGTAGCATTTTATTGTTGCAGCTGGTCGAGGTGGAGCTAGTGTGAACTTCCTAATTTACAAAAATGTTTTTTAACCATAACACATGTTCTCTAATCTTTGATTTATTTTGTGAAATACTGGATGATTAAACCAAATGAAATAATTTCTTTGAAATGAAACCATGTGAGAAATCTGAGGGGAAATCTTTCATGGAGCTTCTAACAGCACATAGACGTCTGAAACATGATAAGAGCCTCAAGCAGACATGTCATGCTTCCTTTTCAGGTATTTACCATTGAAACATTTTAAGCTTTTGGGACTTATCAGCTTGGCAGTAATTTGCAAATATGGTATAAAATAATTTGCGAGTAAAACATGTTAAATACTTTGATATCTTTAGCTTCTGTTTGAACTCATTGAACAAATTACAACTTTCAGGAAGGTGCTGTAGTTTCTAACTTTAGAAACTCTTTTCATTGCCCAAAGCTTTGATGATTTGTACTCTATTTGGCTAATGTGTTCCTCCTTGTGACTCAATAATTTCCTTTCAATTGCAGGTCACTGCGCCAAACCAGTTCATGGTGATGCGGTATTATTAATTCTAACTTCCTTAATGTCCTTTTAACTGAAAAGGATTCTGTCAAATGAGCAGAGCTTTCAATCTCAGGATTTTAAGAACATATAATCAGTCTTTAACAATAAAGAAAAAATCCTACAAATTTACTCACACTTTCAGAGAACAGAGGGTTGTCTCTCCAGGGCATGTTGTCGGGTACTATGCCGTCGCCTTCGAAGCCTTTTATAGTTGAGTTTGAAGAGATGGTCCTGATGGGAGGTAGTGGTGTGTAGCCCCTCTTCTGACTGGCACAACACTCAGGAGCTGGTTTAGATTGAGTTAAAGGTGGCAGCACAAACCGAGGACATGGTTCAGAATCTAATCTTGTGAAAGAATTGAGTGTTTGGTCCCCTGATTTAATGACGTATGGGCCATAATTGTAGCTGGTTTCTGGTTCCTTTCTACAGTCTTCTTCCCCATCCTCATCCTCCTCGTCTTCATCAAGCTCTTTGGCTGCAGCCAGAACAGGCATTAGATTGACACAAAGCCTCATTTTATTTCCTGATGTCTCGCATGTAGTAACGTTGGCTGAGGAGAATGTGGTAAATTCAATCTTCTCCTTTGACTTTACGGTTCTCATCTTGGGAACTGATTTCTTCTCTTCACCCACGATCATCGGAAAAGTGTCTGAATCAGGTTTTTCTAGTACAACTGACCTCATCTTCTTCTCTTTCCTCATTCCAAAATTTTTATAAATGTCGTTGAGAATCTTCTTTGAAATTGTCCAAACATCTCACAAAAAAGGTTATGATAAAAAAATAGTTTGACCAATTTCTTTTTAACAAATTGAAAGGCTGCTTTTTCTCTCCAGCTGCAGGGGAAAGAAAGTTCAGAACAATTAGATGGCAACCCTATTAAACTGGCTGTTATGGTAACATGCACACAAACTCCGGTCAGTGTTTAATGGGGGGAGGAAAGTCATTGTTATTTTAGTTTATATCAAAGGATAGATTATGGTTGAGATGAAACCAGTCAAAGATGATGGATTATAAAGATGGTGGAGGTGACAGTGGCTGTATTTAAAAAAAGAAAGAAGATTTGGACCACACTCCAGTCATTCAGGTTTTTGAAGTCTATCAACAAGTCCACAAATACAGTTTACTCTCAATTGCAAAACGAAATCAAGTTCTTCTTCAGTTTGTGTTTGATTAATTTAAAAGATGCACTAATCATCATTTGTGATAATGACAATTAATTAAATGACTGAAGCTTGTGACTATACTATGACACTATGACTATACTAGATTGTTTTCCTTCCACCAAGAAATATGAATAAAAATGAAAGTGACGTAAAACTTTCAGATTTTGGGTATCATAGTTAGTTACCCAATCGGTTTAGTAGTTGTGATGTGCTTTTTGCATGCTGAATGACTTGTCTTGTAGTAAAAATGATGACACATAAACCCTGTTTAGATACAAATCTATAGATGATTGATTGATTTTGAAAAGTGTGTTAAATAGAAATAAATACAAGTCATTTTTTGACGTGATGACACGTTAAAAAACCTTACTAAAGGTAACCGTATCGAGACAGAGTGGGACCTCCTCCTCTTCCGCACTCTCTTTGCTTGTGGGGGAGGACGGCGGCTCCCTCAGTGTCAGGAGACGAGGAGGAGGAGGAGGAGGAGGAGGAGGAGGAGGAGGAGCTGCTGCTCACCGCCCACCAAACACAGCGTTAACCCAGCTCTCGGTCCCGACTCACTTTATCCATTAAGATTCAGAGCCCGGCTTTTCCCCCCTTTTGCTTTTGCTTAAGAAAAACATGGTCGTTTTGACAAAGAATGAAGAGCAGGATTATATGTGAGTGGACATCGCGAGTGTGCGACGCTAACGGGCTACTCGGTGTTAGCTTGCGTCGCGACTCCAGTTTAATAGTTAGCTAGCTAGTTTTCATCGCGGCTGGAGCGGATTTAGATTTTAAATCGTGCCGGCTCTCTTTGCTGATTGGGTTGACGTTAATGTTCAAGTTTTAACAGGCCGCCACGTTAAACGACCTGTCTCTGTTTGTTGTAACAGCTGGCAGCTAACGCTCACGAGCTAACCTGGACGTGTTGTTAGTGCAGAGCCTGAATGCATGTTTCTACACTAGAGAGGCTGCTAACGCTTCCTGCAACATGGCTCATGCACATTACATAGCGGTTTCCTCGCTAACGTGTACAGATCAAGTTACAGAAGAGATGTATCTAAAAATATTGTACACATCTATTAATGCCACAGCCTGGTAAGCAGAGTTTCTGGTTCACTGGGGTTTACATGTGAAAATGGTGCAATAGACCCTTGTGAATAAACCTCACGCACTCAAGGTTGCATATTATGTTGCTGTTGTGTTGCTAACAACCTGCAGGCTAAAAATGGCCCCTCACAGGCAGAAAACTGAGTTCTGAGTGGGTGTTGTGCAGAGGCAGTCCTGCACAACACCCACTGACCTACATCTGAAGCTCCTGCAGGGTGCCATTCCTCCTCTCATCCATTTACACGTACAGCAGTGATGCAACTGAAGCAGGCCAGTGAACGAAAGGAGAACTGTCCGACGTACAGCCCTTATCAACTGTTTCACAGTTGGGCATATTCTCCTTTCCCTTGATAAACTGACAAATACGAAAATGTTGTGACCCATGGCATTCAGAAATAATACAGTAAGCTGCTGCCAAAGAGACAGACACATTCTCGATGTCCACCTCATACTTGGGACAAGGCACCATCAATGCTGCAGGCCCAAGAAAATGTCCAGTTCAAAGAGCATTCTCAGATTGAAAATCAAGAAAGTTGACCGTCCAAAAGGCTGAAAATTCGGTCTCACTTAAGTTTTTTCCCACATCTTGTGTACTGAGAAAAGCATGCTCTCGTACACTGTGCCCCTCCCTCCCATCACTGTCTACCACAACGTGTAACCCGCAGCTGCAGCATTAAAGTTATACAACATTTTACACTTTTTGTTGTGAAAAAACATTTTACGAAATGTAACGTAATCATCGGTTGAAGAAATATATGCAGCAGCTTGAGAAAGTGCGCACACCAAACCAACATGAGACAGAACAATAAGATCTGTGAAGCTGTTGCTTCTCCTTCAGAATGTGTGTGACCTAATTGGCTCAAATTGTCCTCTGTTTTCCAGCCTGATAGAGGAGCGTAAATGCGTCTCCCTGCCAAGCTCTCCAGCCAAGCGAGTGTCTCCCACCAAAAAGAAGCAGTTCTTTATCAACCAAGCCATCCGCAACTCCGACCTCATTCCTCGAGCCAAAGGCAAGAAGAGTCTCCGGCGACAGGAAAACAGTAAGCTGTTATTATGAGATTATATATAAATTGTCATCCACTGCAGGCTGAACAATTCCGTGCAAGCTTGTGTGTGCGTTCAACAATTTGCATTGAATTGTTATTGCCGCAAAATGCCAATACAGTACAACAAAAGGATGTTTTTTAATCTCAAGAGTTCAAACTCTAAATGAATAAATCTGTCACCACTGTCCATCTCTCTCAGCACGCTTTCTTGCTAATCTTCTTGAGAGGGATGAGTGCTGCAAAGATGATCTGGAAGTGTGCAGTAACCCAGCGATCCCATCCATCTTCACTGAAGCCTGCACCAACGGAAACTACGTAGAGGTAAGTAGGGCTGGGCGGTATACCGTTTCAACCGGTATACCGGTGTCAAATTTACTTACGGTATGAATTTTTCACATATCGGCACGCCGGTGTCCGGCCGTAACATTTGTTGTCACTAGCGAAGCGGTCGGCGCTATGGAAGCCCATTTCCGCCAGAAAAAAAGCCAATCAGCATTGAGAAGCTCCGCGCGTCATCACTGTCGTCCTGCCGGTGTTGAATCAAACCGCTGCTGGTCCGCCTGAAGTATCGCTGGCAGCGGCCGTCATTCAGACGCTGTTGTGCGGCTACGGATGATATTATGAACCCGGACACGGGGGCGTTTGATGGTCCGAAATTAGAGGGACTTCCACAAGAAGTTTAAAGCAGAACTAGTGGTTAGTTCAATGGTGGATGGGGGGAACGGTACTGTTTTTACGGAGATAATCCACAGAGATAAGCCCCGCCCCCTTTCAGGCGCGAGTAAAGCCAGTAGCGAGTAAACTCACGCCAGTAATGGTGTGTTCACCATGGCTTCCATACGGAGCTACTTATGTTATGTGCATTAGAGTTAGAGTCATGGTTTAAATTTTATAACAACAATTAATAACCCGCAACTAACGCTCCTTAACAGGGTACAACACCACAACACAATTGTTTGTGACACATAAACAACTTGTAACCCTAATAATTGTACATTTATTAAATGTACACCGCCAAACTGCATGCTGGGTACAGCCCGCCCACTATCACAGCAAGAAGAAACTCCGTCGCTACATTAAAAAACGTAAAAGAGCGATGCAGGAGGAACAAGAGAGAGCAGAGATGCACCAACACAACGTGTTGCCCAGAGAGGAGCTGTGTCTGCTGGCTGGAGGGTTTGAAAAGTCTGACGTAGTTTAGAAAACGATGTATTGCAAAGAAGATGACCTGGAGGGACTTAGGACCCAGGGAAATGCAGGTGAAAAAACCCCGGAAGAGACAGACCGGAAGTCACGCCACACAATGTTCACAGCTTGCTGGGCAGTTGCGAGCAAGTTGGCCAGCGAGTGGTGAAAAATGAGCGGTGAACAACGAGCGGTGAACAGCTGTTCAGGTGGCCGGCGGTTCTTTTCGGTGTCGATAAATGAATGTCTTGACTTGAAAAAAAATACCGTGATATACCGTGAAACCGCCATAATCTTACAAAATACCGTGATATGAATTTTTGGCCATACCGCCCAGCCCTAGAGGTAACTGGACTTCAGCTGGGCTGAAGTTTCAACTTCTTCCAAATGAAAACAAGTATTAGTGTATACATTATAAATTGACTCCTCATCCTCTTGCTCTTTTAGCCATGGAATGACTTCATGAATTGCTCCGGTGAGGAGCAGGAGAAGCTGCTGTCTCTGCTGGAGCTGGAAGGGGCCAAGAAGAAAAACACCAACAGGCCCCTCAAGGACGAGAGGAATGGTGGGCGTCTCAGGCTGTGCTTGTTCGTAAGCTGGCTGTTGAGTGTCAGGTAGCCTGTTTGTCTAAACGTCACTCGTGTCTTCACAGTAAATCCTGCCTTCACTGCTCACGACTGCTTCCAGAGAATCGATCGCAGGCTGCGAGGGACTCTTCGACGGAAGCAAATCCCCATGGTGAGTGTCATCTGTTCAACCAACATGGTGGGAGTCTCCGCTCCCACAGCAGCGTCGGGCTGAAGTTAAAGTTTGACCAAATAGACTAAACGTCTAATGACCATATGGCGATATGATAACTGGTGGAAGGCGTGTGAACCCCAGTAGTTTTGGCCATATTTTGACTTTACTCTCTCCTGCATCTCTTGGAGGCTTCAGCTTCGCAAAAGTCTCTTTTTCCTTTTGGCTTCCACAGACTTTTAAAAAACATTTTCCTCCTCACAGGGAACTCTGGAAATACTTGAGGAAAACCTGCTGAGCTTCTTCATCGATCAACCTCACTCTGTTTACACAACCCACCTCGCCAGCAGGTAGAAATATTTCTTTCCATATTCAGGTCTGCAGGTCTTAAAGTCCTAAAAAGCTTTTAACTACATTTTTTTTAAGACCCACTGAAAGTATTAAAAACTCTTAAAATTCATATACTACATAGACAGAAGTCTTACATTTTTTTCTCTTGCTTGCAGTAATATTAGTTATAAAATGTTGTATCTGATTTTGGGCTGTTGCCAGACATTATAAACCTATAAACTAAAAGTGTGAGTTTCCATCAACACCACTACGTTACTACTGTTAGTGTCATAAAGGTAAAGTGTAAATTTTCAAATATCCAGTTTATGCCGCTTATCAGGGTCCAGGTCTCATTTATGTAGTTAAGCATGTCATTAGTAATTATTGGTATACTTAAAAATGTGACTTATGAATAATCTTGTCTCATAGTGTTGTAAACCTTTTTAACACACTTTTATGTCCCTGCCACCTGACGAACATACCGGTCATTGCAGCAGCAGGAAATACAACACAACAAAAAAACAGGATGTGGCACATAATTGGCATTAGACCCACAAAGACTAGCTTTATTGATGCATGCTGGGAACTGGTTGATTGTTTCTATATGTTGTTGGAGAACTGAAGAATGGAAAGTCACGTCTCTGTCTGTGTTTGTGAATCAGCTTTGAGAGACTGCTGCTGCATGCCGTCTGCCAGTTCATGGACCTCGTCTCTGCAAGTGAGTGGAAACGCATATAGACATATAAGTTATACTAGTCGGCACATTTCACCCTTAAAAATTGACATTTTGTCAAAGTCAAATTTGTTCCGTGTGTGTGTGTGTGTGTGTGTGTGTGTGTGTGTGTGTGTGTGTGTGTGTGTGTGTGTGTGTGTGTGTGTGTGTGTGTGTGTGTGTGTGTGTGTGTGTGTGTGTGTGTGTGTGTGTGTGTGTGTGTGTGTGTGTGTGTGTGTGTGTGTGTGTGTGTGTGTGTGTGTGTGTGTGTGTGTGTGTGTGTGTGGCCTACATTGCAGAGCATTCACTTAAATATTTTATATTATGACAGATTTGGTGAATTATTTCTCTATTTTAAGGCAGCATTATTTTGCTACCATTGAATATCTGTGGTGGGTTATTTTGATTTAATTTATTTCTCGTTTTGGCACAATAAAGGGGAAAAGATGGGCTGGAAGCATCAGTTAAGTTGCTTATGTCAATAGCTTTTAGACATAACCGTAGCACATCAACAGTATGTGGTTGTATAGAAGCTTTTGAACAAAATGTTTTTAAAATAAATAATTCTGTTTACACTGTGCTGGAGGTACGAAGCCAGCGTAATGTTTCCTCACATGAGGTAATAAAGGTCTGTTTGCTGCTTGGACCCTCAGGCTCGGATTACAACAGGTCACGTCAGACTGAAGTGGTGAACAAACAAGATGAGTTTTTACCTCCTACACTTCTGCTGTCAGCTTTCTTGGAGCAGATGAGCTGAAATGAGGTCAACGCCATGTCTCCCCGTTTCCTCCGCACAGCTCTGCTGCAAGCGGGAGCTCTGAGAAATGTAGATACTTCTGTCCGTGTCGTCGAGGTAACGTCCGTCAAGCTCCGATGAAAAAAATAGCTTTTTTCTGTGGTTGGTGCCTGGTTTCTGTTGCAAATGTTCCATTAATTTAATCCATAAACACGTCAGAGTTCATTGACCACCTGTATGTAGACACAGGCATCCAGACAAGATGTTAAACATTAGCATGTTAGTGTGCTGCAGATAGTGCTCAGCTCAAAGCAGAGCGCAACACGTGTACATTAGTGTACAACAAAGTACACCGTGCCTTGCTTTGAGAATACACCTTCTGATTTAGGCAACAGGACCTCACTTGCTCATCCTCAGGCCACATTTGACTTAGTCTGCCTCACTGGGAAAGATCGATGAGCAGAGCTGTGAAAGCTGTGTATAATATGTTAAACACAGCATCATAGAGCCGTGTGGCTCTAATGCTGCTTCCTTACTGCATTTGCTTTTAAGTTGAGTTGACTCATTAACATACCTATATTATGGGGAATGTGTTAATAACACAACCGGATTTGTGGAATTCACGATAACGAGCATGTGGTACACGTGAATACCATTTCATACAAAAACAGACTGTCATGAGCATTGTGAAAGTATTATGTCAGAATTAGTTTGTGAGCTACAAGTTAAGGCAAAGCGTGTAAACAGGTTAATAAACAGTAAATTCACTATGTGCCTTTCTATGGTGCATATGCTAGAATTTCACATATCATTAAGTTTAGACACAATTAAATATGACTTTTCAGTATTTATTCCTGAAGACATGTCATGTCTGTTCCTGAAACATCCCCACCCCTGCTGTTTGGTGAGAACTAGATAGCGATCTCATATTTAATATCTATTTCACTAAAGCACAAAGTCACAACAATAAATAAAGACAATATTATCCCAAAAATAATGGAAATTGTAGTTGAAACTAGTTCTCAGCTTGTGTTGCTTATGATGAATGCCATTTTGCAAAGGTGCTAAGACGGAGGAATGCGTTACTGCCTGTAGGATTTGTGTACGTGGTGAGGTGTGAAGCATGAATATTAATAATCTCTACATTATATGCACAGACACATCTCATTGTAGGTAAAGAAGTAAATGTCCATCAAGGGTGTGAAACAACTGCTTCTGGTGTGCTTGGGAAGTAATATCTGTAATATGTGTGAGATGAAAACTCCTAAAAGTAGAATTTCTTCGGGTTTCTCTCCGTGTATCGTCTTCCCACCTCATCTACACCCAGCTGTCTGTATCCATCCAGGAGCCACTGGATCTTTTTGCCTACTTACAAGCTGAAGTACATGATTGTACGGCAGCACTGAGGCTGAGCAGATCCAGGGTCAGCACAGGGTCAGCACAGGTGTAAATGTTGCTTCAGTAATGATCAATAACACAAGATGGGGAATACTGTCCTTAAAACTGCTATTAGCCCTGTACTTTTAGATTTATCCATGTATTTCTACATGTTCACACAAAACACAACTTCATCATTGAAAGTGTCTTTCTTTACATAATGTATGTTTTAAAGGTTTACTGGATGTGCAGTAGATGTGTTGCATTGGTAGAATAATAAGTTTTGATGATAAAAACTTGCTAAGTTTTAACTATCAGGTATGTTTCATCTCAATATTATCATTGACAACCTGGAACAGCACTTCTGCCTTATGGATTCAAGTTTCTATTTTTATTTTATGTACATATATTTCTACTTGACTGGATTTGGGAAACCAAAAAAAACCATCACCCAGATTTTCTTTTTATATCGTCATTGACAGTGTAACACAACTTGACCTGTTGCTACATTTTGTCAACAACCAAAGTTTGTGTTTGTTTTGTGTGGAAATCCAGTTTCTCAGGCTCTCAACTCTGAATGTCGTTTATCTCACATGGTGTCATTTTCTGTGTACTGACTTTTCTGTAGACTTTCTCCAAGACGGGCTTTTTAATTACATGTACGTAGTTGTGCTTTATGAAAGATTTAACTTGGATGATTGACCTGTGCCAACATTTGGATAAAAAAAAAGCATCAAATAGTCTAAAAGCTTTATACACTAGACGAAACTATCTTACATGTGTGTGCTACCATACGTATTTATAATTATCACTGCATCTATTAAAGGGTTTAAGTTATGTCTCTTTTGTGTACTTTTTACTTAAAAATGCTAAAATCTGTCAGATTTTCAAGTACAGAAGTATCAAAAGTAAAAGTGTTTTATTATTCTTCAATTTAAATTGCTACTGAATTAATTTGATTGTA
The DNA here is from genome assembly GCA_023566465.1 of Cottus gobio. Lineage (NCBI taxonomy): Eukaryota > Metazoa > Chordata > Actinopteri > Perciformes > Cottidae > Cottus > Cottus gobio. Next base: position 13,936,958 of record CM042217.1, read on the forward strand.
TTGACATGCTGTGAATGTTCTCGTTACTTCATCACTCGCTGTCATCCAAATATTAGATTACTGAGGCTTGATATTGTTATTCATTTTACATTCATGCATGCAATGGCTTCTAAGCAGATCACTATATGTCAAGTATGCTCTTCTGCATGCACCTTTAGAAACATGAAACTATAATCGTTTTGTCAGAATCCATCTTGATCTGCAACAAGATGCTTTGAAGAAAACCCTCAAATATGGAATTGGGCCAAATGCAAAAGGTCTTTTTTGCAATAAGGCTAAACTGCAACATTAGTCTAGAACTTTTAATCTTTTAATCAAATGATAAATAACCACAATACAAAATATGAAACAGAAGTACCAGTAACTGAAGGTAGTTCAGGAATTTAAGCTAAAAATGAAAAATTATACCCGAGTGCTTTATTGTGATCCTCAAAATGTTTAAAGTATATAGTTATATATAAAAGGTTACTTGGTAGAGCGATAGAGCAGTAGGCTTCCACTAGATAGCGCACTAGTACAAATAAATATGTGCCCTGCAAGACGGGCTACGTTGGGGACCAGCGGCGTGGCTGTAAGCCGGAGAGAGCCTGTGGGAACGGCCAACCAAACCCCTGCCACGCCAGCGCTGACTGCATTGTCCACCGAGAGGGGAGAATCGAGTGTCAGGTGAAGTCTTCTGCTCCTTGTTCATATCTCTCTGGGCAAAAAGGTCCACACTGAAGCAGTCCCATGTGGGACTTCTTTGTTTTGAGATTTTAAACTGTGACTATCTTCATTATCCACTTAATTAAGTTTTGAATGATTCTCTGAATAAATCTTTCGATAGGGACTTATTGCAATTGAAATTGATTCGGGGAGCAAAACTGCTTTATCATAATAAATCCTATTTATCTTTTGTAAGAGCACTCTGTCTCTGACCCCCCACATCTTCACTGCATTGCTTGTGTAAAATCTAGCAAATTGTACTTAATTTACGGCCACAACTTATTCTAAATGAGTCAGTCAAGAAGCGCTTTAGAAGTTGCAGAGTTTGTACAGAGCTGCTGAACATTTCTAACCCAACTATTTAAATGATATTCCTCTTGTGCCCGCTATTGTGAAATCAAAAGTCTGTTTGAGCACTTAAAGGTCCATCGGTACTGGATGCAGGGCCAATGAAAACAGTCTGTGCAGTACATAAAACATTATCCCTCCGCAGTGTGGAGTCGGATGGGCTGGCAACGGCTTCCTCTGCGGGGCCGACATTGACATCGATGGTTTCCCAGATGAGAGACTGGCCTGTCCTGAGAGGAACTGCAACAAGGTGAGTCTCCATGAGTACGAGCAACCACAAGTTAGCCATCTGCAAAGAATGAATATTCACAGGTCTTATGTAGATGTGGTAATATACAGAATAAATAGTAGGCTGTGATGCCTGCTGAGGCAAATTGTACATTTGTACTGATATAAAGTTGATTTCAGTTCAGAGGCACCAACTGGAGTCTCTTTTAAGGCTGTGGTTTGGCATTTTAACTGCTTAGAAACAAAAAGTTTGACCACAATGGGACACCAAATAAAAAATGTAGTTCTTTAAGTTTTAGCAATACTTAAATTGAAGTATGCTGCCCATGGTGGAAGGAACAAATCTATAACTCAGCAAGTCAAACACTGTTATTGACTTTATTGGATCTGATTCTAGTTTACTTTAATAGAGGGTTTTTCTTCTTTTCAGGATAATTGCCTCACTGTTCCCAACTCTGGTCAAGAAGATGCCGACGGGGATGGAATTGGAGACGCCTGTGATGAGGATGCAGATGGGATGGGATCCTCAACATGCAGGTAATGCAATAAAGACAATGGGATTAAAAAAAATAAATCAGAAGACGTGTAAATGAATGAAAAGCTTGTGTTCATCTACGCTACAGGATAACTGTGTGTTGGTGCCGAACGTGGACCAGAGGAACATTGATGAGGACGACTTTGGCGACGCCTGTGACAACTGCCGTGCCGTCAAAAACAACGACCAAAAAGACACCGATGTGGACAAATTTGGTGACGAATGTGATGATGACATTGATGGGGACGGTTAGTATTCTACATTATTTTCCATGTCAATGTGGATTTGTTTGAATGGATGTTTTGAGTCATGAACGGTACATTTAAAGCTGAAAATCTATTGTACTAATATTTGTTAAAACTAATATAAGAGAGGCCTATATGTGAGTTATGATTGTACAGTTATTTGACGCATCTAAATTAATGCTGTATGTAAAAAACTAAAACAAATAGAGCTTTAACAAAGTGTGCAGGGGAGTAACATGAAGTCCTTTGAACATTAACTGGTTCCCACCTTATTCTAAGGAATCCCAAATCACCTGGATAACTGCAAACGGGTTCCCAACGCTGACCAGAAAGACCGAGATGGAGACAAAGTGGGAGACGCCTGCGACAGCTGTCCTTATGTTCCAAACCCTGACCAGGTCACACATCTTGGTAGAGCGATAGAGCAGTAGGCTTCCACTAGATAGCGCACTAGTACAAATAAATATGTGCCATTATCAAAGATGGCGGAAGTATTTAAATACTAATACCACAGGTCCTGCGAGTAAAAAGTATAATCAGGAAAAAGTACATAAAGTATTTAAAGTAAATGTACCCTGTCACTGCTATACTACTATATTATGTCATTAGATTATTACTCATGCATTAATGTAAAAAGAAGCACTTTAGTGGTTTGAGGTGGAGCTCAATTTAAACTATTTTGTTTTCAGAGCCCAAAGTGACACTTTGTTTTGTCCAAACCTCTAGAAATATATTGAAATAATTAAAAGGACAAGCAGCCATTGAGAAGCTCGAACCAAGAAATTATTTCCATGAAAAATGACCTTTCAACTTTTCATATTTTTGTGCGGAAATTAAAATTTTTAAAGTTACTAAAGCTGTTGAATGATTGTAGTGGAGTAATAATAATAATATATAAGAGAATATTGCCCTGTGAAATGTAATGGAGTAGAAGTTTAAAGTGGCATGAGATTAAAATACTCAAGTAAAGTACAGGTACCACAAATGTGTACTTAAATAGCCTCCTGAGTAATAACAGGCTATTGGTAACCACAAGGTCCAGAATTAACAAAATTCCTTTGTTATCCCTGAATGCACACTATTGGACGTATAGTTTTAAAAATGATATGTTTACTTTAACAGTTTTAAACTTGATTTTCAAAGAACCAGCTTTGTAAATAATGACTCGCAGGGGAAGAGATAAAATAAACACTTAGTGAATGAGGACTTCACCCTTGATACAACTGTTTAAATTAATTACGATTAGCAGCATTTGTCAGCTATTGGAAAACTGCACTTTGAAACAAATGACAGCAAACAGCTCAATCATGGACAAATCATCAGTGGGCATCAAACTGCAGCATGCCATGTCAAAAATCACTTCATCAGATGAAAACACAAACTGTGTTGACAAAGAGGAGCTAACCAACATGGAAATACAGCATTTAAGGCTGACGGATACTAATTATCTAACAATCAACCCACGCAGGGCATGTTGAATTTGTGACATCACAACTGTACAAAAATATAGACAATTTCATAGTTTGCAAGGGAAATTCACAATGTCTCTCAGTTTATTTCCAGTTGTAAATGAATGAATGAAATCAGCTGACAGGAAGTAGACATGGACCCAAGCTGTCACCTACACAATCCCATTGAAATACACTATGAGGAGGAGGGGTGGGGGGTGGGGGGGGGACAGGCATCGGACTGACAGCTTGAGACAAATAAAGAGATTTTGAACATTAAAGCACGTAAACATGTTTGTGTAGAAAACTAAAATACAAGTATGAACCTGGAGATGATGGTCACGTCTCTAAGTCTTTTTTGTGATGTGTTGATTTTGTGTACACCCTAAAGAAAAGTAGTGTTTACATTACATTTAGCTGACGCTTTTATCCAAAGGGACTTACATGCTATACAGTTGACCGTAGACACAGCAACGGTGAGCAATGAGGGTTAAGTCTCTTGCTCAAGGACACAACGACATGGACTGGCTGAGCCAGGGTTTGAACCACCGACCCTCTGATTGAAAGACTGACTTGCTAACCACTGAGCCATAGCCGTTTAAAGTTCAACAAAATATTCAGAGGGATTTGGCTCGAAATTGGATCATGACCTGAAACATTATAATGTATTATTATTAAAGAAATTAATAATTAATTAATTATTAATTAGTATCATTTCATGAACACAAATTAATCCAATAAATTGTGTTGTGTCAGTTAAGAGACCCGTTTAGAAAAGGCTGACTTTAATATACAGCCCAAACTATTTTTATGTTTGCATGTCAAACACAAAGTCAAACAGTATTGACATGGAAACTCAAAATGCAGTGATGTGTCACACGGACAATACTTGTACTTGTACAACAGGTAATACAAATGATGTAATATTTACTCATTTATGTTGTGCATGTTGCTTTGGTCACTTATTTGTCTTCTTATTTTAATAATCAGCATCATGGTGGTATATATGTATGTGTTGGCTATCAGTCAGTGTTTGATTCATTTAATATTTTGATAAGTGTGAAACCACCCAGGCCCGTGTGTGTTTCATTTTGATTTCTCACTGCGTCGGGCTAACAACACACTTCTCGCTTGGATCACATTTCATCTGATGAGGCAGTGGGAGGATCGTTTTTCTGTTTTAAATACCTCAAGCTCCTTGTTTTAGCGAGCAGCTCCAACCAGTCAACACTCCAACTATAAAACCAGCTTTGGAAATAGATGACGAGGCCAGAGACTTTAGGAAGCTGTCAACAGGCTTGATGAGGAGAGAAGAGACAGCATGAGCAGTGAGTTTATTTCACTGTGAATGGTTTTCTTTTTAAATGCTCTATGAATGGACCCTTCCTTTGTTTACATGGTATATTATATTGTATATGTATATGTATATTCAGTACTTGTGTTATATGTGACACCTAGATACAGACTTACCGTGATAAAGAGGGAACATGGCTAGTTAAGCTGAACATGTATTTCCTTCTATAGGTTCTCCGAGCAGTTTTTAATCAAATGTGTTGAATGCATCTTTTCATAATTTAAAACAAGTGATGTTTTTTTTTCACTTTGATAAACATCCGTACCAGCAGTTATGAGAGCTTGTTGACACTCTGATGTGTTCAGGTGAGTTACCCCCAACTTAATAAATTATTTTACCACCTTCATATTTTCAAAATTAATGTTGTGAAGCTTCGTGAAATTAAATCATACTGTTCATGTCAAACAAAATTAAGCATAACATTAAACGTCTGCAATACTAAAGGCTTATTTAATGCAATTAACTGAGTTGTGCTTCAGTTCAAAGACTTACACAGTTGTCATACTGTTGTCAAAACAGTATTAATTCTCCTATCCAGTCCCCCTGTTGTGCTGAACAGGGGATCTCCGCCAAGGGACCGTCACCAAAAAAACAACACTGAGTACACCAGTTATACCACCAGTTATACCACCAGTTATGACAATGATTTACACTGTAGACCATTATAAATAACGACTAGTTTCCTTATTGATAGATTTGTAGATCTTTGTATTGATTAATCAGTTAATGCGTTGGTCAGAAAATAGTGAAACATTTATGTCTATCAGAATCAGAACCATTTAGTGCCACAGCATGTGTCATGGCGGGTGGTCTGTAACATTAAACACAGTGTAAGAAACAGGAGCATGTTAAATGTACAATAGTACATTTAACATGCTCCTGTTTAAAATTAATTAATTAATTAAAATAAAGTGCACAGACAAACAGATAACAGCTTAATTCACATTATCTACATTACACACATCATCCAAATTATTTCCCCATTCATGATGAATCCATTATCAAAATAGTTACTTCTTTTTTCTTTTTGTGGGGACCATATTTCACACATTTCTGCAGACAATCCGGACAAACAGGTGTCGGGTCAGTCTCCGCCTCGCTTCTCCGCGTTATGGTTCACACCGTGGCATTTACCCACGGCCCCTGCTCTGGGGGTGTGGGGTGTCGATGGGGGGGGCTGGCCCGGCTGATTCAGAGGTTAGGAATTTGCATCTGATTATTGTTTGTCAACCAATGATCAGACTGCGCAGCCCGGAGAGCCTCTCCACGCCTCTCTCACGTCTGACTGAACGTTGCGGGCTCTCACACACCCGACTCTCAAACTCTGAAAAACACAATTACACGCAAAAGCCGAATGCGTGGCTATCATGCAGCCACATGAAAACTCTTTATTTGTCGCTGAAAAACACACGAACCAGCTTTCCTTTTCCTCTTGTTGGTGCTTTCCTCTCTGTGCGTAACCGAAGGGGGGAGGGGGGGGGGGGGGGGTGGGTGACTGGACTGGACTCAGAATCGGGGGAAAACGGGAATGTTTTTTTTCCCCGGTTCCAAAGAGTGTAAAAAACCCGAACGGAAGCCGACGTGGTAAGTTTATATTTCTCTTTATTTTTTCATTTGCGTTATAGTGCAGCATTGTGACTCGTTTGTCGTCTGCGTGGCTTCCTTCCTTCTGCTGCTTCTCTCTGTTTTACTCGTCACATACAGGACGCAGCTATTTTTAATGGATGTGACATTATCAAATCGCCTTATCAATAGTGTGCATTATTGTTGAAGATGGACCCACTTGTCATACGTCACACAGAGAGCCTAGTTTAGTGTAACGGCGCTATTTATACAGCCTAATGGTGTTTTGGTTTTATTTAAAGGTTTTCTGGCGGTCACACCGAGTTTTCTTTTCCCGAATAAAATAAAGAATAAAAACGTGTGTTTTCAGGACATTGCTGGTCGTATTTAACGTTACTGTCAAACTAAACCGGTACACTTGATTTCATGCTGTCACCAAAAGACTGTCACACATGTAAAACCATACTACTTGAGTGGATATAAGCTGATTATTGACAGTTTTCTACCCGGTGCGCTATCTAGAGGCCAACGACAGATAAAACAACTGCGAGTGGATTTTCTTATTCTAATATGTCCACACAATGGCTAATTAAAATGTTTTGTTTAATTATTTAAATGCTCGTGGTTGCGGCACATCCTGTAGAATTTGAACCCACCATTTTTGTTTTGTTTTACAACGTCATGAAACATCCTTTTCCCGTCAGTACATCCCATCGCCCTCCACGTTGATGATAAAAGACAGTGCATGTGACAGCATCTACAATTGGGTGTACCTCTTCTTTGGAAGATACAGCCAAAACCAACATAACCACAACATTACAACATCATTACCACTCTGCAATGGTGGAAGAAGTACTCAGATATAATATTCAATACAAATAGGAAAACAGCAGTGAATAAATATTTTGTTATAAGTAAAATGCATAAGTATGAGTAGAATCAAAATATAAAGTAATAGCACTCATGTGGAAAGTTGTTTTATAATAAGACAAATCATACAATTGGATCACAATATTGATGCATTTATAAGTAAGCATCACTTAAATGAAACTTAAAATCACTTAAAATTGAGAAAGTTTGGGGGGCAGGGCGAAAACAGTAACCTGATATAGGGCTAAACGTGGCTTTATGAATGGATTTGAGGCTGATGTTTAGGCTTTTACGCCTCACCGTAATAGTACAACCAATTAAATACAATATATTACATTACATTTAGCTGACGCTTTTATCCAAAGCGACTTACATGATATACAGTAGACCGTAGACACAGCAACGGTGAGCAATTAGGGTTAAGTGTCTTGCTCAAGGACACAACGACACAGACTGCCGGAGCCGGGGATCGAACCACCGACCCTCTGATTGAAATACAGTAGTGAGCTACTTTACTTACTTCTTTATTTGACAGCTGTACAGGCCTACTGGTTTCAGATTCTGAGTAGTTAGTTTAGTCATACAAAATTAAAATAAATATACAAGTTATTATTGTAGATTAACAAACTCAACGATATACGCATTTGATCAAATTTGGCCCCATTGTTACCATTTAAGTGATGCTTACTTATAAATGCATCAATATTGTGATCCAATTGTATGATTTGTCTTATTATAAAACAACTTTCCACATGAGTGCTATTACTTTATATTTTGATTCTACTCATACTTATGCATTTTACTTATAACAAAATATTTATTCACTGCTGTTTTCCTATTTGTATTGAATATTATATCTGAGTACTTCTTCCACCATTGCAGAGTGGTAATGATGTTGTAATGTTGTGGTTATGTTGGTTTTGGCTGTATCTTCCAAAGAAGAGGTACACCCAAATGTCAGCCTGTCAGCCTGTGAGGTGAAATCCTTTTCATATATTGTTGTTTATGTGGTGCATGACAAAGGTGGATTAGGTGGATAGAATAGTCTGCCAGCATCTGATAGTGGCTGATCAAGACAAGTCCAGCATGTCGGGGCAGTGATACGGACACAATGAGCTGCTTTCAGTGCTGCAGCAGGTTGGTGGGATTCAAGTGGCCAAAACTGGCCAAAACTGTCTGTTTTTGTGATTGGTGTTATAGTTTCTCACCAAGTAGTGGGGGTGGGGGAGCACATGCACAGGAAGCTGGTTTGGCTTTAAAGCCTTGCATAGTGCTTTGTCTGAATGACCGTAAACATATATGTTATGAAAGCAGTTAGAAAGTCTGGTGCGTTTTCAAGAGACTTTCCCACCTTGTCGTGATGACAACAAGAAGGAATCAAGTAGTTTAATATGTTTTTTAAACTGTTTTATTACAATAATACAATACATTGGCTCATCAGTTGCATTCTATATGGAACTGAGATGACAGGAACACTATAATAAAATGTCCTTGGCATGATGAAAGTCAGAGCTCTGAAATATTTTCTGTTAACTGTGGCGTCACAAATTTATGAGTAGATGAGATTTTGAAACCTGGAAACCTGCACTAGAAATCTGGTCGACAGGACCACATTGAAGAAAAGTTGTCTTTTTCGATTTTCATGGAGAAAAGGAGGATTTTCATATCATCGTGCACTAGAATGCTTCAATACTGATCAGGTTTTGCTGCACCTCGTTTCTTATGTTATTTGCCACTTTGGCAGGGAACCAGTCGTCATTTTCTGTATGATTTCATTATACAGTGGACTCAAGACATTGTGACTTCTCAAAGTGGTGGTTGAAAAACAAAAACAAAGTGTGAGATGACAAATTGTGGCACCTCTGCTTTCCAATGTGATTATTAAGCACTGAAATTCTTGAGATAGATCTCCAGGCGCATTTCGCACCCTGCACCCCTCCATCCTCCAATCACTTTAGAGGCTTGCCCATTAATTGTCCCACTAATCTGTTTGGTCCAATCTGGCATATGGTATCCTGAGGCCAGCACAGTCCAACTGCACCAGCTCAGTGTTTCCAACAGAGAGAAATACTGCTGCAGCAAGCGGGTGGAGGGCGGTGTTTACATTGTGATTGGCCCATTGTGGATTAGAAATGTATGGCCGGCGATCAAGTTCAGGTCTTAAAAGGCCTCCCCTCGCTTTTGCATAATGCAGTCTGTCCATAATATATAACACCCCATGTTATGAAACCAGGTTTACATAAAGAGGCGTGTTGTTTCCCTTGATGTGAAGATCTGAAAAATGCGTTGTATTTCTGTAGAGACTCTGTAATTCTCTTTCAGAGGCAGGTGTTGAAAAAGTGGCAGATTCATGGCGATATGTCAATATAATATGTATGTTGTGGTTTCACATATTGTATAACTTTGGTTATTAAACTATGATGTTATAGCTTAATTATTATGTCTTTCCAGGCTGAAAGGCAGCTGTAATTATGTAATGCAGCTTTCTAAAGTTTTTAGTCTGTTTCAGTGTATGAAAATGCCCACAACAATATCAGTTTGGATTCAAGAAAAATTTCCTTGTCATGATGAAAATGCTTCTGGAACAGTTTACACGTCACTAGAAAGTAAATGAACAATGATGTGCTGTAAAAACAAATCTAATAATATATTCAAATTTATAGAAACCTAATGCAGTGCCGAAACAGTTGGTCAGCATAAAACTAATTGCAAATATCTTTAATAATCGATCATCATCAATCATTTATCAAGCTAAAAGGCCCAACACTCGCTGACTTCATCTTTTCCAATGTGAGGATTGGCAGCTTTTTTTCAGTTTTCTAACTTCCCTAATGTAATATATCTGGCTGTTTGGTGACTGGCCAGAGGGACCAAGACACCAGTGAGTAATTTCCCTGAAATTTGGAACATTTAAAAAAAAATAAAAAAATGTTTACAGATTGAAAGCTACATTTATGGATAATACAATTAAAAGATAAATTCATCATGAAAATACGTATTATTTGCAGCCCTAATTTAATTCTCATTTGTTGCTTTAAGATCTTTTTTTCCCCAGTCAGTGAGAATCTCTCATCATATCAGAGGTGCTCGTTTAATGAAAATCCGATATCAGCTTGTTGTCCGTCTTGCCATCGCTGACACACGTGTTGCTGCTTGGCCATCGACCGAGCCCGTCCTCACAGCTTTGATGTGTTTTTGTACTTTTGTACTTTACCTTGTTGTTTTGATGTTGTGTGCTCTTGGTTACTGGAACAGTTCCTTCTCTTGACATGTCAAATGCTCCCTGTGGCCTTTTCTCTCATCAAGTGTTGAAAGAAGCTCATGTTCACAGAAAAGTCTGTGTATTAGCAATTATCATCCCATTTAGATCTAGAGTTCTATTTGTTAGGGATGTTTGATCAATGCACACAACAAGATGCAAAAGGCTGCCTTATATGTCAACGTTTACGTTGAGAAATCCACGCACACCTAATCTCAGCTCCGGGGTATTTAAGCAGCATTTAGCCTCCGAGCATCATGGCATGAGCGGCATGAACGACTGCCGCTCATGCCATGATGCTCGGAGGCTAAATGCTGCTTAAATAATAATAATAAAAATGAATGACCAACAAACATGCGAAGACAAGACCGACCGGTCTGACGCCTGTTTGTTGTCTTATTATCAAACTATAATCCTTCACAGGAATGTAAAGGCTGTTTTAGCATGTTATCTTTTAAGAGCACGGGCGTTGCCTTAAGACCTATTGTGTCACTTGAATCTTTCAGTAATAACCACCTGTAAATATCAGCCTACGTTGTATCAGTCCACATTAACCTGCCATTGAAGGAGTTGGAAGCAGCTTGGCTGGCTTTCAGCTGCTCCTGTGCCAAAAGCTATATTTCTGAAGGGCCTGTTCGGCACGTGGGGGTTTAACTCTGTTATCCTGCCAAAAAATGCAGGGAAATTTACTTCACTGCTTGGGCCGGAGCCATGGGGGAATCCCAACAGGGCTGACGGTGACGCAGGCAGAGCAGACTACGAAAGGGTTTGAGCTTTTGGGATGCCCTGCAGTTCCTGAACCGAGCTGCTATAGTAAACTTGTAGGCTTTGTGTTTTCAGTCAGCGGTCGACCACAATTTATCCTGGTACTTGTCTGCCTGGAAACCAGCAAACAGCTGCGACATGCTGCCATGTCCATCAAACCTGAAGCATTTGCTTTCACTGGAAGCTTGCCCAAGCAATCAAAAGCTAATTTAATCGGATCCCTGCCAAATGATACCCATCCTTCATGAGTTTTTATTAGGCAGAGCGACGGCATATGCAATTCTAATCCACATTTAACACAGGCGTGACAGTTGGTGTTCTGGAGGTCTCCATGTACAATGCACAGAGGTCTTTATCTAAGATTTCCACTCGTGCATCGCCCCTCTGCAGACAAAAGACTTGATTGTTAAAGATCACAATGCAATGACGTGACTGCACAGTCACCATATAATCAACACGATAATCCAGTTTGGGACCCCACCCTGCACCCCCTCTCAACCCTCACCCGCACTAGAGGAACTATCACCACACGGTCAGTTTAGAGTTAAAATAGCAGTGTATAGAGCAGCGTCATGCAGCCTCCTGAATCACAGGTTTTATGGCAAAGTCAGTCTCCTCACAAGAGCAATTTGACTGGTTTGTTTCTGCTGCTCCCAGTAAGCTCCACAACACAGATTCAAGATACAGGCAGTGAATTAGTTTACCCTATACCATCATCACATGCTTTTTCTGGTAAAACCGCCAAAACTAAAATAGGAAGTAATAAAAGAACAATACAAAATGTACAGAGATAATGTACACAGCTAATCCAGTACAATAGCCCTCCACTCAACTCTATTGTTACCAAGCTTTTCTTTTCTTCTTCTTTTTAAGTCTATCTTTAGACTTTTTAAGTCTATCAAGACAAAAGTACAAGGTATATCGTAAATCTGACATAAGACAAACTAACGTCATTGTTGTTCTTTTGTAGCAACGATGTTTGCCTCCTTTAGAGTGGCCTGTGTTTCTCTACCAGAGCTGTCATCAAATCCCTGTGTAGCTACTGCATGGGGAGGTCAATATACATCAGTGGACATAAATGCCAGCAGATGTTTCTGCTGAATCAGCAGGGACTTTTGTTTTTCATTTAACTATGATGACTTTCAATATAGCGGAGTTCAAATGTTTTGTACATTTCCTCTGTGGGTTTTCCTGTCATATAAGTAGCACTTGTCTATATATGTTTTATTTTATATTTTTGACCCATATAGAAATGATTTGTTCCACTTGTAGTGTTTGACACATTTTCACTCAAGATTCAGTATGTTTTAAAAAATATATTGATTGATATTTCTTTACATTAGTCACACATAGCTGATGTCTTGTGCCAATATTCAATAAAAATTAATGTTTTTAATACCACAAGTGTTCCAGTACTTTTGTGGGACACACAAGTGAACACATAAGTGGAAAAACCCCAAAGACACCAACCATTAATATGCTGCTTGCTAGTAGTCGAAGAAATGTTGTACTCTGTGTAAAGTGTTATAGAGAGAAGCACCAGACAAATGCATGCATGCAATTCAAAATTTCCCTGCAAGGTATCTACCAGCACAGAGGGAGAGGCCATTTTTCTTGTATTTCCTTCACTTCTAAGTGGAAACCACTTGAATCCAGACTTGTATGTATTCATCATACATGCGGTAACATCCGTTGATGAGCCTCACTGTCCAGCTGAATCCTGTCGCTTGATAGATAGCCACAGATTTCACTGCTGAGAAGTGGATCACTGGATTATTTTTGCTATATGCCCACTTAATTCATGGCATAGCTGGGGCTAATCAGATTTGGCTTGCTGTGTTGCCTTTGCTCGCTAGAAGAGGTCAGTGGAAAGTGAGTGACGAGCCTGTTCGACACTTCCTCAATGATCTTGTTGTTGGTGCAGTGAGGCTCAATGGAGCCTGTGTTATTGCCTTGCGAGGTAATACTGCGAGGAATGTGAGTTCAAATAGATGAACGCGAAGCTGCTGGTGATATCCCGAAACAGATTATTCATTAGCGATTGGAAGACGGCCGGAGCATTTGTCAGCCCAAACGGCATGACCCGATACTCGAATTGTCCCATGGGCGTGTTAAAGGCCGTCTTCCATTCATCTCCTTCCCGGATACGGACCAAGTGATACGCTGTTCGGAGATCCAACTTGGTAAAGAACCGTGCCTGACAGAGAGGTTCAAATGAAGGATCGATTAGCGGTAATGGGGTCTTATTCTTTACCGTAATCCGATTCAAGCCACGATAGTCGATGCACGGACGAAGTGAGTGGTCCTTCTTTTCTACAAAAAAGAACCCCGCGCCCAACGGTGCGGACGACGGACGGATGAGACCTGCTTCCAGGCACTCCCGAATGTATTCTTCCATCGCTAACCGTTCCGGGCGGGAGATGTTGAAAAGACGGCTAGTGGGCAGCGGAGCCCCCGGGAGCAAGTCTATCGCACAATCAAATGGCCGATGCGGTGGCAAGGTACGAGCTTTATCCTTGCTAAACACCTGCGCTAGGTCATGGTAGACCGACGGAACTGCGGATAAATCCGGAGGACGTGATGGTTCGACTGGAATTGCTGGTGTTCCCCCCGCAGCCCGCAGACACCGGGCATGGCACCCCACGCTCCAGCCCGCGATGGACAGCGTTGTCCAATCTACCAAGGGGTTGTGAAGTTTTAACCACGGGAGACCCAGCACGATCGGACTCGCCGGAGACGGAATAATCAGTAAATGAATGGTCTCGGAATGGTTTCCTGATATGCAAAGTGTGAGGGGCCCTGTGCGATGCGTGACCCGGCTGATCAACCGACCATCCAGCGCGTTAACTGCCCTGGCACACTCGAGCGTCTCTAACGGCACTCGCAACCGTGCGGCTAGTCCCTCGTCCAGAAAATTAGCATCAGAGCCTGAGTCCACGAGGGCGGCGGTCGAGTGACTACGGGAGTGAAATAATAACGTGGCAGGAACGGAAATACGGGGTGGCACATTAGAGGACGCCGCATTACTCACCAGGAGGTCCTCTCCGCCTGGTGAGGGGCCCCGTTTGGGGACTCCGGACAGCTTCGAGCATAATGTCCTGCGCGTCCGCAATATAAACATAGTCGACGACTAAAACGCCGTTCACGTTCGGTCGGGGTCAACCGAGCCCGCCCCAACTGCATCGGCTCGTCCGAGGCCCCCAACAACTCCCCCCCCGACCCGCCAGGCCCCGAAACATTCCCCCCCCCTAACTGCGGATGCGACGGCCGCCTCCCCCGCTCGCGTCCGCGTTCCCGAATGCGATTATCCATCGTAATCGCTAACGAAATAAGTTGCTCCAACGTGGTGGTGGCGTCGCGAGAAAGCAGCTCATCCTTCAGAGTTTCCGACAGGTTCCGTGCGAAGATGGTTCTCAGCGTGTGCTCGTTGGCGCCGCTCTCGGCGGCAAGGATCCGGAACGAGATAGCGAAATCCGCCACTGATCCAGACCCCTGCCGCAGCGACAGCAGCCTATTCAGAGCGTCCTCCCCCCGCACCGGGTGGTCGAACACACGGCGCAGTTCCTCCGAAAACCCCGCAAAAGAACTCAACGCCGCGGACTGACCCCCCCACAACGCGGTGGCCCAGTGGGCCACCGCGTAAATTAATACAAAAAGCTATCTTAGCTCTGTCGGAGACATAACTGCCGGGCTGCAGATCGAACACTAACTCGCAGTTTAGTAGGAAGCGGCCGCACCCCCCGACTTCCCCAGCATACGGTTCCGGCAATGGAACCCGCGGCTCCCGGCCGTTGGTGGTGTTCGTCGGGACCCGGTCCCCCTCCCTCACCGGAAGATCCGGAGCTCCCGACGCCGCCGCCCCCGGCGCCGCTGGCTGGCCCGTCCGTCGCTCCAGCCTCTCCAAGGACTCCATAATCTGCACAAGCATCTGTTCGTGCCTCCCCACCATTGCTCCCTGGGCGCTGAGAGCCTCCTGCACGGATGCCGGGTTTGCTGGGTCCATGTTATTGGGCCGAGGGATTCTGTCACGGCTCGTGATAGGGACCCAAAAGCAAACACCGGAACAAGGGAGAGTGTGAACACAAGATGCGTATTTTATTGCCGCTCACAAGACTAGAACGTAAATACGCGGGCCATAAGGCAATGCTCCACAAAACGTACAACTAAATGTCTCTCAAAAAACAACTTAAATACTCAGGCCTTCAGGCACTGCTCCGCCGGCGTCGGTGGCGTCTCGTGTCCAACTCGTGACGTGCAATCGGAAGTATCTCCAGTAGCCTCCGGACATAGGAAAACACGTGTCTCGTAGCTCATACTCGACAATCCCTCGGCGCCGAACCTCTGCGAGGAGTCCGTCTTTAACTGCTCCTTGATGTATTGCTGCAGCTGCCGGCGATGAGTGCACTCCTCCCAGCTGGCCCGCATCAGCCTGATTGAAAAACAGAAGACAGAACAAGAGCCCCCCAGAATTCCTGTGGCTCCCCCTAGTGACCCTGCCCTGTATCACCACAAGGGACACATAATCAAGACCAGCACCACTGACCAACTTCTTGTTTTTATGCTGCCCCCCCCCCCTTTTATGTAGAAAGGATCATGAATGGCTACTGTTTTACTGCAGTCACTTCTGTCACATCCAATGCAAACCCGTGTTCATATGGAGAGTTAATGCATTCAACATAATATTTTAAAAACATCCATCCATTTTCCACCGCTTAGCCGGGGTCGGGTCGCGGAGGCAGCAGGTCAAGCAGGCTGACCCAGACTTCTCTCTCACCCGCAACATCTACCAGCTCATTCTGGGGGATCCCGAGGCGTTCCCAGGCCAGCTGGGAGATATAATCCCTCCAGCGTGTCCTGGGTCTTCCCCGGGGCCTCCCACCAGTTGGACGTGCCTGGAAAACCTCTAAAGGGAGGCGTCCTGGAGGCATCCTAATTAGATGCCCGAACCACCTCAGCTGACTCCTTTCGACACGAAGGAGTAGCGGCTCGACTTCAAGCTCCCTCCTGATGTCCGAGCTCCTCACCCTATCTCTAAGGCTGAGCCCGGCCACTCTACGGAGGAAACTCATTTCGGCCGCTTGTATCCGCGACCTCGTTCTTTCGGACACGATCCAAAGCTCGTGACCATAGGTGAGGGTTGGGACGTAGACCGACCAGTAAATTGAGAGCTTTGCCTTTCGGCTCAGCTCCTTCTTCACCAAGACGGCCCGGTGCAACGCCTGTTTTACTGCTGCAGCCGCACCGATACGCCTGTCGATCTCCCGCTCCATTTTACCCTCACTCGTGAACAAGACCCCGAGATACTTGAACTCCTTCGCTTGTGGTAGGCACTCTGTCCCCACCCGGAGGGAGCAATCCACCGGTTTCCGGCAGAGCACCATGGCCTCAGATTTCGTGGTGCTGACTCTCATCCCCGCCGCTTCACACTCGGCTGCAAAACGCCCGAGTGAATGCTGGAGGTCATGGTCCGAGGAGGCAAACAGGACCACATCATCTGCAAACAGCAGAGAGGCTATCCTGAGATCCCCGAACCTGACATTCTCCGCCCCACGGCTGCGCCTAGATATCCTGTCCATGAAAGTCACGAACAGGACCGGTGATAAAGGGCAGCCCTGGCGGAGGCCAACACCCACCGGGAACGTATCTGACTTACTGCCGAGGATACGAACACAGCTCCTACTGCAGGCGTACAGAGACCGGATGGCCCGTTGCAATGGGTCCGGCACACCATACTCCCGCAGCACCCCCCACAAAAAGCCCCGAGGGACCCGGTCGAAAGCCTTCTCCAAGTCCACAAAGCACATGTAGACTGGTTGGGCAAACTCCCAGGACCCCTCCAGTATCCTTGCAAGGGTAAAGAGCTGGTCCACTGTTCCACGACCAGGACGAAACCCGCACTGTTCTTCTTGAATCCGAGGTTCGACAAACGGTCGGAGCCTCCGTTCCAGCACCCTGGCATAAGCTTTTCCCGGGAGTCTGAGTAGTGTGATACCCCGATAATTCGAGCACACTCTCCGGTCCCCCTTCTTGAAGATGGGAACCACCACCCCGGTCTGCCAGTCCATGGGCACTGTGCCCGACCCCCATGCGACATTGAAGAGGCGTGTCAGCCAAGACAGCCCAACAAAGTCCAGCGCCTTCAGCATCTCAGGGCGGATTTCATCCACCCCCTGCGCCTTGCCACCAAGGAGCTTTTTGACTACCTTAGTGGCCTCTGCCAGGGATATGGGTTCATCCAACCCCAAGTCTTCAGGCGCTGCCCCCTGTTCAGGGGACATGTTGACCGGGTTTAGGAATTCCTCAAAGTGCTCCTTCCACCGCCCGACGATATCCTCTGTCTGGGTCAGCAGCCCCCCTCCCCCGCTGATAACAGCCTGGGGAAGGCCCTGCTTTCCCTTCCTGAGTCGTCGGATGGTTTGCCAGAACCTCCTTGAGGCCAACCGAAAGTCCTTCTCCATGGCCTCCCCGAACTCCTCCCATGCCCGAGTTTTAGCATCCGTGACCACCGCAGCTGCAGTCCTTCTGGCCTGCCTGTACCTGTCAGCTGCTTCAGGAGACCCCTGGGCCAACCAAGCCCGAAAGGCCTCCTTCTTCAGCTTGACGGCTTCCCTCACCCCCGGTGTCCACCACCGGGTTCTCGGGTTGCCGCCACGACAGGCACCGATGACCTTCCGACCACAGCTCCTAGCGGCCGCGTCCACAATAGAGGCTTTGAACATGATCCACTCGGATTCCATGTCCCCAACCTCCCTCGGGATGTGTGAGAAGTCCTTCCGGAGGTGGGAGTTGAAGACCTCCCGGACAGGATCCTCCGCCAGACGTTCCCAGTTCACCCTCACTACACGTTTGGGCTTGCCAGGTCTTTCTGGCCGACTCCCCCGCCATCTGATCCAACTCACCACCAGGTGGTGATCAGTTGACAGCTCTGCTCCTCTCTTCACCCGAGTGTCCAAAACATACGGCCGCAGATCAGATGATACGATTACGAAGTCGATCATTGATCTCCGGCCTAAGGTGTTCTGGTACCAGGTACACTTATGAGCCACCTTATGTTCAAACATGGTGTTTGTTATGGACAAACTGTGGCTAGCACAGAAGTCCAACAACGAAACACCGCTCGGGTTCAGATCAGGCAAGCCGTTCCTCCCAATCACTCCCCGCCAGGTTTCTCTGTCGTCGCCCACGTGAGCGTTGAAGTCTCCCAGGAGAACTATGGAGTCGGCAGGCGGCGCCCTTTCCAGGACCCCTCCCACCAACTCCAAGAAGGCCGGATACTCTGAAATGCTGCTTGGCGCATAAGCACAAACAACAGTCAGAGCCTTACTCCCCGCAACCCGTAGGCGCAGGGAGGCGACCCTCTCGTTCTCCGGGGAAAACTCCAACACGGCGGCGCTCAGCCGGGGACTCGTGAGTATCCCCACTCCCGCCCGGCGCCTCTCACCCTGGGCGACTCCAGAAAAGAACAAAGTCCAACCCTTCTCCAGGAGTTTGGTTCCAGAGCCAGCGCTGTGCGTGGAGGTGAGCCCAACTATATCTAGCTGGTAACGCTCCACCTCCCTCACCAGCTCCGGCTCCTTCCCCGCTAGCGAGGTGACGTTCCACGTCCCTAGAGCTAGTCTATGTCGCCGGCGATCGGCTCGCCCAGGCCCCCTGCCCGGCCCGCCGCCCGGTCTACATAGCACCCGACCCCGATGTCTGTCCCTGCGGGTGGTGGGTCCACAGGGTGGCTGCACCATGGTGTTTCTTCGGGCTGAGCCTGACCGGGCCCCATGGGCGAAAGCCCGGCCACCAGACGCTCGCCGACGAGCTCGCCTCCCGGGTCTGGCTCCGGGAGGGTGCCCCGGTTTCCCTGGTCCGGGCGAGGTAACTTCAGTCCTAGGGCTGCTTATCATCAGGGTTTTTTGAACCGCTCTTAGTCTGGGCTCTCCCCCGAGACCTGTTTGCCTTGGGAGACCCTACCAAGGGCAGATGCCCCGGACAACATAGCTCCCAGGATCATTGAGCCACTCAAACTCCTTCACCGCGTTAAGGTGGCGATTCGCGAAGGAGGAACAAGGATTAAATAGTATTATTTAATTATAATATTAAATATTGGTGCATTTAAGTTACATGGAATGTAGTCCACAATGTACATCTTAATGCACATCTTAATATATAGGACATATGAAGGCATTTTATTCAATTCTATTCACCTCTTTAAATTTGAGAATAATTTAGTTTTTCAGATAGAGAAATGTTCCCTGTCAATCATTGGCCTCCCGGCGAGATCGTGACTGTATGTAAATCTAATCTTTTTGCCAGGTTAACGACATAGCATTACATGGCACTAATCTATTTTCTAACATTTACTCCTCATACCCTTTTAGATGTATTAGCAAGACCTGTGGTCATGTCTTTTCCCCCCGAGGTCTTCAATATCTTGTATAATACCGCCACTCAACACAGAGGAAGTTAAGTACAAAATAAAGAGGAACATCTTTAAAGATAAACCCCTCTGAATTATATTGTGGCAAATTGATATTGTACAACACTAATAGTTGGTAGCTCACAGTATTTGTAAAGTTTCGGAGGTCGACTAACTAACTCGTTGTGCTGCAAACTGCATTGTAATGCATTACACAGTTATGTTAAGGTGTTGAATGACATTTACACAATAAAATATCCGACTTTCTGGCACCACGACGGTTAGAAGTCAACAGAAGTATCATATTTGTCCGGGAGTGTATGTGTTGATAACATCAGTACAAAGCCTGTTTCTCTACTTTGCATAACATTGCAGTATAGTACACATTAGGAAATGGTGCATGACAAGTATTGAGTGATGTCAACAAGATAAAACCTGACAACAGACTTCACTCCACACATTTACTGTCCCCCGAAGCCGGTTGTGTTAGAAATGATCTGTAGACTCCGAGTCTGGTTGGAGGCTTTTATTTAAAACAGGTGTAGCATGAGCATGAAAGCTAATTTGTGAAAGAAAGTGCACTGCAACACGTACATCATCAGACATTCCAAGGAAGACATTAATAGTACCACCCAGGCTGATTTACATGTGATCTTTAGGGAGCGAAGTGCAGGAAACGCCAGCCAAGGAGGGCTTATAGCACCCGAGGTGGAGACAAAACAACATGTGGGTTATCACTTTCAGAATCTAGCTCTTATGTTCCAGTCAAGCAGGACACAGAGATGTTCATCCACACACCCAGTTCATCTCAAAATGACCACACAGCTTTATCAGGCAGAATAGTTTGTTATTACAGTACATCTGCACTGACACATGGAAACAAAACTACCTACAGAGGAACAACTCTGGTGCTACGGTCTGTGTTGTTCTATGAGCACTTCCATACTAGTCTGTAGCACACCTGATGGAGGCACCATGTGTGAGTTGTAAGGCCACAACGATGAATTTCTGCACATTCACTGTACTAAGCATTGTGTCGTTAGGAGCTTTGAAGCTCTTTCTACAGAGCATTCAACAGCCTGTGTCTATGCAAGCAGCCAGTCCTATATGTAAATATGTGTGTGCATGTATGTGAGGCGTTGTGGGTCTCTTTATCTCGTTGGAATTAGACCCTTAGCTCTCGTTCTTATCACTCTGTCCTGTTTGCTCAGACCTTGCAATGTTCTACCTCTCAAATGGGGGTTTAGAAAAAAGAGGATTAACCCATTAGCTCTCATCGTTTCAGCCAACTGTTGAAGTTTCTTTCCCGTTGGCTCCAAGGCTCCCTTTAGCCAATGAGCCCTAATGGTCTTAGTCAGCTGTCTTGTATATGTATACATACTTTTTTATTGCAATGTGGGATCATTTCATATCCTGAGGTTGAATAGTCAGTACTTGCCCCCCCTGCCCTCCCCATGGGGTCAGAGGTCACTGGTGTACAGAGCAGAATGCTGGTTGGGTTTTATTGTATTGCTCAAAGACAGAGGGTGCAAGCAGTCCGAGATTCTCTCAGTTCAAGTGCCCCCCAAAGCCTGTTGTCAAATCTAAAGTCAAGCATAAGCAGTTAACAGCTTTTAGCTGGAGGACAATTTAAATCTAACATCGCCTTTAGCTGCGTTATTGTTTTGCATGAAGAGTGGTCTTCATATTGACTAAAACCGCCTTAAAAATCTCCATACGTCAGCCTTCACAGCATGATTTACATTTGTCCTTTGGTCTTTGGTAAACACAAGATGCCAAGTAGTCATATTGATTTTAGAAAGCCTTCATAAAGGTCTGGCTATAGAAGTGTGGAGGAAATCCTCTATTAGTCAACTAAGTATTTCCTCAGCTTTTAAATGGCCTTCACCACAGCTGCTCAGATGGTAAATGTTACACAGTGATGGAGCAAAAACATGAAGCAAGTAGGTTGCTGTAATGCTGTAAAAGCCCTTTGACTGGCAGAAAAAGATGAAACCTGTCTGTTTCTATCACACTAGCAACTTTCTCATAATTCAGTTTTGAACAAAGCGGGATTTCCAAAAAATAGATATTTAATGTCCCAAGTGGTTGATAAGGTAAATAAATTACCCAAAGTACACTGGTGATTTCCCGCCCAGGCTACAGTATAAAAGAGATCCAGGTGGGGATTTTAAGCGGTTTCTTCCCTGGACCACTGAAACTGCTTGGTTTCTGCACTGAACTGTGGTTTAGAAATTATTATTATTATTATGAGATACAACCTCCAGACATTTTGTCAGGCAGAGTTGCACCAAAAAGGGTTTGATAGCTCCACCAGCTTCCTAGAGCGTTGTTTTACCTTAACTCTGTGTGCAAATTACCTGTCTTTGGATAGTCTTCTTTACACTTTATCTAGTTCTGCGTTTTTATGCATTCCTTTTAGTACATAACTATATCAATGTCATATGTAACAGCTTTTGTAAGCATCAAACCTTCCCCCATCGTTTAGGGAAGTGGGTAGGTGGAGGGGGGGTTGTGGGGTGGGGGAGACATTACATGTGTAATGGTGCAATGGAATTTTCACCATTTAGCATATAGGAAATGTCCGTGATCAACAGTGGCATGAAACAAAGGGACCACTTCTGCTTCCCTCTGCCCAGGAAAAGTCAAATGAAAAGCTTTGTTGTAATCACTTCTGTCTTTGAAATTAAATATATGTGACACGTTGAGAGAGAGTCGGTATCAGAGGCAGTATTTATTATTTTGGGGCTCAAACATGAAGTGAAACCTTTTGCTTGCATGTTTTAAATGTGGCTATGAACGTGTTGATTATTGAAAATTGTATAATATATTGTGCACATACAAGCGGTTTAATGTTCCTTAAAGCAAATTAAATGGATAGATATTGGGTTCCCCTCTGCCATGTGTCAATGACAGAGGTAAATAGAGCAGAGACGAGTCAAACCAGATCCAGTTAGGTAAGAAGGTTTAATCCTGTTTACACTTGTGCTATTCTCCATCTGACAACTGTGGCCGTTCAGTTGTGCCTCAAAGAATGTAATGAATCAATATTGAATATCTGTCGGCTGCCTTGCTGCATCTGCTCCGTCAGTTGTCACTTCCTTCACGCAAGTTTCACAGCTTTGGTTTCCTTGTGCAACATTTCTCGAACATACAGCTAGTAGAGGGTGACGGAAATATTTCTTCCTGTGCATGCTGGGGTTGACTGTTAAAATAAGATTTTGTGTTTCATTTCATTAAACACTGTGTAAGACTTTGTGCCGTAGTAGCAGAAGTACATTGTGTGGCTCGGGCTTTGACCAGTTGAGCTGAAGTGAGGCGCTGCAGGCTGTCAGCTGTGTGCTGGTTGCTGCTGGTTGGGCGTTGTGTGGGGACTGGGGGCATTTGTCGTCTTGGTTTCCTTAAAACCTGCTATTGTGATTCAGCCACTCTGCATTTATGACTGATCCTTCCTGACCACATATACCCAAGCTGTGGCCATTGTTGCACAATTTAAGAGGTTAATCAGCTTTTTTTTTAAATATTTCCTGCAACCGAATGTATTGTTTTGAGGCGTGGAGACAACGGGGAAAGGGGCATTATCATATCTGACACACCATTACTTATGCATTTGGTGAATACTGATGTTGTGTAACGATTAGTTATATTGCTGCACTGGCTGACTGAGAAACAAAATGTCTCGGCTGAAACGTCTGCTTGCAGTGTAACATTGATAACCAGGATGTTTGTGGGTGTTGTCTCTCGTCTCATCATGTATTCATGACTATGTAAATATGAGATATGGAAAGCAGTCCGTTTTCCTCTGAATGGAAGCAGCACTAAATTACATTAATCAGCCTATGAAGAGACCTTGGACCTTACGTGTACATACTGTTTATGCTCTCTTGAGTTCAGAACATGCAACATGGTAATTACTCTACCATACCCATGAAATGCTCGTATGATTTCCTGTGTAATTCCAGTGAGCCACATGAGCCGCATGCATGAGAAAAACAAGCCTCTTTTGCTGTAGCCTTCAAGAAACATATCCCTTCATGGTTATATCCTCATTGCAGTGTGATGATCAAATGTAATGTGGGCAGATAATGCTGTGGTGGCCACGTTTTAGACAGGTGAGCATGATGTATGTAGTAGTAACTGGTGTTCAAGAGTTAGTCAGAGGACGTTTACTAAAATAATGACGTATAAAAGACATCTGATACAGGAAATACAGGTAGAAAAAACTTTTTTCTTCTGACAATATACTTTTTCCTCATATTACTATTTAGATGTTTCTGAATATTGGGACAAAGGTCTACCTAAAACCAAAATCAGCACAGGAGGGTTGAGTAGCTTGTATTAGTGATTCAACCTTCAACTATATCTCAATCATGCTTTGATTCAGAGTGAGTCAGTGTAAAAGTGCAATGCAAAACCAGAAGCTTTTGAAAGTACAAGATCAGGGCAGGTGGTGGCCACTGAGGTCTGTCTGTTCACGTATTAGTCAGCATAGATGAGATAAGTGTCATGAGTTGCATGTCCAGCATCTGCACTTAAAAGTAATTTCCCCACATGTTGTTGAGCTCTTATCTCCGCCTGACTGATCTGAGCCTCAAACCCAGACTCCTTAACATTTGTACCACGCTCTGTGGGACCAATGTTACTCTCACTACACTCACGCACGACTCAATAGTTGACTAAAAGGAACAGATACTATTGACACAGGCCTCGGCACTGCTTTGCATACCTGAGCACGTTTGGGAACAGGTATGTCGGGGAAGCATTACTGCCCACAGATGTTGCAGAAAATCTCCCTGCTGTGTCTCAACACTTTCAATAAAACATTTTAATAAGGGGGAAACACACCAGTCATACCTGAGCAGAGTCGCAGCTCTGAATAATACTTGAGACAATATAGACACACCGTTGATGAGACAGTGTTGACTGGTTGCCTGCAATTCATATCGGCTTTGAGCCAACCAAACTTAAACAGTTGGTTGAAACGATGAAAGCTAATGGGTTTAACCAGGTGAAGAAAGTGGCTGTTTTGTGATTTCATTTCCTCTTTTTGAGGCTAAAACACTCTGTCCTCCCGTGTGAACAACTTGTCCGGTCTGTTATTTGTGTGTGAGTAGTCCTGCACATGTTGCACAACTGCCAACTCAGGGACTTCATTGTTTAAGCTTTCCATAGATTTCAAACGGAAAAGAAAATGTTTGTTGAAAGTCATGAATCTAAAGGTGATTGCTCAAGTTCCTCCTGCCGTACCATCCTGTATCATTGTGTATATGTCTTTATTTAATGGGTGTTAACAAAACAGGAAAATAAAGCCAATGCAATACAAAAACAAAATTGCACAATATACTGTTCATCAGAACTGTATTATGTCAGAGGAGCAAGAGAAGATGTCCACTTAAGGGATTGGCTCATGAATGGAAAGTTTTAAAAATAGACATTTTTGATGATGCACAAAAAGTGGTTGCTCTTCAACTGAAGGTACGGATGCTAACAGACAGTGGGGAAGTAGCAGTCTGACACTATTCTTTCTCTCCCTCACCTCAGGTCTTTGTAGTCTGTCAGCATACTCGTCGTCCTACCTTCACTTCCGCTACTTGTGCCTCACTGAGCGCTGTGCGACTCGGCTCTGCTGTTGGCTTTGGTTTCCCCCAAACAGCAGGAAAAACCATTGATACAAGAGAGAGTCCTCTGTCTCCAGAACTGCAGCCGACCTTTCTCTGAGCTCAGACTAAGCTCCCCCTCTCCTCTTCCACCTCCTTCCACTTCAAAACCATAACCTTCAAACCTCCAGCCTGCTGCTAGCTGCTTCACCACAGACACGGTTGACAATCGCTCTTCCTGTGCAGAAGGTTTGACCAACGTCCCCGGACTGGTGCTGCTTCAGTGGTGGAGGGAGGGGAAGGAAGGCAGCTGTATTTTGCGCCGCTTTCCCCGGAGATGAAGCTGCAGGCTGTCATGGAGAACCTGCACAGGCAGCAGAGGGCCAAGCTGCTGATGGAGCAGCAGCTACAGCAGCAAGTCGCCGCCCAACACACTCAGGTCCGCACGATTGTTGGAGGAGGGGACGAGCCGATGGGGAGCCCGGTCCCTGAGGCGGAGCAGGCCCAGATGGCAGCGCTGGCTGCCATGCGTGCGGCGGCGGCCGGGCTGCAGAGGGTGTCGGACAGCCCCATGTCTGATCGCAGCAGCGGTGGCGAGGACGAAGGTGACGATGAGGACAATGACGACGGGGAGGAGCATTACAAGGACATGATGGGGTCAGATGAGGAGGAGCAAATGTGAGTACTGAATTTCTTTGTCCAATTTGCCCTGAAACATGTCATCTGTGCCAATGGTGCCCTCCCTTGACCTGTGTGAACAATATTCTGTTTTCAATACACACAGCAAACAGAAATGGGACGAGGAAGACTTTGAAGGCGAAATGGAGGAAGATTTCGATGACGAACTGGCCGAGGAGAGTCTACCAACGGGCCATGGCGCGGTGGCTCCTGGGAAGGGCATCCTCCTCCTGCCCCACCGACAGCTCCACCCTCACTCCCAGCTGCTGAAAGCCCGTCCAAGTGTGGACCAGGAGCCTCGCTTAGCCACCCTGCCTCCCCACGCCACTCACAGCCATCTGGGCGGGCAGGACCATGGAGACTGGACCTACGAAGAGCAGTTCAGACAAGTAGGATGTCTTTGTAATTCTTTATTTACTCCTGCTCTTCTGCCTGGTGTGTTCATCTTGTTTTAATTTACATGTAAATGACGTTGCTACTGGAGATTCAGTTGCTGAGGCTTTTAAGTTTGTCTTTGACACCTGGCATTCTGGCTCGGTACATCTGTGAAAGGTTCTGGTCTAAAATAAGCTTAGTGTCTGGTCAGACTTGACGTTTACTAATCACTGTGGCCTGAGAGTGAAACGACCGCTAGCTGAGGGAGAGAAGTTGAGGGCAGCGAGGGGGAGGGGGAGGGGGAGGGTGCATTTTAACAGATTTACCATGCTGCCGTTTACTATAAACATGTTACTGGGCTGGATATTATGAGGGAGGCCCCGGTGGAATAAGACGGGCTGTTTACATGAAGAGATTTAAGGCTGTCAACAAGTTCAGATGGAGTGCTGCTGCTGATCTAATAAAGACTGAGAGACAAGGGAACGGAGGTATAATCAAGGCACTGTGCACCACTGACAATAAATCAAAAACTTGTATATTTAATTTCTTAACATTTTCTGCCATATTTGCCATGTCATAGTCATCTCATTTAAAAAAAAAAATCGACACCCACAGTCCAGTATAAAAATGCTATGTACAGTGTTTTTGAATCGATTTATCAGTGAAAACCTTTACATTTTCTCTGAAATCTCTTTTTTGTTTTCCCAAAAAGTGGATGGTATTTGCAGTTAGTGACAGTGTGGCCTCCATCACACTCGATGGTAGCTTTGACAGCTAGACGGAGTAGAAGTGGAGGGTGGCACATAGCGAAGGGTCAATTGTTAGAAGATTTCAGAAAGTTTCATTGAGGCCTTCAGTATGTTGGAGGTAAACAACTTAACCCCAACCATGTGCTTCATTTTTAAACCTAACCATATATTCTGTAATTTAAGACCTGTTTTTTTTAATTACACAGCGTATGGAATATAACTCCTCTAAAACCTACACTCTGCTTCTCTAAATAGTCCACCCCTTCCCCCTGTAAAGCCATGTGGGAATAACTTGTTTTCATACATCGGGTAGGAACATTTTTATCATGACATGTCAGTCAGTCGCTGGCAGTTATATAATCAAGTCAGCCAGAATATTGGCTGTTTAAGATAGTGTTACCCAATCGAAAGTTGATTAAAAATGATGTCACGCCCACTCAATGTCAAACTCCTCCTACTAAAGTGAGACAGGGCAGAGGGGATGACATTTAATGTCACGTCATTTAAAACCTGTATTCTGACATAAAGGGAACAAAGCAACAACGGGCACATCTGTTTGCGGGAAATCCTGGCTCTCAACCTCAGTGCTGCTTATAGTTTATGATGTGGTGAATACAGGATTTTAGTCATGCACGTTATTCACACAGGACTCATTTGCCCCTCGGATGATTACGGTGATTAGTAATAATTGCAGCTTTAGTGATTATAATGCTCCTTGACTGTGATGTGAAAAGCAAAAATGTTCGAACTGTTATGATAAAGACGTTCAAACCACATGCAAATCAATATCAGGGATCTCAGCTTTAATTTATATTTACTTGGTGCTATTTTTCATCTGCTACTTCTTTTTTTAAAGATCTGAAACCATCATTTGTGGTTTCTTCTCGTCATGTGACAGAAGACTAAATCTACAGACCACAGTTACTATATGTATTTTCAGTGCAAACTTGATCCGGAGGTTAAGAAACGTAAAATGTTGAAATTATATTGTAATATCTTTAATAGTGATGAGTCATAAAAGCCCAAAGCAAAATGCCATAACTTACTTGGCCTGTACGCAAGCAGATGTGCATCTGCCTTAAAATCATCCCCAAAAAATGTAATATGATGCTGCTATCAAAGCTAGGAAAGCTTCACGTGAAATCTGTGTTTTGGGCGTGGGACAACCTGGCTGTGGGTGGGCTTTCTATTTCAGTCATAATTGTGTATCTCGCTTTTTAAATTCACACACAAGGAAAAATATATTTTCTTTGTATTTTAGTTCTTAGTGCTTAAGTATTTTAAAGCGCAGACAAGAGTTGTAGTTGGTTATTCTTAAATGTAGCGTTCCATGCAGTTGCTTATGAGTTGGCTCTTTAAAATAAGTGTTCCCTTTAACCAGTACTGATCCTATTGTTTGCTCTTATCTACATGACAAAAAGGCATAATTGCAATAAATATTTTTTCCCATGGAAGATTATATCTCCAAGAATAATGGGAGAAAGTCATGATCTCCAGCTTTGTGAGCCTCCATAACTAACTCTTAGTTTCACGTGTTCTGGAGTTAAGCGTTTTGGAGGGCTCACTGGGTGGGGAGGAAGGGGTTAAGACTGTACAGTTTATTTTGGGCAGGTGGGTGGAGGCTGTTGGAATGTGCCTGAGGGAGGGTGATAATGTGGCCACTGGGAACCCCAGATCCTCAGCAGAGACCCTGCGTGCCTCTATCAGTCGGCAGCAGTTGGAGCTCTTCCAAACGGAAGAACGGTCCTTTTCTCTGTTACATTTAAAGTCATGTTGTTGTTAAATCCCAATATCACGTCCTGAGCCAGTCCAAGGTAAACCTCTCCATAAAAAGTGTAAGGGAAATAAATAGAGAAACCTTAAGAGAGGAAATTAAAAACCGACTCCTCGCATGTAAATTGGAAAAGTTCTAACAGTTAGTAGGAATACAAAATACAGCAACTGAATTAAATGGTATTTAACTATTTTAAATATAATAAGGTGAATCTAATTAAGGAGAACAGTAAAAAATAGTTTCAATGTCCATTATTATCCCTTTTGCACACCTATCTAGATCCAAAGTGCCGTGTGGGTGAGGAAGCATGCACCCTAACCCCACTTTTAGGTGAGGTTTAGCCTCAAGCTGTGTGTGTGGCTAAAATATATCAGCCAAGGCCTGACCTGCATTCCTGGTGGATCAGCCAGCTACCGTCCACTCTCAGCTGAAAGGTCAGACTAAATCAAGACAGCAGTGTCCTGCAGTGTGAAAGTCCGCTTTGGGTTTGTGGGAGGGGAGGTTGACCAGGTCAAACAAACATGGGACTTTCACCCAGTTCGTGTCGTGTTCGTGTCCCATGTGAAACCAAGCCAATGACCAGATTTTTGGTTAGATCCTATTTCCTAAGCCTGACCAAGTAGTTGTTTGCTTAAGTAAACCTAAAAGCTAAGTAAACCTTTGATTAAAGTTGATTTTGAAAAGACACAATTCATGTAACAAGTAGAAACTGATGTGCCTTCCCTGACCTGTCCGAAAAGCTAGAGCGGTACGTAGACGTCATAGTTTGAAGCTTCGGGCCACTTTGAGTTGGAAGTGATGTGTTGCCCATACATCTCTAACTTTAGATAGCCATATTAACATCACTCTTTGCACTGCATTCTTAGTTGTTTAAGTATTTTTTAAGGTTGAATAGATTTAGTGCTGATATAAGTATAACATTTTGGTTTTAAAAACATACTCTCTGTCATGTGGTATGACAGAGAGCCCGTTTTATCTCAGCTGAAAAATAAACACTGACCAGAAGGTAGGCTAGATGCGATTGCTCAAGACTTTCCACAGTGTCTCTAGTGTCTCACAATATACACATCTAATATTTATGTTTAACAAATTATTTCAACCCACCAAGACGGTCAGTGAAGGATCGGTTTACACAAATTATAAAGATAAATACCATTGACCTCTATCGTATTGAGGCAGCAGAAAAGAGACGGATACAAATTCTGGCTTTAAATACACAATGTAATTGAGCCCTGTTAAGCAGCATTATAATATGTATTGTCTTCATCTTGATAAGAATTAAACATTTTACCTTAGCTATGTTAGTTACGTGAGCTACATCAGCGATTAGCAACATTAGGACGACTTGTCCTGCTAATCGTTAACTGTTAATTGTTATACATTTCTAGCTGCTGGACTTCCAACAATATAAATGTGAAAGATGAAGCAATCAGGAAATTCAATAAATTAATGTCTTCCCTCTTTACTCTGTTCTTTGGCTCCTGAGGATCCCCACAAACACATTTTATTGATGTAGTGAATATAGTGAATGCTATGATATACGTTCATATAACTTCCCCACTCTCCTGCCCCCTTTCATAAACAATATCGTCCTCAGGCCAGAATGTGTCTAAAGGCCACGCAGAGCCTTTGAAGTCTCCTCTCTGTGTCTCTGTCTGCTTTAAACACCAGCAGCTGGGCAAATGGAGCCCAGATGGACAGTAAAGTAGGGATGTCTTTAAAAATTCATGGCACTCACCATGATCAGGCCGAATGGAGGGGAGTTGGCATTAAACATTAAATTGCTCACACACACACACACACACACACACACACACTCTTTGGGAGTAGGGGGAAGGGGCTGTTAGTGACAACAGGAAGTGTAGCTTGAATGAGAGCCAATTGGGAGCGACACTTATTGGGATTGCCCGTCAGGTTTCTGCTGATACAGCTGTCTGATAAGTGCTTGTCAGGTTTATATTCCTCTTTAGTTTCGTCCAGGCCTTTTGATCTGCCTGAAGGTTGTATATAAAGGATGGACCATGTTGTTTTTGCATTTTAAATTAACTTGTGCATTTTCACAGCTGTAGAGAACACAAAAACACAAATCTGCTGAGAGGCGCTTTGACTTATAGAATATGAACGTTCCTAATGTCC
Organism: Cottus gobio; assembly: GCA_023566465.1. Taxonomy (NCBI): domain Eukaryota; kingdom Metazoa; phylum Chordata; class Actinopteri; order Perciformes; family Cottidae; genus Cottus; species Cottus gobio. Next base: position 13,967,991 of record CM042217.1, read on the forward strand.
CTTGTGCTGGCAAAATGAATGAATTGTTTTCCATTTATTTGTTTTCCATTCTCAAACCCACTGTCCTTTTTTCTGTTAATGAATAACTAAAGTCATAATATGTTTAGGAATTGTAAGGCTATGTCTTATTAATTACTCAAGCAACATTTTACACAACCCTTTTCTCCAATGTATTACTTAATGTAATCCAGTATTTCCAGTACATCCAGTACATCTCAGCTCCAGAGCAACACATTTTGTGTTTATCTAAAACCGGTTCTCTGAACTGGAGTCTGCAAGGGTTTAGCACTGGGAGTTTTCATTTAATTAATTATCTTGGGCCTGGATACAGCTCTGTGTGCAGTGATCCTGTGTTTAACACAAAGAAAACAACATTAATGGGCCCCGTTCATGTCATGAGAACAAAAGGCTAAAAACAAAGGTCGAGGCAGCATGAGAAGACTCCTGAAAGTCTTCCTGTAGAGTGGAGGACGAACAGCACAGTAGGGGAAGGAGTGGGTGTGACTGAGGGAGCAGGGAAAAAAAGGTGGGTTGCATTGGGCTCTGAACTGCTGCCAAGTCGAGTGTGTAGTACATGATCGTTTTGACTGTGAAGCCCTGCAGAGCATTATGATCGAGTGCAGCGTGCAGCACATAGCTGATGTCAGAAACTGTACAGCCATGGGGATTGTGGGAATTGGCAAGCGCTCAATACGGAGGAGAAGAGGGGGGTTGAAGCAAGAATGTAAACAAAGATTGCGTAAAGGCTGAGGCTAGCTCCTTCATCCTCGCCTTTTCTTTGGCTGTTCTGTTATGTTGTATATATCTTATAATTTGGCCCGCTCCTGAATTACTCGTGTGGGTACTCCCTCAAACTTCCTCCTTACTTCAATGTGTTCATATAAAATGAGGGAATGATTATTCTAAAGGCAGAAAGACTCAGAAATCCTTTATTGTGTGTGAATCTTTTGCTCCTTTCTAAAGGAAACATGTGAGTTCTTTCTTTCCCACTTTGGTTCCTGCATAATCAACTCTGTACTGTAGCCTTGAATGTAAATATACGCTCAGAAAATAGATCTGCACTGAATGGTTGCAGTTGTCAACAAACACAATTCCTAAGTGACATCTTTTCATACGACGACCCAGTGGAAGGCATTCATTTGAACAAAAGCAGTGCATGTGTGCTACTGTCTTTAGATACGTTTGAAAAGGTAGCGTGTGCTGAAAGCTTTCATTCCTGAAAGAATCAATTAAGAAATAGGTCAAACCCCAGAAAGATACTTTGCTGTACGTTCTCAAGGTCTGTGCAATCAATAACGTTGTGCAGAGGGGGGGGGCACAATTTCTCACTTTTCTCTTTCTGCTTTGATCCATAATCACATTTGATGCGCGTGACAACACTCGCTGTCCTGTCTTGTCTGTAGTTGATAATAGCTGAAATTCTTTAGTTGTGTGGGCATGGCTCTGTTCACGCAACAGACACAAACAGAGATTCTTTACCTCCATTTCCCACCAACATGAACTGATGGTAGACCTTTTCCACTGTGTATAGTTTGACGTGTCATAGCGAGAACTAACTAACTAATAGCAATGAAAAAACTGTATACTATTTAGATGTATATCAGTTTCAGCGCCCTGTTATGTGCATGCTGACTCTTTGACAATAATTTATTGTTATTTAACTTGCAAATCAAAATGTATACTAGAAAGAAATGTCGCAAAATTGCAATTTGATCATTTTATCTTTTAAAACTGTTCTCCTGCGTATTTAAAGATAACACAAAGGGGTTTTGGCCATTTATTAATGCTCCATTTGGTTAGTAATGTATCTCTTGAACATGCACAGTGACTCATGCATGCATTTGATATGACACACAGTCCTGTTCCTGCTGATTGTTTCACGCTATTTCAGTGATTGACAGTTGGTGGCAAGAAATGTAGTCATGCACCAACAAAGGCAAAAGAAACAACTGAGACAGCAGGGAAGCTAAAGGTTCAGCCAAAGGTCTGTAACAGTGAAGACACTTTTTTTTCTTTTGTTTGCATAAATGACAAGCCTGAGGTCAAACTGCAGCCCATCCACCTATTGATTTGGGCACACTTTGCCACGTGGCCACGTTATCTCAATCTCTGGTGAGCCACGTGGGCACATATCTGGCCTCCATGGCGCTGGGTGTGCCAGATATGTTTTTAAGGCCTCCGTCAAGGTGCTCCATACATAGGGGCAGTAGTGTAGCACAATGCCCGTTTTTTTGGCCTTCCTTTGCCAGATTAAGGATATCTTGCACGTCTTCATCCAGTTTGTATACAAGCACTGTGACAGACCTCCCTCTGAACCCTCAGCCATCTATGTCTCCATCTTTCTGCTTTCAGACACAAGCGTTATCACTGCATCTGCTCTGGCGCTGAATGAATACCTTCAGCTTTCACGCTGAAGCACATTAGATTATTATCTAAATCAGGATTTTCTGCCATTTCTAGGGGAAGGCTCGTTTGGAGATAGACATCTTATTTAAAGATGTTTGTGAGGGACATAACATTGCACTAGGAGTACGAAACAGACGTTGAGTTATTTGCTTGCTTTCTTTCAACGCGCTGATTTACAATCTTAAATTGCTGTTACACCCACTTTTACATTACATTACATTTCATTTAGCTGACGCTTTGGATAAAAGGACTTACATGATATACAGTATACATTAGACCGAAGACACAGCAACGGTGAGCAATTAGGGTTAAGTGTCTTGCTCAAGGACACAACGACATGGACTGGCTGAGGCGGGGTTTGAACCACCGACCTTCTGATTGAAAGACTGACTTGCTAACCACTGAGCCACAGTCGCCCCACTTCCTCTCGTTCTGTCTGCTCAGCTTTGCCATGCCCAGTTTGGGCATCCATCATCGTGATACTACTCATTAGCATTGCGGTTACAGCAGATTGCTCACAGCTACATACATCAAACTCTCAAAAGCCCTGGGAAAGCTGGCTGCTGTTTCTGATTCTTATCCAAATCTACAAGCCAAGGCAGCTGAGGGTAGCAGGCAGGAATTGAGTGCAGCACGTTAGCGTGGGATAGTGCTCATTCTGGTCTCATGTCCTGTCATCGTCAACTGGTTTTCACCTTTTCGCATGTCAGCAGGGGATACTGTATATCCAATTATATCGGACAGAAGCCAATGAATACAAATCCTTTGGTAAAGCCCTGCAGAGGCCTCACTCACACATTTTCACACCATGAAGAAACCACGTACTCAAAGATCATTGAATTTCTGGCACATTATTGAATTTCCAGAAGTGTATTCTGTTATCAGGAAAGTCGTGGTGTCTGGAAATAAAAGGAAAACGTACACTTTAGTCATTTACAGCAAAATATGTTTTAAAACTTGATCTTCTCCGTCCAACTACAGTGGAAACCAAATGGGGAATCTTCATTCACAAAACAGGACAGAGTTAATCTTGCAGATCGTGGACATCTTGTGTTTTGTTCCACAGTTGACACATTATTTATTTTATTTATTCAGCAGCTATGCCTACATCCTTCTCTCTGTCTTTCTACCTCGCTTATCGCTGTCTTTCACGATTAGTGTAAATGTGACTGTAGCAGATAAGGTGAAGTCACATCGTTGTTGTTTGTCTCAGCAGGCGGTTGGCTCCTCTTCCTCAGTCGATAGACTGCATTTTACGAGGTCATCTGGTCAATTAGGATTATGATGTGTTTGATCCTGCCTTGATCAATAAAAAGCCGTTGTTTGCCTCTGCAATCAGACTGCTCTATTGTTGCTGTTAATTGTGTGCATGTGGGGGCTGTGTTTATGTCAGTTTAGGGAGACAGTCATTGTAGTTTCTGCCACATTGCTGTCAGCTCGGTTGACTGACTGGATTAAGTTATTTTCTAATGAAACTGAGAAGCACAAGGAAGCAATTTAATTTGCTTACTGACAAAAGAGGTGGTGGCTAATATCCAATGTATTTGAACAGTTGGCAGACATAGCAGACATACATACAATGTTTGTTTTTTTACCTTTTGTAAGGAAAATATTCACTTATTCTGTGTTAGTTATTTTGTGATGAAGTGTTTATCCTTTTTGCCATGTATGGCAAATGTATGTTTCAGTTTTGTGGGTTGCTCTTGACAGCCTTTCAAAAACGTGTGTGTGTGTGTGTGTGTGTGTGTGTGTGTGTGTGTGTGTGTGTGTGTGTGTGTGTGTGTGTGTGTGTGTGTGTGTGTGTGTGTGTGTGTGTGTGTGTGTGTGTGTGTCGCTTGCTTGTCTGCCTTGTCGCTGCATTCATGTCTGTTGTCTCTGGGTATAGATCTGTTTCTTTCTGTATATTCTATATAGATTTCTCCCTCTATGTCTCAGTGCTAAATGTCATTCCCAGAAAGAAGCCCTTTCTCTTTGACTACCTCCATAATCTGGTTTCTCCGATGAGCCTGGCTACGTAAACATGCCGTTTGATTCTGAGGTGCTGATGCTTTTGGAGTTTTAACAGTAAAACTCATCATCTAGTTTCTGAGCAATGAGAGCCAACATGACACCAGAAAGGAAAGGCACAGATAAAAAGTCAAACTCTTTCTACATGTGTCACAGCTCTCCGCTGACATTGTTTGATTAACATTTGGATTAACACTCAAACGGCAGCAAAACAGAATCCTGAGGAACAAAGAGAAAGAAAAACACTGCCTTGTCACGCATAGAATCTGATTCGTTGTCAAGCAGAACAGACAGATTAAGAAATCAATCTATCACTTTTTTTTTATATTGGTTTTTCCAGTCTCAATCCAGTCAGAGGCTGGCTCGCTGTACAGCTTTTGATTTTTTTTTTTTTTTTTAAAGTTCCAGTCTGCAAAAGTAGTCTATTTGTGTCATTTGGGATTTCAGTTCTCCGGTGGCCAGGCGTATTATGCTCATCAAAACCTTAAAATCAGTTATATTCAATTAAATCAAAAGCCAATATAAATAAAAGGATTAAAAAAAATAAAACGATATTGCAGCTCTTTGCCTCTTTCCTGTGCTGCAGTAACCATGTTGTGTGTTTTGTAAATTGTTTGTTACTTTGTCTTGGGACTTTGACCTGCATCTATTGATGGAAGAAATGTTGAAACAATGTGACTGCAGTGTTTTGTGCCATCAAATAGTAGAGAGCTTGATCAGAGCTTTCTGTGATAACCATGAGTATCGCCTTCGTTGCAGTACCTTTAACTGTGGGCCGACCCCTCAGAATAAATGTGTTTTCACTGAAGCCAAACCTCGGTGAAAAGCTGATGAACCTCTTACACAAACCAGAATTTTAGCTTTGACTTCACCTGGTACAATATCCACCTCCTAGAACTCAGATTTTGTTTGACAAAGGTGGAGGATTGCACTGTGGGATTTAAGTATATGTTACGACTATATTTTCTTTAGGGAGTTTGAAGGCCATGCCAATACTGGTGCTTGTGTTTGCTTTGCTGCATTAATGACACTCATAAAAGGGCTTAGGCCTGGAACAATGCTGTGTTTGAATATGGCTGATCATGTGTTCATGAGCTGAATCAAGATCCCCTCAATCCCTCTCCCTGCTAGCCATACAGTCCCTTCCCCCTCTCTTTATGATTACAAATTGGCTTTGTGATCGGTGAGACTCCACCATTTATCATTTCAGCATTGTCTCTTTTTAAGAGGTAACTTAGCTACATGTTTAACACAACGCAACCTGGCATTCATGAGACAGTTGCTAACTATTCAGATCGGGTAAGACGACATGTAGAACATTTGTTCATACTAATCTCTTTCACGAGAAGAAACAACTCAAGGTTAATATGAAGTTGTGAAACTGGTCCTCCAGCTTTGGGTGAAAGGGGATTTAGTCTTAGTGTAAACCTGATTTCTTCTACAAAATACAAAGACTTCCATTAAATAATACAAGTAGTATGCATAGGATTAACCACACCTTATCTCTCCGCACCCCTTAAAGGCAGTCCATGACAGTGTTATGATCACATTCAAGGACTTCAAGGAAACAACTACAAGTATCATAAAGAAGGAGTCTTTATCTTTGACTTCCACACTGGCAACCACTTTATTCAATGTACTTAAAGGAATACATTCAAATGCAGCTGAAGCTCTTGATATCAAGCTGATATATCATTGCAACTTGCGTAATATAATTAGCGAGTATGAACAGTGTAGTTTGCATGTTTATGGGTTGCTACTATTTGTATTAATTTGAGTGTCAGGATATCAGAAATGCTTCTTAACTATAAGTTTAATGCTAAACATATTTAAAAAAAAACATAAAATAAACTTTAAGGGAGAACAGTTGTACTGATATGTACTAGATTGTACAGGTATACCTAATAAAGTGGCCACTGGGAGTATTTGAATGTCATGTTATGTATTTGCATCAGCGTGCTGCAGCTTCTCCAAGAAGCCAGTTCCACCTGAAGAATAACATTCAAGGCAACAGGATTCCCGTCAAACATTTAAAAGAATAAACTATTGTGAAGTCATCCAATCCGAAAAGTGTGATTGTGACTCTTGCTCATAAAGTAAAAGTTTCAATCGTAACTTTTTTTCTTTTTAAACTTTGACCCACTGTGTGTGTGTGTGTGTGTATGTGTGTGCGTCTGTGTGTGTGTGTGTGTGTGTGTGTGTGTGTGTGTGTGTGTGTGTGTGTGTGTGTGTGTGTGTGTGTGTGTGTGTATGTGTGTGCGTCTGTGTGTGTGTGTGTGTGTGTGTGTGTGTGTGTGTGTGTGTGTGTGTGTGTGTGTGTGTGTGTGTGTGTGTGTGTCAGCTTCACCTCAAGGTGATTGGCAGATGTAAAGGAGCATGCAGTCGATACCCCGGTCTCCTCTCAGTTTTGGTTTTCAGTTGCAAAGCCTCTATGTGCTATGTGACACTAGTGCCCCTGGCTCGCTAACCCCCCACCCACCCACCCCTCCCCCGTTGCTTGATGGCAGCAGGCTGCTTTTTGGTTACTGATTATTTGCAGTATAAAACCACTTTGTTACGGCCTGTTTATAATTTATCTCCAGACCAGCTGTCACTGACCTTTATGCACAGCCGGGTTGGGAAATTACCAAACAACAGTCCAGCACTGAGTACATGTTCGTGTGTGGCTGTGAAGTCGGACGTCTCGTTACTTTGGCAGCCGACCAGACAGCCTTCGCTTCACTTTCCTCTGTCACCATTTGTCACCAGAACAAATTCTGTCTTTGATGCCAATTCTAAATTTGCGACAAGAAAATATCTTGCATCTGTAATTGTGGCTCCATTATTGGTTTCAAAGAGTTTTGAATAGTAAAGTCCTATAAACCCTGCATCGTATTAAACAATCAGAAGATGTGAAGTCTTCTAGTCAACTCTGTTGTTTTAATGAGCTTTTTCTGTTGCAGGGAATTCAGTGAAGGGGCGTTTACTGGCTCCCAGCTTCACCAGTTAGCCCAGTTTCTTGTCGTTTATCTAGTTTCTTGTCATTTATTTGAACAACATAGCTTTAATCCGGGAGGGGCCCCTGCCCCATGCACATACTATAAGTACACAACGCCCACCTCATCATGATAGTGTGTGTGTGTGTGTGTGGGGGTGTGTGTGGGTGGGGGGGTGTTTGTGTGGGCAGCAGGGTATGTATAATGTACGTGGCGCTGAATCAGAATGAAAGGGAAGATGCGAGAAGAGTGACAAAGACAGAAAGTAAAAACAAAGAAGAAAGAGGAAAAGACGATGTGGAAACGTAGGTAGAGATGGAGAAAAGACAGAAAAGAAGAGAAACTATAGAATGAGGGGTGGCAGTGGTGGGGCGGGTTGGACAGGATCCTGATTGGCTGCTTTCAGTCACTGTGATGATGTCATCTTTGCAGTCTCCAATCCCCAGACCCGTAACAGCTATAGCTCTCCATAATGTATCTGGTCCATTACCAGCTGCTGTCCGAGACACAGGTTGACATGTTTAAAACTGAATCTAGTGTATGCAGAGTGATGTGTACATTTGCAGTCACTGGACAAACCCTGTTAGAGTGTTCTCCTCAACATGGCTTTTCTTCTTTGTTTGTGTGAAAATTGCAATACAGTCACGATTAGATAGAGATGTAAACAGCACTTAAAGAAGGTAAGGTAATTCGAAAATGTCATTTAAAAGGCATTTTCCTATTTGAATTACTAATTTGATGAAAGAGTATTCCAGTTCATGTTTAGACATCATGTAGATCATTCTAGTACTCTCCCAGTTATTTGCTTATATGAGGCTGTATCGGCTAAAATCACATTGCTGACAGAATGTTTTCCCATAGGCTGATGTTAGATTTATCAAGAAGGAAAGTAATCCCAATACTGTCATTTGATCCCGGTTTTTGCAAGGCAACCTTCCAAAGTAAAATGTTAGAAAAACAGGACGGAAGACAGAAAGGAAGGTAATGACTGTGCGATTTTAGATTATAGTCACATGATCATCAAAACAAAGGAGGATACCGTGCCTATGCCCATGTGAACAGCCAACACTGAATGAGACTTGAAACTGGATATGCATTCGTAAGAGGGATACTGTGAGCATGTTAACACAGTTCACACTTCACTGTAGACTTTGAAGTGTGACAGCCCCTTCAGTTGGCAGGGAAACCGTGAAGCTAATCAACACACTGCCATGTCAACACTGTTACGCTGCTGCTACACGTCCTTAAATTGGAGGACGGAGGAGGAGGACCATGACAATCTCCAGCCGATAGTTAATTTAGTGTAGTGTTGCTCACACTGATTGCTGGTGTCCAGAAACCTTTTTCATGCCATTTTATCACATCTGGAGCGACAGGGACCTGAGCATTATTCCCCTTGCTGCTATGTGACAGTGTTCCCATCATGCCACTAGGGAAATATTTGTTTGTGTGATCGGGACAGGGGGGGAGCAAATAAAGCAACATGGGGGATGGGGGTTTGGGGAGTCATTTCCAAGATTTATGGTGCGGCACTTCACAAAATGCATGCATCCTGTAATTACAGCCCCCCCTTTTGCAAGCAGGCCTGTGCATTAGGCGGCATCCCCCACCTCAACCCTCCTCATTCCCCACTCTGTTCCCCCCTCCCACAAGACTGTAAGATCTCATGGCAACTTGGTGTCACTAATGAGGGTTGAATGCCACAATGAGGGGCAGTCTGTTAGTGGTAAGAGGCCAGCACTGTCACTAATCATACCAGACTTCAACTTGACGAGCCTTTCCTTCTCATTTCCTCTGGCCGGGTGATTTAAAGCTAATGCAGAAATATTTTAGTAACTGACTGCAGATTGTTGTTTTACTCACCCTCACTTGTCGTAGTGGTGGCAGAGTAGATTTAGCAAGTAAGTCTGAATTAATTTAAAATGAGCATGCAGAGTCTATCAGACTCCTTGTTTGAGTTGTAGCGCACACAGACTTGTTCAATGGGGATTTCTATCAGTAATTCAGCCAGTGCATGTGACAGGAAGTTCCTACAATTTAAATAGAGCTGCAACAATAAGCCGATCTATCAATTCACTGGTTGACTGATAATTAATCCATTTTTTATATTTGATTATTTTATGATATCTTTGTTTTTTAAGCAGAAATGTCAAAGGTTTTCTGTTTCCAGAGTCTCCAGCGTCTCTGAGAAATTGTACTTAATGTAATTAATTAATGTAGACATTAATCGATTAATCGAGGAAATAATTAGTAGGCTTGCTGTTTCGAGGCCAATACAAAATGTATTGTCAAATTGTCTTTTTTTTGTTTGCTGAGCTGCACGTCTAAATAGTTTTGCAGTTTTGTTTAATTACATAGGACTCTTGTTTGGTCAATAAAGCTTCAGAAATGTGAAGACTGTCCATCTCTCTCCTAAAGCCTAAGTGGACATTTTTTTGTTTTGACCAACCAACAATCCCCCCAAAAATATATATATTTTTGTATCAAATCTTCACAACGTTGAGAAGCTGGGACCAGAAAATGTTTGGCCTTCATCAATTATGGAAACAGCTGCTGATTCGTTTTCTGTTGCTTCAGCTTCAGTACGTGGTGGTTATTGGTGTAGGTTTCGTGCTGTGAGGTTAATGATTTCCTGTGACATGTAATGCTCAGCTGGCTGTTGTGTCTGTGTAGTAGCATTGTGCTGCCTGTGTTTCACAACTTAACATTGTCAATAACAGATTGTGAAACTCAATGATCTCACATAGATACTGTGTGATATGTAGATACACCTTGAGTACAATACTGAAGCTACTCCTCTGCTGCCCCACCTAAGATAGAGCAACTGTAAGCATTAAGTGTGTGACACATAAATAGAAAGACATCCAGCAAGATGTTTCACTATCACACTGGCAAACTGGGCCGGGGAAAACAACCACAGGCTTCAATTGCCTCAATGTACTCCCCCGAGCCGGCGCCCCAGTTTAACTGCTAACTTTCACCGAACGCTTCCAGAGCCCGGGGCCCCGCTAGCAGCTGGACCCACATCAGGTTCTCATCAAGCCAGACTGGACCACAGCATTTCTTTAAGTTTCTCTCTCTGTCATATCTTTTTATGATCAGAGAGAAACTGATTGGTTTCTCATGACAGATCTTTAAGAATGAATGTCCTTCAAAAGTGACGAGGTTGTCAACTATTCAGTGCACCATGGCTTATTCGGATTGATTATGTGACACCCTGGTGTTCCTCCGCTTTGGTATTCTAATGTCAGATCTCAAACCTTTGTTGCATTTTATAGAAATCCATACTTTTTTTGTCCTCATCTGTCTCCCTCTTCCTCTCCACAGTTGTATGAACTGGATAGGGACCCGAAGAGAAAGGAGTTTCTGGATGACCTCTTCAGCTTCATGCAAAAGAGAGGTATGGTACTGTGTGTGTGTGTGTGTGTGTGTGTGTGTGTGTGTGTGTTTGTGCATGTTAAATAAACACTACATCAGTAGACCATATGTGCTCTTAACTCATTAGAGTACACCTACATCCATTCAGTGTCTTATCTTGCCGTGTTATATCTCTTCATCTACAGTCAGTCATACATAGACTGTTAATAGTTGGAGAGATGACCCCCGCCCCCTTCTGACATATGACACAGCACCCTCTACTCATCTTTCACTCACATGGGTGGGGTCTTTATTCATTTTCGGAGACGATTGCTTTATGGTTGCGCAGTCACTCGTCGTTCCCAGGCTATAACTAGAAGGGACACAGCGTATCAATGCCTAGGAATAGATTGATTTACCTTTCCATCCGTCCACACACACACAAACGGACACTGACTCAACCACCATGTTGGATCTGCACACTGGTGACACACACAACATCAGCACTGCAAACTGAGCCCCCAAAAAAACAATCTCAGTTTTCTTCATGCGAACAACTCATTGTCATATTTCAGACACTGATTGTGTAATTTTGTATTTGTATGTACGGGAGGCAAAATGCCTAACGGCTCATTTCAGATCTTCCTTCTCTCATGAACACCAAGCAGCCTTGTTAATTTGACAAATTGAATTTATGGATGATATAATCTGAACAGCTGGTAACAGTTGCCATGAGACATCAGATGTGCTCAAAATTGAGGAAAAAAAACCATCCGAAATGTTTACAGTGTCAGAGCCACCAGCAATGGGCGGATCTGCCAGGTCCGTTCTAAGAATCTGAGAGCGCCATCTGCAGGTCGTACCAATAACTGAGGCATCGCTCCGTAGTATGCAAATCTAGGACTGATCATATTTCATGTGCAACGTGGGCCTGAAGATTGTGTTTGGCTTCCGTCTGTGTTTAAATGAATGTGTCTTGATAAAATGAATAATGAAGGCTTTCATTTTTCTTGCTGGGAAAAGAACATTTGTCAAAGATTAATAGTATTGGAAATATTGATTAGTTCTTTTCCCAAGGCATTTTTGTCTCATACTTGGTTTGTCATTAACTTGTCATCTCTGGTCTGAAGACAAGAAAACAGCTTTGTCAGGTTGAGTAACGTTTTTTAAACGTTTTACCTACAGAAAATTAAATGATCAAACTCAAAAGATCCATCAAAATGAATTAAAGCACACATCTCCAGTACACCATGCTTCATTCCCCAAACATTATTTCTTTTTTTTCTTTTCAAACGCATCAAACCCCAAACGATACCTAGCAAGAATTCTGTCGACATGAAAGGAAGTTTCCTTCAATTGCAGTGTTTTTTTAAATCTTTGTTTTATCCCCCTGTGTGTGTGTGTGTGTGTGTGTGTGTGTGTGTGTGTGTGTGTGTGTGTGTGTGTGTGTGTGTGTGTGTGTGTGTGTGTGTGTGTGTGTGATATTACAGGAACCCCAGTGAATCGTATTCCCATCATGGCCAAGCAAGTCCTGGATCTGTACATGCTCTACAGGCTGGTGACAGAGAAGGGCGGCCTGGTGGAGGTCATCAACAAGAAACTGTGGCGGGAAATCACCAAGGGACTCAACCTGCCTACCTCAATCACCAGTGCAGCCTTCACCCTCCGCACACAGTCAGTACACACACACACACACACACTCTCACACACACAAATGTAACCGAGTAACATTGTAGCCAGAAAAAACAACTGGAGGTGTGATCCCACCGTGTGTGTGTGTGTGATCATTTTATTTAGTTGTATTGTTTACTGTAATCTAGCTCAGAATAGAGATTATTAACGCAACTAATTTGAGTTTCTATACCTTAATTGAGCCACAACTCTCATGCCCGTCATCCTATTGTTTTGCTTAGCGATTTCAAGCACGTGGAGCTGCTGGCTATCAGATGTCAACACCCATTTTGTTTTAGCTCCTGTGTTTGAACTCATTTCCTGTAGTCGGCTCAGATTGCAGTACTTTCTCACTACTAATTGCCCTTCATGAGAATGAGACCTGCACTTTTAAGATTGTGCAATTATTTAGTTGATTCTTCTGTCTCCTCAAGTTATAGTCCATCCCTCAAAATCGTCTTCAAGCCCAATCTGAGACAATTATGACATCACTATGACATTACATTTATTTAATTTATTAGTGCATTCATCCACGTCAGTACAACAACAAAAATCATGCAAGTACATCAACTTTAGTGAATATGCTGAGCTGCTTCAAGTGCTACATTTAGAGACAAGTGAACAAGAGTGTTTTTGTTTGTTTCTAACAGATCTAAACAGATGAGTTTTTAGTCTGCTGTCCCGATGTCAATGGGGCGCTTGTTCCACCATTGTTCATCTGGGACAGCAAACAGTTGACCCTCTTTGTAATAAGGGAGTTAAAAGAGGATTGGAACCGTGTTCTGGATGAAAGGAAACAGATTTTGATGCGTAAACTCTGCCGAATATCCCTTTCAGTTGACTAATGGTTCAGCCCAAACAAAAGAGTTTTAACGCTTTGCATCTTTTTAAGTTTTAGGAAGTAGTTGACATTATCAGCAGCAGTTTAAATCTCAGGACATTCCTGTGTTACCTGGCTTTCAGTGAAACATACATTTAATGTAATCCTTTCAGATACATGAAGTACCTGTACCCATATGAATGTGATAAGAGGAGTCTGAGCAACCCCAACGAGCTCCAGGCGGCCATTGACAGTAATCGGCGGGAGGGCCGGCGACAGAGCTTTGGCAGCTCCCTCTTCACCTACTCTCCCAACGGGACGCCCACCATGCTCTCCTCGCCAAAGCTCCCCTCGTCCAGTGTGGGCCTGATGATGGGCACCAACGGGGCCTCGCTGACCCCCATCCATAAGATCAAGAAAGGTGAGGCTTACATAATATGCTGCCTTCCATCAGATTGGATTCATTGTTGGAGTCCATCTTTGACCAGTTCGATGGAGAATATTTAATACTGTAGTTTTGGGTTTTGAATCATTGCAACTTGCCTGTATTATTTTTTAATTAATCAATCCTTTGTATGACTGGAGAGAGTTCCTCTGTGGAGTTAATGTGTTAAGGTTACCAAATCAGTATATTAACTACTTGAAAAGCAGATGTGGTGAATAGTAATTTTTCAGGAGGAAACTCAAATCTCCATCCAAAAGGAATGGATTTCCTGTCCTCTCAGCTGTAAGAGAACAAAGCATCTTAGACCAGCTGTGTGGTTAGGGAGGCGCATAATCTGTATCTTGTCTGTATAACACAGTTGTATTTTAATTAAATTCACTCTTGTCTCCTTCTCTGTGATGTCCGACCAAAAGAGGATGGAGGCCAGCCGCTGCCGGGGGTCAGCGTGGCTCGTCTGTCAGCGGGTCACTCGATGGCTTCGGCGCAGGCAGCAGCAGCTCAGGCAGCGATGGCGGCTCAGATGGCGGCTCTGGAGCAGCTGAGGGACAAACTAGATGCTGGCGAGCCACCAGAGAAGAAGATGGCGCTGCCGGCCGAGGAACACCACCGACTGCTGCAGAGAGCGCTGCAACACAACCTGCTGGCCATGACCGCTCAGATACCCATGAATATCCGCATCAATAACCAAGGTACTGAACGCAGTTCCTGATTTATTCAGCTAAAACAAAACAAGTTAGACAGTGAGACACACATCAGGTGAAGAAGTCTGTGCCCCCTTGTGCATAGTATTCCACTATCTCATCACCATGAGATAGAAGTGTGGACCATAAGGTCTAACTTTAGAGAGGTTTCTTAGATGGGAAGAAGGTTGATTTTGTCACCACATTGATGTGAAATTCAACAGTAATTTCAAAAGGCATGATCTATAAATAATGTGTTGTAAAAGTACAATTCCTCTTTGGTTTGACAGGATAATATATGTTGTTATCTGTTAAAGAAAGAGAGTACTTGGCCTTCTATTTCCATCAGAGCAACACTGTAGCAGATAGAAAGTTGGTTATTTGGTTCAACAGACATCAATATGTAAATCATTCACAAAATACTATTTTAAACCCTTGTGATTAATAACATGGCCTAAAGGTAACATGTGCGTGGATATTAGAAGAGCCTGCAGGGTGCTGCATTGAGGAATTTTAAAATCCATACTCATGTATTCAGAATTACAATAATCAATCTGCACAAATTATGATCTACTTCCGAAGACAGAATTATAAGAATCTGCAATAATTGAACCATATGCATATCAATATTACTACATCGCATCTGCTGTGGGCATCACTGAGAACGTTAGATTTCATTGTTTACTGTAACGATGCGGTTTAGCTGGACCCAAGTGCAGACACGGAGAGGCAAGGTTGGGGAAAGGTAAGCAGTTTATTACTGGTAGCGAAGGATGCAGGCAGAGCGGGAAGGTGGCGTGAGCGGTGGAGTGAGCGGTGGCGTAGAAGCTGGATACCGGGACGGGAATCCTGGGTACAAGGAACAAGGATTAGTAACTCGACAAGAAACACAAACGAAGTAGATCTCGTAGTAAGCGTTCTAGAGAGGCCGAGAATCCAAGTACCACTTGGTATGGAGCAATAATCTGGCAACTGGAGAGATGGAAGCCAGGGTGTTTTAACAGGGAGGAGCTGATGAGGTGATTGAAGTCAGGTGCCGGAGATGAGTTGCAGGTGTGGAGACGGTTGCCAGTTGCCGGGAGCCACGCCCACGAAACACACATCTACACACATGGAAGACAACCCGGGGACACCAGAGACACACAGAAAACCCCAAAAGGAACATAAGTCACGGCCGAGCCGTGACAGTACCCCCCCCTCAATGGGCGCCTCCAGGCGTCCACGGAACCGTCAGGCAAGGGAGGGTGGAGGGGGGAACGGCCGGAGGGCCGAAGCCCCTGGCGGGAACGGGCTTGAGAGGAGGAACCTGGAACACCTGGAAACGTAACTGGGCAGAGGGGGAACAGGCCGGGGAACGGCCACCAGGCGGGGACTCAGGGGGACGGGCCGGAGGACGGCCACCAGGCGGGGACTCAGGGGGACGGACCGGAGGACGGCCACCAGGCGGGGACTCAGGGGGCTCCGTGCGACAAGGCTCCGGAGGATCCAGAGGCGGAGCTCCGTGGAGCGGGACCCGGTGGAACTGGACTTGGGGCGTGGCCCGACTGGACTGGGCTCGGCCGGGACGCCGACAGGACTCGGGGAGCAGGTGTCGGCCGGGACGCCGACGGGACTCGGGGAGCAGGTGTCGGCCGGGACGCCGACGGGACTCGGGGAGCAGGTGTCGGCCGGGACGCCGACGGGACTCGGGGAGCAGGTGTCGGCCGGGACGCCGACGGGACTCGGGGAGCAGGTGTCGGCCGGGACGCCGACGGGACTCGGGGAGCAGGTGTCGGCCGGGACGCCGACGGGACTCGGGGAGCAGGTGTCGGCCGGGACGCCGACGGGACTCGGGGAGCAGGTGTCGGCCGGGACGCCGACGGGAATCGAGGGACAGGTGTCGGCCGGACCGCCGACGGGAATCGAGGGACAGGTGTCGGCCGGACTGCCGATGGGACTCCCGGGGCCGGGCCGCCGGTGAGGCCGGAGGGGCTAGGGTCGGCCGGGGCGGGACTACCCGCGGCACAGTCGAGGAAGCGGGGACCGGGGCTGACGGCGGCACCGTCGGGAAAGCTGGGACCGGGGCTGACAGTGGCACAGTCGGGGAAGCTGGGACCGGGGCTGACAGCGGCACAGTCGGGGAAGCTGGGACCGGGGCTGACAGCGGCACAGTCGGGGAAGCTGGGACCGGGGCTGACAGCGGCACAGTCGGGGAAGCTGGGACCGGGGCTGACAGCGGCACCGTCGGGGAAGCTGGGACCGGGGCTGACAGCGGCACCGTCGGGGAAGCTGGGACCGGGGCTGGCAGTGGCACAGTCGGGAAAGCTGGGACCGGGGCTGGCAGCGGCACGGTCAGGGCTCCGATGGGGAAGCCCGGCGCGTTCTTTGGCCCCAGCCTCATCCACCAGGTACTGGGAACCTCGCCCCCGGCGCCGGACGTCCAGGACCCTGGAGGGGCCCCCGACCGGACTTGGGGACCGTACCCCCCTCCCACGGACGCCTCCGGGCGCCCACGGAACTGCCAGGCAAGGGTGGGTGGGGGGGGAACGGCCGGAGGGCTGGGCTCACTCTTGGCGGTCGTCTCCAGGAGGGAGATGTTGGATGTGGGATGGACCTCCATCGCCACCGGGATGGGAACCCTAGCCCCCGTATGGGGAGCCGGTAAGGGGTCAGAAGGCCACCCCACGGCGGGGGCTGATATCCGCGCGCGGAGCGCCCGCAGGGTCTCATCGTGGGCCTGGGCGTATCCTCTGAATAAGGCAGCCTGGGCGAGGAGGGCTTCTAGCGAGGAGTCCGGGTTCGCTGGGTCCATGTTTGGCCAGATTATTCTGTCACGGTTCGGTTTAGCTGGACCCAAGTGCAGACACGGAGAGGCAAGGTTGGGGAAAGGTAAGCAGTTTATTACTGGTAGCGAAGGATGCAGGCAGAGCGGGAAGGTGGCGTGAGCGGTGGAGTGAGCGGTGGCGTAGAAGCTGGATACCGGGACGGGAATCCTGGGTACAAGGAACAAGGATTAGTAACTTGACAAGAAACACAAACGAAGTAGATCTCGTAGTAAGAGTTCTAGAGAGGCCGAGAATCCAAGTACCACTTGGTATGGAGCAATAATCTGGCAACTGGAGAGATGGAAGCCAGGGTGTTTTAACAGGGAGGAGCTGATGAGGTGATTGAAGTCAGGTGCCGGAGATGAGTTGCAGGTGTGGAGACGGTTGCCAGTTGCCGGGAGCCACGCCCACGAAACACACACACACCTACACACAGGGAAGACAACCCGGGGACACCAGAGACACACAGAAAACCCCAAAAGGAACATAAGTCACGGCCGAGCCGTGACAGTTTACCCCAGAATTTACACAAGCTGGATTTCACACACTCCTTGCTGGCAGTTAGTATCTCAAGACATTCTTGTCTTCTTACCACAAACCACAGCTCCCAACAGTGAGGAAGCAAACCCTCAGCAGGCCTATATGTTGACCTGTTTAGCTTATAGAAACGGCATGCATACACACACACAGTACATGTGTGTGTCTGAGCGGAGATTCCCATCTGCCAGCAGACACTTTGATCTTATAGAAGAGTCTGTCTTGGTTGCTGTCTATCTGATTCAACTGTTTCTCAGTACTGATTATACAGGTGACTTCTGAGAAATGATGAACGTTTTTGCAAATTTACACCCAACAATGTTTGTGCTGTGAGAGAGAATCGGAGTTCTTAAATGGCTCTTTTAGTTCATAGAAATATCAGAAGGAAATAAACTCTGGACTGATGATACTAGACATCTTGTAGTTTTTATACTTAACAGAAAACTACAGTTTTGTTAACACAGCTCTACTTTGGGGTTTGTCTTCCTTATAGACAACAGGCAGGACTCGGCCCTGAACCTCACCACCAACGGCACAAGCAGCATCAGCATGTCGGTGGAGCTCAACGGAGTGGTGTACACTGGTGAGTATCGCTGTCTTGTAGCACAAGAAGTCCATCTGATCACTTCTGTTTTTCCCAGGAAATATCCACTTTAATTTAATTCGTTACATAAACAGGAACTAATTAAGTTTTTCAGCATTATTTTGTATCATTATTTCACATTTTCCTAGAGTAAGATAAGAAGACACTTTCATGTCTGTGTGTTAAGCAGTAGAGCCAGGAGACGATCACTTAGCGAAGCATAAAGACTGAAAACGGGGAAACATCCAGCCTTGTTTAATTTTTGCATTTTTGCCAGTTTGTGGTTTTAGGGGGAGCGACACGATGTAAGCAATTCCTTTAAGCTGTAATTTAAAACGGAGATGAAATGAAACATGTATACTTTGTATTCTAACCTTCATGTGTGTGTATCTTGTTTCTTTCCTTTCCAGGCGTTCTTTTTGCTCAGGCATCAGCAGGGTCGCCTTTGTCCGGTGCGGTCGGATCGTCCGTCTCCAACAAGACGGTCAGCAGTCGTGTGGCTTCACATCAGCAGCAGCACACACCTACCTCAACCTCCAGCAACCAGTTGTCTTAACAAAGCCACGGCCTTTCCCCTTTCTTTTTCTTTTTGTTAATTTCCACGCTAAGTAAAGCCAAAAATCAACCTCATTTTCTACATAATCTATGCCAAAAAGAGAAGAACCATACACTGTACAGAATGACACAAACTAAAACTCCGTTACACTATCTCAGGTTTTCTCTCACCAACTCACCTCTTTTGTTCTTCATAGCCAAAATTATTTCGGAAAAAAAAGATAAAATAATATCTCAACTGAGAGCCAGTATATGCTGGCTGCACAACCTGTGAATTATTTATTTATGCATAAATGTACAGAACAAAAGAGAAGTTAATAACTAGGAAAGGCAATGCACTGTTTACACTCACAAACACAGCTACTGATTGACAGCAATGTTTTATCCTCCAGGGGAGAGATTTTTGTTTTGTTTTATTTTATTTTATCTTTTCATTGTTATTATTGTTATTCTCTTTACTGTGTTTTATCATTTAAATCTTTAATAATCCTCTCACTGCAGGGAAATATATATATTTAGAATTCTATAAAAAAAAGAAAATATGAATTTCTTCTATTTTTAATCAGAAAAGCTTTAAAGGTATATGTTGTTTCGTCAGGGCATATAACAATGTACCGTTGTGACCTCATTTTGTGAAAACCCTTATTCACATAGCAGCCATGTTGGATCTATTTTTGGAAGAGCCCGGTTCAGGTCGGCGCTCCTGTTGTGTACCGACATACACGTCATATTAGTGCCACAGATTCTCCAGTGAAATGTAAAACAACTGGATCTCAATCGGCAAGAATATTGGTTCATTTTTTCATACATTTGATTCATTATTTATCGCTGCCAGAGTCTCGGCAATAGAATTAGCCTAAATGCTACTTAGCTGCAAGTTCAAGCAGTTGTTGTGGTTCTTCTTCCCGAGACAACTGGCAAAGTCTAAAATACCTACCTGCTTGTTGACATTAGGCCAGTTCAATGTATATCTGTGCCAATCTTGCAGGTTCTTTGTACCGCTTATGTTAAAAAATGGCTGTTTTGTAAGAGGAATCTCAGATGTGCAGATGGGAAAATGAACTGAAACCGTTCTTAGTTTCCCCTCCTCACTGCCCCTCGACATGCTGGCCTTTCTGCGCCTCAGCAGCGTACACACTGACTGTTGCTGTTTGAGGTTCAGATTGTATGTGAATAATAATAATACACATTTTCAATTGTTCTCAGGTGTCCGTCTGCTCATCAGTAGAATATTTTGACAGAGCAATGCTTTTTCAACATTCTACTCTGCGGAAAGATCAATTTTCATCATATTTTTTTCTAACTTGGCCTTCTCGTGAAGTGATTGTCTTCGAGTCAGATGCATGCCTGTATTTGTAGATAAACCCTTCAGCCATCAGGAGTGAGTCAGGAAAACTTTGATTTCCTGACTCACATGGATTATCGGGTGTCAGGAGACACTTTCTAAACTTAAGAAACTTGACAGTTATTTCAGCTCATATCTGACGTTTTGTTGTTGTGGTTCTTTTGTATTATAGATTACAGATGCTTTTATTTTGTTTGTTTCAGCTTTTGTGTTTCGCATGATTTAGTGCTTCTTCTGATCCAAGTGCTTCTTATCCTATGCTGTGACTAGGACCGGGTCACCTTGAGACTTGCTGTCAGGGACATAACAGAGAATGTCTTGTGATCTTTCGACTGTTTATAGATGTTGCTTAATCTGGGCTTTTGACAATGTGATCTCAGAGGTAATCATAGCTGCATGAGCGCTCGCCTGTGTCTTAGTGCTTGTACGGACACTCACTAGAGTTAGATGTTTAAAAAGTAAAGTCAGTCCCAGTGGAGATACCATATCATTAACGTGTAGTTGTGTTTCTGCATTTTGAGGTAGATCAATCATTCAGCTTTTTGAACTTTAACCTGTGTTACCTCTCTGGACTGGTAAAGATTGTTATTCTGCCCCCCCGACCCCACCCCACCCCAACGCAAAGCAGCCTCATTCCTACTGACGTTAGGAAATAAATCAGGCTTTGTATATGGGTTCTGTTCTGAGGCCTTAACACAGCATGGGATGACCAGAGAGCCAGCAGTACCTCAGTCTAATCACTTTTTACTGTTCCAGTCAAATATCACCAGATGGCTGTCGTGGCTTTGATTTTGTATTCGCCTCTCAGTGGGAAATCACCAACAGCTGCTTCCACTAACACTGGTCACTTTTGAGAAGTTCTCTTTCTAAACGGACAGCCAACAACTTCCATTCAAAGACACATCAAATCATTAAATCTGAAGGTTTAGTAAAATAGTGAGGAGGTTGTCCAGCCGCACTCGTTTTATTACTTTCTACAAAAGAAAAGTGGCGCTTTAGTTGGATTTTAAAAGGTTTGTCAGAGGCTGAGACAGGATCTCATTTGTTGAGTTGTAGCTCAGTGTAACAGGAAACCACAGGGTTTCCTTATTGACAAAAGGCAAATTCTGGTCAAAATATAAACCAAACTTTTAATATGAATTATAACGTATTTTATATGAGAAGCATCTAATGAACCCAGTTTGTAATTCACTTACAGACCCACTTATTCACATTTGCTAGACAGCTGGTTCTGCACAAGGGGGGCAGCGCTGAGTCATTATCAGACCAGTTCAATGCATGGCAAACTGCGCCACCTACAGGCAAGAAAGGTAACAGCAGCGGTTTTGACTTGGCGTGTAGATGTCACCACCTGCAGGCAGTGAGTGCTACTGCTTCACTTTTATGTCTTTATAGTTGCTGTTTTCTTTGTGTGTTGTTGTCTGTTAGCTTTTTTCATTATCCCCGACACTTGTAGATCATTTTAATCGGTCAACTTGCTTGTTTTGCCGCTTTAAAATGATAAATACAAAACCTCAAACACTCAGATAAAGCTGTGACAAAAGGGAAACAAATTGCGGTTGTAACAGTTATTGCCTATAGGTGGCACTAGTGTCAAAACAACAGCAACAAATATTACTTTCCTGACCTAAAGGTGGCACAGGGTACCTGCAGTTTGGGTCAAGGCTAAGCAGCAAAGCAGGACCTTACTGCACAGTTTTCCCTGCATAACTTCTGCATGTTCTCACTGGCTATCAGTCTGAAGCTATTCGCAGACCACAGCTCTTTGGCTTAAACCACCAACGTGTAACTCAACCAATTAAATAGTTTATATGTCTGACTTTGGCAGAAGCCATTTTACAGATATAGAGGAAATGAATGCATTAACATATATTGTGTACGTGGGGAAGCGCTAGTTGTTTTGCAGATTGTGTTGCTTCAGTCCAGCAGTCTAAGACAAACAGCTTACAATGTGAATGGCATTCATGCAGTTTTCATGCAGTCTGATTTCAAGACTCACAACCCTGTTTGGTTAGGGACCAGGTTCTCAGTGAAGATTTGTTACAGAGGAAGGTGATGCGTATTTCTTCAGTGAAAAATTAAGTCAGTGCAGTTTTGTTTTTACCCCCGATTTATAGTTCTTATGAACCTCCAATGCTTTTCCTCCCCTCCAAACATAAGCATTTTAACAGATAATACATTATAGTGTGATGTCGAAAGGTCTGATTCTGTTTCGACTGCTGCTCTTAAAATTGTCTTTACAGCAAGGGTTATCTGTTATGCTAATGTATCGGTTTAAAGGTCATAACTATGAAATAAGACCTAGGGGGGAAGTTAAATTTACATTTTAGGGTCATCTTTCTCCTAGATTCCTCAAGATACAGAAAGCCTCTCTCTCTGTCTTCATGAGTAGCAGATGTCACAGTTGCTTATAATGATTGACAATCAAATAGAGAAATGCTGTGGCTGAAAGCATTAGTTTGGGGGGAGGGCTGCTGGAGGAAGCAAAATTAAATCAATACTGATCTAAAGGATCAACATTGCTTTTTTAGAGTTGACCCTGTGACCTTTTGGCCCCTGAGGCAACATTCAAGCACCTGCCCCCTTCAATGGATCCATGTTTATCGTATACTCCATCGACCGGCTTTGTCAGATATTTGCAATTGAACAGTGGAGGTACCGCGGCTCTCTTGCTCTCTCTTCAGGGAAGGTTTTTAATTGCGTGGTAGCGACAATTAGGAGACGTTGTGAAAACACTGTATACCTCCAAACACTCATTGTAATTGAAGGGACATCCCTTTACCCACAATTGAGCCTTGTTTCTACCTCAAGAAACTAATAAAGCAGATTGCTTTGCTTCAGACTGTTGAAGCAGGAAAACATCATGGAAATGTTGCTGATGCAGGTTCATAAAGATTTTGAGTACGAAAGAGATTGTAATGACCACAGACAATCAGATATCACATTTGTTTATGCAAGGGGAACCAGGGATCATTGAGGGTTCAGTTCAGGCTTCACGAAGAGCTCCCCTCAGTGGAAGGTTTTTGTTATGACGCACAATCAGTTCAGATTCCCTAAATGGAGACGCAAACAGGTCTGAGCTAAGACTGCAAACATTCAGTGTCCTTCAATCTGAGCATTTACTGCAGACAAATTAACTTTCAGTGTTCATTTCCCTTTAGTGTTTCCAGAGTGTGTTCCTTGTTCCTCTTAAGATCGTCATTCAAATCCCCCATTGAACTCAAACTGTTAGAAGCATTCACTGACAGGATTAATTTACTTATTAAAAACAGTAAACAATACATATTCAAACTTGCCTTGCTCGTTTCTTTGTAGCTGTGGTCAGGCAGGTTCCTCCATGTTTAAGGAAACGTTGGATCCACGGTAGCAGTGAAAACTGCATTAGTCTTAACTCTGTATGAAACCAGAGGTTGTTTGGAGTTTTTAAAAGAGTTTCTAGGTTTTTGGTTCAGATAGGTATTTTTTTCTGAATGCTGCCAGCTGATCTTTATGTGTCTGTAGCCGCTTTGCTTTTATTACGAGATAGCCAATGCTCAACTTTGTGTCTGCAGTTATCGCTGGGTGTTTTTTTCTGTCAAAGTTACATTAATGTTGTGTGGTAATGCAGTTTTTAAATCTTGGGTTGATTTCTAGTATGCTTGTTTGGTGCGTGCTGTTGTACAGATCGGAAAACAATGACTCAGCTGTGCTCATTTTCATCACATTCTTAATGCATTTTGTTTGTCTTGGAGGAAGGAAGTAAATGTAGGGATTTTCAGGGGCTGACTTCCAATCAGCACAGAGTCTCTTGTGGTTGGCCTGCTTGCTTTATGCTATAACATTAAAATGTTTACCTTGAAACATTGCTGCTTTCACTCCCACCAGAGCCGTAGCTAAAGAACCACTTGAAACCTTACTAGATCCAGAGTGTCTTTCTTTGAAAATTGACTTTGATTCCTGTTCACACGTTGCTGACATGGAAACTCTTTACCATTTACGGGTTACGGTGCATGTGGGGTTGAGGGACTTTTGACTAAACTTCACCACTGACTTTCCCTCCATCAGGAGGACTGTGGACAAAGAAAATGAGAATTAACAAGATGCCTTCTGCTGTGACAATTGTTGTATGAATTAACCTGTATTACAAAGATTAATTAAATAGAATATTTCTGAAATATGGCTGTTTAGGGCTATGAATTATATCATGTTCATATTGTTTTTTGCTCATTCTTTGCTTTAAAAAAATAATTAAAATGCTGTAGCAACCCCGGCACACAGAGATTACCTTAAAAGCAGATTCATTAATATAGCGATGATGATTATTTTACGGATGCACGTGAAGTTCAGTTAAATTCAGAACGGAAACAAAGCTCTCGTCTCTTACAAGTTCTCAGGAAAATCTACCTCTACCTCCAGTTTGACGTATTTAAACCAGATGAAGTTACAGTTTAGTGGGCACACAAAGAGAGGGTGAGAGTTGGCACCAGGGTCTGAAATGAACTCCAACATACCAGTATTGATTAGTGTTCAAGATTAGTTACAATCATATGAGCTTGTATTGAATTGAAAGTATGTTGGCATATTTATATCACTATCTCGACTGCAAACAAATACAAATATTCTCAGAAGGACATATTTATCACCCTGGTAAGTGACGGAGAGGTTTATTTTGGACTCTGGGGTGTCTATCCCTCTCTCTGTTTCTCTCTCTGTGTTACAGGTTTATTTGAGCATCAACAGGGAACCTCCAGCTCAACAGCTACTACTTAGTACTACAACAAGTGCTGCTTCTAGTACTGTTCATACTATGTGTGGCTTTTTTTATTTGTGTACTTATTCCTCCTTTTTCTATCAATAATACATTTTTTTAATGAATGGGATGTCTACCAGTAACCACAGTAACAGTGAAGTGGCAGCAGGAAGTGCAACTGTTTTTGTTTTTGAAGGGTGAAGAACTATTCTTGTCTATTTACTCAATATGTGTTTGTGTGAATACTTTTATTTTGAATCTGAAATTAATAAAATATCACCTTTCTTAAATGTTACCAGAGTTTTGAATGTTTTTTTATGTCTCCTAAGATAAGTTATATGAAATATGTCCCATCCTTTTTAGTGGGAAAGCTCATTCTTCATTTAAAATGTGTTCATTTTATTGATTCTGGCAACAAAAAGTACTCAATATCAGCCTTTACGAATTACATTAGTTAACAGGACTAAAGCTTGTAATTGTGTTATAGTTAAATGTATTTAATAGTACAATATTTGCCCTTGAATTGTAGTGGATTAGAAGTAGAAAGTAGTTGAAAATGAAAATACTACAAGTACCTAAAAATTGTACTTAAGTAGGCCAACAGTATTTAAGTAAATGTACTTATACTTTACACCTCAGCCAAAATTGCGAAATGATCTGAATACTTTTTCTACCACTATTAAAAGAAGCCTTAGTTGATATAAGCCAACACTTCCCACTATAGGTTTGTGCAGTACAAAGTTGTTTATATTGACAATAGTATACTTACTGGAGATAATGTATTTTTGTCAACTAATACAATTTGTTAATGTTAATCTATTAATTTGAAATAAAAGAGATTTTGAGGTAAATTTGCATTTGAAACCAAAGTGTATGTGTCGCTGATAACCTGCAACGTGACTCGCATCTCACGTTGACGCTGGGTCTTTCTGAAGCACCGCCCAACAATAGTGTCTGCGGGACTAAACCTATCGCACCCTGGCAGGTTCAAATTCGAGAGACACAGGGGTGAGGGGGGTGGAGCTAAACAAACTGGCCAGCTGAAGCGGGCCTGGCGGTGTTAATCAAAACAAACGGAGTAAAGCACACGATTTAGATGTATTAGCCTCATCACAGTGGAGTGGTGTGTGCGTCGATGGTTTCACAGGTCCCACTTGAAGAAGAAAAATGAGACTTAGGTCTCAAAAAACCGTTAACGTCACATATAGCGTGGAGACGCCGCGGACCAACCGTCGACGGTCCAACAAAGCGACGCCGAGAGAAACCAAGGTAATGAACCATCCGTTGCAATGATTCGTTTCCCAATCGCTGGACTTGTAATAATAATTCACACATGAATGAAACCAGGAGCCTCGTAGTTTCAGTATTCCGATGCTATGGACTTTGGAACAACACAGGAACATCAGACCGCGATGCTAACTTTAGCTAGCATAATCTGGACAAGAGGTGGCTTTTCTCTTGCCTGCTTCACCGATGTTCACTAACCATTCGTAATGTCCTCTTGTCTGATTCTTGGTCTAACCTAGTTACATACACTCGAAACTGCTAACACTGCGTTACGTTAGCGTTACGTTAGGTTAGCTACCACGAGAAGGACCGTGGCTAGTCAAAGTTAAAATGCTGTCAGTGTCTTGGTTTAAGCAAGATATAAACTGAAAGCTACTTTGTTTAACATGCTGGACGTGAATACAGCAACAGACAACTGTTTACGTCCGCTATGTGAAGATATGATAGAGTAAAAACCACTTGAACAGAGAGCAGGAAGTCTCGTGTGTGCGTGGCGTTATCCAAACATATCTGTGCTTTGTAGACATAGCCGCACGTGCTTAGGAACACATGAGCGTGGCATCGTACAGCTGATCCTGCACAGCCCTGATCCGTCGGTGCTGCCTAAAGTGAACACCGCAAGCACTGTCTGGCCATCGAAATGCTCCCAATCTTCTTCACACTGTCAATGTCTACAGAATGTAGTGGACAAAAAAGTAATGCCGTTATATTAAACACGTGGCTATACAGTCGGGGCGACTGTGGCTCAGTGGTTAGCAAGTCAGTCTTTCAATCAGAGGGTCGGTGGTTCAAACCCCGGCTCAGCCAGTCCATGTCGTTGTGTCCTTGAGCAAGACACTTAACCCTCATTGCTCACCGTTGCTGTGTCTACGGTCTAATGTATACTGTATATCATGTAAGTCGCTTTGGATAAAAGCGTCAGCTAAATGTAATGTACATCCTCCAGTGATATAATATAGATATCACCAGAGTGCAAGCTATGCTTGATGCTGTTGCTGGTTCACATGGGGTTATTTTCTTTGTTGTGACTGTTGCAGAATTTAAGAAATTAGCAAATAAAAAAACTGAGGCACAGTTTCTGGTTCAGTTCCACAGATATTTGGATGCATTTCCAAAACCAATCTTGCCAATGTAGGGAAACAATAAAACATCTTTAGGCATTGCTTAGGAAAACAATTGATGTCTTGGGTGGTATTATTGTCCTAATATGTCTTGACAATCACACTTCCTAATTTGTAGGATGAAGAGACCTTGGATAAAGATTCCCACCACTCGGATGATGAAATTCCCACATTGATAAGGCGACTACTACCCCGTGGCCGGGCAAGGAAGAGAGCCATCGCTGTTGAAGACAGAGTGACAGGTATGTTTTTAATATGTTTTTTTCCTGAATATGAATTCCTCAAACTCTCCACTGCTCTTGTGGTGACTGATTGTCTTCTTATGGTCTAGATGTGGCATTCAATACACCAATCAGGTCCATCATGCGCCATGAGCGCATACTGTCAGAGATCGACCCAGTGTCTCCTCGCAATACAGCCCGAAACATCTACTCGCCCATTGTGCGTTTCCTCACACCCACCAAAGAGAGTGAGTACATCTATTGTCACTGCAATTCTTTGTTCTACATAGAGGCAGTAGTGCCTTAATCAGACTGAACTTACATAAATGCAAGACCTCAAAGTCATCAACAGTCCCACCAAATATTGTGTTTTGTGGGAGAATAAAAATGTTATTGTCACTATCACTGCTTTACCATTCACTTAAAAAAAATATATATTTCTTTTCTTCTGACGGAAGTGTCTGGTTAGGTAAACTCGCCTACCAACCATGGTATTCATGTACCAGCGTGTTTGTTTTGGTGGCTTGTGGTAAATTCCCACCATTGGTGCATCAAATAGAAAGAACATTGTGAGCCCATTGAACTGCTCTGTAGTCATTGATGTTGTGAACTGACACATTTTTCTTTCTGCTTTGGTAATTCTCCTTTGATAATATTGTGTTTTGACGTAATTATTAATGCATTCATTAACATAGAGTACAGACAGGAACAAAGTACTCAACAGCTTCCCATAATGTAGACAATGTGTAGTTTATCAAATATGGCAAAGATTAGCTGGAAGTAAAAAGTGTTCCTGGTGTTCTCAAACATGAACAGACTTGTTTTGCTTATAGTTTGTACACGTGGTTGTTGTTGTTTTGTCCAGATGTGAAGCGTGCTGGAAGCAACGTGTTGATGAGCCCAGAACCAGGCCTGTTTGGTTTTGGCTCTATTGACCTTCTGGCTGGAGAAGAGGAGGAGGATATCTTCAATCCGTAAGTATAAAGCCTCTTTCAGAGGTATATCCCTTTACATTAATTTCATTGTAATTTAACAATTCTACACCCCTACTAGATACTATCTTTATATACTTTTTCATATCTAGGAAGGTAACAGAGACTATTACTTTCAATACAAATGTAGCAGTATTCTTATGCAAGTGTTGCTCTTTTAATTCATATTGTCCGTGATTCTTTCTAAGAGCGTTATTTTCTTTTCCAGCTTCACGTTTGTCAAGAACATACCGTCGCAGTCTCAGCATTCCCAACCCCAACTCATAGATATTCCACCCAAAACCAGGAGCACCCCGGAGGCCACCCTGGTGGTCGACCTGGTGAGTTTATTAAGCAGATACACTATCTGGAGTTGATTCAAAAATATATAATATTAATTAAAAAAATACTTATTTGGTAGCTGGTCCTTGGAACTCTGCATGTGGATGAAAGATGTGTCAATGTCAATTAAGGAATCAGTATTGGGCTAAATGAACTGCACACACCTATCAGGCGGATAGCAGAAACAATAGAATTGGCCAAATCAACAGGCTGGTCATTTTTTTTCAAAAAACAAGGAATCCTCTAACAAGATAAACAACACCAAAAGGCCGGGAAGACCACAGAAGAAATTTAAAGTTGATGATGGTGAAGAAAAACCCCTTTAGAACATGAATACTAAGGTCAAGAATACTCTGGAGGATGTAGGCGAGTTATTGTCAAAGTCTACAATCAAGAGATGCCTTCATGAATCTGAATACAAAAGGTTTACAACAGGTGCAAACCACTGGTAACACTGCAGAACAGGAAGGCCAGATTAGTCTTTACCAGAAAACATCTGAATAAATCTGCTCAGTTTTAGATTATGGTATTAATTTGTGCCAGAATGATGGGAAGAGAAAAGTGTAGAGAAGGAAAGGAACGGCTCCTGATCTAAAGCAAACCACATCATCTGGTTAACATGGTGGAGGCAGTGCTGTGGCATGGGCTTGTCTGGCTGCTAATAGAACTGGGCCACTGGCATTCATTGATGATGTCACAGCTGATGGAAGTAGCAGGATGAGTTTTGAGGTGTATCTACTCAGAACTAGCCAAATGCTGCAAAACTGATTAGACGGCGCTGCGCCGGGAAGATGGATAATGACCCAAAAGATACTAAAAACAACCCAAGAGCTTCTCGAAGCAAATAAATGCAATCTCAGTGTCACAACTTATGGTCCTGATTGTACACTAAGAGCCAACACTTGAACTTTGCCCAAATAATCTGAACTCAAAGTCCACGCATTATCTTTTTTTCTGAGCTTCATACGGTATGGATAAATATTGTGAGTGGTGTCCTTGAGTTGGTAGAATGTATTGGCATGATGCAATTATAGAAACGCTGGTATGAATGACAGAGCCTACATTTATTAAGACATGATAAACAAAACCGCAGTGATGTAAATGTGGAACACAAATGAGCCAACAGCAACTGAGATCTCTGAAGTCTCTCTAGAGTCTTGGTGTCCTTGCCAGACGGTAGGTTCTTGTCTGTACTTGTGTTTAGTGAAACCTCATCAGTCACACAGGCCCATCGCAGTGCTGCTCCACTTGAAAGTCCACATCAGGCCAAGTGCAGTCCATATGGCAGGGGGTTCTTGCTCTGCCTGTTTTATCAAGGAGACTTTGGGCGCTGCAGCTGCAGTTATGTCACTTTGGTACATTTTGATAATTTTTCAGGCGAGAAAGCAATCGGTTATATTTTGATTATGTGGCCGATGTATCCAAATAATGGCTTTCCTAGTTTACCGCCCGCAGGCTCTGTGCTCTGACGTCGCCATAGCGTTTTCATGCATGATGATTTGGAAGATAAAGTTTGGTATCACGCTTGCATGTAATGGGAGGAGCTCAGCCCCAACCAATATAAGGACCAATAATATCAGTTTATCAATAATCTGGTGTGTCATAATTTAGCACCGATTTGGTTTGGGCGCTCATTCCTTGTCTTGGGTTTTAATATGTAAATAAACTCACTTTGAGTTGCATTGATCCATGTCATTCTAGGAGGAGACCTTGATGTTCAGCTCTCTGAATGTGATCGAGGAAGCAGAGTACACTTTCCACACGGCTTTCCAGGACCATCAGTACAAGGTGAGCACTCGCTGCACGCTGAGCAGATGATCTCAGCTGGGAAAAAAAGAGTAAAAGGATGATTGACCGATTCCTTCAGTGTGTTAGTCCTCTTCAGTGACAGATGACAAGAAATATGAGGAAATGTAGTCTCAATGTGGAGAAATACCAGAACTGACAATAACACACTCACCACCATGTTTCTTATTTAATTCCGTGATTAAAGGTGGTTTAGCATGTTAACATTAACATCCAACTGTTTAGGTTTCAGTGTGGCAGTGAATTGCAAGAAAATATTTATTTTGTTAATCAAGATTGAGTCAACTAGTTGACTGTTTTTGATAATTGAATAGGAACTGAATATGTATACATTTATTCTGTTATCCTCTCTCCTCCCCCTCAACAGGTCTACATGATCCTACGGCCACATGTCAAAGAGTTTCTGCAGTCCATGGCAAAGATCTATGAGGTGAAGTTTGAGTTAATCTGATTATAAAAATAAATTGTCTGATCTTTTAACGATTCATTTGGCTCTAGACCAGTTCCATCTACAGTTTGTTTGTTGACTTGCCTCATATTTATTTTTTTAGTTCACATTGGTGAAGAAAAATAAAATAGAATAGATGACACTCGTAAAACAAATGTGATGTGAAAACATAAGAGATTTTATTTTTCCCCTTTATTTTATTTTCATCTGATCCAAAATATGTCAAAAAATGTTATAACTTATTTTTCTTTCTATATGAAAATGAATAAAAACTAAATGTGTTTTTGTGGAGTTGTGTGCAATCGGTTCCAGCTGCTGTTTTTGTTCTGTTCCAGCTGTTTGTTTACACATGTGCAAAGAAGGAATATGCTGAGAAGATACTGAACATCCTGGACCCCCAGAGAAAGCTGTTTCGGTATGTCTCCATAAGATCTGCTTCCACTTGTGTTTCATAAACTCTTTGCTCGACCGCAGAGACGTGCTCTCTTGTCAGGTTCGTCGGGCTCAGCCAGCGAGTGTTAGCCTGCTGCTGACCCGCCTGTGACCAGCACACTGACCGCCTGCCGTGGCTCAGAATTGTTACATGGTCTGTTGCTGGCCGTACCATTAGTCGGTCACTCTGTGATGTCGGATTTAGCCGATTGTCAACCAGAGTGAATTATAATGGTGAGGACATTCGGGATTAGCTTTCCTTTTGCCTTCAGGTTGGTAATGTCACATCGACGGGATGTAAAAATGAATAGATAATCGACAGTAACCTGATATAATTCAACATGAAATCCGGAAAAGGCGGTCAGTCACCACACTGACCGTTTGTGCTGCCTGAAAATCAGTGTGCCTGTATCATGAAATATTACTTAAGCTTTGCTTCTCATTTAGGGAACCTATATTCAATTCATCAGCTGACTGCTTGGTTAACAGAAACAAGTGACCACTGTGTTGAACATGTTGATGACGTCTCTTATAGGCATCGCCTGTATCAGGACGACTGCGCCTGCGTTCTCGGCCACTACATCAAAGATCTCAGCATCCTCGGGAGGGATCCCGCCAAGACGGTTGTTCTGGACAACGCGCCCCACACATACCCGTACCATGTAAGCACGGGGGTTTTGGATGTTGGTTTAAAATGTAGCGCTGTGTCATTATTGTGTGGTGATATTCTACAGTTTTGTTATTATCAGCAAATCCAATGAAAAGACCATCAACGTGTTAGTCCATCTCTCAGTGCTTCCCTCAGCTCACCAGTTCTCTTCTGAAGAATTTAACTTTGAAAAATGGGATGCAAATATATTATCTTTCATCAGACGTATTTTTAATAACATCAAAGGCATTATGGATGTTGAGTTTGTTTTCTTTGGTCAGGCGACTGAGAAGCATTACATTGCCGTTTTATATTAATTTAAGTCTTTGGTGTTTTGCAGCTGATGAACACCATTCCTATCAAGAGCTGGTCCGGAGAGTCGGCGGACCGAGAACTCCAGAAGCTCGTCCCTTATATGGAGAAGCTGTCTGCCGCGGTATGTCTGTCATTTTATCAGCTTCTGTGATTATTACATGCAAGTATTAGATTGTAGATTGCTGCCTCTGTCTTTAATCTATTCGTTTTTTATGAGGTAATTTGGAGCCGCCAAAGTTATACATTTGGGGATTTAAGTAAACCTATTTAATTATTATAAGCTACAAATTTAGGGATTCACTTATCTGATACGCTGGATCAGACAAGGTACAATGTGACTCATCCGTATTAACAGGTTGTTGCTGTTTATCTCAGTGTTAACTGTACTACTTGCCTTCACTCAGCCACAACGAGCCTCCAACTCAGTTCTTAGTGCTACAGCAACCGCTGTTCCATAAAACAAGGTGTAATTTCATAAGAACCATCAATTAATTACATAATTGTTGCAGCTCCAACATATGGACAAAGCAATTAATTTAGAAAATAATCAGTATATTAATGAATAATTAAAGTAATTGTTAGTTGCAGCCCTCCAGATTTAAGATTTGGGAGAAAGACAGCACTGGTATCAGATCGGTAATCATATTCATATCATATTTGCATTTGAACACATTAGGAAAAAAAGATTCCTAAAATGTACTTGTGTATCAAAAGTATTTTCAGGGTTAAAAATTTGAGCCATTAATATGTGGAAGTGTTTCTTTGTAACGTTGGACTGTAAAGTGTGAACCAGATTGTTTCATTCTCAGTGGTCCTCGGTGCGTTCTGTACGGATGCTTATCTGCTGCAGCATCTGCTGTCTTTCCTCCTCCGGTTTCGTCATTCAGTTCCAATATCTCCTGTTGTGCTTTTTCAGGAGGATTTTCGGGAGGTGCTGAAAAAGAGGAAGGATCACTTCCACAGGCTGCTGTCAGAGGACTAACCACCACCCCCCCCACCCCCACCCCACCTCACTTTAACTACTTTGTGACTTTCACAGCTCACTTTTGCTTTCTTTATGCTTTGGCCAAAAGCAGAATCCAATAGGAACTAGCTAACCTTTTTGTGGCGGACCTGCTCTCCCTCCTTTCTTCTCCCTGATAAATTCAAAAGACGTCACATCGGTATTTCAAACATGCTGCTAGTCGTCTCGTCACCAAAACCCGGTTTCTCCAAGACTCATTCCACAGGGCAATACACTTCTGCCCAGGGTTTGTTTATATTTACAAGACTGAAACTTGAAATATGATGTGTATAGTCTTGATTTTTTTAATTTATTGATTATATTGCTAATATTTTCGAAATGCTTTTTTTTTGTATGCAATGAAATCACCGGTAATAAATCGGAAAAATAAAGCACTTCTGTCAGTCCTATTGTCTTTCTTTCGCATATAATCTGTTTCAGTTTAGTGAAATAATATTTGATTTAACACTATCTATGTTTCTCAACATTTCTGGTGAGCAGTTTGTCATGAAAGCTCCATCAGAGTGATGTAGAGGAGGAGGAAGATGATAAAGTGCACAGCTGTGGATATTGTCAGCGTTGCAGCAGATTGAAAGCATATTTTTGTGTTATCCTGTCACTGTTTAAACGATAAACTACATTTTCCACAAGACTTTCTGGTCCTGGTCAACATCCTGTCTGCTGGTGTGTTTCATCAAAGTCCGGTATTGTTGTGGTTCATCTTTTGGATGTATTCTCTGGGTTGTTAAGTGGTGTTTTCTGTGGTGTACTTGTTTACATTGTACATTATTTTTCTAAATGCTGTTCCTGCTGAGCAAATAAAACATCACTTTCTGTGCAGCGGGAAAGAGCCACCAGTGTGTCAGGGTTCAGAAGAGCAAAAGGAAAGGATGTGTTGAATAGGTGGGATCCCTTTCAGAGATTTCAGTTTACTGTATTAATAGAGAAATGTTGTGATCATATTAAACTGATCTGCATGCCTCAGGTTTTTTACAGCAGACTGGCAAAAATCTGGCATCTGTGGTAGATCTAAAAACAGTTTAAGACAAAATGGTTTGTTGAGAGAACAATGAATCATAATACAAAAATGCCAATAAAAAGCTATATTTAACAGTATGGCATGGTTTAATATAGTAATACAAAAATAAATAAAATCATTAATTGTTTAAAATATAAAATCTTACTAAATTATAGAAAGTGACCTTATGTGACCTGTTTTTTTCTGTAGTCCAATACACTTCAAGTATACTTCATCTGCAGCAAATGTTTGGTCTTAAACTATTAAATCATTGCATTAATGAGCTCCATCGACTAATCATTTCAGAACAGAATCAAAAAATAAATAAATATACTCTGTAATGCACTATTTTAGGAATTCACAATTATAAGAATGTACGATATATACCTAAATAATTGCATTATTTTGTAACCAGGCATTCATAAATAATACAAATGTTTATATGTAAATAAGAAAATAAAGGGACCTATTAACATATTTCACAGTAGATATAATCTTTGTGAACATCTTGTAGTTCATTCTAAGTAATAGATCCAGGACTTCATTGTCATTACACATTATCATCCTGTGTGAATATTACAGAAGGTTTAGTTTGAGTGTAAATGTTTACTCTCCTGTTTAGTTAAAGTCGTGTTAGTGATGAATGGGATTGTTAATGTTGAATGTGGAGGTAAACTGAGACAAAGTGCCTCCTCCTCTTCCTCCTCTGGCTTTATTTGCTCCATATGGTGTTGGACATGGTACCCAGGAAAGAAAAAAACTCTTTTGTGGGCGGAGGAAAATCCTAGTATTTTGCCCGTCCTGAAATTTGATTCAGAAGTTCAGGATCCTGGAAGACAAAAAGCAAACGGAGGGGGAGGGAAGAAAGGCAGAGAAGGACGGAGAGTTTTTTTTTTACTGCGAGAAGAGTAAACTCACCAAATTACTCAGTAATCTCCGACAAAAGTAAGTTAATTTATACACGGCATGTTTCTGCTTGAATAAAGCGATAGACCGACATTGCATTGTCCTAAACTAATTCACATCTGTGTCTGAAATCTGATCGTTAACTGCTGTAATTGCTGCTGAATGGCCTCATAATATAAGGTTTCAGCGCTGCTGTTGAGAAAGACTTGTGTGTCCTTTACGCGCACATTCATGGGGGCGCGTTTGAGTTATTTATCACCAAATTGGGTATTTCCTGCAGCCGCTGTACTAAACCACTCGAGACCACACTTTACTTGATTTGTGGAAGGGGAATTGTAAAAAGAAATTATTGCTCAGCATCGGGAGAAAAGTCATTTTAGGAGCACATTGCCCCCTACGCGCGTTTCCACATCCACATGAAACTCCTCAAAGATGTATTCCCTCCGACCCAAAAGCCCGACGAGTCCTAATTTGCGCTCTATACATGGTAAAGTCCCCATTTGTTTGGAGAAACATCCCCGCCGCAGATTTGCGTGCCGATTCTGTGCCACAGTTGAAAGTGCGCCAAAAACATCCAGAAGAAAATGCTCCAAACTCAGTCTGCAGATGTCAATGAAAACCTCTGAAATTCTCCATGCAGTTCCAATAACGGAACACCAAATGGCGCAGGATAGATTTATCTGACGCCTTTGTAGTAATCGCCTCACTAGAAGTATATTTAGAGTTTTTATATTGGAGCCTAAAAGTAACAATTAGTGGTAAAATACGTATTCGGACCATAGTAAACGCATAACATACTCCAGAGCAAGTAAAATTCCTGCATTCAAATTGTATACTCAAATGTACATTTGTATTCCCAACAAAATGTACTTTAGGCATAACAAGTTAAAGTACTCATTGTGCAGGGTGTTAACTGTCAGTGTTGTATTGTTGAATTATTTAACTTTTATGTTAGTTGATATGAAGCTTACAGCTGTTTCATGTACTGTTAATAACAAAGCATCACATTTTATAAACTGATCACATGTGTACTTGCTGAAAAAGTACAACAAAAACTTAAATGCACTTAAATACTTTACACTACTGGTAATCAAACGATATAGGTCTTATTATCTTCATTAAATGTAATTTAAGGTATATTTGGAAATCCCAATAATATTTTTAAACTAACGTTTTCTGCCCTACCTTGGCATAATCCTCTTTATGTTACAGTCATGACCCCCTAAAGGGTCCTATGATGAATCTGAGGGAAGGATCAAGAAAAAAAATATATTTTACACAGAAACTAATTTATTTAATCTCCTCCTTGTGTAATACTGCATATTTTCACTTCCTTAGGCCTATAAACATCCTCAAAATGAGAAATTAAGTATTGCATACATTCATCTCTCCAGGCCTCTGGAAATATAAAAAATAAGTAAAATACTGGATACTTTGACCTTTTAAGGCCTTGAAACTCCTTCAAATCCTGGTAGACAAAGATCTCAACTCACACAGAGGTCATACCACGAGATACGGGGTCACAAGCTATAAAGGTTGGGAACTAAAACACTTCTCCATCATGCAGCTGCAAGTAGGGGACAAGATATTAGAAATACTGAAGTCAAATTATGCTGGTGAGATAGTATTTTAAAGATCTGGGTATCGACCTTCAATAATCAACTGAAATGTGTCTGCAGCATCAAGTTTCAAAACAAGACGTGTATCGAAAGTTTGTGGCTTTAAAGCAAGTAATATTTTCTATTGTTGGCCCATAATGAAATTAGGAAATTTTTTTTGTTTAACACTGAGTCAGCAGTTTTGGTACATTTTGGTAAGTAAGAAGAACAATTTGGGAAATTTGCCTATTCATTAGCTTTCTTTCAAAAAGTAAGATGAGACGATTTATATGTGAGAGTATCAATCATTTAACTCTCGGAATGAAAGCAAATAAGTGTAAAGTATTTATACATTACCCAAACTTAAGTATATTACAGACTCACATTGATATCAAATACTTCAGTCAAATATATTGAGTCTAAAGTCACTGTAATGAGCCTGCACCATCCACCATATAGTTAAATAGTTAAGTTATTTAAATTATCAAATAAAGTGCTTTGTCAACACTGTTGTCAAAACCTCCAGATTCTTATAAAAGATAAGGAGATGACCTCATGAAAAGGTTTCCTGAAAACTAAAATATGAAATGATAACAGTTCAAACCTGCAGGCAGAGGAAGATAAACTCTGACTTCCTGTCAGTGCTGATGATTGTACAACCACAGACACATCAACACTAATTTCCTTTATTCCCCCCAGAAAAGCCCCTTTCCTCACATGACCAGTATGACATCCCTCCACATAAAGTCAAGTCTGGGTTTGAAGGATGTATGCATGCCTTTTGGAGGGTAAACGCTGCCTTTGTTAATTAAAGTGGAAAACTGAATATTTTTAAAAGAGACTAATAAAAGGGGTGTAAAAAGCGGAGAAGAAAATATCTAAAAACAACTCTAAACCCGTCTTAACTTATTTGGGTTTGACAGCTTTTTAATGCTTTTCAATATTCTGTCAGGGTTTATGATGATGTGTTGGCTTTCTGTCCCACCAGATGCTTGAAAGAAAGTAAATAATAACTCCATTTAATAAAGATGAAACACTGTGTGATGCTTTTAAAGACTTATTTCTCTAACACTTGGAGCAGAATGGAGGTGGTTTTACTGGCCTGGGTTTTTAACTGGTTTTTGGTCTGTGTTTTTGTCTGGACCTCTTCCTGCTCCTCTCAGGCTGCGACTATGAGCACCTCAGGGCTTCAGGCCACTAACCAGCCGAATGTGAAGGAGCTCGACAGCATGAAGGAGTCCATCAGCGACATCATCAACCAGCTCCAAGACATCGACCCAACCCGGCTCTCCTTCTCCCCTTTCCTGGACCTGGACACTCAGATCTCCTTGGCGCCGGTATCAGACAGTCCCGAGTCCTCGGTGGAGGAGCTGCACTCGTCCTCCCACTCCGTGTGCGGCTCCCAGCGCTCGCTTGAACCGCCACCAGCAACCAATCAGCCAAGGAGTGAGTTATTACTGTTGTCTCTTACTGTCTGTCTGAAGGAGCTGCAGGATTTGAGAGGAAGGCCAGAGCAAATTAAAAAAGGCAGAAGTTGAGTTTGAGTCTAGACTGAATCCAAAAAGAGTTGAGACCGAGTCAGGGCTGATTACAGCGGGGCAGCCATTAATAAGCATGTTAAGTACAACAAGCAGATGTGCAGCTTTACCTGCAGGAGCACATATCCATCCATACAAGTTTTGATATAATAATAAAATGTG
This sequence comes from Cottus gobio, assembly GCA_023566465.1. Taxonomy (NCBI): domain Eukaryota; kingdom Metazoa; phylum Chordata; class Actinopteri; order Perciformes; family Cottidae; genus Cottus; species Cottus gobio. Next base: position 14,006,722 of record CM042217.1, read on the forward strand.
TATGTAGTGCTGGTGAGGACACAAGAAAGCACTGTGTGGTGGTAAAAAAAAACATCTCCTCAACTTTGTTTTAATTTCTAATAAGTTGAGTTTAATACAGTTGCATTAATTTACATATATGATGATTATTGTTTCCCCTACCCTGAAGAGAAATATCTTTGTTTTTGTATTAATTTAGGTGAGATTGAAGACTTAGAGACTTTACTAGTTAGTAAAATGTCCTGTTGTTCTTCTGGATGGAATATTAAAACACATCTTGAGTTGTGTTTCAGGAGAGGAGCCTTTGTTAGATTGTATTGACAGGAGACAACGTTCTTTGTCGTTATATTTAAAAAGTGATGTTCTTGACATTTCATCACTGCTACAGCAGTATATAAAGTCCATGTGGACTGGTGATGTGCATGGCACATTAAATAATATAAGGAACTAACTTACTACGAAAGGTTTTTCTAGACTTAAGTCCAAACAGATATGAGACAAAGTTGAAGGTGTTTAGAGTCTAAAGCGCTGCAGTCCTGCAGAAGGGAGACTCGTTTGCAATCCTTCAACTTTTGGATGTTGATACGACTATACACTGCAGCAACAATGAGAACACCTTTGTAAACGTTGAGAGGACATCTGTCGATGTCTACAACTCCTCTTTCTGCACATTACAGACAGATTCTTGATGGACAGTGAATAATTGTTTCCATATAATATGAAATGATAATATAATATGTATTTATCAGTTTAAGAAGATACCCAATTATCAGCTGACCAGGGCCCCAAATCCCCAGAGAGCCCTGAGGCGCAGAGTTCTCTGTCAATTGTTTCTTGGCTATTTTAATAATGGCTAATTTCTTCAAGGAATTTGTACCACGGAAGTACAATTTTCAACTAAGATGCATCGTGACCTCATTGTGTGGTCCTGTATCAGATGGCCTGGTTTTAGGACTGTATTTATGTCCATTTATATTGTGTCCACGTGGTGCATATTTACTTCAATGAAATTATCCCAAACTATTGACAAAAAGAAAACTTGTGATCATGTTGTAATATGCTTGCATAGGACTGCTAGTAGGTTTCTGTGTCTCTGTGTACACCACAACTGTGGGAATATCGAGGAACAGGTGACAGGGAACCCCATCGCGAGTGGTAGGAGTAGGGTTAGGGTTAGATCAGGAGGTGCCCAAAAGTGTTTGACCTCCGAAGGTCATCCTAATAGCTTAATACAGCCATGGTTTTGGATTGCGTATTAAAATGTGCTCTTGTTTGAACAGACCCTGCTCCCTGCCACCATCAGCCCGACGACGACCTCCCGGAGGATCAGACGGAGGAGGGGGAGCAGGATCCAACTCTTTCCAGTCCGATCATCACAGCGCACAATTTGGATGCCGCCGCGGAAAACTGCATCAGCTTTCCAACCCCCGCCTCTCAGGGAGACCTCCCCAACGGCACAGACACACCGAGATGGAGTCCAGAATCCACCAATCCGGACTGCACAGTGGACGAGGGCCGACCTCTGATAGGTCCCCCGCCAGAGAGCGTGGAGCTGACTGTGTGGAGCTCAGAGGGGCGGGGAGAGACTTGCGAGGCCACAGAGGAGGCTTCAGATCGGGGACAATGCTGCTGCCAGTGCAAATGCTGTCAGAGCGGCCGAGTTCCTGCTTTCTTCTCAGTCCTGGCCTCCCTCCTGTGTGCAGCCGGGATCCTCTATGCACTCTATTTCTACGTCCCCATCAGACCCCCCGACTGCCCCGACATAGCCAGCCGCATCGTTTTCACTCTCTGCTGCTGCGTGGTGGCGGCCGTCCCCATCCTGCTCGGTATGCTTCACAAACCTGCACACTGACATTGAAAAACAGCCGTGTGAGCCCCGCAAACGGAGAGATAAAGATTAGGAGAGGATTTGGTTTGTCTGGCCGCCTCGTCGCGGAATGTTTCAAAATCTCCTGTCCCCTTTAATTTCATGTGCTTTCAACCTCAGTGCAGCAGACGTCTCCCCGGGCCTCTGGAGAGAAGCATAATTTCCTTCTCCTGCACAGAGCTTTAAATGGAAACTACAATAAGGGGTTGGCCTCATCTCTCATCTTCCAGGCTGTGGCCTAATTTCTCAGAATATTTTAAACACTTTCCATCCCGGGCGACCAGAAACAAGATGGCAGGTGGCAAAAACCCCAGACCAAAGCCTGTCCAGATAATTTACCTCTCACCCACTTGTCAAGCTGATGGCACTGAGGAGTATTTGCATGCAGCCTCTTCTGTCGGCTGGCAGTTTTCTGTATTCAAATTAAGATTTTAGACGAGATCAAGTGCAGCTAAGAGTTGTTTGTGGAAAGAAGGCCACGTTTCAAGTTGCTTACTGACTTGCTCTTTCATCCCTCGCAGCGATGCTCACGGGAGCCGCGTGCCAGTTCTGCACAGCCTCCTTCAGCCTGCGGGAGTCGTTTCCCAGGAGACGGGCGGTGCAGCAGCTGTTCGTCACAGCGTCCTTGGAACAGTTGCTCCTCTACGTCCTCAACCTCGTCGTCATGGCCGCTTTACTGCCTCAGGACCAGCTGAAGTTGGTGCCGATACTGGTGGCCATGTTCATCTTTGGAAGGTGAGGCTCCTTCATGACTTTGACCCACAGACATGAGACACAAAACACTGATCAAGTCACAATAAAGAAAACATACATGTAAATACACAACTGACTTAGTTTAGCATGTTGACATTTGTTAATTAGCAGTAAACACGGAGTGCAGCTGAGGCTGATGGGAATGTCAGTTACTTTTTTTTGTTCATTAGCCAGAGATGAGAACAGTCGGGGGATCAATACATTATTATAATTCGTCCTAAAAAGGATGTCTGAACCACATGTTTTGGCAGTTCATCAAATAGTTCATCTTTGAGACATTTCTTTCGAGAGGTTCTTTTGACTTAATATCAAGTCATTTTACATCGTTGTAATGGTACTTTAAAAAAAGTCTTTCTAAGTACCACTTTCCACTCTAACTAAGTAACTTAATTTCTTGCTCTATAAACCATCAGGGAGTGTTTATCAGTGAAATTTGAACTTGATCTGATTTCCTGTTTAATGTTAAATCCCCCACAGGCTTGTTTACTGGATCAGCCTGAACGTGTGCAGCTCCTGGCGAGGCTTCGGCTCCGGCCTGACCGTCTTCCCGCTCCTCGCCATGGTGGCTCTCAATCTGTTCCTCATGTACACCCTGAATCTCAAAGAGCCAATTTTTGTCTCTCAGGACGTCCTCTATAATCAGGTCACCCCCTCTTCCTGGTTAGGGGAGACATCACAGAGCCCGAGTGGCAAACCAGACATCCTACCCACAGACATCCTGGTCGCTCAGTGAGGAGGCGAGCTGCGCTTTCTTCTTTCAGAGGAGGAGATCTTTTCCCAAAATAGGCCATTCCTGTGGTTTGCAATTCAGCACAGCAACACACGCTGCCACTATAACCTCCCAGTCGGTGACAGCTTAACTTGTATTTTTGCTCCTCCTATACAGGACTTTTTTTTTATGCGGATACATGCTTATTATCTGAAATGCAAGCGCTCTTCCCCTGCTAGTGGTGGAGGGCGCCTTTGAACAACTCTGTAGTCTTAAAACATTTGTCTGTTAAGCTATTCCAGTGCCTATATTTAATGTTTTGAACTTAAGTACTTCAAAAGCTCTGCTCTATATATGGATAATTTGGTTTGACCTAAAAAAACACATGCAAAGCAACTGCAGTTGTGAGACTTTATTATTATTTTAACTTTTCCAAAATGTTTGTACATGATGAAGACAGAATAAAAGCCAGTTTTAAAAACATCTTTTCCAGCTAGTTTCCCGTTCCTTCGCTGACTTTGACAAGTTTGACTGAGCAGCTATTCTTGGAGAAACTGCAGTGTGTGTTTTCAGTACTGAGACTGTCATTATGCGACAACATGTTCGGTGTTCTCCGGTTGCTTTTTATCTCCACCCTGCTGATGTCCTCACTGCTGCTGCTGCTCACTCGGTTTGTGGCACAAAATGAGGCCAAAACTAAAACAGGATGCTGAAGACGGCTGGATTTACTTCTTTTAACCAATAATCACAGGAGATTAAAGAGCTTTCCAAATTACTTTAATTAAAGACAATTAATTTGACATTCGTCAGCCTCAAATGCTAAGTGCCAGTGAAAGTCCACCATCCGAACGTTGTTTCTCTAATAAACTCAGTGCCGACTGTCTTTCTTTCAGATGTGATTTTTATTTACCAATATACACTATTTTCAAAAAAATGGTATTCTCACTAAAGGTCAAACTAAGTAATCAAGTGTTTAATTTGAGCTCATTACTTTAGGCAAAGCCATCATACTTTTTGTAGACCAGTGGTCTCAAACTATCAGTTTTAGGACCAGATCCAGACAACAACAGCATCTTAAATGTTAAACTGTCCCACAAAATGAAGGTAAGGAAACATCATTTTTCTATTACAATCTTCCCTTAGTCTTTCTCTATTGGTATTTATCTTTGCAAAATGTGAGCATAAAACATGTTTAAAATATAACATCTGGCAAGCAGCCTAAATGTGCAACTTGTTACAATGACAAAAACACAGAAACACTCAAATCAAAATAAATCAAATGCAAATGTAGGAGGAGGGAAAATGCTACAAAAAGGTAACAGTGCGGAAAATACATAAAGTAAAACAATGAAGACAGACATTCCATAAATGTGACAGTGTTGACACCTAATATATTTTTAAACCTAAAACAAAGGACCTGTAGAACCGACCCTTTGAAGAGAGGTGGATGATGAGTTGTTTAATGTCACTGCTTCCTGTCTCATCTGCAGGTAAACAGCTGCCCAACTCCAAAATGTCCATATAATTTCAACCGTAACTTGAAATATAATTTTATTTACATAATATTGCTACTTTATCTCAAAATATATCAACTTTAAAACTTTTTCCCCTCCTTATGACAAAGGTATTGCTACTATTTTTCTGTAATACCGCCATTAAGATGCTAATGATAAGCATGGTCTTTCTTACAACCGACTCACCGGTTATTTGCTGAGATAGATTTCTGCATTTTGTATAGTTGATTTGCTTCAATGTGTCAAAAGGGTGTATCATTTTATATGAATATATTTTAGCAAAAAGGCTTAATTTGCTTGATGTTGTACTATGAGCTGCAAAGTTTAGCCTGCTAATAAATTGGATCAAATCCAACTATACTATTACATTCAATTTTCTTTATGTACATACTGCGCAATGGCATTTTATGACTATATGACTTTTTATGACTAGATTTTATGACTTTATGCTATAATATAACTTTATTTCAAACGAAAATTGACATACTATACTCCGCCGTTTTGTGATTTTTAATTATAACTTTACTATTACTTTGTAATGTAATTTTATGACATACTATTAATTTCATGACTGACAATTTTTTAAAGACAAGTTTTATGACATACTATGCGATGACGACGACACGGTGGTGTAATGAGTAAAAGAGCTTATTAACGTTATATAACCTTGTATAATTGCGGAGGTTGGGCAACATCTACAAACCCTTGCAAAACGTATATTAGGTAGTGAATGTGTGAATTTTTTAATTTTTTATTTCTGGCACTGAAATTGAAACTAAAATACAAATATCAAAATACCCACTTTGTGGTGCAAGATTGTTAATTTTTTACTGACCTTTCTAGAGTATTTAACTCTAGAAATGTCGTCCAGGGTAATGTCCAATATGAGGTCCTCTCCAAAGAGTGTCATTGGATCAGATAAAAGTGCATGTGAGCAACTGCTCTTAGCTAAGGAAGGTCATGACCTACTGATGTAAATGTGTTAGTGATTGACATGTAACCTGACCCAATAGCCCTGTTGCTCAGTTTTACAGCAACAGCAAACTACCTCTATTAATATATTGTTATTTATATAATCAGAATCAGTGTTAAGTGTGAACACATACAATGAATATTACTTATCTAAATGTACATGCACAGATATAGACATACAGCTAAAACAGCTGGCAACAACAGCGAACAATCATTGACTACTAACCATGTGAGTCATCTTCTAAATGTGAGTAGCTGTGCTCTCAATGTTTCAGTCTTATACAATAACTCATAGATTCAACTCCAACCACAGTTCACACACAACACAGTGCTGTAGCATTCTTTAGATCAAAATGCCTACATTATAATGATGTGATTTGTCAGAGGGGCGAAGACTCTGACAGCAGAGTTAGAACAGAACAGGTTAGATGTTGAAGGAGTATTTGTGATGATGGTGCAGTACAAATGGGAAGCACAGGTAAGAATAAACCAACTGTCTCTTTCTTTTTTATATTGTCATTATTTATTGCCTTGTGATCAACACATGCTCACTCTTCCATGTAGGAATGTTTGGTTCTAAAATTACCTAAATATAACAAGTAAATACATGATGTATATAACTAGGTTGCAAATTAACCATGCACATTAAATATCAGATGAAATAAACTGCGTTAAATACGTCTGTATCAAAAACCAAGATCAAAGACACAGGCAAATATAACTAAATGTATGGTTTAAATACACGTATACTGCCATCTACTGGTAGAAATGGTAAACACACTCCAAAACATTTCTTCCAATATTTATGTATTTCTTTTTTTTCGACTTAACTATAAAACAAACGAGCAGACCAATGACTCACACATGATGAGCTATCAATGGCGTTCAAACGCGATACAATGTATATTCTGAACACAGACCCGTAACATGTCGCTCTGCTGTGGTTTAGATGAACTGCTTGTGAACGTTACAACAGCACCCTCAGCCGCTCGAGCGCGCGCACGCACGGGAAGCAGTCTGACGTAACCAGAACCCCAAAGATGGCGGCGTTAGTAGGTGAGTGGTGTTTTGATTAAACGTACACGCTTTTAATAAACATTACAGTGTTGTCATAGTTGTTTTATTTACAGTGTTTGAAAGATGAAGCCCTTAAATGTGCATTCAGAAGTGGTTTGACTGTGTCGGCGGTCGGATTTGTAACTTTTAGTGAATCCGCACACTGACCTTGCTCTGTCTGTTAGCATGGCGGCGGAGCCGCTGGGCACTGACGGGAACGCCAGCTGCGGTGTAAAGCAGTATATGTCACATTTAAATACACATGCCCTATTGAAACTGACCACGGTATTTGTTATTTTAGTAGGTTTTCATCTGTGGGTGTACCATACTAAATATGTCGTTAGAACCAGCGCGTGTCATCCGCAATGGATGCGATCGTCTTACCAAACTAGCCTTGAAAAGCGTCCAGTTTGGGGTTCACATCTTTTTGGAAAACGCCAGAGAAGCTACTTTTCAATTCGGCATGCATTTCAAACACCAAGTAGCACTTAATACCGTAAAGTATGAGTCGATGCACAGTACAACGTAAAGGGGTGACTTTTAACATAGCTACAATGTAAAGCAAGGCAAGTTTATTTGTATAGCACATTTCAACAACAAGGCGATTCAAAGTGCTTCACATAAAACCATTAAAAGCATCAAAACATTATGAAATATAAAAAAAGATCTAAAAACAGTTAACAACATTCATTAAGGCATTTAAAAACAGTCAAATAGCAAAACATAAATAAAAGTTGCAGTGCAGTTTAAGAAATAAAATGCAGTGGTGAGATGCAGAAATTGATTAATATCCTTGAATCTGGTTCATTTAAAGGTAACAGAAAAGTCTTCAATCTGTATTTATGTACAGACTTAACAGAAGTGTTTGGTTTAAGGTTACATTTGTATGTTCTACTACTGTTGTTGCTGCTTCATAGCAAGGTAACAAGTTATGTCACACAGCTGTTAACGCATCTTAAGTAGTTACAATATATCACTGTTATTATACAATTTCTTCAGTTTGTGAAATTATTTTATTTTGCAGCGCCATGCCTGGCCCGGTTTGGCTGCTATTCAAGGTAAGAACCTTCTCATCCTTTATCAGTTCCGCCCTGCTTTCATAATGTACCTTTTACAGGGGTGGAGTTGGTCTTTCATACGCACATAAATACATGTTACTTTACTTTACAGGTAATACTACTTGTACAAAACTACTAATAAACTAAAATAACTCAACCTCAGTCGGCAGTAAATGCAGAGTTGGACACGGTCTTTACTGTATCTGACTCCCTTCCCTTGCTGAAACGTGCAGTCTTGTTTTTGGAAGCAGGAGCTCTCAGTGTGTATGTTACATGTATGTAACAGTTGAGTTCATCAACATGCCTAGGAAGGTCCGTCAAAATTGTTATTCCACAATAAATGTAACATTTCACCGTAGTATTAAAATATTGCCCTCTTTTAAACAACAGGTTTTGAGGCTTCCCATTATTTCAGTCACTGTTTGAATGCATGCTATGATTAAGATATTTATACATCAACTATATCCATTACCTCTTACTTAGGTCATTCAATATTTCACAGGCCTATTTCAGTGTTTGCTGTTTATCAGAGGAGTCTGCACAACAGTGCAAAAAGCGAGAATACCACCACAAGGTGAGTTTATCAAGTATACTCTGATGTAAATACCCTCGGTAAACACTGTGCACATGGTAAAGATCCCCTCCATCCTTTTGTTGCAGTGTGGTTCCAGTCAGAGAGAAGAGCACAGCAGTGGCAGCCGCCAAGCCAGCAGCTCTAGCCAGCAGCAAGGGGGAGTATGCCATCACTAAGCTGGATGACTTGGTTAACTGGGCACGCAGGGTGAGTGGATGAGAGGCTGTCGACTATGTTAACACCCACATGTGAGGAGTGTTATGATCTCTTCGTCACTCGATTCAAATTGTCATCTTTCTGAGATTGGGAAATGTCTGAGTTGAATACCAATGAACAGTATGTTAGCACTTAAATGGCACTTGTAGCATTTTGTAGTTTGGCTCTCTTGAAGAAATTGTACTTTCTTGATTCTTGTTGTTCCGAGTTTGTACTCATGGTTGAATGCATTTGTTTTAAGTCGCTTTGGATAAAAACATCAGCTAAATGAAATGTAATGTAACGTGTCGGAGGTCTGACACAAAAGGTAAATTAAAGAGTTGCTGACAAGCCAAGGAGTTGTTACTGGCTAACACAGCTCAACTATGTGATGTAGCAAACACAATGGTTTTGAAGTAATTGAACAGTTCTTTGAAGTTATGACTTTGGGTCAGAACCACGTGTACCTGGATGGATGTTACCGCTCTGTGGATGTTTTGGTGACTTTGTTGCTCTGCTACCCTCTCAGAGCTCTCTGTGGCCTATGACCTTCGGCCTGGCATGCTGCGCGGTGGAGATGATGCACATGGCGGCGCCTCGTTACGACATGGACCGATTCGGTGTTGTGTTCAGAGCAAGTCCCAGACAATCTGATGTCATGATCGTGGCTGGAACGCTGACCAATAAAATGGCTCCGGCTCTGCGAAAGGTGAGGGAGGGAATGGGTGGGATCTAACAGCAGCTGTAAAGTAATGGAAGAACAGCAGCATCTTACATATAAGTGTAATTAAACTTCTAAACGCTCCAAACAACACCCCAAACGCGCAGTCTCAGGTTTAATTCCAGTCCAGGAAATGGAGGAAAAACAATGAATAGACGTGTTTCTTTGCAATGCTCAAATACATTGTCAGTTTCTCTCTCTCAGCCTGTTCTGTCTGCAGCATGGTAGTGCTGAGAACAGTAAAGCTATTTTAATGCCGGCTGGATTATGACCATTCTGGTGCTGGATTGGTAGACTGGCATGAAGCTTTCTTCCAGCTGAGATGACAGATTAGTTCTTAGTCAGACATTATATAAGAGTGACTGAACTGCTTCTTCTTTCCAACAGGTGTACGACCAGATGCCTGAGCCCAGATACGTCATTTCCATGGGAAGGTTAGTTAACAGCAGTGCGCCCTCCTCTTCCTCAGCTGATTAACCAACATCTGATTCAACACATACTCTGAATGTTTAGCATTGCTGTGATTTGGTTTATTCCTGATTTTGTCCGCTGTTCTTTCTGCTTTCGTACTGTCGTAATTCTTTCTCTATGGGTTTAGCGTTAGTTGATACCTTTTCAATCAGCATCTTGATAACACTTCCCTCATAATATTTAAAGTTGTTTTTATTAAATGTGTATTGTGGAGATTGTTAGTTCTGTTTGGCTGTTGGTGTTTTTGTAAATGTTTCATATTTTCAGGTCTTTCTTGGAAAAGAGATATTAATCTCAATGAGACTGCCTGCTTAAATCTGTTGTTTTGTATGTTGATTTCTTCTTTGTTATATGTTTTGTGTGGACCCCAGGAAGAGTAGCTGATGTCTTCGGCATCAGCTAATGGGGATCCTAATAAAATTCAAAATTCAAAAAATACAATATGTTTCTTCTCTTCCAGCTGTGCTAATGGAGGAGGCTACTACCACTACTCCTACGCTGTCGTCAGAGGTTGTGACCGAATCATACCGGTGGACATTTATGTTCCAGGTAATCTTTTTGCCCAATATCGAAATGATAAAATCTACAAATTCCCTAAACAGCATTGAAAAATACTAGTAATTGTATTATTGGTCTACTTATTTATTAATAAATACTGGTACAATTAGCAGTGCTGGTAGTACTTGTTTTCTGTCAGTATGTATGTGAATACAGCAGCATTCATATGAATGTTCAGATATCCGTGAAACAATAAGTTGCTCATTTATTTTCCCACCTGTCCTCAGGTTGTCCCCCCACTGCAGAGGCTCTGCTCTACGGCACTTTACAGCTGCAGAAGAAAATCAAACGTGAGAAGAAGTTGAGGATCTGGTATCGGAAGTGAATGTGTTATGTGCGCGCTTGTATCTGGTATGTAAATGTTGTATTTTAGGTTTCATCTGGAGCGCTGCTCCTCCTCCATGTAAAGCTGCAGGATCTAACATCAATAAAACCATTGTTGTAATTTACACAGTGCACTGCCGCCTATTTTCAACTAAGCAAAGCAGCGGTTGCTCACTTCCGTTGTCTGCACTATTAATACCTGAAGACTGGTTCTCTAACAGGAAAAACGTGTAACCCACCATTTGTATTGTAATTCAAGTAACTACACATGCTATTTTGATAATTTGTCATGACCATAACCTAAGATAAAACATCCTTATCTTTAATATTGTTTGGAATAAACTGGGCTCACATGAAAATACATGAGTTTAACATCTGGCGTCCTTCTTTCCACTGGGACCACTAAAGCCATAATGAAGCCACTAGGTGGCTCCTGTGATCACCAACTGACCTTCACTGGTCTGCGGTGATGCTTAAGTGACTAAAAGCAAAACACATTTTTACTAAAGTCATTGTCTGCTAAAACACTATCCAAACCCACAATGTGAAATACCAGAGCACCAAGTCAAAGGTGGATTTCTGTAAGCAAAGCTGCAGTATTTTGTATTTTCAGCTAGAACTGGAAGCCATCTGCTCTAATTATTTATGCAGAGGGGGAGAAAGCAGAGTTGCTTTTAAGCATCTTCAGTGTGAATCAACAGACTCGCAGGTTCAGTCCTCAGTGCTGTTGAAGGGTTCTTCAGTGAGACACTTAATTCCTTTTGACCCATTTGTTTTAAGTTGCTCTGAATAACTATGTGCTGCGGTGGCTGTGTAGCACCAAAAAGATTAAAGTAGAGGTTGACCGATAGAGTTTCAAAGGCTGATATAATAACAATAGTTTGGAGAAGGAAAAAATCAGACAGCCGGTTAATCAACTGATATCAGGAGTTAATCACACGCAGACCGATATTTTCATCAGGTACCCTCAAATGATTGGATGTGGCCTATAGTTGTGTTCGGCTTCAACTCACTGCGAGCTAATTTATAACATCCCAGCATGCATTAGGTCGAGCGGCAGTTCAAGTCTTCAGTCTAGTGCATTATTAATGTCGATATATAACTTAATACCCTTATCATGCTCAGCATTTATTTGTTGAGCTATCTTAAATTCAGTTACCTTTAGTTAAAATATATCCCATGAACACATTCAAAACAGTGATGTACGTCCCTGTGTGACTGGTGGTTGAGCCACTATAGGAGTCCAGTTGCTCCGATAACGAAAGATAAGACGTCCTCGTTGACCTCTTGTCTTTAACGATTACCATGCTGGTCAAAGATTGATTGACTTGTTCTGTTTTAAAACTGCGTCTCCATAATGTGTACACCCATTTACTGGGATTCTTTTACACATTAAAACACATCCAAGAGGCAGCAGTCACACGTTTGAGGTCCATTCCATTCTCCAAAGCACTCATCCTATGCAGGGGCGCTGGAGCCGATCCCAGCTGACATTGGGCGAAGGCCGGGTTCACCCTGGTCGGGTTCACCGAGGGTGAACCGCTTGTTTATTAAACGATACACATAGAGACATATAGAGACAGACAATTCATGCTAACATTCACATCTACGTGCAATTTAAAGGTCATCAATTCACCTCAGCTGCATGCCTTTGCAGCCCCATGTTTGAGGCCATTCTTCATATTTTACAGCAAATAAAAAAAATGGAAGTAAGGGCTGTGTTCAATCTTTTAAATTGAAAAGTAAATTTGTCCAATATGTGTGCTCTGTGGTACACCTTTTGCAGGTTAAAAACCAACGTTTCTCAATGACTTCAGACAAATATTTGGTATTTCTTTACTACAATCACTTGTATTTGGATAACATATTTGCTAATACAAATATATCTGATAACTCCTAAAGATGACATTTCTCTAAAAATATATCATCACATCAAGGAGCAGAAAACACAAACGAGTTGCAGTAAAGACGGTAACACAGTGGCTTGTGTATCACAATAGACCATAAAACCACAATCTATCACAATCTATTTTTTTCCCATCCCTGCAGGTTACTAAGTAGAGTCTCAACCTACTTTTTTTAGATTTGAATATCTAGGCCTGCAACTAAGTCCTGTTTTCAATATCAATCAATTATTTTGTCTATAAAATTAATATTATGAAAACATGTTCTTTCCCATATCTTTGAAGGTATCTTCACATTCCTTGTTTTATCTGACCAACAGTATACAAACATAAAACATATTCAGTTCACTACCAAATATGGGAAAGGAAAAAAGCTAATCTTCCCATTTAAGTTGAAACCAGAGAATATTTTGATATTTTTCTTCTTTCGGTTTCAGCTTCACCTCTCTCTGTAAGACCAGTTTCTGCCTGCTCATATTTCTCTGTAAGACTGTTGACTTAACTTCTTAAAATATAACAGTTATGTGCTCATGAATCAGATCTGAGATCTGCCAGCTGCTGTAGTTTCCCACCTGAATGCCTCCTGGTGTTGCATCATTCATCCATCTTATGATTCATGTGTCCTCACCAGGTGGGAGCTTATTCCCAGTGTACAGATAACATGCTCTGTTATCTGCAGCCATACATTAAAACATACAGTGTGTTGCACTCTGTGTCTGTCTTAGTGGACTATACAATAGCTAACAGATTGTTTCCATTAAGGCGTTTTATTATGTAAATCTTACTAAAGGCGTATGACAGCAGTGTGTTATGCATATTGTCAGTAGTCTTATCCTCAGTTTAGAGGTGTGTTGTAAATCAAGTAAAAACATTTTTTTTATTATTCATGTTTATTGTTTTTTGTAAAAACTGCACAATAAGTTTGGAAAAGCCCATTCTGATCAGTGGTATGCACGGTAAGCAAAAATGACTCAACTGTACTGTACTTACAATTTAAACATACTTGTATCTTAGGTGAGTATTTCCATTTTATGCTACTTTATACTTCCACTCCAATATTGTACTTTTTACTCCACTGCATTTATATGAAAATAACTATTTACTAGTTACTTTTTTAAAAACACATTATGCTTACATGACATGACAGTACTACCAATCGGCCCCAATAGTATACAAAGTATCTATAGTATAATTGACTCAATTTTAACAAACTACAACTTTAAAAGGTTCTTACATGAAAATAATTTTCTATACCACTGAAAGGAGTTATTCTGCACATTGAGGACTTTTCCTTTAAGCACATTTTGTTGATAATACTTTTGTACTTTCAATTAAGTTTCATATTTCAAGACTTTCACGTGTAATTGAGTGTTTTAGACTATGTTAAACATACTTTAACTTAAGTAAAAGATCTGCGTAATTCTTTCATTACTGCTCTTAACATTCATGTGGGCGACTGTGGCTCAGTGGTTAGCAAGTCGGTCTTTCAATCAGAAGGTCGGTGGTTCGATCCGGCAGTCTGTGTCGTTGTGTCCTTGAGCAAGACACTTAACCCTAATTGCTCACCGTTGTTGTGTCTTCTGTATATCATGTAAGTCGCTTTGGATAAAAGCGTCAGCTAAATGAAATGTAATGTCTGCTGCATTTCATAGACAAATTCCCACAGGAATAACACAAGTCTGTCGTTGAGAGTAGGGAGGTTTCTGTAGTTCATGACAACTTTGCATTTAAGCATCAGTGATATATTTGCTATTTGGTCTAAAATTGGGATAGACGTAACAAGAAGGATACTGAGTGATTTAAGCCCTGAAAGAGATGAGCCTCAGTGGGATGTGAATGCATTTCTGGTGGTTTCACATGGTTTATGTTTGCTGTTGTCTCACATATATCAACGTATCAACGCACTGATAAAGCAAAGTCTGCAGCTAAACAACGGAACTAAACAAACAAAACTAGAAAATCCAGAAGTTAGTCTGTAAAGTTTGAAATTGAAACCACATGGGAAAATAAACTAATGCAATAAATGTATAATAATACAAGCACCAGGTAATCCGAGTTGGGATGAACTTGTGTTTATTGAAAATATGGCAGACAGTGAAATAAACTGAGGTGGTCAGGAGAGTCTTGTGAGAAGGCACATCATTGTTAAAAAAAAAAAGGTTGGACTTTAGTCCTTGACGATGGTTGGAGTGATCATCTTATTGAAGGAATAGTATTTGCATTCGGCGGGTGGTGCAATGTCCATGGTGGTGGTGCTAATCTTCTCCTTCTTGAAGCCGGCTTGGAGCAGATGAGGCATCTGGGTCTCCTGAAAATAATTAACAGCCAGAGTAGGTGATTGTGAGGAGGCTTGCTGGCTTTATCAGGTGCTTCAGTCTAATCCGGTTTAATGTTGACCTTGAAATGATCGCGGCCTGTAATACAGGTCTCACTCAGATCAACCCTGATGGAGACGGGCGCTCAGCGCCGTGCACCATGGATAAATATCAAACTCAAACAGTCATGTTGAAATACACGTCCCAGGCCACAGAGGACTATGCTTCTGTTGACACAGGCATGTTAATGATTCACAGGCAGATATACTACAGTACTGATAGAGTTGTGTATTATGTCAGTATTCAGTGACTTGAACCGTCTCATGCTAAAGTAAATAGCAAGAAACTGTATTTACTAACCAACATGTGTGACTAAAACTCATGCATTCATAGTGGAAATTGTTTTTATTTTCTGTTGATGGACACTATTTTCCCACAATGCACTGCACAAAAGCAATGTAGGAGTTACTCACATATTCATCAAATTTCAATGAATTACAAATGTTGGAGTTTTCTAAAATCTTTGAAAAGCTCTTAGAAAACAAAAACAAAAAGTATTACATCTTTGGAAAATACATTTAATTGGCAGTGACCTTCTAAAGTTGCAATTTAATTGACTTCCAACACTGCACATCATTTCTTGTTAGTATAATAATGGTAAAATATATTGATTTCTCCCATGCCAAATTTCATTCTTTCATGTCTCCCCTCTGACGCCCACCATGTAGTGACTTTACTTCCACAAAACTTCTAAAAGTATGGATGGGAAATACGAAAACAGAGCACAATGCAGTAATGCAAAGGTTATACAGTTTCATATGAGTGAAATGAAGTTGAATTTATTTTCCTTGAGAGAGTAATAAAGGTTACCAACCTCGAACATCTTCTCGATGTTGTCGTATTTGGTCTTGAGCAGCTCGCCCCAGGAGGTCAGGTTGCAGTAGGTGAGGACGCCGCCAGACTTCAGCATCCTGTGAGCGTGACCCTGCAGACACACACGGACCAAATCCATCAGTCCTTTAACCCAGTCGGGATATGGCCTGAAGAAGACTTCAGTATATGCACCACATAATAGGAAAAAGGAAATAATACTGTTTTTAAATGCATTTATTTTCTACTTTTCCACGTTTCATACAAACAATTCCAAGATGATTCCCCTCCAAAATCTTAATCTTTTTAGGGCTTTGTGTTACTAACGGGTGTGTTTTATAAGGATTTTAACTACTTACTTTGATGAAGTCAAACTGGTGAGTGTGCCATGTCTCCTCTGACAGAGGGTACGTGTCATAAAGGATACCTGAGAGTGGAAGGACACAATGTTAGCAGAGTGCATACAACATTACATTACATGTCATTTAGCTGACGCTTTTATCCAAAGCAACTTACAATAAGTGCATTCTACGGTTACATACAAGAATCAGAACAACAAGAATCAAGAAGGTACAATTTCGTCCAAAAGTTCAACTACAAAGTGCTATCAGTAAGAGCCATTCCAGTGCTACTATAGTGCTACATCCTTTACTCAAGGTATAGTCGGAAAAGATGTGTTTTTAGTTTGCGACGGAAGATGTAGAGACTTTCTGCTGTTCTGATGTCAATGGGGAGCTCATTCCACCATCGAGGAGCCAGGACAGAGAACAGTCGAGACTTTGTGAAGTGTTTAGCTCTCAGTGACGGAGCAACAAGGCGATTGGCAGAAGCCGAGCGGAGCGCACGAGATGGGGTGTAAGGTTTTACCATGTCCTGGATGTAACTTAATCTGAGTGGCATAACGAGGGTGCAGTAATGTTTTATGTATCCTGATGAGGTAAATGATACTCCACTCATCAGAGTTTGATGAAGTATTGTGGGGGAGTTTTAAACAAGGCTTCGTAAACATATTTCGTTGATTTGTACCAATTGTCTGCTCCAATTTTCTTCACAACATAGTAAACTGTAAATTCAGGAAACTCGCATCAAGCGGAACCGTGAGCTGAATGTCAGTTTTGATTTCTTACCATCAAAGTGGTTGTCTGGCAGAGTGGGAACAACGTTCTCCCAAAGGCCCTTCAGGGGGACGACCTGCAGCAACATAAATGACACCTTCACTCATCTTCACTTTTAAGAATGGTAACCATGAACTAGACGTGCAAAAACACAGGTGTGATAAACAACACAGGCAGAAAACATTGGCGGTTGGATCTGCTGACCTTATGTGGCTGAGACTTGGCCCAGTTCTCCAGTCTGGCGAAGACACCGTCATTGCACTCGATGATCCAGTGCTCCTCGATGGGGTAAGACTCAAGCTTAGTAGCGGCGATGGCCATGCCAAAACCGATCTCCAGAACGCGACCGCCTACCAGACACAACACAACAGAACAATACAATGAGATGTTTACTCTAAATGTCCTTGGATAGCTCGGTGGTTCGATCGGTGGTGTACCAGTTGTGACCAACTGGTACAACTGCTGATTGTCGATGAAACACTGTGACATTCATTTCCCATTGGAGCTTAATTCTCACACTAAGCAAGGAAGTAGGTTGTTGGGCCTCAGTAACATAGTGACAGCATTATATTTGCTCTTATAAACAAGCAACACCTTAGAACATACTCTGATTTGTGTAGTTTACTGTTGTAGTTTTCTCCCTCTGTTGGGTGTGAAAGCCAGTTGGTTGTAACATGTGGTGGGACAGTAAAAGTCAAAGGGTTTCATTTCCTTTCAGAGAAGCATATAAATAGATGAGGGGTAAAGGCTATTTGTTGTTGCTAGACCCCCTTCATGATGATTTGATGAGGCATTAATCAGCAACTCAGTGTAATATTCACATTTTAATTTTAAACTTTGATATGTTTAGTACTTTTATTTCCGAAACCTTTTCTGATGCGGTCAGATTTTCCTCGGAAAATACATTTTCATCTTAATGGGACTTTTCTGCATTTTTATGAACCAAAACATCAAATGTGTTGCATGTTAGGTCAGACAAAATTACAAATCTATATATTTTAAGTTAAGTTTAAATATTTTCACAAATGTTGTTTGCATGTTAGTTTTATCAAAAGGGATCTTAGTCTATGCTGAAACAATCAATTTAAACTTGCAATTAAGAATTAATCCAAATATATTGTGAATACATTGTCTATGCTGGTATATATAGCATACACAACAGTTGTACAGTGTTGTGCAGACAGTTGTAGTGCACATGCTTGTCTCTTCCCATATGTCTGCAAGGGTGTGTGGATCAGTCTATTTCTTTTTACATAGCTCATAGCAGATGAGTGGTTTCCCCCTGGAGCTTCTTGACCTGTTCCCATGAGTAGAGAACAGCTGCTGTAGTACTCACACAGCACTGAGCACCATGCTGCTCTCACTCTCACGTGTCCTCCAGATCATTTCACAAAATACAATTTTTTTTAAAGTACCCTGAAACATTATCACACCTTTTTTTTAAGAATCAACATTTCGAAACTCAAAAGTTTGCTTTCATGTTATTTTCCCTCCCATGAATAACAGTTTGGATTACATTTTCTTTTTTTTTTATAAATTAATACATATTCGAGGATAGTCAACATTGATTTAATGCCCTTCACCTTTTTTAAAATAAAGGTATATGTGTATATGCGTACTCAAATATGCAATATGCATAGCAAGTACTGCTTTTGGGGAATAGTGTACTGGTGTTCAGTGTATGGAGGATACAGATTATTCATCTGACAGAAACATTTTAAATTATATATTATCATATTGATATGCACATTTATATAAACAAAACTAATGTACATAATTTAATGACACATAACTTGTGGTTTAACTAAATGTCTCCGCAAAACGGCTATTTTGTGGTAGGAGCCTCTCGTCAGAAGCACAGTCGTACGTCAGAAAAGGACGGTGTCCGGAAATGGACGAAGAGTCACTTCTCTGAAACTACGACTTTTACCTTTTGAGGCTGCGACGGTGGACAGGGAATGCATGTACGGGGTCTCCCAGCGTTCCATCACGGGTTTGCCCATGATCTCCAGATGAGTGTCGGTCTCATTGTAGCCGGCGCTCGCGTCGTGCCAGGAAGTCTTGCAGTCCTCTCCCTTGCAGAATATGGGCTGGGCTGCGGTGCTCATGTTGTTTTTAAAAAGAGGAGACAGTGGTGGTTGTTTAGCAGACTGTGTCTCCACACGAAAGAGTGAAAGGCAGGGGGCGGCGGTTTATATCGGGCTCAGAAGTGCTGACCCTCGTAATTTCCACTACAGGTCAAAGGCTCGCACACATTCCCAGAGTGAGAGCGAGGAGGCGTCCAAGATCCTCTGTCGAGAAGATGATTCACTGGGTGGGGAATCCTCAAACAAATACATACCAATCCACATTTGTGCATTGGAATGTATTTGTAAATCGTTCTGTGTCCATTTGTAAATCAAAAATATTTGTGAATTGTAATGTGCATCTTTCCATTTTCATTTGTGAGTCTTTCTGTGTGCATTTGTAATTATGAGACAGATCTGACCCCATATACTTAATCATTAAAAGTTTTACGTTTATGACATTGTGTACATTTGTGCCCGACTGGAAATCTCTCTTGTTTATATTTTGTTTTTTTTGCACTTTATATATTTGCACTCTTTTCTACTTTGAACTGCACATTATTACTGTACAACAATTTCCCTCTGAATAAATATCTTAATGTCGGAACGAAAAATGCTGGTGTATATAACCTACTCCTTTAAAAAATAAACACATATTTGTTTATTAACTTGAAAGACCAGTTTTGTTATGAACTTAAGTGGTCTTCTTGTTTGGCGTAGACTGAACATGCAGGAGAGTGAGAGCTCTTTGTTTGTTTTCATGCTCTCTGAGCATGGACAGCTGAAGTAAACTATATTTCAGTGGATCTCAAACACACATGAACGTTTGCTCCATATTGCATAACTTAATTTAAACAGCTTCATGAACTGGATTTATTAAGCCTGTATTAATAGCGTGTGGCTGGTATTATTTTCACTTTGTGAGTCTCCTCCTACCTATGGTGTAGAGACACCATAGGTAGGAGGGTAGGAAGTGGGGAAGCGATCATTGCTGCCCCTCTAAAGTACCAATAGCATTTTGAGCTGAAACATGATCATAGAAAATAAATTGGCAGCTAATTTGCTAATTGATCCTCTGGTTACTTTCTTTTGCATATATATATTTTAAATCACTGATGTCAGCTTCTGACATGTGAATATGTTTGTCTCAGTTGTCTTTGATAGTAAATGTAATAACCAAGTACTGGCCTGTTGTCAAATAAAACAAGACATGGACGTTATTTTCTATTTGCTGACATTTGATCAGAATCAGGTTTATTGCCACATATAACAAAATGTCATGTCAATGTGTCCTTGAGCAAGACACTTAACCCTAATTGCTCACCATTGAGATGTCTACGGTCTACTGTATATCATGTAAGTCGCTTTGGATAAAAGCCTAAGCTAAATGAAATGTAAAAATGTGCTCTGGTATCGTGTAACAATATGAAATGTGCTCTGGTATTTTGTAACAATAAGTATCATGTTATATGGATGGATGGATGGATGATGGATGGATGGATGGATGGATGGATACTTTATTCATCCCCAAGGGGAAATTTGTTGGTCACAGTAGCAGACACAAAATAAAATAACAGGAATAAACTAAAAAGATACTCAATATATACAACAAAACAAAAACTCAATATATACAACAAAACAGCAATGTGTTAATTTAGGAATTAAGTATAAACAATGACGAAAGTGCAAAAATGCAAAGTACTGTATATGTATGTAGTGAATGAGGTGTATACAGACATGTATAGTGCATAACAGAGCAGTGCAAGGGCTATTTATGTTAATTAATTAGTATATTGTTAGTAACAAGTATATTGTTAGCATCTTGTAACAACATAAGGAAAAAAAAGTATTGCAAAAGTCAAGAATCCTAAATATACAATACATTTTGAATGATCTGTTTTCAAAATCAAAAGAGCTGTACATTATTTGAAGCACAATGAGATGTGAAAAGGTTTACAGCATAATACGTACAATTGTGCAATTAATAATCACAAAAAAAGAGAAAATTATTTGATCAATCTAGAAAGTAATTGATCGATCAATAGATAATATAAAATATACATTGTGGGATTTTAGGTTCTCATAAATTCTCTGATAAATACATTGAGGCTGTAATTCTAAGATCATATTTTATTTTTCATTTAGGGTATCAAACATTTCAATTAAAAATGATAGACCAGAAAACTCTGTCGCCAAAACTTTTAATAAACCATAATCTAATTATTTTCAATGTCACATATCCTCTTCTTGTTGTATGATTCGGTGCACAATGAGAAGGAACAACTTTTAAAAAATGGATCATCTCATCATCTTCACAGCCCCTTTGCCCCGGTTACCCATCATCCCCTTCAGTCCCATTAGGTGAAGCTGAGTGGGACCGGCTCCTCGGTGAGGGTCCTCATCAAATCGCAGCTTTTCATCCACCTACCGCTCTCACACGAGGCTCTTCATCCACACTACCTTTGCATAGTACTTATTTTCACAGAAGCTCACATTCATGCAGCAACACAGCACTCTGACACAGAAAACAATAAACCATTACTTTTTTTTATTTTGCAGTTCTCAAATGTTTTCATGTCACAGACCCCAAAAGCCCATCAGAAACCTTTTGATGAGATTTAGCTGCAGGAAATGTCCCACTTTCGTAAATGTTAATATTTAATTGCAAAACCACTTTGGCAGATGAGTGAGACCTAACTGGTATCATTTTCGGTGATTTCAGTTACAGTACTTTCAAGAATATCAGTTATAGCAATGCATAATAGGACGTACAAAACAAGTTGCTAAGCCATCACACTCTGTTGGCTGGAACTGAAACCTAAAGGTAACGGTTCCTTTGCTGTCATGTCCTTCTCTACTTTGGATCCGCCTTTTTTAAATTTATGATGTCTAAATTAGTGAAGTCATAATAATAAAAGACCAATTTGAATTGTGAATGAATAAATACAATTAATAAAAACACACTACAGTTCATATTAAAGCAGTTTTAAAAGACATTGTAACAAACTATTATTCAAATAAAATTATTATTGCCTGCTTATATTTGATTAATTATTTAATTACCCTTGAAATACCTACGAAGGTCACTCTGTAACTTCTTGCATAATCTCTTCTGGTATCTCATTATAATTGTTTATATTATACTGTATCCTAAGATTTTACCCAGAAAAGCACCACATGCAGTTTATCATACCATATCATTGTTAGACTGCCTCATATTCTTCTCCATAAAATTACATTACTTACTTTATCATGGGACCAGCTTCATCACAGGTCTCCTGCTTCGCTCTTCCACCGTTTTCCTCTAACATAACATCCTGCTGCCCTCAGCATTTCTCCCCCAGGCTCAAACTATAAGGAACGTCCCATCTATCAATAGTCAAAGGGCAGCGGAACTCTTTGCAGGTCACCAGATAAAATAAACTCATTTGATTATCAGTCAGTTCAGAGATCCCTTGTTTTTTTTCCATTCACAAGCCAACCGATTTTACAGACAGAAGTTGAGTGAAAGAATCAAAAATGTGAATCACATCTTCCAGAACGTATAAATCCAGCTGTCCTTTGAACATGTATTCTTAAAGGAAATACCTTTGAGAGAAGTTACAGAAACATGTGATGAAGAATTTGATTGTGTAAATCTGTGATAAAGTAAAATATCTTTGCAGTCTGGATCAACGTGTTGTCATTTGTTTTTATTGCTGTCAAATCAATCAATATTTTTATTTTGAGAAGATAGATAGATATCGATTTGGGATCTGTTGGATTCAGCTCACTACAAGTAGAGGGTGCTGTTTTATCCCCAAAGTCAATGGAAATAAATCTTGAGAACTAATTAACGCCAATCACAATCTGCTCTTTTATGTGGTGGAGTGCAACTCAAATACCATATACTAAAATTACACTTGAGATACTTTTACTATTTCCATTCTACGCTACTTTATGCTTCTACTTTACAACATTTCAGAGTGAAATATTGTACTGTTTTACTCAACTATTTGACAGATAAGGTGATATCATCATCATCATCATCATATTCTTTATTCAGGACGCATAAAAAATGATAATGATGATGTAAATGATGTAAATGATGATAGTTACATTTATTAAAAAAGAAATGATATAGGCATGATACTGTATTACTAATCTAGCCAGTAGTAAACAAACTATTTACTATTTTTCCACATTTACAAACTACAACATTTAGTTGCTCTTAGATGCATCCGCTGTAAAAACTGAACACTACTTTTGTACTGATACCAAAGATACATTTAACATAATTCCGGACTTTTACATGTAATGGAGTAATTGTATAACTCCAAATAAGTCTTTCCTTACAGACTGATGTAAAGTTGCCTGTATGCTGAATGCCCCGAAATCTGACTTGAACACATCACTTCACTGTAACAAATATTGTAATTAAAAAAATATGACGCACTGTTACGGCCTGCTTAGGGTGCACAGGCGTAACACATACATATAGGAAAAATAGCCTTGGTAAAGGTGGAACAAGGAGGAGAAACAATAACACATGTGAGAGATTTAATAAGCAGCAATAGATAAAGTGTATCGACAGCTTATCATTTAACAAAAAGGCAAGCCAACTAAAATGGAAGCAAAAGGCATCAGGGTCTCAAAGGCCAAAACAATAAACAAGAACCCCACACTAGCTAGAACACAAAGTCTTTCTGGCCTATCGTATGAAAAGGAAAAACAATACTGACCTCCCTGTCTAGCCACACAACAGGAGGAAACAGAAACAACAAAAATGGCAAAGAACCCCTACACAGCCTCCCCAAAACAATTCAAATGGTAATCTGCGCTCAGACACCAAACCACAGCTGGCCTGATCGCTCACAGCTCAGAGAGGAAGAACAAGGACTCTGGATCTGGGAGTATATATACCGAGCCCACTGATTGCCTGATGTCTCTCAGGTGGCGCTGTTCCAGGTGCACCAGATCTGAAACAATTAGACAGCCCTCTTCTCAGGAGGGGGCGGAGTTAAGTCAGGGGGCGTAACACCCACTGATTAGAAAACATGTATCTGTGTCACATGTGACATGTTTTCAGCTCACTAGCAGACAACATATTGAAAAATGTACTAAAAGCTACTCAACCCTGTAACTACTGACTCTGCATTTTACTGTTTGTGATTTGTATGCAGATATCCTCTGGTGTGTTAATGTTGTCCTGTTTTTCGTGATTCTGTCCCTGTGTCTCTTACTAAATAAATAAATAAACACAAACAGAATGTAAAGCCCATGAAACAGAGGACATGATGACATTGTCCTCTCCTCCTCCAAATTAACTCTTGATGAACACAGTAGCCAATCCCCTCTGAGAAACATGATCAAGCTGTTTCCCCACATACAATTAAAAAAAACTGTGTCGATGGACTCAGTCCCAGAGGAGAAAGGCTGTTATACATCTCGACACACTGAAGCGTGACCTCATTTTGTCCTCTAAAAGTCATTAACGAAATAAAGGGACACAAGACACTGAATGAGAAGGTGAATCTCATTCTGACATTACAGTACCAACTGGGAGTTGTGCATATGCTTGGGGAATACTCCAAAATGGATACCTGTTTCTATTTTTATTGTTCATTAGTTATACAATTATAGCATGTTCTACGCTTTTTGACTGACTTTGCATACATAGATAGGCAGCATGTGTGTAAATGTAATGGTCCAGCTTTTTCAATTAAGTATTACACAAGGTATTATAATTTTGTATTAAGATACCGTCTCAGAGATCTTGCAATCAAAGGGGGGTTTGGGGGGTGGCAGTAGATTATCTGCCAAAATGTATAATATACAAGTCTATGAGAAATGTCCTATAGCACTAGTAGAGGCTGATATTCATATTTTTCCCATCAGGCAGAAAATGTATTCACTAAATCTTACATGAATTAAATATAGGTATTGTTTTGCATTCAGGAAGTATTGAGGAGTTAATTCAATAAAACATCTATGACAGGATGTTTGACTATTCAAAAAAGTGTGGCAGAGATCAGTTCTAACATAACCTATTCTAGTAAAACACAGCTTTACCCTGAAAACAACAACATAATACATAAGAAGCTTGAATGTGACAATATGGGTTTTGCATTTACATTTTTTGTCGGAGAAGATGTTGTTGATTGGTTATAAAACTTTAATTATCCTTATGGAAAAACTGCTTCATTGCAGAAGCAAATAATAACGGCAACTCAAAAGAGGAAAATAATATTAGTAAAGTATTAGTAATTGCCTAAGATTAGTCACAACCACATATATATAATTAATTTCCACTGGTGTAGAAAGTATGGATAATTCACTCAAATAAAAGTACCCATGAATTACAAGTAAATATGCATTAACAATTATAATAATAAGTTCAGAAGTACTGGCAAACAAAAATCTCCATATCATCTAGAACAATTACACTCAGGCACTCTGAGGAATGCTATTTGTTATCATTTTCTTTAATGTAGGATTAATTTGTCTATTTTGTATGTAACGTTCTGTTCGAATTAGATTTTTTATACATTCATACTATATGTATGTTTCTGTTTTTGTTGTATGCAGGTCTCACTTAAAATTAATTTTGTTTTCTATCAGACTAAATGTTTAAATACAGGTGGAACACAACACAACATCACACCTCCTGACCCATAAACAGAATGCTCCCAACAGAAAGTTAACCATCGGATAACACATTATCTTTTCTTAGTATCCCACCAAAAATAATCAGTCCACACGTTAGATATTTTGGTTTTCTGCAAGCCACGATATATATTTTTATTGCTTTCATTATCATTTGATGTTTTAGTAATTAATTTATTATTATTATATATTATTTTTTGTTTATATATTGTATATTTTATATGTAAATATTGCTTTACCTGTATGTATTAATGCTGCTGTAACCAAACAATTAACAGGATTAATAAAATATCTATCTATTTGTTGTTGTTAAGGCTGTTTCTTTCACATATTGTTCTTGTAAAGGTAATTTCCTGATATGAATGCATAAGAGCCCCCCGGGTGTGCAGCACTAGACCCCCTGTGCACAGCAGTGCGGGCTGTTGTCATGTCCCTTTAAAGGCCGCGGCCCCCTGCAGCGGCGTCATTGCGCAGAACAGTTTGAACCAAAAAGCGGAGTGACCTTCCTCCGCTCTCAGTCTAAGACGGGCAGCACTGAAGCAAGAAGCCGGTCGCAGCTCCGCCAGTCCCCCGCTTTATCCTCAGCAATGAACAACAACTTAGTCGGAGATGAAGTCGGGTAAGATCTGTCTAACCAACCCGTCCACTGCGGATGCATGCGGCTGTAACATTGTAACTTATAATTATAATTATGACTTACTTGTCAAGCTGGTCATTTGGCAGCTAGCGTTAGCTGTCGAGCTAAGCTAGCTGTAGTAACTTAGCTAGCCTGGGGAAAGACGGACAACAAAGTGAAAGTGCACATCGTAGTAGCTCGGTTGTTACTGTGTATTACACCGTGTATATCTGCAGCGCTGTCGCTCAGCTTGTCCGGGGGACATGTGCAAGCGTAGCGACTTCTTTAAGTGTTGTTTCCAGGTAGCTGCTGAGCTAGCGCAGCTAACGATTGCCAGCGAAGCGAAAGTCTCCTCTTGACTCCTCCAGCGCGCGAGGACGTTTAGCGGACACTGATGGAGGAGGATGGAGCCTGCTCGTCCGCACTACCCCCCACCCCACGCTTTGGATCACAGCCGCTACACTCAACACCGGTCTTCGTGATTAATGGACTTCGCTAGCTGGTTTGATTTTAGTGCCTCTTAAACTGTCGTTAAACTTCCAGTTGTGCAGCCGGCGTCCCGAGTTGCGTGCAGACGAGCAGCCGCTCTCGTGTCCTCTGGCTGGATGCTCCACTCGGGCTGTTCAGAGGTGAATGAAGGCTGGAGACGGGAACGGGCTGCAGCTCCGGGACAGCCGGGTGCAGCGTTAGCATGCTAAACGCGGTGTAACTTACGTGGCAGGAGGTTCGTAAAAAGACGAGGGCATTGCGGTCCGAAGGGACATCCACGAGCAGGACTGGACCTGCACATTGGTCACCATGACCACGGACATTTATCAGAAGCTGTGTGTTGTGTGTGTGTGCGCGTGTGTGTGTGTGTTTATCTCTCTACTCTGCACCAGCTTTGGTGGCAGCGGTGCCTCGTATTGTGTAATGTCTGTTTACTTGGCTCTTCAGTAAGCTGTAGCGTTGTTACGGCTCTGAAACCGGGCTGTCAATCATCTCATCTGCCTGTGTTTTCAGTCTTTTAAGGGCCTCTGAACAGGCAAAATGTATATTTGATGTGCCTTCTATTACTACAAGTTTATCCTTTACTCTAATTCAAAGTGATGAGTAATGGTTGACTTATCTATTATCATGTATCTACTCTTTTCAGGAAACTTTTTGTGGGAGGATTGGACTGGAGTACCACACAAGGTTAGTTACGCTGTTTAACCTGTGTTGAACTTCATGCAGACCGTATTGTTAATTGACGGGAATTTGTTGAATGCTTATGTATTAGATTGTTTTGTTGTCAGACGAAAAGATTTTGTTGGGACTCTGGGTCGGAGTTGAATACAGTCTTAATAGATTAGCAGGTTATAAGGAATAGAGTAGAGTTGCATGATGTTTTTAAAATACGACATTTGCATATGCCAGTTGGTGCTGTCATAAAATAATTCAAATAAGGGTGTCCTGTATGATTGTCAACCATTACTAACATGGGTGTGGTGGTTTAACGGATAGAGGTGGTCTTGTTTATTTAGTAGCTGTTCTTGATGATATCAACTGTATGTTGACAGTGATGCACATCACATGCCATGACATAAATTAGATCATTTAACACCACTAATGCATATTAAAATGTATAAAATATTAAGTTATGTTAATTACAATATATTGATATCAGTGCTTGTGGAGTCTAATTGTGGCCACTGTTCCTCTTTAATAGTGCAGTTTTTCTGTGTTTTAAATATGTCATTGGGATTTTTTAAAATATTTTTAAAATATATTTGCAAATGACTGATGATCAGTTGCACACTGCAAACACTGGTGGGGGCGTCTACATTAGACAGTCTACATTTGGTGTACATTCCTCTTCACTGACTAGCCCAGAGATGGTCTAGTTTGTCTAAAGTCCTTCACTGGCTCATGCTCGATTGGCCATTGTGTAACTTTGAACGAGGGCTTGCTCGTGTTAACAGCACACTGCTAACGTTAAGATCTGAACCACAGCTCAGCGTAACTCTGAGCTGTTTCCTCAGCGATGCCCCAGGGCATCCCAGCAAGGAGAAAAGCAATTATGATAACTCTGTCAAAAGTGACTCCTCGTTTGTTCAAACTTGCACACTTTTCTGCTGGGGGCTTGTGCTGGCGTTTCAATGCTTTGTTGTATATTTGATGACATTTAACATGTGTCTTTACATTAAAAACCAAAGGTAAAATTCCCAATGTTCTGCCATAAAGCAAAATCAAGGTCACAGAATGACTTGTAGTCTTCCCCATGTACTTTCATGGAGTAGTGCTTGTGTTTTTGTTTCCCCCACACCTGTTTTACTGCAGGTTCAAGTGCTGAAGATATTTTCTTAGCGTCATTTATCATAATGAAAGCATGAGTTCTATAAATCATGACTACACTTCTTTGTGTTCACGAGGCAAACTGGGCAGAATTATATCTCAGATTATATTTGCAGTATAGTTGTACGTTTCTGTGCTAATTTTAATGACCACTGTTTTGTCATTTATTTCTTTCCTCAGAGACTCTTAGAAACTACTTCTCACAGTATGGGGAAGTAGTAGATTGTGTCATCATGAAGGACAAAACTACAAATCAGTCGCGAGGCTTCGGCTTTGTCAAATTCAAAGACCCCAATTGTGTACGGACAGTGCTGGAGACAAAGCCGCATAATCTTGACGGAAGAAATGTGAGTATTTTAAATCAAAGGACGAGATAGTCATATCAACCGGAGTAATCTGCCTGCACATTGTGTGAGCAATGTGAAAAACCTCATACTGCATTTCACCATTCAGATAAGTTAGAAGTTATTCAAGGGGAAGCACAGTTGTACTTGCCTGCTGGCATTAGTACATACGGTGCTCTTAGCAACATTTTGACGTTCGTTGCCCAACAAGACTTACCTGTTTCAAGTCAAATTAGCAAAAATTGGCAAGTGAACCTGGATTTCTCTGAGATAGCAGAAAAGAAACAAGCAGTTGTTAATCTTCCTCTCTGCATTTCCATCTATCTATAATTAATGATATCAATGCAGTCAGCTGACCATGAATGACATATTGCAATTACGCTCTACTTAAGAAGGCGGAGAAGGGCAGAACATTTTATTGGCCTTATGTTCAAATTGATATCCGTACATATGTTTCCCTTTTGTGTGAGCCGAGTCAATATACTGTATTTGCTTCAGTGATGAAGAACATTTGAAGGTGCCTTTATTTGTGGCTACGGTCAAGCGTTTTCTCTCTCTGCTTTCAGATTGACCCAAAGCCATGCACTCCCAGAGGAATGCAACCTGAAAAGTCTCGAACCAAGGAGGGATGGGTAAGAAAAATCTGATTTCTACTGGGTAAACTGGGAGTTTCTGTAGGAATTAGACTCGGGTTATCAGTCTCACCCTTCTCTGCTTCTGAGGTTAGACTCTTTTAATGGCTATGAGGAACCCTTGAGCTTAATTTATCAAAACAGTCTGACTTTGACCTACATTTTATTTCTTCAATGAGTGCAATTAAAAAAATAAATCCACACGGCATTCATGACTTTGAGAATGCTAGAAATTGGTTGGGGGTTTTGATAAATCACAGAAGCAGCAAATAATCCATGACTTCTATTGACCTCTATTTGTGATCAATGGACTGCAACAATATCGGCACATTTAATAAAAAGGTCTCCTGTGGAGGTCATATATCTGTATCGCCATGCTAAATTGTGGCATTATAACAACACTTATGCATTGCCTTTTTTTGGATGTAGAACATTTTTAATTGGATGAATTTTCATGCCTTCCCAGCTAAAATGTGTTCTTATAACTGTTGTCCCTTGTTGAATAAAACTGAGAGCACACAAGTAGAACTAGAGACGAGCAGGATAGCGTGGTACAGAAAATTGCTTTCAGCAGTGAATTTCTTTGAAAGGCAGAAATCTCTGCTGCAACTTGGGTAATTTCTGGGTCGATCAGCAAGCCACTGCAGATCTATTATAGTCATTTTGTCCCTTTGGACAGCGATGGTTTCAGTCATTGCCCCTTTGCTGTCAATACAACATTTTTGTGTGTCATATATATTTAGCTGTAAGCCTAAATAGTATGTCAGAAGCTTTTACAAATGAAGCCCTTTGCTTCCCACTGGAACTCCTTTCACTGATTTTAAGTGGCTACCGCTGAATGTTTTACTAACAAAGCAGAAGATGTAATTGTTAAAAATCATTGTTGTAAGCAGCCTCTAGCCTTTGCAGCGTGAGTGCAGTGCACAGCAATGGTGAAATGCTTAGTGGTTGAGAGTAAATGGAGGAAGCCGTGCTCTCTGATCTGTGGAGACTCGTGTTTGCATTGACATGACATGCAAAGAATTATACCCCAGGGCAAGAGGAGAACCTAATTTCTTCTTCACGGTTTGAATAGATGGTGGCTAACTGTCCCCAACCCAGAGTGATCCTTTAACAGACATTGAAATCCATACACTTCCTTTTTTCTTTCAGAAGGGCAGCAAAGCCGATAGCAATAAATCAAAGAAGATATTTGTAGGTGGAATCCCCCATAACTGCGGCGAGCCTGAACTCAGGGACTATTTCAATAGATTCGGAGTGGTGAGTATGGAGAAGTACATAATGCAGTTCATACCGTCATTAAGACTATTAAGCTTAATAGATGTGACATTGAACAGGGTCAATACTACAGTATACACAAGTTGATATTTAGTTGGATAGGACAATTCATTATTCGTTCAACTTGAGGGAGAATATTTAATTGGAGTATGAACGGACCCTGTATGCTTCTCTAAATGCAGCCACTGTTTCCCTTTGTCCCATTCAAGGTCACAGAGGTGGTAATGATCTATGATGCGGAGAAGCAGAGGCCCCGAGGTAAAAGCTGATCCCGTTTTTTCTCCCCTCTCCGTACCTAACCATCTTAAATCTCATGACAAACTATTCTTGCCCAAAGAGAAAAAGCACTTAAGCCATAACATTAATTTTATGTATGGTGAAGACACACAATAAAACACAAAAGCATGTTGGATAAAACCCTAGTTAAAAGTCACCACAGCTCACGATCAAATGGAAAATCTGACTCGACATTTCTAGAGGTGGAATGAAAAGCTTATTGTAATGCAAAATACACGGCTCTCCTGTGAAATTCATGAAATTACCTTCAGTTTATGTGATGGTTACGCATTTGTGCCCGCATAACACCACAGCAGATGGGACTTTAAAACCACGTCTCAGCCTTTGTCACACACTCAAATCTGTGGTGTGGTGATTATGATAAAACTACATCAGAATCTAAAAGCCCAGCTTATTGTACACAGAGGTTGTGAAACCTTTGAGGAAGATGTTTCCGTAACACATTGAGATTCATCTGTGGAAGTATGAAGAATGTCAAGGTCTGATATGTTATAGGATAGGAAAAAATGTAGAGCTGCTAATAGTTATTTCTATTTAAATTATTGATTAATCTGATATAGATAATCAGATGTTTTCTATTCATCAATTTAATCGTTTTATCTTAAATAAATATTTTATATACATATTTTTTTCTTGTTGTCATGTTTGCTCATAACAATAATGATCAATTGATTAGACCAATTATAAAGACTTATTGATCTAGCTCTAAAAGGAAGTTTGACCAAAGGCTATTTTTTTGAAGTAGGGATGCCCACAGTAACCTCAATATAGCATAATTCAATATATCATAATTCAATATAGAGACGAGATGTATATGTTTAAAGGGTACAACCCCAGAAATACTAGAAAGTATCTCCTTTCAAATGTATTGAATGGAAAACATCCAATACTTTAATTGGAAGGAAGTAAAAGCATGTAATGTAACCACCAAATTTGAGTCCATTTGATTTTTGGGGTCTATTTTGTATTTATGTCATATTCGGTTTTTAATGTAAATTGTTTTTATGAACCTGTAATATATATCAGTAAACTATAAAAATATGTCTTGGAAAGGAGACTAGATGCTCCAAAAGCATTACTTTATAACAGCATGCAACTGGCATATTGAGCACAGTTTGAGCCTCTAAAGGGGGGTTGTCCTTCAAAGAGGCTGGTTTCAGCCCAGACGCTGAAGTTGAATCTTACATTGTTATCATCAGAACAATGGAACCATTTTAAAAGGTTTTTACTTTTGCTTTTTCAAAATGCTCTCTAACCTATTTGCTGACAGTTAAAAATGAGACCCTTAAAATCTCAGCAGAGTTACATTTAATAATTTTTTTAATGATATGTTTATGACATGTGCCGACACTTATTAGCATGGATGGCCTCATTGGGAATCAGACCCTGTGCCACCGGCAGTGTCGGTGTCAGACTCTGCCCGCTGACTTCCACTCACAGCTGTTTCATCTTTGTTTGTCCTACATAGCAGCGATGCAGCGGCCACTGACCCACAACATGTATCACTGCTCTCCAAACCCCCATTCATTCTCTGTTGGGAGAAACCCAGAATAGTTTGTCATTGGAATTTAACATGTATTGCACCAGTAACAACCATTAAATAATCTTTAATAGTATTAACAGTTTATTTTACTAAAAACATTAGTTACTTTCAACGTTGGAATAAGTTTTCTTTAACTTGATATATATGTAACTGATACATGTATCTTATCTTAAATGGCGTAGTATGTGTTTTCCCATATGTAGAGAGTTAAGTATTTTTGTAAGTAAGCCCTTTTCTATTTTTCTTTCTTCTGTCCCCGTTCTCCTTGTGAATGGTTTGAATGTGATTAACGGTGTCTCTTAAGATTTGTCTTTTCTCCTTTAGGATACTGTGCATTGACTGGTAGCACAGAGGTACAGGCCAAATGTAAAAGCACTAAAACATTTTACCTGGTCAAAATGGGGTGTGTACAAAGTTGCATCAAATTGTGAATTAGGCTGAAGGGTGGCAGAAATAATTTGATGAGGATTCAACTCATGGTTATTTGAGCAATAGTTTAGCAGCGATTAAGTCCCGCCCCTTGAACGCAGACCGGCCAATCGGAGCTTAGCATTGGGCAGGTCGACCAGGGTCAGACAACTCTCCGGCTACATAGTAGTCATGTAGTCGTTTCAGATTTTCTTAATTTGCAGGCTGGTTTTGTATTTTAATGAGTGTAACAATTAATCGACTTCTTTCTTTATCTTTTTTAACTTGTTTTCACTGCTGAATCAGTTTGACATCCTGGACTTATCCTATAAACGTATATTATAGATAAAGACCCTTCTGTCTGCTTTTCTCTAAAAATTGCTTTTTTGTTAAAAAAATAATAATAATGATGGGAGTGCAGTTAGTAATTTTTGTATATATAAATATATAAAATTCCACGAAAATTAAGTTCATTAATATTTCTCAGAGCCCATGATGATGTTTTTTTCTGACCAACCTTACAAAAAAGAAAGTATTTATATTCAAGAAGCCCAAACCAGTGTAAAATAGTTATTGTGGCTTTTAAATGATCTCACAGTTCTACGTTTAGCAGCCTGAGTGATAGTCTCTCCACAGAGTTTTCAGTCTCATCAGTTGTTGATTTGAGTAACAAGTTTTTAAATTATGAACTTGAGTGTAACCAAGACATGTCAAACTCTTTAATGTGTCAGCTGGGTTTTAAATTTAGAATAAGGACAGGTCATTGACAGATGTTATTAATAGCAATAGATCATGAGGCTTGGGATGGCTTGGCATGGTACTAGAGGTCTCTAAAATCTCAGTAGTATTGTCTTTTATTGGATTCAGGTTAGGTCCCCAAGTAGAGATGCGCACACAACCCAATTCTGCCACCGTGGAAAGTTAATCAAATTGAAAGTAGATCATGGCAGCGCACCGCGTCCTGCTGACGCTCTATTGCAGATAGTCGGATGAGTTTACTGAACCAAAATGTTGGACCAAAAAAAAATGTTGTTACCCTTGTTGATGAACATTGTCCATACCCCATTAAAACTCTTGATCAAAATCAGCAACGTGTGACGTTGGGGAACCAGTTGTGGCCTATATCTTTGTGTTACCGCTGTGAGCAATACTTTAACTGTCCATATTAGGCTTATCCTGGCTGACTCAAAAGTAAAATACTGAATTTGGGAAAGCTTGGAGAAAGCTTTAGGCATTCTACAGTTTGTGTTTCTCCATATTTTTGTGATGCATTAACAATGGCTGCTGCGAGTGTGTGCTCCACAGCAATATACCAAGGGACAGATCAAGGTGGGGTTTGGATGAAACAGCATGAAGTAACAAAATGTAATATTAGTTCAATTGGCATTCATCAATGTTAAAGGGTGGAAGATGGACTTCATCTTTTGATGTGACATTTCACATTAAATCAATTGCTGCACTCGCCATGTTTAGCAGTTAAGCAGTCCTGTATTGTTATCTTCACAAAATATTCCACTGCACAGTAAAGAGAAAGGTTTCCTTCAATCCCCCAGGCATTAGTCTTGGATTTGTGTTCTGCGAGTCTGCGACATCATCCGAACCCCAGGAGCCTCTTGCTCAGTCTTGACGGATCCTCACTCTGCTGAAGCCCAATACTGTTCTTCATCTTGTGTTGTCACAACCCCCCTGCTACCTTGATTCACTCTTGGTCGTTGGCTAGGTTTTGGATTTATTACTTTCGAGGCCGAACAATCAGTGGACCAGGCTGTCAACATGCATTTTCACGACATCATGGGCAAAAAAGTGTGTAGTTGTAGTTTTATTTTACCCTTAAGATCAAACAGAGGCTTGGGCGACAGAGTGAGAATTATGCTATGATGCTGTTTAATTTGTTCATGTGGCTTTCCATCTGCAGCATCATAAAGCACATGTAAGCCTTTGGCATCAAACAAAACAACTGATCAGGCTACTAATTAATTTACTCATCATATTATTATTATTGATGATATTATTTTGCTCTAAACCTACTACCCTCACACTTATTGCCATAGGTTATAGTTTCTTGAGGCACAATGATCCTTTACTAATGCTGTTATATCACAGTTTCTGTAGTCGCCTAAGGCTTTGTTTAAATC
Organism: Cottus gobio; assembly: GCA_023566465.1. NCBI lineage: Eukaryota > Metazoa > Chordata > Actinopteri > Perciformes > Cottidae > Cottus > Cottus gobio. Next base: position 14,041,957 of record CM042217.1, read on the forward strand.
GACCACTCCTTTAGGATGTCTTAAGTTCATTAAGTTATCCGTAAAATATTAAAGTTACAATATTTTTTTTTTCAAATAAAAAATTACATAAAATTTAATTAATTATAATAAAGCACTTCACTGAATATGAATCACCTAAAGGATTGGTCCAATCAGTTCTGTTTCTTTTGTTTTCTGATATTTTGTTGGCAGGTCACTTACACGTCAACATGTTTTATTTTTTTTATTTTTTTATTTTTGAAAAGTTAAAGAAAAAAGCTCAACTCAGTGACCTCAGTTGAAGAATCTCCATACTGTGTCTTTCAGTTTTCTAAATAACAAATGACAGTTCTCTCTGAAATGCTGCTCAGGATGAGACACGAGTCACACAATAATATTTGCACGTTGCTTCTTAATGTTTGTTTTAACTCAGCGTGTGTGCCAGACGGATGGGATAGGGTTTACTGCGCAAAGACGATTCAGATTGTGCCAGGTAAGCTGCCCATCCGGGGAAAACTATAAATTCATTTTGGTGTTATATTTAAGCACAGCTCATAACCTTCTGGCACTCCTTGTATTGTGCTATTGCTTGTGGCAAACACCACCCACCTGGCACCTCAACTGAGTAAAACAAACCATTAAAACATGCAGTCCTACTTGTTGCATAGCTAGGATTGGTCCCGACACTCGGGTTTTATAGGCACTTTTAAAGCTCTCATTCATCAGCCCCCGTTTTCCCCAATGGAGACATTTTGTAATTAGAAGCTTTCATATTACTCTACAGAGATACCAGAAGAGAGACGTCTTCTTTCTGCTTTCAGTAATGATTTGTGGCCTGAAGAAAAATATTCAAAGTCACCCAGTGTAGTCAATCATATCATCGCATGTATCTCGTTTCTGTCCTTGATCGTTACATGGCCGCAGGGGCGTTTAAATAGTTAAAGGTCAGTGGACGGCATTTGACACTCGGAGACCTTTGTGTATATTTTAGCTTTTGATTAAGGATTTCAACTTTTATTTAAAGCGGCGTCTTTATTATTGTTGTTGTGGACGTTGTTGCTGAAAAGAGCTAATTGTTGTGTTTCTGCAGTGAATAGTGAGAGCAGTGGATTTTCTTTGGATATGGATTTTGGCCCAGATGAAGCCCGAGTTTCTGTAGGTGGCACACTCTTTGTTAAGTCATGTCAGTCAGTCAAGTTGAGGTGATGTTTGTGAAAGTATTTTTAGGGGTCTTTTGTGCTATTATTTGAGGGGGGCACAGTAGCTAGATGCCACTGAATAAAGGAAGAGAGAGATGGAGAATGACCTGCTTCCAAGCTCACTAGCAAGAGTCGAACAGGGGCGTTGAGGGATTTGCTGTCATCACCTCAAACCACCTGAGGTGCCCCGCCTCTGTTTTTGCTAAGCAAGCTATAGATGAGAGCTTATTTCTTGTGTACCAATTATATTGTTGGTTGTTGTGGTTAGACAAGGAAATGCAAAGCTTTCCCGAACCGGATTTAAGATGGATTTCTGTTATGATGTTGAGGCATTTTTATTGAAATATAATTGATCATTACATTAAAATTATGAAACAAATCCCATTTCCTTGGGATATGATTTAGCCCAACCTGTACACTCTCCAGTGGTGCCTACACCTCTTTTGACTGTGCCCTGGTTTCCAGCAGGAATCAAGGCTCGACTTAATCCATTGTTCTTGACTTGACATTACCTTATGCTGGGACTTGAGGGATGTTGGGAGATATGAGTTACAAAATTAGAAATTGGAGCACATCAAACTGTGGAACAAATCCCAGTTCTGCTGTTGGGGACCATACAGAAGTCATAGTATCCATCACTCGTCGCTGTGATGCCCACGGGAGAAAGCGCTCAGGTAGCTGCCGGCGGCGGCGAGGCCACTGCCGGAAACATGTGCATGTAATTAGGTCGACAGAGAAGGAAGAGGGGAGGCTGGGGAAGGTGGCAACACCTTAAAGCGGGGAGGAATTTGTGATTCGTTTTCCTCCTGCAAGGTGACCCCAATAACTCAACCCCTCAGTCTATTTCTGGTTGCCCCCCCTTAGTCTCAGCCTGTTTCCTTGCTCTGGTTAACTGCTGGTAGCTTTGCCTGGTTACAGGAAGGACAAGTTGTTGTTTCTGGAGCAATATCTTTATATTTGGTGCAAGGGATTTAGCTGTTACTGCGATACTATGCTTAAAAGTTCAATCTGATGAATGTTTTGGATGGATACAGTCTGTGTCAACATATTAATGCACTTTTATTATTGTAATTGAATTATCAAAAAGTCCCCATTCTTACATTTGAGGTTTTGGTTGTCCTCCAGCAGCTATTTGACATGTTGAGGTCAAAGTGTATCAGTCACTTGTACTCAATTGGGAAAAACAAAATTCTCCCCTTTGACACAGTATGAAGATTCAACTTTAGATTGACTGAAAAGACTGTTTATTTGTAATATTTGCATGTTTACCTTTTCTATATTCTGTTAGACCTTTAGATACAAATTTCTCTCTACATCCATTCCCCCTAAACTTATTCCAAATAAATTAAAATTTAGATTCTTTATAAGCATTAGAACCAGAGAAAGGTAAGTCATGACCTTCCATTAGATGTCTTTCTCATATTTAGTGTAATTTATTGGAGGGAAAAAATAGTTCTATGTTTCTCAGGTATATCTTAAGAGGCTGTGATCTGGAGATAATGCGTTTAAAAAAAGGTTGATCAATTATAATCTGTTACCATTATGATTTTCGCCACCATGAAATTCCCGCTTGATAATAACTACCTGAGACACATAGCTGCACAGCTCTCCGGGCTACACAGTAATATAAACTAACGTAGTAGCCCCACATTATTCCAATAAACATAAAGTGAGAGATTTCAAACTGGCCCAATGTTGAGATTAAATAATCAGTGGTAGGACAGGGCTGTCTAGGTGAGGCACGTCGTAGGCCGTACACTGGTGATGCCAAATGTGCCCTGTTTGTCCTTTGTACAGGTGGAAGTAAAGAAGGCTGAACCCCGTGACAGCAAGGCTCCTGGCCAGCTTGGCCCTGGCCAGTGGACACCCAGGGGCATCTTGAGTGCAGCTAATGGTTGGACGGCACAGCCTGCCCAGGGCTGGCAACAGCCTTACGGGGCGCAAGGTGAGTGGGAACAAGTCCAGGTGCCGAGCGAATGAGGCTCGCTGTTCAGAGGTAACTGCTTAAATGTGTAACAACTGCTGCTTCACATTTAATTTGTTACACTTTCATGTTGAATATAAAACTGGATTCTGTGAACAATTTAATATTTCAGTTATGGCCCCAAGATTAAAGCTTGTTTTTCTCTTTCTGAAGGAGTGTGGGTGTCGACTACCGGCCAACCGATAGGTAGGTGTTTGATCTCCACTTGACAACGCAGAAAATGTATTTTCTTTCTTATTTTAGAGATTTTTTTTTTTAGTATGTTGCTTAACTCTGAATTGATCTAACTGCATATAGATTTTCAGCCTTTACCATGTGATCAAGTGTTTATCTTGAAACGCTTGAGTCACAGAGATGGACGTGCACTGTGCAGCCAATAGGCTGATGGCATTGAACAGCGCATGTTATCACTGATTCATAACGGCTGAGGCTGCTGATAATGTGCTGCCTGACACAGATGGCAGCCTTGAATAGATTCCAGCCTCCCTCTGCTGTTGGTCAGGCTCAGCTTCATATCTCCACCTCCGGGTCAACCTGCAACGCTCAGTGCAGTGTCGGCCCGTGCTAACGTGTTCAGCTTAACACTGTGTTCTGCAAATTCAGTTAATAATCCAGTTATTCATCAACTGCATGTATGCTATTACTTTGTTGTGCTGGCACATATACTACTTGTATTGCTTGTGTACTTAATCCAATATATAAAACATATATTCATGTAAAAACATTTCTGTAAAATAGATCTGTTCTGTATTGGAGCAGGCGGGTATGGACCTCAGTTGACAGCCAGCCGTGGAACCCCCACACAGCCTCCGTCACCTTTCAACGCATTCCTGGTCACGACCCCAGCGGGTGGCTTTGCTGCACCTCAGGGCTACCCTCAGCAGGGCTACAGCACAGCACCTCAATTTGGTCAGTAATACTGACTCACTCCTGCTTTGCACTTTGTTGTTGTTTTGATCACTACAAAGTACTTAAAGGTGATATTGCAAATAAAGGTAAGACTGTGAGTTAGGTGGAGGTGGGGACAAACAACATTTACATCATCAATACTCTAATGGGTGTGTAAAATGTGTTAATTTAATCCATGTCAGGTTTTCCAGGCAGCTTTGCTGTTGTCAGGGAGGAACTTCCACCTTATCAGAGATAGACAGACTGACTCACTCGCAGATCACCAGCATTTCATGAAATCTTGCTAAAAAACCTGTGAGTGGGTTTATTATAATAATTAAACCTATTATATATCTTTAACAAAATATAAAAAAGAAACAGCGAAGCCCTTAATGATTCGTTACAAATGTGTCACAATTTGTTTCAGCCGCCGACATGTGAAAGAGAAATTTGGACGTACAACTTGTTACAACGTAATACAATACAATGTATTCTAACCGGCTAAAATGAGAAGAGTTGCTTGGTTAAATACCCAGGATAAATTATCCAGTGGTGGTTAGGGACACCAACATTTGGCTTTTGTACTTGTACATAATATACCATCTGTGATAAAGCAACGGTCATAGAAATTACCTTATTACTCTCCAACAGGTTACAGTTTCGGCGCACCCCAAGCAGACCAGTATGCTCCGCAGGTTCCTCCTCCGCCCAACACCCCAGGAACTGCACCTCTGGGTTTCGCCCCGGCCAACACACCAACTCAGGACTTGAGCAAAGCTCCCACTGGGCAGCCTGACTTCCCTTATAGCCAGTATGGTAAGAATAGCATTGTGCATTAAGCAGTTTGCTGCCCTATTCTCTCCCATTTTATTTAAATTCGCTCCTCGACCCTGCCCATCTCCCTGGATATTGTATTGGGTGCAACTACATCTCATTTAAGTGCATTTCTACAACCCTTAAACAAGCAGGAGCTTGCTCTTGGTTCCATTTAGCTTGAACTGCTCCACATGCATACATGCTTCTTGCATACATGAAGGCCTCTGGGTCTGTGGTAAAGATGCTGCGGAAGTTTCACCATATCCAGGAGTCTTCAGCAGACATTTCTGTCAAGTTTTTCCAGCTGGGCTGTGGATTGGTAAAAAGATTGGTAGGTCTTAGTAGGTTTGAATTAGATCATCCTCCCTTGCAATTTTTTTTTTTCTTCGTTTTTTTTTTTGCAACCTTCTCCTGACCAACTGTACTTGACATTTGACTTGTTTCAAATGTTCTGACCTCTAATTACTCCTCCTACACCCCCCTCGCTTCCTCCCTGTTAATGACTTTGCTGGCTTCTTTTCCTGGTCTTGGCACAGTAGCCACAGAAGAGCCCCAGCATGACAGTATCATGCCTGTGAAACTTTATTTCTGGAATCAGGCTTGTCCAACCTGCCAAGCTACCTATAAAAATGATCAACATGTCCATTACTTTATCACACCGGTGCTTTGTATGTTTGTCTGCAAAATGTGAACTTTGAGCCTGTCTTGTGGATACATGCAGATATTAGAAAGAGTCCTGGGAAAGTCACTTTTTTACATAACGTGTCTGCAGGTTTTACTTTCTGTGGGTGTCTTTGTGGTCTTTGAGCTGGACTGTGTTCATCCGGGATAATTATTCCTCCTGGATCTCTACTGAGCTGAATTCTTGGCCAAACTTCAGTCAGCATGTAGGAACTTGAAAATGTTATATTATAAGTCACCTCTCGAAAATGATGTGCCTTATTAATTCCTATGACTGAAAACATTTAGGAGGTTGCTTGAAGTCTGATAACTAAGCAGCATCCATGGAAAAGAAACAAGCTTCATTCAGCATTTGACATTCACCCATTCAGTCACATAAACACACAGTCATGTAAGAGTCAGATGCTCATTTAGAAGTGACATTTAGTCTTTTGGCTTGCTGGTATTTTTCTTCTGACTTAGCTTACAGCTGCTTCACACTGCCGGATCTACATTCACAGCAGGCGTGATCGCCGTCAGTCATGACAGGTGCTCATCTTGTTCAGTGTTTCTTGCCTGTGCTTATCTTCCATCCAGCTTTCTGCATTTAATGTGCGCTGCTTGTTCAGGCACTTAGTCAGTAGTAGCAACTCTGGCAACGTTTTTATGAAATGAACCTAAAATAGGAAACGTTGGTGATGATGTGGACACAAATCCCACACCTATATCATGAAAGTTGATGTAACAATAGCAGGAACTGGGTGTGACATTTTGACCTGTGTAATATTAGTAAATGGTTGAAGTTAGACAAATAAAGCTAGTTTGGTTCTAGTTAAGTTTGTCTCACGTGGAGTTAAGAAGTTAAAATAATTTGGTTAGAGTAAAGATCAAACTAGTAATTTTGGAGGTTTTAATACATACATATTTGATTCAAGGCCAATCATTTTGTAATATATATATTATAAATTATTCCCACCTTCCAGGCAGGCACTGGCTTTACTTTTGTTATACTGTGTCACAATAAACATTTTGTGGATTTTCTTTTGTCAAAACTTCTGGGTGCATTCAGGAACATTGTGACATCGGAGATTTGAGAATTGACCGCTGAAGATCGTCATATTTTGCTTCACTTTAGTTATGCCCATGTTGATTTTATGGATGAGAATTTTTTCAACAGAATAGCTCATCAATGGACTTCATTCCGACATTTTTGTGATGAGAAAGTTGCATGAATGACCCACCAAGGACTCATTTTGATGTACGACACAGAACTTTGATTACGCAAGTAAACCAAAGTTTTGAAAATGGTTGGTGCGTACAACTGGAGGACACAATGCAATGATGAAAAGTAACAAAGATAAATTAAGTTCATTTCAAGTTGATTGTCACAGGGTGCTGAAAGTCATCAAGACCAATGTCGGCTTAGAAAATAGGAAATCCATCTTCAAAATGATTCTATGACGTCTAGAATTTGACGTCTATACAAGTCCTATTTCATGGACTAAAACATGCTAAACCGTTGCATCTTAGCATATCATGCACATTTCTCAAAATGTCATGACCTAAAGCTGGCATGATTTAAAAAGTCAGGCAGATAGATCACACACTCGCACTCCATTTTGTTTTGACTTCAGATTCAACTTTATTGTCATTGCAGAGTACATGCACTTAAGGACGAAGCTGAGCAGCGAGGCCTTTCACAGCATAGTGCAGACGCAGTAATTGAGTATGCAGCTCTGCTAGGTCAGTGAGGGGGGAACTATGTAGTTGGCCAGAAGTATCTGGGTTCAGTCAACCTGGTCTCCTCATCTCCCTGATAGGCTTGGGTAACTACCTTCAGGACCCATCTGCCTACGGACCAACGCGTCCTTCTCACAGTAATGGTCAGGCTGAGCAGGGAGGATATAGTGCAGGTAGGTGCCAGCATCGTCTTCTCAACCACAAAAGTAGCATTTGTTCAGTAATGTAGTGTTTTTAGAGCTGCAACCTGGTGATTTCCCTCTTTTCTTTTGCTCTGTGCTTTGTATTTGCATGTACATGTTGCATGTACATACAAATTACTGTGTATACTCTTGTACAGTAAAGCACAGCTACGACTGCCACGATTGAGAGGATTTAATTAATTTACGTTGAAATTTGGCACGCAGAGCTCTAAGCAGTCATCTCCCTCAGCGGCTGTAGCTTTACTATACCAAGATCAACCATGTACTCCTTTTTGTCCACTCTCTGTCCGCATTGCTTTGCAGATTATACAAGGATGATCTAATTGTCAGAAAATGTGTTCATGGTTGAGTTGTCTCTATGCATCAGCAGTCCATTCACCCATTGTCTTTTCCCCATGTACTGTCTCCACATTATAGCTAAAGGGATGAGAAAGGAAAGAAGATTTAAAGAAGGAGACGATGGCAGTAAAAGTCCAATTTCACTTCTCGCCTCCCTTCTGTTGGGTGGTCCAAGTGGGGCCGCTCCCTCTTATTTTTATTCTGTTCATGGAGCACTTTGAACACCCCAAAAGAAATGGTATTTTCTAACTTTTCTCACCTTTCTTTCTCTGTCTTTCTGTCTTTCCACTCCAGTATGTATCGGTGACATTCCAAAGTCAGTGCTGACTGGATGATTCCAGCGCAGGGAATTAACCAGCAAGACGCTGGAAAGATTTGGCTGCAGCTGGTTTTCATATTCGACCAGTCATTTGGTAGCAAACCACTCAGTTTTTTACACTTTAATGTCCCTTTGGCTTGGACCATGGCTGGTGAATTTTGGTTTGCGCCAGCCTTTAGTTGGTTAGTTTCCTTCCCCAGGTGTCACTTTGGCTCCCTTGTTTGTTTGCAGGGGGGTGGTGCCATCCAGTGTCTGAATAGAGGAACATTATGTGGGTTGCACTGATCATCAAGAAAATCTAGACATTGTTTTCCTCAATGATTATTGAATTCTTTATACATTTTAACAATGTTACACAATAATGTTCAACACTAATGGGTTCATTGAAGGAATGCAGTATTTAAATCTAGGCCAAAAAAAACACCATGAAACTTTTCAAATCTTGATATAATTTACAAGATACATATTCCATTTTTTAAAAGCTCATAAAACAAGACAGCCTGTTAAACGTATTTATTTTACCAGTTAGCCATGGGGATCAGAGGTTGGCTACAAATTAGATGCTGGGACAAAATGGTGTAAGTGGAACAAGAAGGCAGCATGATGATGATCATTGTGACCAATACTTCAAACCGCTGCAGTTGATCAGCAACTGTAATTGTTGTTAAAAGAAAAAGAACAATTAGACAGTACTGTAAAAGGGTTTTCCTAAAAGGAATACTTCACCTACTAAATGACCATTTGTATATATCAGTTACTCACCTTGTGTTAACTTGAATCCTTAAATAAACCTTTTCATGCATGCCTCGATGGTTAAAGAAGAATACAAAATTTAAATTAAAAAGTCTTGATTTGAAGTAAATGGGGCTGCAAAACTATATCAAAACATTTGTTTACAAACTTGCACAACTTGTGCGGTATAATGTAATTTTAGCAAAACTGCATGTGTTTGGGAAGTACTGAGCATATGACTGGAAAAATTACTTGGTCTTTTGAAATAGTTTAGTAGACAAAGTTTTCTTTGAGCATTCAACGTAACATAAGGGGAGTAATTTGTATGCAATTAGATATTTTGTGGGTAAAGTATTCTTTAAAGATTAAATTAGTTTTTTTTACTTTTAAAGGAGGCTTCTCCTTAAAAAGCGTCTGGTGACCTGACATTACATTCGTCTTCTCTTTCTGCTGCTCTCTCCTCTCTGTTGTCCTCAGGGTACGGACAGGACCTGACAGCCTTCACTCACACCTTCGCAGACCCCAGCCAGCCTACGGCTTCGTACGGGGCCCCGACAGCACAGCCCGCCGGCGCCCCCCTGCCCGCTGCCACTGCGTTCGGCAGAGGGCAGAACCACAACAACGTACAGGGCTTCCACCCGTATCGACGTTGACCCCCTCCCCCTCCCTGACTAGGCAGGGTCGCTGCGTGAAGTTAAAAAAAGAAGAAAAAAAAGAAGTCAGGGAAATGTGTGTTCTCGCTAAAAGAAAAACTGGAGTTCTGGATTGTTCTGTCGGAATGTTGAATGCACAGTTTGTGAAAGCAGGAATTCCAGTAAATTCAAAAGGGGTCTAAAGAAACCCAGGTTTTTTTTGCATAACTTAATGAACATTCAGCAGAAAGAAGCTTTTATCCCCCTACCCCCCACCCCATGTTTTATAGTAGAACTAAACTACTTTGCAATAATTTTGATTGTCTGGTCAAACACTAGCACAGAGACTATATGTAAAGAGACTTGCATATAAATATGTATATTTATGGTGGACACAAATGAAAACAGGGTCTCAAGTTTCCTCAGCTTTAAATTCTAGGGAAAAATGTTTTTATTTTTCATTTGGTGGATTATGTTTACTTTCTGAGCCTTTAAAGTTTGTTTAAAATGGAGATTATTATATATATTATACACAAACTGTGCAATTTTTTAAAAAGAGAATTTTGTACTATAAATGTACACTTTGTTTGTTTTTTTATTTAAAGATGTAGACTTCCCTCAGGTGGCTCTTTTGGGTGCATTTTTTGCACTTACGCAAAAAGTAAAAAAGGACAAATTATTACAAAAATAAATGTTTTAAGGATAGAGTGCTTGTCCCAGATGTTTGTATTTGGTTGTGGATGTATTTGCTTCTGGTGTTTCGGGGGAATACTTGCGAAGTAAAGCTGAAACAATTATTTGATTAATACATTAGTAGATTAATAGGAAATGTATCATCATCTATTGAATGATTAATTGTGACATTGGTTTTCAATCAGAAATTGCATCATTTTGTTCCTGCCTCTCCAATTTTAATATGTTCAGCCTTTCTCTGTTTAATATCATTGTAAATGAAGTGTCTCTGTAAGTGGACTGATGATGAGACGAGACAAGATTTGTAGATGTCGCATTGGCCTCTTAAAACTGATGGACATTTTTTATAAAACTTGAAAGACTAAAATATTTATCAGATAAAACAATTGTCACATTAATCAGTAATAAAACAAACTCATTAATTGTAGCCTTTTAGGCTCAAATATTAATCATTGATACCTTTTTTTAGATTAAATTAAGGTTTAAACAAACTCAGTCCAACCAGTATTCAAATGCTTTTTAAAACAAAGGACTAAATGATTACGAATTTCTTTTTTATTTACACAGACTATCAATTGAGTTATTTGTGCTGTGTAAAAAAAAAAGTAAATCTATTTCTGCCACGGTTTCTACGCGCAGTGTAACCGAATACAACATCCGGGTCATAGGTCGTCATCTCGATTGTTTTTTTCAAGCTATTTCCGTGTTGTACGCACATTAGCATTAAGCTAGCATCCCTCTGTGAAGTAACGTTAGTGGACTTCTGTCATTTATTCGCAGCCTGACTATTGTATCCAACTCGGATGTTTCTTCGATAGAAGCAGGAACGCTTTCGAGGTTTTGGGGCAGAAAGAGTAAGCTGAACATGAATGAATGTTTTCTGTCTCGGTCCGCTCGGCTGCTTGGTGCTAGCCGAGGTAACGGAGAGGAATATCGCACCCCAGGGTGTCTGTGATAGCCTCGTTCAGGTCGGTCGTGTCTGATGGGACGAGAAGCCTGTTTAATGTCGGTTCCACAACATTGATAATTTAAACATGGATGCTCAGAAACATACAAGCTGTTAAGAAGGTGATGCCAGAGATGATTACAATCGTGAGGGGTCTGTGTTTATATACAGACAGAGAATAAACTGGGACTTCTCCATCAGGGATTCAGTCTTCATCACGTTTGAACGGGTTGTAACACGTTTAATTGTGCTTTCCATGAAAACACAGTATGCTGTTTCACGGTTGTGGTGACAAAACAAAGCTATGAATTATGTGGGAAACACATTGAGAATAATTAGTATCTCACTGGTTATTCTCAAATGTATGTATTCATGGACTCATCTTTTAGGCTAACGTAGTCATAAAAGGCAGTCCAAAGAGTGTTTCATCCTGCTTCTAAACACAAATATAATTTATAAATATTGTATATATCTTAAATAAGTTACTACCATAAAGTAGAGTAAAATTAACCACAGAAGCAGGAGAACCACATTCAGTAGGTTTCTGTGGAGCACAAAACTCATCTCTCAGCCTTCATCAACGGATGGAGTTTGATCCGTTGTCGTCATGTAACCTGGATCTTCAGTCACGTGATAACAGGTGGTTGTTAATTGGAAAGAATGAATGAAAAAAGTGACCTTTCAGGTTTACTTCTGTTTCCTTGCATCATAGTTCCCTCTCATCAACTGGTGTAAAATCTCCAAACACAGCATTTGTTTTTCTGTCAGCCCCATTATTTGGTTGAAGGGACCAGCTGTCTCTGAACATCTGAAGAATTTGCTCGTCCGTTAGGCCCATGGCAAAGGCACAGCCTACAGTAAAATGTGGAGGGACGGTGTAACATTTGCCACAGTTGTGACACAGACGTTGAAGTGTTATGCCGCTGAGTCACACTCAATGAGACCCCATATCAGGAACGCACAGCTGCATGGTCGGCTGAAGAGCAGCAGCTCCACGATGAAGCAGCAAAGAGACATTCAGAGCCGTCACTCCAGTAACAGATTTACTCTTTAATAGCATCGTAAGCTTCAGGCATCGTCTAGGTTCTCACATATTAAAAAGTGTTCAAATGATCTGTTTGTCAGGCAGACCACGTGCTGCCGTGTAACGATATGTGATTTGTTTTGGCTGTTGACAACTTCAGTACTTATGTGTTGACCTGGTTTCCCACAGGGAGTCAGTGCTGGTCCTGGGTCGTTGAACAGTTAATGCACAAAGTAAAGAGGCGGAAAACTGAAGACAAAACAGAAGACGGACAGGAACGGTAGGAGACATTTAACCCCACAGCTGTCAGAACCATATTTATTTGTTTTTGAATTGTTTTTTTGTTTTTCCCGAAGGTGCACCGATTGCAAGTTTCTTGGCTGATTCTGTTTTCTTTTTTTTCCGGACCTGCCGACTAACCAATAAGCCAATTCTCTTTCTAGGAACTATAATGGACAGCATGGCTTTTTTAACCCTGTCCCGAAAAAAGGATTTTAACCTTCAGTTTAAAAAAAAAAACGATCAAATATCCTAAATGTAATGCTTTTACTTTGTTTTAATAGTGGTTATTCGTATAAAACACAAAATTAAAATGACTAGGGAAAAACATTATTGTATTTTTATTTAAATATTTGCTTTGATTGAAAAACAATCTTGACATTAGTTGATTTGATTCTGTATCATTATTATTATTATTATTATTATAAGATGCTAAGAGCCCGTGTTCGGAAGTTAAACAGGTCATAATTCCATCTCTATTTGTTTTCGTGGCTTGGTAGTAGCATTGCTGCCGGTAAGACGTGTGGGGGGCTTTCAGATTGACTCTTTTCCATTTGTGCAGTGTGTGTGTGTGTGTGTGTGTGTGTGTGTGTGTGTGTGTGGAAATAAACCCTCAATTTATCTGCACACTGTTTTTCCCCACTGCCTGTCTCTCCTCACAGAGCGTCTGTTACTTACGTATGTAGCATGTCCCGTCTCTTTGTTAAAACCCATCATGTTGGTGCATGTTCCTGGGTCAAACTGTATTTAACAGATCGCCATTGCCATTCATAGTGCCACGCTACTACCTTGGCAAATACCGTGAAAAGATTTCTTGAACATGTTTTGACCACATTAACACCTACATTATATGATTAGTAGACCAATACATAGTCTGTTTTCTGTCAGAACGTCTGATTTAGGTCAAATATACCTTCCTCAATCAGAGATATACATTTATGCTAGTGTTGCTTTCCCTTTGTGATTTACTGTTGATGCATCTGATCAGTCTGAGTTCTGTCTTCAGCATTAGGCAGGCACTGGCAGGCATGACCGGGGTGGACGAGCTCTCGGACAGCACAGAGGTTGTGGAGATGGAGGATGTGAATCCCACACAGTTCCAGGTGGAGAAGCATACGTGGGATGGCCTGCGGAAGATCATCCACAACAGCCGCAAGAACACAGGGGTGGTTATTAACAAGGCGCCACATGACTTCCAATTCATCCAAAAGGACGAGACTAGTCAGCAATCCCACCGCATCTACTACCTTGGTGAGCTTGGGCGACCTGAAAGCTAGAACCTGTCACAGTTGTTGGAATATGTATTAATTTTCAGGCAGATAACTCATCCAGGAACACCATTTTGCTTTGAGGCTATCTTTCTACTTTATTTCTGCAGCTGTAGTTAACACAATCCCCTCCAGAGTGGTTTCTGCTCTTTGCTGCCTCCATGTCTCAAGCAGTTAGCTGTAGTGTGTGATAGCATTTCCAGAGACCCGTAGGACCTGTACACATGGTAGCTCGGTTGTTGACTAAGCATCTCTGCTCTCACAGGAATGCCGTACGCCAGCCGGGACAATGCTTTGCTCTACTCGGACATTCCCAGGAAGATCCGCAAAGATGCTCTATTGGTTTTGTCATGGAAAAAGATGCTGGATCGCTTTCAGGTGAGAAGGATTTATAGCCCACTTTGACACTTTAATGTGATTGAGCCTATCCACCCAGATTTTCAAAGTTTTTACGTTTTTTAAAAGTAAAATTGTTTAGAGGATGATCATGAACTACTCCTTCCATAAGAGCGTCTTTCCTCATGGACCTTAAAACTACTGTTGTAAATCTTCCCGTAAAGACAAAATAATCTCGACCACCTGATTTAATAAACAGGAGTTGTTTTCGCTGAAGAGAGAGCAGATAGGAGGTTATACTTATTGGTACATAGCATTTCTCTCTTTAATGAAGTATGGTAATGTTTCTTTTGCCGTTTGTTTGTTTTTCATGCCCTCTTCGACTTTGACCTCGCTCGGCCAGAATTGTCACATTGTGTGTCCTCCTGTCCCCCTGACCTCAGGCCAGCCCTCACCATGGGGGCTTCTCGCGGGAGGAGGAGCTGCTGCGAGAAAGGAAACGCTTGGGGGTGTCTGGTATCACCTCCTATGATTACCACCGACCCAGCGGCCTCTTCCTGTTCCAGGCCAACAGCAGCCTGTACTATTGCCGTGACGGTGGAAACAACAGCTTCACTGTGAGTTAAAGGATAGTAAAACAAGACTTTAAGTGTCACACCGCGAAGATGGCTAAGATTGATGAAAAGGTCAATATCAGGCTCAATTAGCTTATCACAGATGCATCTTTATTGGCGTATATGTCATATAGAAGTGGTTAAATAACAGAAATGGCAAAGATGTAGTTGAGGTCATTTGGAAACAATGTTTCATTATTACACATTTTGTCCACCAGGGAGCACTGATACATTTATTATTATATTACTATAGAATTCAGCCTCACTACATGCTTCAGCTTCAGTCACAATTCTTTCTTAACCGAAAGTAGTAGATCTTTATCAGTCCTGTTTTCTGCTCTGAGGTAAAGTATTTTTCTAATATCAATGCATCAAAAATTTAAAATCACAGTTTATTTTCACCAATTAACAAGATTTTTCTTTTGTTCGCTCACTTTGCATTTTGTTAATTGATGAAAATAAACTGTTAGCACTTCTATTTTTGAAAGCATTCTTAGTTTACAGCATTTTTTCACACCTGCCTAAAACTTTTACACAGTACTGTATTTTTACAGGAAAGTAGCATGATGTTAAAAAACAATACTAGTCTGATATTAGACTTGGACGGTATTGAGGTATTACAATCTACCAGGGTATTTAGAAATCCAGACGGTATGATTTTCAATATAGTCAAAAATACGGGCCCTCCTCGTTCTACTAAACCAATACGAAGATGCTGATTTGAGGCGATGTCTTGTAGTTCACAGCTCGCACCACCAGAGGTCAGTCTCTACCGGTTGAACAGGCAGCTGAGCTGAGAAAGGAGGGGATAAAAAAAGAAAATGACTCTTCCCCTGTTTGAATATTTTGGGTTTAGTCCCCAATCATGACAATTTGGAATAGAACAAGTTTATTTTCATCTGTTGATGACAAAGTGTGGAACTACAGCAGCTGTGACCTCAGATGTCCTTCAACTTCTCTGTGCAGACTTCTCCCATGGATCCTGTTGAAATTAAGAGCCAGAGTTCAGGCACACGCATGGACCCCAAGATCTGCCCTGGGGACCCCAACTTCATTGGCTTCATCAACAACAATGACATTTGGGTGACCAGCACTCAAACGGGTGAAGAGAGGAGGCTCACCTTCTGCCACAAAGGTCAGGATTGAGACGGATGTTCCTGGAGAGTCTTAACTGGTACTATAACGTGTTCACACAGTGTTTCTATTTTTCTCTGCTTTCATTTTAGGTATTAATAACCCAAAAGACGACCCTAAATCTGCTGGGATTGCCACTTTTGTCACGCAGGAAGAGTTTGACCGTTTCACCGGATACTGGTGGTCACCAGCTGCTCGTGAAGGTGAGTGAGAAATACAGACATCACATAGATTGCTGTCGTAGTCTTCTTATCAAGGAGGCAATCAATTGAAGATGGATTACTTACAGATCCTTAAATAACACAAGTTTGTGTATAGGAGACTTCCCCTAATACGTTTTCAAGATGATTCAGATTCTCGCAATTTTGTCCTGTAAACAAAACCATCCTTTACTGGTTTCTTTCTGGTTCAGAATCGGATGGTGGGAAGACTCTACAGATTCTTTACGAGGAAGTGGATGAGTCTGAAGTTGAGATCATTCATGTTCCATCTCCGGCTTTGGAAGAGCGCAAAACCGACGTCTACAGATACCCACGCGCAGGTACAACACACACACACACACACACACGCGCGCGCGCTTTTGATTTATACATTTTGAATTTACATTTTAAATATGTGCTGCATTTGTTGTTTATTGGATTTGTATAATACATATAAATATGCATTAGGAAAATGAAATGTAATGTAATGTCAATTAGGTAAATTTTATTGGACTTTTCTTGACTTTGGTGGTGAAGTGCTGGTGTTTTAGTACTTTAATAAAAATAAGAGAAGAAAACCGCTCTAGAAGAACTCCATTGAGTACTTTTTAAAACTCTGTGCAAGTATGTTGCTTAGCGCAGTCAATACAGCATGACTCTTATGAATAGAAGTCTTGATCTATATCAAAAACACATCATGTGGAATTTTATGTTGATACGCAACTCAGTTTTGTTTTGTATTCAGGCAGCAAGAATCCGGATATTAATCTCAAAATAGCAGAAATCAGGACGGACAATCTTGGCAAAGTGAGTGCTTGTTCAGTGCCGTAAAACATAGTTTACCAGAAAGTTCTTCAGAGAGAAGTTCAAATGCTTCTTGTTGTTTCGCCCTCAGATTGTCAGCACGCAGGAGAAGGAGTTGCCTGTTCCCTTCACCAGCCTGTTCCCTAGTGCTGAATATATCACCAGAGCCGGATGGACCAAAGACGGCAGATAGTAAAAAAAGCTCATTTTAGAAGAACCATTCGTAGTCTTTAAACTTTGACACGCTCCAAAACCCAAAATGGAGTCTGTAAACTGCGCGTGCCTTACAGCTCTTCCTCTTTTTGTGTGTCAGTGCATGGGCGGTGTTGATGGACCGGCGGCAGCAGCGTCTCCAGTTGGTCCTGCTGCCTCCAGCGCTCTTCATCCCTGCACATCAGGACGCAGCCAACAGGCACGAGAGCCTAGAGGCTCTGGGAGACACTGTCCATCCCTTCATCATCTACCAGGAGACCAGCGACATCTGGATCAATGTGAGGCCTGACACCCCATCATTCTAGGGCTCTGTTAAAAATCCTGCCAAAAATAGTGCAGTCACATCATGATTTGTCTTTCAGGTGCACGACATCTTCCATCCGTTCATCCAAACCAGTGACGATGACATCAGCTTCATAGCAGTAAATGAATCGAAAACCGGTTTCTGTCACCTGTATAAGATCACATCAGCGTTACAGCAGGGCAGCTACAACTGGGCCAAAGGCTACATGCCCTCTGAAGGTAACACCATCAACAAGCTCATTCTCAGTTCAGGTGAACCAGACAAATTGTCCCCCGAGAAAGTATCATTGCTTAATTTAATTTTTTTTTCCAACAAACAAGATTATTTTTACAACTTTTGACAGACATCATGAGAACCAGTCTAATGCAGTACCAAATATGTCCACCCACTACTTGAGTCTATCTAAAAGAATGTCAAAGTTGTCAAAGGCAGCAAATAAATACAGTAGCAGAATAATATGCCTGTGTCAGCATTCATTAAAAGGTGCTGGATCAGTACTATGATATTGATAAGGACCAAATAAGTAATGTAAAGATTATTTCGTTGTGCTCCTATTTCTTGCTCTGCTCCTATTTCGTGCTCTGAGTTTATTGCTTAATGTTGTGCACCAACTGCCAAGACAAATTCATTGTACGTGAAAACATACGCGGCAATAAATGGTTCTGATTCTGATCTGAATTGAACAGCAGTTTATGCACCTAGCTTCTCCCCTCTCTCCAGATGATTTCAAGTGTCCAGTCAAAGAGGAAGTCACCATAACCAGTGGGGAGTGGGAGGTGCTGGCCAATCACGGAGCAAAGGTAAAGCCCCGCCCACATATCAGTTCAAGGTGGCTGACGTTTAATTGTATCCATTCCAGAGCAGCACAAATTAATCACTGCATCCACTCATCAGAACCCGGAGTTGAAAATAGTTAGAACTACATATTTTTTGTTGACATAAGTCTCTATTAAATGTAAAGAATATTACAAAATATATATCTAAGCTTAACACTAAACTCTTCAAATAAAACAAAAATATGATTTTGGAAATACAGAGTATTGAGTCACAAGCTGCACTGAATCCTGTCATGCATAATCTAGATATTGTAAGAATAATGTAGAAAAAGTATATTTTGTTGAACTAATAACACTTGAGAATTAAAATAATAAGACAGGGATGTACTGTAACTGATGACTACTGTTGACTGGATGTTGATTCTTTTTTTCTTTTTCCTTTTGTGTCTTAACAAAACAAACACTGTTTCTGACTCCGTTTTTTTCAGCGTTCATCAAGTCCTCAGATTTGGGTGGACGAGACAGCGAAGCTGGTTTACTTCCAGGGAACCAGAGACTCTCCTCTGGAGCATCACCTTTATGTCGTGAGCTACGAATCGCCAGCTGACATCGTCCGACTCACGAAACCCGGCTTCTCCCACAGCTGCTCAGTGAGCCAGGTATGAAACAAACACACATCAGTGATGCCTGGACCGAGTCTAACGTCATCCAAATACACAGAAACCATCCACCCGCCACCCAGCGGAATGAATTAGAGACATTTTATATCAGATAACATGGTAACCGTGGTTACTTTTGCCTCTGTAGAAGATTCAACTGAAATGTACAGCATGTATTATCAGTGATGCTGCTGATGCCTTTCAGACCTTCTTTAGTGCTACACTCACGAGTCATACATCTTGAATTTGTGACTTAAATTAGGATTTACAGATTTAACAGATTATCTTTAATTCATTGTGATCAGTGTCATTGATCTCTGATATGATGGAGGCATCAGTGTTAAAAACGTCAAGCAGACATAAAACTGTACTTTTATTTGTGTGTTAAAGGTGTTCCCCGACTGTTTCAGAAGCACAATTATATGCTAACATTATTTATAATCACGTCACAAGTAACAGTATTGGCTTCAACGTTCAAAATACCACAAGTATAACCTTAATTTAAAAAAGAAAAATGGCAGTTTGTGTTCCTGCATTACGGTGTCGAGTGTCTGCAGAAATATAAATAGTAAGAGATGCAATTGAACCCTTTTATTGTGTGATTTATAATAAAGTGTTTTCTTCACACAGACCTTCGACATGTTTGTCAGCCACTACAGCAGCTTGACCACCGCTCCCTGTGTGCACATCTACAAGCTGCAGGGCTCAGACGACGACCCGCTGCACAAAGAGCCTCAGTTTTGGGCGAGCATGATGGAGTCCTCTGGTACTGAAAACAAACGTTTATAACGGGTCAAATATGGCCTGGCAGCTGTGACGGTTTCTGTTCCCCTCTCACCTGTTCAAGATTACACTCGTATCCACTGATTTAAACCTTTAAGATTCAGACTTGTGCACATTTCCAGGTTTCCCTTTCGACTGCACTCCTCCAGAGATCTTTAGCTTCACGGGGAAGTCGGGCTTCGAGCTGTACGGCATGTTGTACAAACCACACCACCTGGTCCCCGGCAGGAAGCATCCAACTGTCGTCTTTGTATACGGTGGCCCGCAGGTTTGATCTCTTCCACTTTCACAGTAGATTCATGTCATGCAGACTTTAATGAGTAGCTTCACTTTTGATAGTTCAATTACATTTTAATGATAAAAGGCTATATTTGTTATAGTAATAGATTTGTTGTGTTGGTGTTTTTACTTAAAGGATCTCAATACTTCATCACAGTCACAAGTTTGATCCCTATTGCAGAGTAACAGACGGTCGAAGCTTGAATTCAACTATGATCAGAAATCAGTCATCATAGCATCAGCCTCGTGTTTATTTGACAAATTGCTGTTTGTGTTGTTTGTTTTTCTTCTTCCAGGTGCAGTTAGTGAATAACTCCTATAAAGGAGTGAAGTACCTGCGGCTGAGCACGCTGGCTTTCCTCGGCTACGCCGTGCTGGTCATCGATGGGCGAGGCTCCTGTCAGCGAGGACTCAAGTTTGAAGGAGCTGTGAAGGATAAAATGGTAGTTAACACATCGATGATCTCTCCCCAAAAATACTTATTTAGCTGAATAAACAGAGTTTATTTACATGTTTTATTCTGAAAGAAGTGTTTACAGAGGAAATTAAGTAATTTACTGATAATGAACAGTGTTTTATGACCACATTACTGTATGATAACATATGCAGCTTGTAGTTATGCAGTCATCATTTTTCCTGAGTTTAATTGTTTTAACACTTTTTAAATGTGTGCATATTGTATGTTTATTGGTATTGTAAGGCCAGGTGAGTTAGCTGTTTGTTCTCCTCCAATCAGGGTCAAGTGGAGATTGAAGACCAGGTGGAGGGTTTACACTACGTAGCTGAAAAGTACAAGTTTGTGGACCTGAGTCGTGTTGCCATCCATGGCTGGTCATACGGAGGCTTCCTCTCCCTTATGGGCCTCATCCACAAACCGGACATCTTCAAGGTCAAAGCCACTAATGTTATAATACTTTGTTATTATGCTAAAGGATGTGCAGTAAGTGAGCAAGTATGAGACTCGAAGGCTAACTTGGAGCCTATTCAATTTGAAGTGGTGATAGTGGGACTGCAGTTTGCTGAGCACTGTTTTCTTTGCTGGGTTGGGGGCATCACTGCTGCAGTCTCTAAATCTTCTGCTGCCTACAAACTGTAGTTTTATATGTTTATGTTTACATAACTCACAGGGACGGCGAAATGTTGCCACACCGGTGACTTCAGGCAATCAGGAGAATTTTATTCCGTTTGTTTCTCCAACATTGGCCATGGTGTTTCGAAAAGTGCATTTTTCCGATCATTTTGGATGACTCTTACTGTCTGTCTCAAATGGATTCATAAATCTGATAATATATAACTCAATCTGCACTTTTAGCCACATTTCTGAAGTTGATTTCTTTAGAAGAAGAAATAATAAAAAACGGTTCTGTTTCTTCCTGTTTGTTTGGCAGGTTGCCATTGCAGGAGCTCCAGTGACGTTGTGGATGGCCTACGACACCGGCTACACAGAGCGATATCTGGACACGCCTGACAAAAACCAGAAGGGATACGAGGCTTGTTCTGTCGCCCTGCACGTCGACAAACTCCCCAATGAGTGAGAGCAGTCATATTATGATATCATATTATACTGCACCTTCGGTTTCCTGCCACTTTTGTCTAACAAGGCTGTTTTTATACAGTTAATGTCACAAAATAACATGCACAGTAGATCATTTGTAGGTTCAAGTTAGAAGTATGTAGAAGTAGAATAATTTGATTTAGTATCTGTAGTCCTGTTAGATTTAGTAGTTTAATTTATCCTCCATGTTTATATGTGAACAATAGCAAAGAAACTAAGAATCGCATCTCTCTTTTCAACAAAGGCCCAACCGATTGCTGATCCTGCACGGGTTTCTAGATGAGAATGTGCACTTTTTTCACACAAACTTCTTGGTGTCTCAACTCATCAAGGCAGGAAAGCCTTACAACCTGCAGGTAAGAGGATTCACTTATGTATTCTGACTTCAGTGAAGTCTGTGATAAAGATGTGAAACTGAGTCTGAATCAGTTTATTTCATAAATTCTGAGGCCGAACTCCTTGTATAAAAAAACAACTGTGTCATAAGGCAGTGCCTTCATCATTCAACACATTACAAAGCACATTTAGTTCAGCACAAAAGATGTAAAGGCTGTTATGTTGCATCTTGTTCTTCCTTATGTCTGCAGCTGGAAGAAGAGAGGGAAGCTTCTCCAGTTTTCCAGTATTTCAAACTAAGATATACAAAACATGATGTAGTTTAATTGGATATAAAAGGTGAACCATTAAACAATGCAGTTGATCGAATGTGTTTTTTCTTTCTGTTTCTTTCTTCCAGATTTATCCCAACGAGCGACACAGCATCCGATGTCCGGAGTCTGGAGAACATTACGAGATTACGCTGCTGCACTTCCTCCAGCAGAACCTCTGATAAGACTTGCGACACACTGACCTTCCCCTCCTTGCTTATTAACCTCCTCTCCTTGTCTCCTCTTTCCCTTTCCTCCATTTATTTAAACCTGCATTATCTTCTCCTCTCCCTTGATTTTATGATATTATACCGACTGCAAACTATGCCATACCTCTTCACACCTCAAGAGTCGTTTCGTCAGCCTTCAAGGTGCTGAAGCCTTTTAGCATTAATAAATCATTACAAGATATATTTTCTGATCCTAGGATCATCACCATAAGTGAGACCACTGCTGAGAGAAAGTAGTCGACATTGTATTTTTCAGTGTAGGGAAATCTTCTGGATTGCCTTCAACTCCAAGTCAAACAGAGGGCGCCGTTCGTCCTGAACCAACAGGGCTGAGGCCTTTTGAGACGTGGCAGACGTGGAAGTCCATCAGAAATCACACTCGCATTGATGTTTAGACACGTCAGCAATGCAACAAGAGCAGAAGTGGACCTGCAGCGGTCTTTCTTCTTGCAATTATTTTATTTTTTTTATTGAACGCTTACTTATCATGTTTTTCTGGGACCCGACTGCTGATCGTTTTCCTGTGTCTGTGAATAAACACTGGAGTAATGTTTGCAAACGTAAAGCTCGATAAGAGCATACAAGCAAGCTCTTAACCCCTTGTCGTATACTCTGTGCCCTCGTGTCATTATCATGGATGACTTCTTATGTGCTGTGCCACACATTGGCTGATCTACAAGAAAAAGTCACATGCCACATTTTGTTTTTGTTTACTGTTAAAACATCTTTTTATGAATTCTTATGCATTCATATAAGGAGGATCTGTGTAGCGACCTGTTGCTGTTACACTCGCTTAAATTTTATGGGGAGCCTATTTTCTTCTTCTGCTGAGGATTTTTGCACATATATTTGCCTTGGTGCCAACAAACTGACCTACAAGATGATGTATGACAACTGTTAGCAGTCTGAGGTGCCTTGCTCGTATAGTATATATCAGGGAATCTGTCTGACGACCTACGACAATAAAATGCCTTGTTATGCATGTGTCTGATGACCATCTGTAAGATGACCTACCATGACCAGTTAGTGGTTAAATGTACTCTCAGATATTGAAGAAATAAACAGAAGTTAACTTTTTTCCCACAAAGTGTTAAGAAAAGTGAAATGAAAAGTACTATTTTTAATAGTATTTTAGACGTAATTTGTTTGTAAAATATCAGAAAATTCTTTATAAGCTTCAGGCAGTTGGTAGATAAAGAGTTTGTGGGCTTTTTATGTTTTAGTTTAGGGGAAAGAAGATGGAGCAGAAAGGGATAAAAGTACATAAACCAATTAAATCTAACCCAAATATTGTCTTGAGGAGATAGATTCAGGGGGCTTATGAGCGCAACTCTTGTCAACATAAACATCACAAAAGTCAAATTTACTAACACCAAATAAAAGAATATGAAGCATCCTAATACAACCTTTTTGTTGTTGAAGATTCTAGAGGAAAGCAGCAGTAAGAAGTCATACTGTACACAGTATGCACACACAAGCATATACATTATATATATATATATATATATTTATATTATATGTATATATTTATATATATATCTATATAGATAGATATATCTATATAGATATATATAATAATAATGTGTGTATATAAATACAATAAATTGCACAGGCCCAATAAAACACAGGCCCAACAACCATGTCACATTCATAACAAAGTGAAAACAGAATATCATTTTAAGAAATATTTTACTTTAAAGACCTTTACATGGCTTTTATTTATACAAAAATACACGTGAGCTTTTTCTCCTTTAATTGAACACGTCATCTGTGGTCATTATCATTTCCCCAGCAGGAAGCAGTAGTTTTAAAGAAAACATTTGACTCCCTTTGTCCAATACTATACGTGAGATGTTAAACAAACATCACATTGTGCCAAATAGTGTGATGTAGTTATGGATTCCCTGAAGAGCCAATCAGATTGTAACGTGACCCAAGGCAACCATATACAACTGCAAATGTATGTATTTATTTCACACCACAGATGTAGGCTTTTCATCTTTTTAATATCTCATGTACAGTTTGTTATTTTTTGTTTACCTTTCTAAAAAGACTTGCGGAACTCATACATGTACGTCATTTGAAGGACTTGAAGTGTAAAATATTTGTTTCTGTATGGTTTTTCATTTTATTGAGACGTGTGTGTGCCGTTATGCCTTCAAGCAAGAACAAGGAACCAAGATTTATTAAACTTTTTCAAAACTTTATTCTCATCCAATTCATGAAAAGGAAATATAAAATGTTGAACGTGTATAAATGATAAAGATAATACACTGTATACTATTGAAGTAGAAGTATTTAAAACGCATACATTAAGTATTACAAAATATGATCAGGAAGCCCTTATAAAGAGAATAAACAAATGTCAATATGACAATTATTGAACGTATGGCACAGCATAGAAATATCTGATGATCCAGTGCTCGTTAGATCATTAATTAGTGTTTTCTTTGGTTGGTCTGCAGTTTGAGGCAGACTCCTTATTGTTTTATTGTGGCGGGCGCGATCTTCAGAAGAGAAGCCTTCACAGAGTTGTTTGGTCCCTTTGTGGACGACCAGAACATCTCTTGTCTTCTGGACTGCTGGCGTCTGAGCCCGCTCGGCCTTCTGGGATATCTGCCATTGAGATTTGACTCCCCACAACTACTGAACCACCAACCACCTGCAACAACAAAAAAAAGAGCATTTTTATAGCAACACTTTTGTTTCATTCACATTTGTCCTGATATTAAGACAGTTTGTGTATGTTGAGGTTTGGGGTCGTACCGGAGAGCCGCTCAGCACAGTTCACGTCTGCAGAGAGGTCGTTGTCTCTGTCGGCCGTGGAAAAAGGAAGCCCGGCTTCTTCGGTTGTCATTATTTTCTCCTGGGCCCCAGATGAAGACTCCTGCTCCAGGTGGAGAGCAAACTTCTTCTCTTCTCCTTCAAGTTGGATTCGATAGCGAGCCTCCCGCTGCTCTCCCACCCAATCAGAGAGCTCCACCTGCAGGACGTACTGGCCTTGTGTGGTGAGGGAGTGGATGTTCTCCAAGCCCAACCAAAACTCTCCTGAAGGGAGGAGAAACGTTGAGATTAATCTTTGCCACCGAGGGTTTAGTGATGCAGATATTTAAAGAACTTCTTTAAGGTGAGTTTCTTACCATTCAGGTTGCCAAAGCCTTTCTTATAGCTTTCCCACAGCTGGTTGAAGTTCTTGGATCCATCCTGACGTTTCTGGATCACAGTCCATCCTCCTTCTGCATAGAGAGAGAAAGAGAGAAAAGATTGAGCTAAAGTCTTGTCACACCTTTTGAACTAAAAAGTCTCCTCTTAGTAGGGCCCTCGCTTAGAGACTGCTCTGTGATTTAAACTGCTGAGACGTGTAGTTTTCAATAAAACGTTTCCACGTTCAGCCTTTAGCTGCGTAGTCGTGTTGTATAATTAAAACCAGAGAACCTTCAGGGAAAGCTCACTGACTCACCGGAAGTCATTTCACAGAGGACATGGAAGGGCTGGGAGCTCTGTGGTTGGATTTTGTAGACGCCGCTGGCTCGCTGCCCTCGCACAAACAGGTCGTGACAGTCTCGGGCCAAACCTGAGAGGAAACGGAACACGGAAAAATGATCAGATGATTGAGGTTTTAGGACATTTAAATCAGGACATCTGCAAAACCTTGGTGATGCATCTGGTTTTATGTCACACCTTTGCACCTTCCCTGAGCTTTCCATGACCCATAAACATAGTGCTGGACTGTTGTTGTGTTTAAAAGATGCTGTCTGCATTTTCTCCTGATCTTTGGACTGCATGTGAAGTGCTCTGCCAACGAGTCGAGTGTTATAAACTCGGGAGCAAAGGTGATTTTGTTGTTGTTCTTATGTCACTTTGGGTTAAATGAATAGCTCCAGAGTTCTCTTTCTGCAAATTGTTGCAAACTGAAGGACGTTTGCTGGACTGCTGGTTAAAGTCTCAAAGTCTCATCTAGATGTCTTTCCTTCCCCTCAGAGCGACCTTTTCTTTCTTTCTTACCTGATGCGTCTCTGCTCAGCTCTTCCGGCTCTCCCCTCAGCGCCGTCTCTTCATCTCTCCGTCGGTGTGATTTTACTCTCTTGTGTGCAACCTGGAGGATCAATAAACTATAATTAATCACTGACACTTCTCCTCTTAATGCAAAAGTAATCTTTTGGTTTGAGGGATCATCCTGCAGCTGAAAGGTCACACTTTTGTTCCGTTCACTGGCTTGTAAATCCTATGAGGCTCACCTTGATTTGCAGGGTTTGCAGGTGCCGACTCTGCTTCTCCAGTTTGTCTTGCTGCTGCTTGATTTTCTCCACCAGCTGGTCAATGCGTCTGTTCTGAGCCGCTACCAGTCTCTGGAAAAATACAACGTCTCGTCAGCTTCACAGCATCGTGGTGTTTTCAGGGGTTCAAATATAACATCAGCTTGGAGGTATTTAGATGGGGAACAATTTTACAAACTAGGATTGTGTTTTGGAACTTCTGGAAAGCACCCCGTGAATTTTGTTTTCATAAATGCTGCTATTGTTTTATCATATTTGGCTTCAGACCAGCTGTTGCAGTGTGTTTAAAAATAAAAAAAATAAACTCTGAGGATGTGGTCCCTTTAGAACATTTACTGGACGGTGTGTTTCCAGTTATTTAATTTTCACATTTACAACAGTGTTTTTTTCTTCTCACCTGGATAAATGGGACTCCTGTGTGATCGCTGTTGTTGCGGACCAGAGTCGGTTCTTTGAGAAACTCATCCACCTTCTCCTCCAGTCGGTCCATCCTGGTGTGGATGTCCTCGCTCTGTGTCTTCACCTCCTCCACCTTCCCCCTCACCTCCTCAGCCAGCTCTGCCGCCAGCCTCTCCCTCTCCTCCTCCACTTCTTTGGTTCTGGCCTTCAGAGCTTCATCTTGCTCGTGTTGCTTCCTCTGTAGTTCGGCCATCGTGCCGTTTAAGGCCTTCAGTTTGGCGTTGACGTCTCTCATCTGGGCTTTGGTCTTGTCCACATTCTCCTTCAGACCCTGGCCCAGCTGCAGGAGGCCGTGAGCCACCACGTTCATGTCGTCCCAGGAGGCTTGTTTGTCCCGGCCAGGCAGAGCTCTTCTGTCTGTGGGGAAAGCGTCGGCTGCGAGCACCAAGATGGTCACGACGATGAGAAGCTGTGCCATATTCATCTTCTTGTCTGCTGGGAGTCTGTTTCAGTATGAAAGTTGTTTTTAATGTCTTTCTCTGAACAGCACTGAGATTTATATAGCTCAGGGCAGCAGCAGAGGGCTCTTCTGATTGGCTTTTAGAGCTTGGAGGTGGGATGCCGAGAGGCTGGGGGCGTGGGCCGCCTTTAGTCACCCTTATGCAGACTTGGATCATGATGCAATGAAAGGTCTGACTAACTGAAAATGACTGTTAGCAGAACTTGGCGTGGCTTCTGTTTTACTTTCAAAGCTCAAACTGATCCTTTCCACTGAAGTACTTTTAAGACAGCTTCTGATTTGTAGTTTTAAAAAAAATACAGTTTTATTCTAAATTTCGTACATGTCTTTTTTTTCTAGTTGTACACCTGGTAGTTTAACTACGCCTGGTAGAAACGAAAATAACTCAAATATTCTATGTCGAGCTGAAAGTAACAAACTAATTATTTTCTTAATCTACTGATTATTTTCTTAATTGACGGATTTACCATCTTTAACATTCCATCACAAGCTGACTTCATTAATTGTCTTGTTTTGTCTGATCCAAAAGTCTAAAATATAATATAAGACCAAGAGTTTGAGATTTGAGAACCAGGAACCAGTACATATTTGGTATTTTTGCTTGAAAAATGAATCAATAGTGGCTCACTAATCAATCAATCGGCTTATTGTTGTTATTAACACAATAATCGTGTACATCACAGGCATTTATTCTTTTATATTCTATTTGCATAAATTAAGTATTGGATCTAACTTTTAGCATGCATTTTTCATACCTAAAAAAATCCCTTCCCCAACACACTGATTGTAATTGAAAAATATGTATCTCTTTTTTAATCTCTTATTTATTTTTTATTCAAACAGTTAATTTAAAAACATTTGACCCAACACCAACATGTCAGGTTAAAAAAAAATGTTTAATTAAAAAAAGATTTTTTATGTTTAGTCTGGGAGTTCAGATTAATAATAGAAATCGACTAAATAGTTCAGTTTTGTAGATTAGTAAACAACACGATGTAATGGCTAGATTTTGTTTCTTTGACCTCCACAAATATAACCCTGATAGTTAAATATTGTTGTTTATCTCAGTGAGAGAAGCAGCCCGTCTTCAGGATCAGGAATGCTGGAGAACATTCAAAGATGGAGGAGTCAGTGTGAGAAGTAGGGGAAAGTTCAACCCTCAGGCCGCTTTACACACACAGCCCTGACAGCAGACTCCAACAATCACACACGTGCACAAGGAGCGCTCTGTAGCTCACTAATGAGCTGCAGATGATGTGCCAGCAACTGAAACACACACGTGCAGTACATTATGGAAAACCATGGCTTTGGGACATTTGTAACAAAAGCATTTTGAAAGAAAGAACTCTTAAAGTTATGTTGCACTAAAAAGACTAGTTAAGTTAATTAAAAATATTCTGCAACTCTATGAAATATCAAGATCTTTTAACAGAAAGTGCCAATCATTCCCAGCATATAAACTGTGATTTGCTGCCTTTCTTTGTTTATTGTGATAATAAACTTCCATCTTTGAGTTTTGGGCTGTTGGTCAAAACCTTGAGTTGTAGGGAATTAGAAAATAATCTAATGCCCTAATCTTATGTATAAAAAGAAAAACGTCAACATGAATAACTCATTAACATCTGAATATGATAACTTGCTCTCCGCTCCGTGAGGCTCTGCCTCATGTTACTTTGCTGATATGCTAATGTTCATTAGGATTATTCCTAATTTAAAGACCAATAGTTGTTGAGATATTTCAGTGTGGACCAAGATGGTGGACTTACAGACATGCCATAGAGCTGCTAGTGAAGCTATATATTTTGTTAAATTAAACTATAACAATCATTGACACTCGTCTCAATCAGGAACCAGGACACTGGATCTCATTTGTTTGTATTCGTAGCCTCGGCCTGGGACGTTTACCTCACTTGTGTTTGTGCTGCGATGGTCTGCTATGTGTCCCAGTGCACGTATGGCCGTGCTGCAGCCTGCCGTCCTGCACGTACCCGTAAGCTGCTGCTGCTGCCGGCTCACACGAGGCAAAGCTTTGTGTCTGCAGCGCTGTTCAGTCAGTTCTCCATTCTCGGCTTTAACTGTCACGTTAATGCCCTGGGCCCTGTTTTAATAACAGCTGTTTCTTGTAAGTTGGAATACATATTCAGGGTTTCTGAAGCTGTAGGATGTTTTAAAATCACCTTATATAAATGTGTAGCTATAATATTTAGACAATCGGACGGAAATCTGAGGCTAATTGTTTTAGCCAAAATAAATTCAAGATACACACTCTAATTTTGGCTCATACACTTGATTTCCTTTGAATTATTGTAGTGATATTTGTACATATGATTTTGTAAGTGGAAAATGTCTTGTAGCCCAGACTTCACAAGATGAGATTCATGTTGATACTTAATACGATGTTGGCAGTTATGGAAAGCCTCATACATTTATTTGCATTCAGCTGAGTTCAAACTGCACTAATCATTATTTCATAGTTGGATCATATGTGTAATCTGAAAGGAGTTGCTCATAGTAACTCACTCACAGATGATTATCACCTGATCTGTTGCTCCCCTCAGGTCTAATAAGCTTTTTGGCATCATTCGGCTCATTGTTTTGGTTCACTGGAACACTAATGGTGAACATAGCGGAGCATCTAACCCTAAAGACTCGGATGTATCCCTCAGAAGTTGTTGGGACCCAAAACAGCTACACAATATATATTTTTCAGGTGGGCACAAGCCCGACGGATGAATACCTTTGTTGCATCGTTACGGCTTAATACGATTTAGATTTACGTCTAAATACTCAAAGGTCTGCGAACAAGGTCCATATTTCAACTTTATACTGACTTACTGACAAGTTGCCCAAAATCAGTTAATGCAGCTTTAAAGAGAAAAACAACCTTTGTGTATTAAATATAATATGTAAAAATGATGTAGCTTTAATTGTGTCATCACTTAAACATTTAAAAATAAATCGTGAAGACTAAACCCTGCACCTTCTCGGTAAAAATAAATCTAGTGATTAGAGAAAGAGCTACTTTTTTTTAATGAATAATTTGACTATAATCCTTTCTGAATATATGTATTCCAGTTTGTTAGCCTGAAACGTAATATGAGAGTATGTCAAAGTTAAAATGTGGATGTTGATTGCACTGATGTCCCTGGATATATTTTATGCTTGTAATGCATTTGTATGCATTTCTGTATCTGTGACTTAAATGAGCTGAATGACACTGAGTGGCAGATATCTGATAATATTGTCCCTAACTGTGCCCATCTGCAGATTAAATAATCTCAACACATCACATGTTGACTTCAGTAGGAAGTCGAGACACTTTTTGTCTTCCAACGCATCCAGAAACATTCCTGAACCTCGAGGTCACGCTAACTGTCCAGATTACAACAACACAACATGTACCATCAGAGCTGCACATGTACAGCACATGAGCTTCCACCGAGGGACGGGTGGAGCTGGTGGGGGCAGACGGTGTCTCTGGGCCCCAGTGGGTTAGTGTGTGAAAGGTGAGGGCGGCGTCACGTGTCTGGTGTGTTGCATCAGCCTCTCGGAGGCGGAGCAGATTCCCCAACTCTGTTCGGGATCTGATAAACTCAGCTGGAGGGCGAGACCATGATGAGCTGCAGCTGCAGCTGGATCCGGATTTATTTTTAACTTTTGTTGTTATCTTCAACCTTGAGTGTTTGTGTCTAGTCTTTATCAGTCACCTGAAAAGATAGACATGGCACGTTCCCTGAAATAACAAGAGACTACGCTGCCTGCAATAAGCTCTCACTTGTAATGTGATGCAATGTGGTTAAAAGCAGTTGTTGCTTGTGAAGTAGATGACTGTATGTCCACTGTTCTTATTATTAGTTGTTACGTTGTTTCCAACTGTTTTATTTCTAGTAACTAGTAAGACAATATTTTACATTTTGATTTACTTAAATTTGTCATCCCAGTTATGTCTAACTCCAGCCAGTGAGAATGCTTTCAAATTGTATCTATTTTCACCGAAGGACACGAATGAACAGAAATCCTGTTAAAGTTCTGTTTCATACTCATTTATTTGATTTATAATAGTATTTATAAGTTTTGGATAACATTCTTCAGTCCTGGCTCTTGTCTTCTTTTCTGTTTTCCACATATGGGAGGCATCTCAGTTCATCTGGCAGAAAAGCAAAGTGTGTGAAAGGTAACTTCTCATATGTTGATGTCATGAGGGTTACAATACAAAGGTTGATCTCCGCTCATTCACATGCATCACTCTGACCTTTTACCCAGATTCCCCTCTCACAGAATCTGTATCCTGGTCTTCCCTCTCGCTTTGGGACCTGTCTCCTTTTCTTTTCTTTTTTTTACAATCTGATTTTCTAGCTTGCACTTTAACCTAGAAAGCAGCGTCGTTTCCCGAGGCATCCACTCCCTGATCAAAGAGAACAACAGAGACGGAGGCCTGTAAGTCAGAGGTGGGCTGCGTAAATACCTTTCCTGTTTTCACAAGTCAGTTAATGAGGTTTGTATGGCTACTGTGAAACACCGAATGTGTAGTTTTATAGGGATTTAACTCAGCACCTGAAGAAGAAAATCAATACGTTAGGTTCATCATCCTGTTTTTTAAAGTTAAGTTATCTGCTTCACTAAAATAAAGTAGCATACAACCACTTATTATATTTGTTTTAAAGTTTGTAATACATTTTTTTTATGTCATTTGTGTTTTTTTGGCTGCGATGATGTCAGGTCCAGAATGAACTAACTCAACAACTATTTCAGGGATTTCCTTTGAATCTCATTCAGATATTCATGATTCCCAGAACATGTATGACTTAAACAATTCCTCTGAATTCCTCTAGATAAATCGGAATAAAGTCTTACATTCATGGTCCCAAGAGGATGAATATAAAGGTTTTAATTTGTCTGATTCTTACCAACCACCACCATTACATTTGTGTGTTTTTAGAGCGAGGAAAAATTTAAAGCACTGACAATTGTCTCACCTCTGTACAGCTGGCCGACCACAGCGAGAAATGTGTGTAAATGTTAAATTGTCGGTTTTGGAAAGTTACTTAAGTTGTTGGAAGCAGAGTTCACCGTCCTGACGTCAAAAAGGTGAGTTGGGTGGGAGGAGGGATTTCAACACTTTTCGACCGTCGGACAGGCAGCTGAAGCATCCGGACACGTTTAATCTTGTTCAGACAAGTTGAGCAGGAGTTAGACCTAAAGAACATGACTCATCCCTGTGTAATGTCTTTCTTTTACATCTTTGATGACAGGATGCAGATTAATGTATGGGAGCAGATCTGTTTGACGTCTTCTTCTTTATAAAGGTCCATGTTGCTTTCAAGAGATTCAGGTTCACTTAAACACAACCAAGTTTACATTTTCTGAAAAAAAAACGATATATATATATATTTTAAATTATGCTGGTTCCTCATTTCAATATGAATGAAAAATACACATATGTACACCTGACAATCTGTCTAAACTCATCTTTAAACCTCAGCATTTCATTGCGTGAAATATAAATAACTTGCCAACCTCTGCTCCATTTCTTAAAATGACATCCTGTTTGACCTTTTTTTGTTGTTGTTATTAACCAGGTATTAACCTTTGCTTCAGTCCAGAAAGTTACTCAACTGGGGCATCACTGGTTCACTGCAACCTCCATCACATTACTTAACGCTCTGCTTGGCCGTGACCTCTGCTGTAATAGGGTCAAACCACTTCTCCACAGTTCTCCTCTTACCCAGAAACTGTGGCGCGTGAAGAGAAAACACATAACTAATAACTATTCTTGTTTCCACATGCAGATTTTTTTATTGATTGTTTTTTTTCAGTCAGTTTGCTTTATTGTTTAATAGTTTTTAGGTTTTGTGATTAATCTTTGAATTACAAGAAAAATCATCAGAATTAGTTTTTAAACATGGCCCAAAAGTTATCATGTAAACGCTAGTCATGTAGAGAAGGTGCAAATTTAGCTTGGTTAGCTGTGAAATTAAAATCTTCAGGGACCAACACTAGTATGGACCTAAAAAGGTTATGATCAATAACTGTGACACTGACGGGACCAACACATGTAAATGTCCCAATCACGCCTTCTTAAAGTCTTAAACAATTCTCAACTACTATGAACTAATCCTCGAGGTTTACTGCTGGTCAGCTCTTGAAGCTGTAGGACTGAAACATTAGATTATTACAATATACAACTAAAATCAAATGTCACATTCAACTTCAATATCAATGAGAGGGATGTTGCCACCTTTTTGTGACAGTACTTCATATACACTGCAGTAAATTATATAAAATCGCTGATACAAATAATCTAAATTGCAGCCAGAATTTATGATTTATGGCTTGAACTTGTTTTTCTGAAACCAAACAAGGAGCTTGATTCCCTCCTTGAAACTGATGCAAAATGTGTTTATTACTTCATCCTGTTTGGCCTCGCCTGAACACTCCCTTTCGCAGTCAAGAAAACATGTTTTGTTGCCAATGTCTCTGGACTTTGATTTGTACTCAGAGAAAGTAAAGGTCGGGTCTCCTCCTATCTCCATCCTGTCGGTGCCATTCAGTGCTCAGCGGGGAAATTACTTTTTGTTCTGATAAAGAGCTGCTGATGGTTTATTCCTCTCTGGTTACTCACCGTGTACAAAGCTTTCTACAAAGTTACCAACACAGAATGATCGAGGTGAAGGGTCAAAGTTCAATATGGTATTGCTCTGTCAACACAGTTCATAGGAGCACTATGACTTTTTCATAATTTTTTTGACATGCTTTTACCAAGATTTTTCTATCACTTTTTCGGCAGGTTCTGCAATAACTATTTTTTTTGACTTTTTCCAAGATGCTATACATCAACATTTTGATTACTTTTTTTTAATATGCCAGACGATTACTTTTTGGACGTGTTATATCATGACATTTAAGTCACTTTTTTGACATACTATAAACCATGGTTTAAAAAAATAAATAAAATATTTCGCACACATCAAATGATATTTTATGACTTTTTGATGGCATGCTATACAATTATATTGTATGTGACATTTGTATGACATAATTGTTTGATATTACATTTTATGAGATGCTATATTGTGACATGTAATATGATCTTTTATGACCTTTTAAGCTGACATTATGTGGGATACTATGCTTTGACCTTTATGTGACATTTAATATCATAACATTTGTTTGACCTACTGTGCTCACTGTTTTATGACATTTTTATGAATTCAAATAATCATATAAAAAAGACTCCATTTGTTCTGCGTCTTTTGCTCACCACACAGATTGTTTACCGGCGTTCAACAAAAGCCTGCTTGATCGTAATTAGTCAATACTACATGGATTACCAACTAAAACCACAAAACGTCTGAAACAAAAATCTTGTCCCTTGGCTTCCAGCTTGCAGAATCTGTTTCCTGCATATAAATGCAGAATCTGTCTATAAAAGTAACATTAGTAGCAAGGAAGGAACTAAAGCAATTATATTAGAAAAATATGACTGCTTTTTTCTATTTTAAAAGTCAAAGTTGTATATGTTTGCAATTGCAGTAAAATGTGGGGTTCAGCTGACAGCAGTGAGGTTTGGGAGGATGAGGATGTGTTTATGTCTCTTGGGTTGGATTTAATTCCCTGTGAGTGTGAACCTTTGGATCAAAGGTCAGTCCGACCTGAAGGAAAGAGAAACCATTAAATGACTCAATGTTTTCAGCTGACTGCAACTTCCTCCAGAACTCTCCATCTCCAAATGTACTTTTTTTATGAGGGAAAACTGCCATGTTGTTTTCAGAGGGGTCCCTTGACCTCTTACCTCAACATATGTAAATTAAATGGGATTTAATAAATACCCAGTCTCCCCTTTACAGAAACGCCCACTTTAAGATCATCTTATTCAGTTCTGGGCAAAAAGCATGCAGTTGTTTCCATGCAGTTTAAATGTGTCATTTTCACATGTTTTAAAAATGGTGTATTCTACTATTTCTGCATACTCAGGTTCCTAAACAGTCTTGGAATGTCTGGAAAGCTGAGACTCTTGTCAATGATCCCAATTGTATTCGCATGAGAAGATGTTCATCCCCAAAGGAGCCATTTCACATTATGAGACCATTTTTTAACATTGACGTCAGAGTTTAAAACGACCTGATGTGATCTCTATAGCCTCATGGAACGTTTCAACCATCAACTAGAGACATTCAGAGGATGTATGGCTCTCTGAGGTATACAGACAATAAGGGGGTTTCTGAGCACTCGCCATCCAATCAAACTTACAGCCGTACAGAAATCTCCAAATGTCAAGTTTTTGATGCCAAATCACAGCATGACATGTTATATGGTGTTCAACAAGGCTGTCTTGCTGTCTTAATGTGGTATTTAGGAGGGATTTTTGATATTTTGTATTAATTCTCAAAGGTTACTTTTTTAAATTTAGCACCAAATCAAATGGTATCAACCTAAAAATTGCTGCACCAACTAATGAGCTATAATAAAGCATGGGCGTTATATACCAGAATCAGAATCAGCTTTATTGGCCATGTGTGTTTACACATACATGGAATGTGACTCTGGTTTCACGTAGCGCTTCGTACTTATATAAATACACAATATACAATAAACAAGATAAATATACAAATACATTAAAGACAACAGAGACAAAAAAGACAATTAAAGACAACAGTAGTCAGTGTAGTGCAGGTAGTGCAGATGGGGGAGTCTGATTCATTGTTCATCAGGGTGACGGCCAGTGGAAAGAAGCTGTTCCTGTGTCTGGTGGTTTTTGTGTACAGTGCTCTGTAGCGCCTACCAGAGGGAGGAGTTGGAACAGCTCGTGTCCAGGGTGTGAGGCTTATCACCTGTATCAGAGAGGAATAATAACCACTCATTATATTATTGTTTCTGCTCAATATGAATCTGCTGGGTTTCAACTCCTGAGGGAAGTATCTGGCTCTCTACCTTCACTCTTCCTGACCTGTCTCTCGGTGTGCGGTGTGTTTTGACAGTATCGTGTTGATCGTTGTTTCTGCCGGGTCTTGGCGACCTGCCGATCACTGCATTGTTCCCTCTGGTCAGCAGCCAATTGCTTTCCTGCCCGATCAGAATATGACACCTGCACACAGAAGAGAGTTTTCTTTTTTCTTCACAGTTATTCTTGTCGCTCAAACTCCATTAATTGAGGAGTGAGAAAGTGAGAAATCTCCTGAAACTCTTATGAAACTAATGTTTCTCATGTCAAGCATGAACTTTGACCCTAAATATAAACCCCATATTACCTCTCACTTGAAAGAAAATTAGACATTTATAATCTTTCACAAGCTGAAAGATGTAAACTGAACATGAGCCTCATTACATCACTTTGGAAGTAAAAATAATCGGCTTCAGCAGGATGCAGTGGAAACTATAACTAAATAAGATCATCCCCTTTTTAAATCTTAATCTAAAGTAACTCCAGCGGTCAGATACTTGTATTGAGGTAAGTTGAAACACTCAAGTAAAGCAAAAGTGTGTCTCGCTACAAAAATGTGCTTTCCAGCACTTAGACAGTGATAAGTTTACTCTGTTTGGTCCGTTTCAGGGACAAAATGCTCAAACTGCCTTCCAACTATTTAGACAACAGCGTCCTCATCTGCTTGAAAGACGATATTGTAGTTTCTGATTATTTATTGTTGTAATCTCAGCTGTTTATTTCAATATAAACAAATAATGTTTTGTCTCCAACTGTGACAGTAAAATATCTAAAATATTGTGTGAGCCCTGGTTGACTTTAATACGAACAGAGCACAAGAATCACATCGATATTAGAAATTTAGACTGAAAAACAGAAGGAAATAGCACTTCTAAAACAAGCTAACTGGGTTTAAAGTATGTGAATTATTTTGATATTAATTATGGAAAAACGCTATGATATAAATCGGTGGATCGGCATTAGTTTTCTGACAATGAACAAATGTAACGACGCATTTTGTCTCTTCGACCAAAACTGACGAACAGGTCCCGCCCCTCTGTCGTCACCAGCCAGGAGCAGTGTTTATCGCACCTGATTGAAGGATTCTGCTGTCTGTCACTGGGTCCTTCGAGCTGTAATCAGCGCCAAACCAACGGCATGCTCAAGAAAGCTGGTCAGAATCAACAGTTAGACCGGAAATGACAGTGTCAAACATGATTCTGCCTACAAAGTAAAAGCACAGGGTGGGTACATTGAAACACATGCTAAAATGTAGCCTGTTGAAATGTGAAAATAAATAAATAAAAAAGACTTCATTCACAAGCCTTCATAATAATAATAATACATTTCTATTTGTATAGCACTTTAAAAGGTACTCAAGGCACTTTGCATGGTAAAAACAAACAACAGAACCAATAATAATATACACCAGAGAGATGACATAACAGTAAGAAACACAACCAAAAACATAGTTAACTAGCAGGTTAAAAGCAGATTTAAATAAATTATTTATTTTACTTATGATAATGAACTGTTGGCGGTCGGAGAGGAATGACTTGACTTACAATTTATCTTGTTGCCATGTTTGTCAGGATACTATAGCATTATTTTTCGTGTCATTTTGCAATGTTCATGGAAACCAACTTTTACTGTCACACAAAGTCAAATTTAGCCTCTGCATTTAACCCATTTGGAGGACAGGATGACAGCTATTATGTGACTATACAGCATCCAGGGAGTAGTTTGGGGGTCTGTTGTAGCTCAATACGCCTTCACCCACAGACTGAGACTGAGCTACTGATGCTAAAGAACAATAGTTCAGCCCAATGCTGTTTGTCATAGCCAGCTTATGTGGTTTCCATGTGTTTTTAATTGATCCTACAGTCCAGGCAACAATCTATCATGTATAAAACGAAATGTTGCGTTTGCTCCTTGTTCTCAAATCCTCTGTTTATTGTCAATGCGACCTCCATGGGTTTCAGCACAAGCAGGATTTGCAGATGCAAAACATATTATTATATAAAAGTAAAAGCAGCAGCAACGCAGGGGCAAAACCAACAGAATGAAAAATGGCAACCGCTGATATACGACTGACAAAACGAAACAAAAAACAATGCAACAATGTTCCACATTAGCGTTTTATTTTTTAATCCCAAACCGGAACACATATGTTACATATTGTGTAACTTGACACAGAGTGGAAGAAGTTTTTTTTTTTTTCTTCATCTTCTCCTCCCAAACTTTTCTTCCCTTCACCAGAAAGTCATGAGAAGTCTCCGTGAGACTGGACGGCTAGACGGCAGAAGGTAGGACGCAGCCCGAGGGATCGATCACCACGCGATACTGACACGTATTGATCAGCTGATTATTGCCGAGCTCCGTGAACCAACGACTGAACGAGTTACTGCGTGTGTTTCAGTTATTAGCTGCCTCTAAGTGTTGCGGTGCATTATTGTCAGAAGTACTCGTTGGCTGCAGTACATCTATGTGTGTGATGCTCCTGTAATATGTCCAGGACTTTCAGTGTATATGCTCATGTATTTAAAATCATTTTGTTTTTTTTTAGCGTTTTTAAATTTTAGGAATTTTGCCAAAATCTTTTGTCCTATACTATCTGTCTTAAAAGTAATATATGTCTATTATCGCGTTGTATAGCCCTAACAAGTGACTGAAGACTAATTTCTATAATTCTATCACTATTATTACTCAGCTTGTTCTTCGTTTCTTACATCTCCCTCTTTTCTCCGGTCTCTCTCGCCCATTGAGGACTTGTGTTTGCAAAGTGATTCATACATAATGTGTGTTTTCTGGCTAGAAGAGCAGAATAAATAGCTCTCAGATGGTGTTGTGTGGGTGAGGCTGCTACATGGTATGGAAACGCCCCCCCCCCCCCCCCTCCATTGTCAGAGGTGTTGAACCCTTTAGTTGGTGGAGACCAAATACAGAGTTAATATTTTACTTATATTAATTAGGATGACACAACTCCATAACTTCTGGATGTGTAAATAAGCCGCTATTTGCTATCAAGCTCAAGATATCAACTTAAAAAATGATGTCAATATGGTGTTCTCAACATGTTTTCACCGCTCCAGAGTGGCCAAAACAAGTCTGTCATTGCAGGTTTAACCACAGTTAATTTCTCTCAACCTTAAACATACTTTAGTTGCTGCATGCTGATGCTGAAGAAGAAAATTCTTAAAAATAGAATCGACGTTGGCTTTTACCAAACGATGTCATACCTAAATTACATGGGTTTTGCAGAATCAGCCAATATTGTTCTTGTGGTGATCGTGTGTTTTAGAGGTGGAGTGGAAGGATTCATTCAAAGGAAGCAACATTTGGTTTTAAAGACAAGTTTGAAAGAGCATCAGTTTGATGGTAGTGGTTGGGAGAGAGTTTCTGCCTCAAGTAACTAAAGTCGGGATGCGATATTAAGCAGATTCTGACTACTGACTCAAATAGCTGGATCGGGTATTGGTGATTTTTTTTTTTAAAAAGGTTTACACTTCAGTAGATTCCTATTAAAGTAGCTAATGTACAATTTATTGTTTTAATAATACATTATAATTGAGTAAATATATCTATTTATTTGTTTAAAATCAATGATTAAGTCAATCCTGATGTAGCTTTACACATAGGTAATTATTCCAGTAATTTCCACATTTAATAATTGATTCATTAATTAATAAACGCTGCTATTGGCTCGTGACTGTCGGCCAATACCTGAAGCCCAGGTTCTGGTGGCGGGACTGAAAGAGTTGGATCTGTGCGTCCCTAATTGTAAGTTTATGTTTATTCTTAACGAGTGTGGCTAAATTATTTGATATTAACCATATCAAAGGGGGAACCCTTTATATATATTTTAAACTTATTGGATAAAAGTGAAAGACAAACAATACATGTTTATTTATTTCAGTTAGGGTTGTCGAACTTTCACTTCAGCCTCTTCTTGTAAAATGAAACAGAAATGAAAGCTGGAGGGGTTTTCCTGTAGGCGAATTGATAATCACGAGACAAAGACGAAGATGACACGAGGAAGCTGGGGCTTGTCCTCTGAACCCGTGTTTGTTGCTCAACGGCGGCTCAGGGAAAACGTGCTTTCTGCAACAGGACTCTGGGGTTTGACTTACCACTGTCGCCTCCAAAATAGATTTACTGTAAGTTTAGTTGGGGGTGTCAGGAGGTCAGTGTTACACTTTGATACTCTGATATATTTTCACTTGCTCCTGTTATTTTTTTTTGCCTTTCATACACACTTCATAATTCATTCTTGCCTTGC
Source organism: Cottus gobio (assembly GCA_023566465.1). Taxonomy (NCBI): domain Eukaryota; kingdom Metazoa; phylum Chordata; class Actinopteri; order Perciformes; family Cottidae; genus Cottus; species Cottus gobio. Next base: position 14,082,587 of record CM042217.1, read on the forward strand.
AGAACACAGGGAGGAGTGTGTATTAAATTAAAACTGAATACAATTTGGCTGTGTGCTCTTATTCATGAGCTTGATATGATGCATGCTGTCATATTTTTAGCTCTATTACGAGCGGTTTTATTTTAGCGCCTCTAGACTGAGTAACTCTGCACTGCAGTGACACGAGCAAAGGGAAAGATGGACTCACCAGCGTGATGACAGGCCACTGGAGTCAGAACCAAAAGGACCATTTCTTTCACAGGTAATCTGGTGACTTCACCGTGCAAAACAACCGCTGAATTAGAATGAAATCGCTGACGTGTGCACAAACATGTTGTCTCATTCAACGTCTTCGTTCATATTTTTAGTTCGGTAACAACCTGTGTTGTATTTGTTTTGTATTTCGTCTGGATTATTATCTCCTTTACTGTGAACTTGGTGCTCACAGCCTTTTCCTGTTTGCTATTTCCAGGCAAACCAGGATGCTAATAATGAATGTAGTGACTTCATCTCACTGGGTTTTGTATTGAATGCCACAGTTTTTAAGCAGTTTTGAATGTGACGTCCATGTGAAGTACCACCAAGTTGAATTTGTGCAGCTTTAAGTGGGCATTCAGGCGTTGGTTGGCACGTGTTGTTTCAGATGCAGTTTAGACAATGAAACAGTTTGAGCGACACATTAGTTTGTTTCAGGGCTCATCAGATGCCAAACCACTGGACAGAGGATCTGTCACAACATCTCATAACTGGGAGAGATATCACGGAGGCAACTATTTTATCTTTTGTCACAAAGCAAACATATGAATACACAGCTGAAGTAAAGCAGATTGTGCGATCACAGAGAGCCAACACAGGATTTTGCTGGTGGACATTGTGTTGTTGGCTAACGGCACTGTGTACATTTACTGAGGCACTGTACTCAAGTACAATTTTGAGGTACATTTCCTTTTTTTGAATATTATATATATTTATATTTATATAACATTTTATTCTACTTTATACTTCTACTCCATCACACATAACATTGTAATTATTACTCCATTACATTTATTTAACAGCTAAAGTTACTTTTTAATTTTTCTATAACAATTTGATATACATATATAAGTTTAGAAAGTGTCATGATTTTTAATTTCTCATCAGTATACAAATTAGTTAAAATATTCCATGTTGACAAACTACGACAGTATAAATGCCTCAGAATTAATAATCCAAAATATAATACATAACACTCACAGGAGAAATGTATTTGCATTATGAGTACTTTTACTTTTAATACTTTAAATTATATTTAGTTGATATTCCCTTTGTAACTTTTACTTTCACTTGGGATGGGGTATTTTTCTGTATTTTAATATTTCTTCCACTACCGGTTGCTGGACTGGCTTCAGTGAAATGAGAGTTGGCCTGAAAGCCTCCCTGTCAAAGATGGCACCATTTGTTTATTGGTTGAAGGAAGAATCTGGAGCTTGTGCTGTTTATTTGGTATTGAAGCGGATACCAACTTATTAAATAACAATAATTCCAGGAGAATTTAAACAAATAAATGTTCTGCTCTGTCTCTGAATCTATTTGGTTTGTTTACCTTTTAGTTCAAGCTTTTTTTTTCCTTCTACGGCAACAATTAGTTTTAAGTGGAGGTGTGTGGAACCTGATAGCAGAAGGTTTTCATCATAATTAGCAGGCATCCAGGCTTTGAAAAGGAAAATTACCACTTTCAGCTTCACGCCAGATCCTCTGATTGGAGTGGCTTTCCAAATTGTCCATGAAAGGGGAGAAGCCCTTCAGGAGTTCAGTGTGTTTGAGTGAAGTTTCCTACATGTAGCTTTAGTTTAGGTAGAAACAAATATGTGTCTTATTTTGATTGATCCTAATTTTTGTTGAGACAATGTTCAAATATTTTAAAACAATGGCTCCAGAGTTCACTTCCAGCTGAACAGGAAGTTTACAATGCAATAACACACAACTGTACACAGTGGAATGTAATAAATAGAAATTACACAAATATTTAAAAGTAAAACAAAGGCTGTTGTGTTGTTTTAGTTCTTTGTAGCTGGTAGACACTTACATATTCACAGGAGTTTCTCATAATATTGTTGTCCAACTCTCTTCATGTGACTCATGAAAACCCCCCAAAACAACATAGGTTTTGTTTTGGAGTTTTGCAGATTGAGTTTGTATTTAATTATCTTGAGATATCGGCCATCTTTAAAATAGTCACTAGTTACTTAATTGAATAATTAAGTTGTCTGATTATGTTGGATTATGAAGTCCTTCCTCTTGGCCTTTTGAATAAATTCAATTTAGTGTTAAAGATATTTCAGTTGTGACCATGAGGAAATAGTTTGATTGTTTGAGGTAACTTGAGGACCTTTTAAAAATAAATAGGAGCATCTCCGAATCACATTTATTAAGTGTTGAGATGATCTAACAGATGTAGATGTCTAGATACTTTAATACTTAAGTTGTGATCTCAAGATAACAGACCATCCTTGTATTCTGTAGTTTATTATTCTGATCGAAACTCAGTCATAGGTTGTGTCTCTGTATGGATCTGCAGTCTCTCGCTGGAGGCTCTGGATTTATTATCTCAAGCTCTGATTTGGTGCAAGATCATGAAAACCATCATGACTTCCTAAAACAGCTGAGCAGGTTAGTTTTTGTACTAACTTTATTGAAACAGGAGTAAATGGTGCATTTCTTGGGTATGACTTTCAGCTGCGGGTTAATATTCATCAGGTTTTGGCTACACTGACTTTTTAGTGGGATCAATTTATTGTTGGTTTTGGTCTTTTCACAGGATTTGTTTACATATATAAAAATGACATAATATGATGTATCCTTTAAAATGACTTAAAGGCGTCTACCACTGTGGTCCAATCAGATGCTCTTCCCTCTGCTATCTCCACTGCCTGAGGAACTCTGAATGAAAGACACAGGTCTAAAAATACCCACGTTCACTAAAGAGCTTGGGAAAGAAGCACTGATCCAACTGTGTGCGCTGACATCAGGCTGGGAAAACGTCAAACCTTCAAATCATTGCTGCATTTTGATTTATCTGGTGAGTCTCCCAGACTATGATCATGATTGACAGGTTGTGATACTTGACCCTAAAAGGCTTTTTGGCGGATAAAATGGTGAAAAGTGCCAGATTGGTTTGATTCTGACCAAAAAGGTCAGACTCTTGCTCTGCCTGAACTGACCACTTCTCTCTGTGGAAGAATCAAACCACGACTGCTCTTGGAAACCTGTCCTGCACGTCACTGTGATGCCAGAAACATTTTGAACCCAATTTAATTTTTTGGGGATCAAGCAATGAATGTTTTTGTGCGCTACTAAATAGAGTACTCAAACTTTCTCTGACGCCGTCTCGAGATTTAGAATCTGATGTCTGAGGAAATGTCTCCGAGGGCATTGGACTCTAGTTTATTACTGGTTTTGCAGAACAGAGATCACCTCTGTTCACTGGCTCATAATGGAAGAAATGTTGTGGAAAAGCACCTCTGCCCTATGAAGTCATACACAGAGGCTGAAGAACACCGACATGTTCAGTTTCCACTGCTGCCACACACGATGAAACTATCTTTTGTATCCTAATTTTATTCTTTTTTTTAATACTGGTCCCACTTTTTAAAAGAGTGCTTTTTAAAAATCGTAACTAACGGCTTTATTGATATTTACTACTTTTCTACTCTTTGACAGATCAGTGATAAGCAATTAAAAAGAATAATTTGTTTTGGGTAACCATAATATTGAAGACATTAACAAAGGCATGAGTTTCTCACTTCGTAATAAGCCGTCAAGTTATTATTTTTTTTACAGAAGTTCTGACGGTCCAAAGAGTCTGAACTAAAGAGCCTGAACTAAAGAGAAAGAGAGTCTGAACTAAAGAGAGTCTGAACTAAAGAGCCTGAACTAAAGAGAAAGAGTCTGAACTAAAGAGAGCCTGAACTAAAGAGAGCCTGAACTAAAGAGAGCCTGAACTAAAGAGAGCCTGAACTAAAGAGAGCCTGAACTAAAGAGAGCCTGAACTAAAGAGAGCCTGAACTAAAGAGAGCCTGAACTAAAGAGAGCCTGAACTAAAGAGAGCCTGAACTAAAGAGAGCCTGAACTAAAGAGCCTGAACTAAAGAGCCTGAACTAAAGAGCCTGAACTAAAGAGCCTGAACTAAAGAGCCTGAACTAAAGAGAGTCTGAACTAAAGAGAGTCTGAACTAAAGAGAGTCTGAACTAAAGAGAGTCTGAACTAAAGAGAGTCTGAACTAAGAGAAAGAGTCTGGCCTAGAGAGTCTGGCCTAAAGAGTCTGACCTAAAGAGGTCTGAACTAAAGAGTCTGAACTAAAGAGAGTTGTGATGGAGGTATATACACAACCTGGCAACCTAAACGTTGGTTATTGCTTAAAACTAGGGATGGGTATCGGGGGCCGATACTGCGTTAAAATACTCGTATCGGTTTCAATTGCCGATACCAAGAACCGATACCACTCAACAGTATTTCACTACAACAAACTGGTCGCGCTTTGTGGAGAAAAAGATTTGTTGTCCTACCTGACTTCAACGTCTAGGGCAGGGGTCGGCAACCCGTGATCCAGAGCCGCATACGGCTCTTTCGTCGCTCTCTTGCGGCTCTTGCAGCAAGGTGTGTAGAGTAATGTGCGTCGCGTTACGCGACGCAAATTACTGCCGTCCCGCCGGTTTGAATCAAACGGCTGCTGATCCACCTGAAGTAGCGCTGGCAGCGGCCTCATTCAGACGCTGTTGTGCGGCTACGGATGATATTATTGTAGCCGAGTGTCTGTTGTGTGTCTATATTTGTAATTCTAATAAAATGAAAACACGCTGCAGGGTAACTTGAACCACTTTTTTATCTCCTTCACACACGTATATACCACAATTCCACTCTTTTCCTTTCCGTTTCTCCCTCCACAATAAAAGCACCGGAAACTTAACTTGGAACACAGCTTCCTATATAATTGCTCGATCCCTAATATTACCCAAAACCACCAGACACAGGAACAGCTTCTTTCCACTGGCCGTCACCCTGATGAACAATTAATCAGACTCCCCCATCTGCACTACCTGCACTAATTGGACTACTTTTTCTTTCTAATGTCTTTTTTTAAATATTTATCTTGCTTATTGTAAATGTGTATATATGTACAATGAGAGCTATGTGTAACCGGAGTCAAATTCCATGTGAGTGTAAACACACATGGCCAATAAAGCTGATTCTGATTCTGATTATGAACCCGGACACGGGGGCGTTTTATGGTCCGACATTAGAGGGACTTCCACAAGAAGTTTAAAGCTTGGGATAGCCTTCTGTTAATTTTGTACTATAGGCTTGACATAATCTGCAGAGGATAAAATCTGCCTCCAAATTAATTGCACTTTCATGGAGACCAAATCTAAGAAGTATCGGTACTCGGTATCGGCAAGTACACAAATAAAAATACTCGTACTCGTATCGGTTTGTAAAAAGTGGTATCGTTGCATCCCTACTTAAAACTCATCTAGTAAATTATTTATCAACCGTTTTTAAAACTTTTATAACTTAAGGGAAACCAACATTGAAAAACAGACCAATAAAACGGCAACACCAAGGAGGTATTAGAGTTGTGCAACGTGACAGACGAGGCAACTGAAGAAGAGCAAGTCAAAGCCACGTTTTTGAAAAGAGTCTCCTTTGCAATTCGGGTGAATGTCTCTGCATCTGCTGAATGGCATCGATATGTTCAATTATGTTTCGTAATGCCTGGAAGACATCAGATTGCCCAAATCTGAGAAGCTAACTGAATCAGCGCTTGCATGGAAAACTGAATTAGGGCCCACTAACATGTATTTTCCACAGGAGCAGCTCCGCGGTGATAAAGGTGTGTTCGCAGGAGCTTTGGGAGACATTTCAAAGACCAAGGTGCACCCAGTGCCTTGTCATTACCCCGACGCTTTCCATCAAAGAGATGCTGGACTGGTATAATTTCCATCATTGAAGGAAACAACTTGATGATATACACATATTTCAGTTGTTTCTGGGCAGAAAGCTGCTGACATCTGGTCCTGTTCTGTAGTTATGGGAATCAAACATCTGGAGACTGCAGTTGCTACTGTTGTGAAAGAGACAAATGTTGAATATCTAGGTCAACTCAGAGACTTTTAGAGATGCATTAAGCTGGTTTTATTTTCGTTATTTGCTTGGCGTTTTCTAGCCAGAGAGAGCTGAAGTGAATGTAGAAAAAGTAAATGTGCAGAAAGATACATATTTTTAGTTGGAGAATTCAGTTGAGTCTTTTCTTGCATGTTTAAAAAGCAGCTACTACAAAGGTTTAGTTTGTCAAGTTGGGAAAACAGGCCTGGAAAGTTTGTGTCTCCCCACGGAGGGAAAACAAGGTGTTTTAGTCCTAAATGCAACGTGACATCAGAACTGGAAACTGGCTAATTGGGGAAAACTTGATTTCTGAACACTCCTTTGTTTTAGGGGAGGGGGGAGGGGGGAGGGGGGGGGGGCATGGGACATGGGACGGCCTCAGTCTCAGCTGACTGGATGCTGCTGCAGCTTCTGGAATAATGTGCAGCTCTGCAAACTGATGCTAACATCATTGTTTCTAGAAAGGAAACATATCATTTTGCTATTCTAAGATTACATTCATGTCCAGTCAGGTCATTTGGTTCTGTGGTTGTCCATATTTTAATCTTTACTGGATGGAAAACCACAATGCAGTTTTCACAAAAGATGCAGAAGGTACTGGTAAGAGAGAATGAATACCAAAAATCAATTTGTAAGCCAAAGTGGGATTTTTGTAGGAAGACTGAGTTTGTCAAATGAAGTTGGTTTGGTAGTTTCAGGCTATTGAAGCCTCAGATACTCAGCACAACCTCTCTTCAGACCTGCTGGTTGCTTGTGGTTGATCTTGTGTAACTGAACTGTTGGTTGATGGTCAGTATCTTCCTCTGGCCCTTCATGAAAACTCGTTCTTGGTGTGAAACGGCTTTTCTCCAGCAACTCTATTTAATTTACTTTTGGGGGGGGTTGTAGTCTGGTCTCGAGAAAACAACGAGGCCTCACAAAACGTCTCAAACAGCGTCGCCACCAAACGAGCATAAGGCCTCATTGTGGAGGCTGAATGTGCCGTTTTGTGTTAGCCGGAGAATCTGGAAGGAAAAGGGAGGGGAGGCAGGACGCATGTGATGTTTGAAGTCAACCTGATTGGGATTGGAAAAAAATATTTATCTTTTAATCTGGATACATACAGCAGGACACGCAAGATGTTAGAGATGTGACGTTGGTGTGTGATTAGGTAGGTAGGTAGGTAGGTAGGGCCAAAAATTCATATCACGGTATTTTGTAAGATTATGGCGGTTTCATGGTATATCACAGTATACGCCGAAAAGGACCGCTGGCCACCTGAACAGCTGTTCACCGCTCGTTGTTCACCCGCTCGTTGTTCACCCGCTCGTTGTTCACCCGCTCGTTGTTCACCCGCTCGTTGTTCACCCGCTCGTTGTTCACCGCTCGTTGTTCACCCGCTCGTTGTTCACCCGCTCGTTGTTCACCCGCTCGTTGTTCACCCGCTCGTTGTTCACCCGCTCGTTGTTCACCCGCTCGTTGTTCACCCGCTCGTTGTTCACCCGCTCGTTGTTCACCCGCTCGTTGTTCACCGCTCATTTTTCACCACTCGCTGGCCAACTCGCTTGCAACTGCCCAGCAAGCTGTGAACAGCTGTTTGTCTGGCGTGACTTTCGGTCTGTCTCTTCCAGGTTTTTTTCACCTGCATTCCCCTGGGTCCTAAGTCCCTCTAGGTTCAGCTTCTTTGCAATACATCGTTTTCTAAACTACGTCGGACTTTTCAAACCCTCCAGCCAGCAGACACAGCTCCTCTCTGGGCAACACGTTGTGTTGGTGCGTCTCTGCTCTCTCTTGTTCCTCCTGCATCGCTCTTTTACGTTTTTTAATGTAGCGACGGAGTTTCTTCTTGCTGTGATAGTGGGCGGGCTGTACCCAGCATGCAGTTTGGCGGTGTAAATTTAATAAATGTACAATTATTAGGCTTACAAGGTGTTTATCTGTCACAAACAATTGTGTTGTGGTGTTAGTTGTGGGTGATGCACATTGTCGAGCGTGTTAAAGAGCGTTAGTTGCGGGTTATTAATTGTTATACAATTTAAACCATGACTCTAACTCTAATGCACGTAACACAATGCACGTAACACAAGTAGCTACGTATGGACATCAATTTCCCCCACCAAAAGAAAAAAAAAAGAAAAACCTTTTTTTCATGAGCTTCAGTGACGATTCCTCACAAATCCCTTCATCCACTCGCCGGTCACGCAATTTATGCGTTTTCATGGTAATGGTGTGAACGGTAATGGTGAGTTTACTCGCTACTGGCTTTACTCGCGCCTGAAAGGGGACGGGGCTTATCTCCGTAAAAACAGTACCGTGGACAGTACTGACGGTAATGGGCTTCCATAGTTCCGACCGCTTCGCTAGTGACAACAAATGTTACGGCCGGACACCGGTGTGCCGATATGTGAAAAATTCATACCGTACGTAAATTTGACACCGGTATACCGCCCAGCCGTGTGTGTGTGTGTGTGTGTGTGTGTGTGTGTGTGTGTGTGTGTGTGTGTGTGTGTGTGTGTGTGTGTGTGTGTGTGTGTGTGTGTGTGTGTGTGTGTGTGTGTGTGTGTGTGTGTGTGTGTGTGTGTGTGTGTGTGTGTGTGTGTGTGTGTGTGTGTGTGTGTGTGTGTGTGTGTGTGTGTGTGTGTGTGTGTGTGTGTGTCAGTCACACTGGCTCTATTTGTTCAGCTCTCAGTTTTTGCTTGCGTTCTCTCCGGTGTTTTCCTGCTGCCTTCAGGAAGCAGCTTTCAGGACGGCCTGATGGGTTTCCTGGCAGGCTCCCACCCCCCCAACCCCAGTTCCTACTGGGAGACAATGGGAGGTCTCCCACAGGGGCATGAAGGGGCTATGTGTGTGTGTGTGTGGTGATGAGGATTTATTGGGGGAGTAGTGGGCTTCCCTTTAGGAAACTGCAGATTTATTCCTGCAACAGCGAGGCTCTCCTGTTTGTGTGTGTGTGTTTGTGTGTATGTGTTTGCGCTTTAATTTATGTCTATTAGGCCTAAATGTCCTCACAAGGATAGAGACATGAAACGGTTCACGATTAGCAGTTTTGAGGTTTGAGATTAACTGGGATGAGAGTTGAAGCTTGATTAAAATGAACATTTGCATCGAGATGCTGTTTCCTGTTTCAGAAAGCAACAACTAAACCAATGTTCAAAGTTCATTCTTGACTTTGGAAATCACAGATACAGAAAGATCTGACTTTGAGATCCATTTAGGAGATGTTCATGTTGAGGATCATTTGCAGAGTTGTTGTGGATTCATAGTTCATATTTTCATTTTACTGACCACTTCTTCATTTCAGCTCAAAAGTTGAGGTTCAAAGTTTGTTCTTGACCTTGCAAATAATATACGTGTGTGTAAAGATGTAGAGCAGAAGTTGGTGTTAGCGAGAGAGGATGTCGGCTCTCCCGCCCTCCTCGTCTGTCAGATTGACCTGACTTGGGAACAGGGTGGCGAGCAGCGTGGATGAGGTCACTGTTTGAAAACATGGCCCCCGAGCCTCCAACCAGCCGAGCATTTCCTCTTCAGCTGAACGCAGGACAACTCCGTGTTTTCTTCTTTGTGAGTCTGCTCTGGGACGACGTGCCACTCCTCGTCACATGTTCCTGCTGAACACGAGGAGGGAAATTGTATAACTAACTGTTCTGTATTTGACTTTTATTCATTACCAATGTTATCTAAGAGATGCTCACTATTATTAAAACGCAAGGGGTTTGTCATTTCAAAATCATTTTTATTACTAGTTTTAATTAAGTTAAAATAAAAATGTCCTCAACAGCCAAGCCGGTGGATTATTCAGTCATGTAAAACTTACTTTTCCATAATTGTTTGCTCGTCCGTGGACAAGTTTTAACTTGAGCATGTTCTGCTGCCTTGCTCTGCACTTATTAAACATATTTGGGAATTAATTCATTAATTGGAAATGCACCAATTGAGAAATGTCTATTTGCTCTGTAATTAGTACCAAAGTTTGAGTTTGAGCATAAAATGACACTTTTCCTTCAACAGATGAAAACAGATGTAGAGTTTCTGGATCATGATGAACAAACTACAAGATGTGTGCTTTTCTAATATATGTTTTGATCTTAAGAGTATTTATTCTACCTTGTTTCACAGAGACTTTTAGTTGCCGATAGTGCTGGCAGATATGGAAGATTTTTGTGTGGTTGTAATATTGACTGTGAGCAGCTGCAGTTTAAAGTTGATTGCAGTGTTACATTAGTGTGCGTGTGTGTGCGTGTGTGTGTGCGTGTGCGTGTGCGTGTGCGTGTGCGTGCGCGTGCGTGTGCGCGTGCGCGTGCGCGTGCGTGTGCGTGTGCGTGTGCGTGTGCGCGCGCGCGCCTGCCTGCCTGCCTGCCTGCCTGCCTGCCTGCCTGCCTGCCTGCCTGCCTGCCTGCCTGCCTGCCTGCCTGCCTGCCTGCCTGCCTGCCTGCCTGCCTGCCTGCCTGCCTGCCTGCCTGCCTGCCTGCCTGCCTGCCTGCCTGCCTGCCTGCCTGCCTGCCTGCCTGCCTGCCTGCCTGCCTGCCTGCCTGCCTGCCTGTCTGTCTGTCTGTCTGTCTGTCTGTCTGTCTGTCTGTCTGTGTGTGTGTGTGTGTGTGTGTGTGTGTGTGTGTCTGTGTGTGTGTCTGTGTGCGCGCATTTATGGGCCTTTTTGTTATTTTGTTTTTGGCTTGTGCAAGTGTTATTATGAGCATTGGCACTCAGTTGTGTGTGTGTGTGTGAAAGAGATTTGACAGAGTGGCTCTCGGCTGGTCAGGACTCGGGGGTGTAGAAAGAAGGAATGCAGCGGCTTCTCCCCGAGGTCTGTAATTTGCTGTCTGTCATCAAATCAGAGAGAAAAACAGAAACAGTTGAGGTGTGTGAGAGCGAGCGAGAGAGAGAGAATACATTAGTCATGTGGGAGAAGTAAAAACCAAAAGGAGGAGGAATGAAAGAATAAAATAGATGAAAATGAATCGAAGATATCGAGGGGAGGAGGCGAGCCCTAACTGTCATGTATTGCTTTTGTTTGTTCAACAGTCCACTTAACTTTGCAACACATTGTGCAATCCAGCTTCATGAATCAATGCTCCACAGACATGGATACTTCTCAGCGCTGGCAGCAAGTCATCTTTCTGGTTGCTGCTGTGGATGACAATTTAAGAAAGGTTAGACACTATTTCATGATAGTATTAGATAGATTAGTGTAAATGCTGTCAGTTTAGTGCTGCTAATCCAGCGATTCATCTTATAATACAATACCTGTAAATGGACGCAGTTAGTCGTCCGGAAAGGGGTCTCTAAAATCACAACATAATTATTTGTCATTTGCAATTGTCACTAAAATGCCTGTTTAAAAGCTTAATAATGCACAGCAGATTTGTCTCAACATCTACATCTCTTCTAAATCCAACCAGACAAGATTACATGCTGCTAAATTTGCACAATAAATAAACCACCTTTGAGTCATGTGACTTGTTTATAAACTCTGGTTGGCTTGTAATTGATCCTAAACCCACTTAAAATAACAGTAAACTACCTCCCTCTGACCAACGTAAACCAAAAAGGTGAGGTCAAATTCTTGGGAACCTTTTTGTATAACTTGTGCCTGACTGCATCGTGTCTGCTGTGGCTTGACCTGAGCTCAGCAGCTGACAGACACACTGAGGAGAAGCAGAGCTGTGTCTGATAAGAAGAGGCTGAGCAGACACCTTGTTATCAGTTAGAGAAGATTAGTTTTCTTTCCACCTTTTTAATTAATCTATTGTCCATAATTAGTCTATAATATTGTGTGTGTGTGTGTGTGTGTGTGTGTGTGTGTGTGTGTGTGTGTGTGTGTGTGTGTGTGTGTGTGTGTGTGTGTGTGTGTGTGTGTGTGTGTGTGTGTGTGTGTGTGTGTGTGTGTGTGTGTGTGTGTGTGTGTGTGTGTGTGTGTGTGTGTGTGTGTGTGTGTGTGTGTGTGTGTGTGTGTGTGTGTGTGTGTGTGTGTGTGTGTGTGTGTGTGTGTGTGTGTGTGTGTGTGTGTGTGTGTGTGTGTGTGTGTGTGTGTGTGTGTGTGTGTGCTCAGTCAGCTAGAAGGACAACTGGCGTGTTACAACAGCATATGTTAGGAATGTGCCCGAGGCTCCTGGAAAACACATCTGTGTGTGTGTTTGAAACAAAACGAATGGCTTCATGTATGGGGGGGGGGGGACGACACAAGTTACTGTATCCGAGACTGTCTTTGAAATATGAAAACAGGTACACAGTGCATCTGTAGTTTTGTGTGAGTAAATCTTTCTATTTTTTAAAGTTGATATGCCCCAAACACACCAGCTGTATAAGACCCATGTGCACCTATACTTATGCAGGTGGATGCTCACCGTGTGACGGTTTACACCATGATCCTGCTGTCCAGCATCTTCTTCATACTCCACTCTCTGTCCTCACAAACTCCTTCTGTTGGCACATGATAGCCCATCTTCTCTGGTCTAGTAGGTGTTTCTCTTCCTCGTAGAATGAGATGAAGAGCAGAACTCAGTCTGTGTGGTATTTACACAAAGGTGTACAATTTGTATCTCTCTCTCTCTCTCTCTCTCTCTCTCTCTCTCTCTCTCTCTCTCTCTCTCTCTCTCTCTCTCTCTCTCTCTCTCTCTCTCTCTCTCTCTCTCTCTCTCTCTCTCTCTCTCTCTCTCTCTCTCTCTCTCTCTAAAGAGGTGTGTGTGTGTGTGTATGAATCGCTCACTGAGGGGTTGAGAGGTGAACTTCTCTTCATTTTAAGTACAAATCTGTCATATTTAAGTTAATGCTTCCTCAGAAAGTGTCCAGTTAGGCTGTTCAGGTACCTGTGCTCTTTTCCTGAATATTTAGTGTCTGTTTGGAACAAACGCAAGATGAACATTGTTATTATGACTAAACAAAGAAAAGCCTTAAGCCTTTGTTTATTCTATTGAGACTTTTAACTTAAAGTGATTAATAGCAGAACAAATTGTCAGTCTCTGTCAGAAGACAATTCAAAACAACATTTCAAATATTTTAAAGTTTACGTTTCAATGTTGGGGAATTCTCGTGATTCTTTTTCTTTGTGTCTAAATACATGGACATTATTCCCAAAGGAAATGATAGATTTCCCAGTGCAGCAGTATTATGGTGACAAGAATCTTGTGGTGTCTCCGTGGACAAATTCCTTGTATGTGTAGACATACATGGCAATAAATGGTTCGTCACAGCCGTCATTAAGGGAGCAGCTGTCTTGTGGTTTGGGAATAGTGTCCAGCTCTTTTTGTTTACTTTGTTCTGAGGAGTTTTACCCTGACTACCAATAGAAGTTTCAGTACATTCACACTTAAACAGAATGTTATGCATCTATTGTATCTTGCATTCTCAGTGACTTGTAATTACTCTTATATTTAAGAAGGTTTAGAGACCTACTGTAGAGATCATCTGACAGCTCAAGCTACTTATTGTAAAGAGGTTGAGAGCTTGAAAGTTAAAACACACACACACACACACACACACACACACACACACACACGATGATGTCAGGCTCAACATATTTACAACATCGCTGAAGTCACACGCGTTAATGAGCCAAAAGAAAACAAACTTCTTGATGCGTTTTTGCACTTAGTATTGAGTTTACAACGCCTATAAACAAGCATCGATGTCCACCATTATAGGAGAGCAGGGAGCCACTTGTTTGTTTTTGTCTCCTTTTAGTAAAAACATTTGCTTTATTTTTTCTATGTTTTTTTTTATTGAGAAAAGTACAATATAAAGGTATTATTATAATGTCACTTTGTTTTCTTTCGCCAGGTGTTTATTTGAAGCTTTGTGTGCTGAAAGGTCCCAGTCCTGAAAAATGACTCAGTCAGTGCAAGTTAACCCAAAGCTGCCTGGTAAGAAACTCAACATGAGGAGGCCATTGTTCTTTTTGTATCCATAATGTGCTCCACAGGCCATATTTAAGTAACTGGGATAGTAGCCATATTGTCTAATCACATGTCCTCTTCTTTCAGATCTGGGCTCTCCATTCATCTACGCCAGTCAGGAGGTGGCTGACCAGTCTGGCTCCTACTCCGTCCAGACGCCGTATGGTTTCCAGCTGGATCTGGACTTCCTTAAATATGTAGAAGAGATAGAAAGTGGGCACAATCTCCGTCGGGCACCCGTTGGTTCCCGCCGCCCTGGCCGAGGGGTCAAACTCTCCCAGAGGAGTGTGGGGGGACGTACCAGTGGCTGGACATCCACAGAGTCTCTGGGTTCCCCGGGCAGCGAGGATGGCAGAGCTCCTCCGCTGCCGCCTCCACGCAACCGCCTAGGGTCAGCCCCCTGTGAGGGGCTCTGTCGTTCCCCTGTGACCCTCCTCAGTGTTCCTCCCCTGTCCGCCGGAGCCAAAGTGCCACCTCCACAGCGCAACCCCAGAGTGGAGCGGACTCTTCTTGAAACCAGCCGGCGGCTACAACAAGAACAAACCCACCAGCACCAGAATGGTGGGCGCTTCCAGCTCGCAGACCCTCCAAAACAGCTCTTACCCTCGTCATCCACTCAGCCGCTGCCGAGCGGCTGGACCAAACCCAGTCCTCAGACCTCTGGGCGCAGCACTCCAGCTGTCGGCACCACAATGACTCCGATCCCACCCAGCCAGCTGCAGACCGTTAGAGAACAGATGGCAACGGCCTTGAAACAGCTGAAGGAGATGGAAGAGAGGGTAAAGGGTGTTCCTGCGCTTGAGAAAGAGGTGGCCAAGCTTCGTGCAGAGAAAGACATGCTCCTGTTAGCCCTGCAGGAGGAGAAAGAAGCCAAGGAGGTGGCCCAGCAGAAGCACCAGTCCACAGAGTCTTTTACCCAAACCACAGAGGTTCTTCAAACTGACCATACTGCCCACACTGGACATAAAGGCCTTGGGAAATCTGGTGAGCTGAAAAGGCTGACTGAAAAATTTGAAGGGAAGGAAGGGAAAGCTACCGAGCCTTCATCAAAAGTGTTAGTTAAAGCCCCAGAAAAAGTGTCTGTTGAGAAGAAATCAGTGGCTGTTGGGGGTGACGTGCCAATGGACTCTGTGGTTTTCTACTACAGCCAGGGTGTGAAAGATGCTTCTGAGGGCACCGAGGTAAATGTTTGTGATAAAGGCTCAGGAATAGAGGCCCCTCTGGTTCGAGAGGAAGGAGTACAGGTCAGTGTAGAGACAGAAGAGGCTGAAGTTTGGGTTATAGAGTCACTACTTGGGCTGACCAGCGAAGCACAGCGGGAGATTGATACCTTACAGGACACCATTAAATTCCAGCAGGAGTCCATTGTGGCTCTAGAGGACCGATTGAGTGTGGCCGACAAAGACATGGGGATCCTTAAAGTCCAGATGGAGGAGAAAACCTCTAAAGTCACATTTGAGAAGGGGGTTCTTGCCAAACCAGACATGGTGAACGCCCAGGTAGAGACATTGGCTGCTGCATTGCAACATGCTGCAGTGTTGTGCCGCCCTGAGGTGAACGATGCATGTGTAGGTGAGAACTCGGCAGCAGATCTGATGGAACAGTTCACCCAGACTGACACTGTGGTGATGACAGCAGAGCCAGCGCCTGTAGCAGTGGTCAGCACTGGGAGCCAATGGGAGAACTTGCTTGAGGAAAAGACGGAGCAAAAAGTTACTGTTCTTAAGAAGAGACAGATGACCATCGCTGAATACAAGGTCTCGCCAGAAGAAGAGATGGTCAGTATGGCTGAGAAGGATGAGGAAGAGCATGGAGAGAAGACTGCAGCCAGCATCACCAAGACAGGTGAGAACTTAAAGGTATTCAGCTTCCTGGGAGGGTTGAACTCCATTTGGGCCAGGACATGTTTCTGTATTCACAAAATGCATTAAATGCAGAATTCTTTATAACATTGGTGTAAAAAATATAACGCATCAATAGAAAGTGTATCCCGTGGCACATAGTAGAGAAAAAACATAATTTAATATTCATAACGAGTGGAGCATAATGTTGAGACGGTAATAAAGTTAGTAATTTCTTAATATCAAGTTCCCTGAAACATCTCACTAAGTATAACTACAGACTATGTAATCTGGTACTAATTTAAATGGAAATAAAAATGTGCTTAAAAGAGGAACAGTCTCATTAAAAACCAAGTCATTATATAAGTCACTGTTTTAAGTGGACACTTGTATGCTGTTTGGCCGTGGGCCGACCTGACTCTGGCTAAAAGACTCACAGGGTGACACTATTGTTAACTAGAAAATTTCGCAAGAAATTTTGAAAGTGTGGCGACTACTGCCGTAAGACGTTGCAATATATATATTAGCGGTAGTGAGATGTGTTGTTGAGGTTATTGAGGAGTCATTTCTGTATTTGTGATGGACTTGAGAGCAACGTTGAAGTGCTAAAAGCTGAAGCTTACATTTAAAATATAAAAAAGCTTAAAAAAGTAAAATTAAGCTGAATATAGCTGAATATAGCTGATAGCTGAAAATAGTTGAATATTGCTGAATAAAGCTCAATATAGCTCAATCAAGCTGAAAATAGCATAATATAGCTTAATATAGGTCATTTTAGGTGTAAACTGCTGAATATAGCTGAATATAGCTGAATATAGCTGAATATAGCTGAATATAGCTAATAGCTGAAAATAGTTGAATATTGCTGAATAAAGCTCAATATAGCTCAATAAAGATGAAAATAGCATAATATAGCTCAATATAGCTCATTATAGCTATAAATTAATGAACGAAGCAGAATATGGCTAAATATAGCTGAATATAGCTAATAGCTGAAAATAGTTGAATATTGCTGAATAAAGCTCAAAATAGCATAATATATAGCTTAATATAGCTCATTTTAGAGAGAGAGAGAGAGAAAGAGAGAGAGAGAGAGAGACAGACAGACAGAGGGGAGGGGTGGGAGAGACACAGAGAGAGAGAGACAGAAGGAGAGAGAGATACAGGGGGAGAGGCAGACATTCAGAAGTCAGTTGCCCTATGTGTGTGCGTGTATCTGTCAATCAAAGGTTTCCACGGTGATAAGAGCAGTTGGTCCTGTCCTGACGAGCTGGTGATTCGAAACACCTGTGTCAGTTAGTGACTGAGAGGGAGACTGGACTGTAGATTTAACCAAAACAACCTGTCAAACAAATGAATGTGATAGGTAAACCGTAACTCCGTTTAAAAAAATGAAGGCATCGTGAGAAGCACAAGACTTTTGTGAACGTTGCCGTGTACTCAAATGTTTGGGGGGTTTAGAAATGAGAGCGCAAAGGCAGTTCAAAAAGGGCCTCCGTTTGCTTCATGAGAGAAGATTTTGCTCCGATTTAACATGGAGTGTAATGGAGCAGTTGGTTGACTTCATGTCGCTTTCAGGCTTGCTGACAAAAAAGTAAATGTTTGTGGGATTCCACGACACATTTGTACAAGCAAGCACAAGATTTCCTACGTTTTGTGCTATAAATTATGCCTGTAGAGTGAATATTGGGGCAGTAATGGCAATTTACAAATATTTATTTCTGATGAATCTGAAGCTTTCTCGTGCTCTAGCGATGACATCACGTGCTCTGAGCGTGCACTTCACGTGCACTTCACCCCACACACACCCATTGTAAATTTTTTCGCCGTTTTTTGCGTTTTTCAGGAAAACCGCCGGTCGAATCTCTTAGCAGGGTCATAGCACACGATTCCCGATCAGGCCGCTCGTTTTGATGTATTTTGTACGCATGTGCTGGCAACGCTCCGGGATCCTTAGTGGTCCAAAGTTTAGGCGGAACAGGAATAAATAATAAGTATGCAGGAGAATATAAAGTTGGGCTGCTGCAGGGCTCTATGAGCCCTTGCTGGCAGCGCCACACTTAATTATGAGTGTACCAATTGAAAAAGTCCCCCACAAATTACTATGTTCTTTCCATGAAATTAATTATTCAGAAATTGCAGAAAATAAGCGTTACCCACACTGATATGAAATATATTTACAAAAAATAACACAATTATATAAACCAAAAAAAGGCAAATTATTTTTAGAATTGGTAACACTAGAAAGACAAAAAAGAGCGACTCTAAAGGGATGGCTCAATCCTCCAGCAATGGAGTGAGAACATAATTTAGTGTGTGAGTTCTGTGTTTCTCTTTATTGATCCACCGGCTTCCTTTATGGCAACAGGGATGCTGAAATCCATCATGAAGCGGAAGGACGGGAGCAGCTCGGGCGAGAAGAAGAGCCTGCAGTTTGTTGGCATCCTGAATGGAGGGTGGGTAACATGAAACCCTATTTTATTTTTTACCACAGTCAAAATAAAATACGAGCGGCAGATGGCCTCGAGGTTGTAAATAACACTTTGTACAGAACACAAGTTAGACGAGGAAGACACAAAAGCCTTTTTACTCGCCGGCCTCGGCGTTGGTTTCCAAAAAAGCGCTGTAAATATATGGCACAAATATCCGTGTCTCCCAGGTATGAATCTACATCCAGTGAAGAAGAGGAGGAGGAGGAGGAAGAAGAAGAGGATGAAGAAGATGTGAGTTCTTCTGGAGAAAGTGTAGAAGGCGAGTGCTTGGACAGCACAGAGGAGGACGAGGCGGCTCTGGAGGACGAGACATCGGAGGAGGAAAGAAACATCAACCTGGACGAGAGTGACACTGATGAAGAAACCCTGAGAGCCACAAGCTATTCATGTGAAGCTGTGAAAGAGAAGTAGGTTGTAACTTAGAGTCCGGAATGATACCTTTTCCATGTCGCTTTAGCGATTAATTTAGTCCAACAGGAAATGAGTGTCCTGATTTAAAGTGTAGTGCTGTAAATGTGAATGCCACCAAGAACAAGTATCCTCATTTAAGTACACACACCATTGTAATGCAGAGAAAGATCAACTAGGCACAGGAAGTAGTAAATTGTTTTATGTTTCAACTTTAGACATTTCTGTTTGCAGATTTGAGCTGAGCTCAAAGATGCGTGAAGTGTGCCTCATTCTGAAGAACCACCTGAACGATGACGTCGAAGCACTGAAGAGTAAGGAAGTGGTGCGTCCCTGCATGCTTCTTCAAACCCTTTATCACCGAGTTACACATCTAACTTCACCACTTCAGTTTGGGAATTGTGCAAAATTGTAATTAATTAATTGTAAAAAGTTGATGGAAGCTGTGTTTTTATTGTAAACTTATATATGTGATACTAGCACAGAATAATTATAAAACATAAGCTTAATTTAACAATAACAAGAGTGTTGAATGAGAAAAGGCTCATCGTTGAGTTTAACAACAGACGGTTAGTCTGTATTAAATTGAACAATGACCAGGACCTTTCTTTAATTCAGAGGACTATAAAGGTTGACTTTGATAAAATACACTGTTTACACAATTGTTTTGAATTTGACCAAATCATGAAAAATGTGTGTGAGAAACAAGTGGTAGTGGTGTTGGAAGAAGTATTTAGAGCTTTTACTTCTGTAAAAGAAGCAATACCACAGTGTAAACAAGCTCTGTTTGTCCTGTATTCAAAACCTTTACTAGTGTAAAAGTACTAAATTATTGGCATCAAAATCTACTTTAATTACCAAAAGTAAAACTACATATAATGCAGAATGGCAATATAATTTCAGATTATTATAATTATTGATGCATCAATGTGATCATCACTGATAGAGCTGGTAAAGGTGGCGCTAATTTTAACTACTTTATATTCTGCTGGGTAGTAGCAGCATATGAAGGGGATCAGTAAGATCTTAACCGATATACTTTGTAATATTAATCCAAATATGAAAAAGTAACTAATAAATATATTAAATATATTAGTTAAATGTAGGATTAAATTAAAATGTACAAGTACAATACAGCTTTATCACTTTCTACCCACAGATGCTGTGTATGTGTGTAATGTTCTCTTATAGATAATATATTACTCGCCTCCAGCTCTCCAGCACCCACAGCGTCCAGCTCGAGTGGTTCCGGATCTCCAGCGCCAAGACGGCTCAACCTTCCCGGGTGTCAGACTATCTGATGGCGTTCTCTGAGGTGTCGGCGGCGCTGCTGCAGCACGTCGTCAACATGACCGACGGCAACGGCAACACGGCTCTTCACTACAGCGTCTCCCACTCCAACTTTGGCGTGGTGGGGCTGCTGCTAGACACAGGTCAGCGACCTTCTGAAAGTATCCACACTACACGATAAAATGGTTTATCCAGTTAATAATCCAACCAATTATCAGAAAGAGGTCCAACAATGGACCTCAGGTCTGTAAATCAAAGGATCCCCATTAGACCATATCCATGTGTCCTTAAGCAAGACACTTAACCCCAAACTGCTTCTGTAGGCTGTTCCTACGGTGTGTGAATGGTAAGGTAGTCCTGTTGGGAGGTGGCACCTTGCATGGTAGCTCCTCCCATCACACTGATGGGAATGATGTCATGTAGTGTTAAAGCACTTTAAGTGGTCAGAAGACTAGAAGATGTACCATTTATGGTCTTTTTTATCTATAAACTTTCTCTGCAAGACTTTAAATATTGATATCGTAATGTTTGTCAAATTTAAAAAAAATAATAATAATAATTAGTAGCTACATATTCTTTCTTGTAGCGAAATAATCACTATACTTAAGTGCAGTTGATGTTGGAGAAGCTAACATTTATACAAGCCCTATAAAACCATGTGAAACAGAGTGTAACGTGTAATATCTTCTGGAATACTATGTTGTACTGCATTCGTTTCAGCAGCTTGGTGTACCAGCCTATTGTACCAGCAACAGGGTGTAAATGTGTGTGCATCATATGAAAGTAGAGATGTGGTCTGTATATCTGTGCCCTTGCATATATGCTTAAATGCACGGTATTAAAAGCATGTGCTCACTGCAGGTGTGTGCAGTGTGGATAAGCAGAACAAGGCCGGGTACACGGCCATCATGCTGGCTGCTCTCTCTACTGTGAAGGAGGAGGAGGACATGGCGGTGGTCAAGAGGCTCTTCAGTCAGGGCAACGTCAACGCCAAGGCCAGCCAGGCAAGTCGTCCTCATCAGTTCATCACAGGTCATCGGGAACACACACGACTGTGAACTGAAGTCCTTCCTCTCATGTTCACGTCCTGAATATGCGCGTTCGCTTGTAACAGCTGACAGACTGCATTTCAGTATTTAAAGAGGCATCACCTGAGCAGTGTGAGTGACCGACGTGTGAGCAGATGCATGAACAGAGACCTACTGTGAGTCTGCAGTCGGCTCCAACAGCCTGAAGCATTTTAGCACTTAGAGTCAATCCGGGCTCAGCTGGGTTCGTTAAAGTTGCACTGATTCAAGCCTTTAATGTGAAAACATTTATTATAAAACCCGACATAGGATTAAGTCTACATGTTTACAGCCAAATAAGAATGAGTGTAAGTGGGGTGAATGAGTCACGTATTTGCTCTCTTATATTGGATAGTCAAGCTTTTACAGAATTCCTTTGTCTGTGAATCTAAACTTGGTTTCTAGTGTGTGACATTCAAACACAAAACAATACATTTGCAACAACACAAAACCACAAACGGTCAACAAAGTTCAATGTGACTTAATCTCCTTTAACATAAGGCAGAAACCAGGGTTTGAATGTATTCCTACTTGATTCCTACTTGCTAGTTTGAGTGAAGATAAAAAAAAACGGTGTTCTGGGGATAAAAGCCATCTTTGTTCCCTGTTTACTTCAACGGGGGAAGTGTTATAAGAGCATGTCCTGCGTTGTAAGGAAGTTCTTTATTCAGAGCCAGATGAGTAATTGGTTACAGGTTAGATTGCGTTAGAGAAATGTGTAGCCTAGCGTGACACATTCGTGAGAATCTGTTGCCATTTAGGTGGTTTCATCTCTTTGCTTGATCAAATCAGGTTGAGCACAATGAGCCCGACGAGCTCTCACACCGCCAAGTCATAGGACTCTGGCTTTATAGCCAGTGATGCTATAAATGAAATTACTGGCGCTTGTTGTTGAGGCTGTGGGGAGCCAAACACACGGCATGCAATTTTAGAATCTGTGTCTGTTCCACTTCGGCCAAGGTTGCCCTTAAAATGTACCATTTGCCTAAAATCACCATAATGGATGTTGTGAAGGAAAACCCTTTGATCTCAGTGGTTTCCCTTCGCTACTATTCCCTTATGTGTTGCAAGAAGGTCCTGAGGAACAATTTTCCCCAGATAATTTAAAGGGACCCATACCAGTCTCTTACAAGTGGAATAAATAGTTGAACAAAAGACAATGGATGAGTTTATGGTGATTGAAGAGGAGGAAGAGATACCAAGACACATTTTAGGGAATTTTTGGGAAAAGTCAATGAGCAATGCACAACTTGTTGAATATAGATTTGACTAGTCTACATTAAATGTATATGACATTATGCTATATTATGAAACTATATGAATTAGGAAATTGTTTACTTTAACATAATTACCTATAAAGTGTGTATATTCAATCAATCAAACTTTATTTCAGACTCGGGGTCCAGATAAGACAGAACATTAAATAGAATAAAATGCATACAAAAGCACAATTAAAATACATAGACCTAGCGATGCCTTATAAAAAGACAGCTGTACCAATGTCTCTACAAATAGGACTGGTAGCGTGTAAAACTAAACTTTATGTTGGATAAAACCAAGATGATTTCATTTTCAGAGTACATAAATTGTAAATTGCTGTAAATGTTGTAATGGTCTAATCACTTAGTAAATAGGCTATGTAATGAGACAAGCTCAACAAAATGATATTCTCTGATTTATGACATGTCATTCTTTACCTTTGCAGGCGGGCCAGACGGCGTTGATGCTCGCTGTTAGCCACGGTCGGCAGGAGATGGTGCGGGCGCTGCTGGGGTGCGGCGCTGACGTGAACGTGCAGGACGACGAGGGCTCCACCGCTCTGATGTGCGCCAGTGAACATGGCCGTGCTGAGATTGTCAAACTGCTCCTGGAACAGCCTGGTTGCGACATATCCATTATTGACAATGTAAGGCATTTTACATTTCACTGAAGAAAGCGTTCAGTAACTTACTCTCAGCTTACAGAGGAGGCCCACTGTTGGACCTATGACTGCTAAAACCATCGGAGACTTTCTCGTCTGGGATTCAGCTTAATCTGAGCTCAGGAAACGGCTTCTCATGGGAAAATGGTCTCTGAAGTTTCCTTGTTACAACTTTTTCTGCCTCTCTTCTTTAGTGTTTTTCTCCATTAACAAGATAGACTGAGAGCTAAAGAGACACAATCAGATTAATTTCAGCTTCCTTCAGCTTAAAGCAGTGCTGTTTACAGGAAACAGTCACTGGGCTACTTACAAGCCTCGGGGGGTCAATTAATGCCCCACGACTCACATTCACAACAGCAGATTTGCAGATTTCAGTCACAACATGATTCCTCTGCATACTTCATCCCCTGACCCATTCAAAGTCAACAGCCACTCTTCATATCCTGCAGAAAAAAATCCTGTAAGATTTATAAGAGTGTAAATGTCTGGATTCTTCATTTTGTCAACTAATTTACTTAAATGACTCACCAAATGTATCAAATTGTTGTAGATGTACTGCATTAGCGTGTCAGTGGGAACATTCCCTTTTCTCAAATAGCAGAACTTTGACCTTCAACCAAACTCTTGTCATAGCTGCTTGTGACATTTCTCGCTTCATTTTTTGTTAATCTGCACAGCGATGTGTTGTAATTAGATTTCACAGACGATTGGCCTGAATGCTTGAAGAGAGGCCGGTCACAGATATTTGAGCATTCACATCTATGCCATGAATGAGTTGACCATGCAGTGCAGGCAACTCCTGGATTGTGTTTCAGTGCAGCACAGCTGGACCGAGGGGTGGACTCGGGGATGGAAAACATTTGGGGAAAGCCCCCGCCTCTGCTGTACTCTGAAAACACAAGAACATCATGACAAACCATGACTATAAGAAACATTTTCCTTTTATGCATTTTTTTAACTCGAGGTGTAAAGGTATACAACTATTGGTTCAGTATTCTATGAATTAAATAATTTTCGAATGCCAAAGCTGTGAAACTACCAGAACAGCTTGTTAGCTGGTAGGGTGAGCCTCCCGTACGGTTTCTCAGGATGTCGTAGCCTCAGTGCCAACGTGAATTGAGTGAATACATTTCTCCAGAAACTGAGACGGCTTCAATGAAAGCGTCTATTACACTACGCTATGTTTGTCCACGTGTCGATGGAGGCCATCACGTTGCCTAAATTAGTACAAATTGAGTAATCCAGAAATTAATTTCCCAGTAGTCATGCTCCCTACTGATATCAATTTTAGTTATAAAAAAACAAAACATAAACACATAACATGGACAAACATTTAGATATAGATGCCTTTTAAAAAAAAAAAAAAAAAAAAAAATACAATCTTGCCTCTTATCAAGATATGTTTTGAGCAGGACATTTTTTTCTGTGTGTTTCTATTGTTGTCCTCTGTACTGAAAATGTACTAAACCTGAAACGGTTACATGCCAAACTGTGGAAACTTGTGTACCTTTGCACTCCCAAAATCAACCACAGCACAATGCACTGATTGCAGAAAAATAAGTCGAGCACATTTTAAGCTGTAGAATAAGCATAACAAACTAATATTACTCCTTACTACATTTTTATTGGGTAAAAATCACAGGATCTCTCGAACCTACCATTTATTTCTGTAATTGTACGTTCTCTTCTATTACATCAAAGAAATGCTGAGGATGCAGGATGAATGGATGTTGGGTTTGTTTACGGGCCAATCTGGACTTTACTGAGGGGAATGAATGAGCCCCAACATCCGTCACGAGAGTGATGTAACAGCTCAACACAGAGCTACTGTCTGGAAAAGGAAACAACCGTGTGTAATGTGGATCACAGTGCTCATCTTAAACTGTTAGGTTCTCTATTCTCCCGTGTTTTAAGAGACAATAAACGCACTTTTACTGCATCTGTTTCTCCCTCTCTCTGTCGTCTGTAGGATGGCAGCAATGCTCTGTCCATCGCACTGGAGGCGTCTCACAATGACACAGCTGTGCTGCTCTACGCCCATATGAACTATGCTAAGACCCAGCCTGTGGTGAGTCCCCTTCCCACCCCTCCTCCTCTGTAGAGATGGGGTATTCACACTTGTAAAAGAACAAAACTAAGTAACAGCCTTATGTAGAGTTCAAGTACGGCTGTTATTTTAGCCATATGCCAAGTCCCCTTTAGTTTCAATGTCGAGTCAAAAGGGAACTTTTTAGCTGGTAAGTTAATTCTTTGGTTTCACAAGCTGAAAGGTTACAAAGCCACCCACTTGTAATCTGCTGGGAAAATGTAAGCAGACTGAAGTGTGTGCCGGTCACACAACGTAACTGTATAGTGAGCAATGTCTGTTGTGTTTAAAAGTGGGTCAGGTCAGTTCCTCGGCAGCCCTCCAGGCTTCAGTCTGGGTGTGGGCAGCACTGACTGAAGGGCTCTGCTGCCCCCTATAGGAGTTGTCAAGATTATGTTTTCTGAATAGTTATTACTTCAAACTTACAATGTAAATACAATTTTAATTTTTTAAATAACAAACCAATAACAGTCCACAACGAAGGAGCCTGTCCATCAAGATGTAATGCTCTGAACCCTTTAAACTATTAAAAAACATAATCCCTTGCAGAATAATGAATCATTGTATGTGTTTGATGTCTTTCAGGGGAGTCCAAAAGCCCAGCCAAGGAGCCCCACCAGCTCCCACAAGTCCTGGCCTTCAGACTAATGCAGACTGACAGACCAGCAAACATAACTGGATCTGGGCTGTGAAAAGCTCCACTGGAATTTACTAAAACATATATTTATATATTGCCATATGTCCTGCATTTTATAAGTATTGTTAATATGAGAATATTATTTTTCCATAAAAGGTTATATAATATACTTGACTAATAAGAGCTCCTAGCATATCAAAATGAGGTCTCCAACGCTTGTTTTCTTTCTGTAACAGGAGGTGAGACCATTGCATTCATTATTTGCACTCCACAAATATTCTTACTGTTCAGAGCAACACACACTGGAAGGATATCACAAGGTAGCACATGAAAAACACCTGTAACCATAATTTTCCATGTAAGCACACACATTGACGTCACAATATGCATATCGTGTATGTAGTTGTTGTCAAAGTAAGATGTCGACTACACACGGTCTGCATGTCCTTTGTGTACTTCATCACATGACACAGCCAGTGTGTGTTGCCCTCTGCGCTTTCTGTCCGGCCTTCGTTAACTAATCTGTGAACCTCTCCACCTTCAAAGTCTGTAATAACTGTCTGTGCATTAAATGTTCATATCCGTATATCTATAAATATATAAAACCATGTCTGAAATAAACATATTTACATAAAAGTGGATGGAAAGCAGTTGTTTCCGCAAATACAACAAACATGTTTTAAATGATAAACTGTTTGCATAAAGTGAAGTTCACAAAGACTACTTCTCATGCACTGGATCATTTAGTTAGCTTTGGCTTGTTAAATGTTTCTACTAGCATTTGCAATCCCAGCTCAGTGTTCAGAGCTTATTGTGTATTAATTGGAAAAATTACATTCCTGGGCTGAACAGACGGACACATGAATCCTGAAGTCACTTTCATCTGAAAAGAGACAATTAAATTTGATCATTACAAAAGACTAACACTTTTTGAAGATTGCTAGGTCTTTAGAAAAACTGAAAGATGAATAAACAGTAGCTACACGATTTGTTAGTGACTGTCATCTGATAAAGCAATACCATTTCATAGTGTGCTGAAAATTATACATCCAAATTAACATGAAATGTTGTGATGTTACCAGTAGTGAAAGAAGTATATTTCAACACCCTGATATTAAAAAAAAAGCTTTAAGTATACAAAGTGTACAAAGTTATAATATATAAAGATGCTAAAGTAACAAAAGTATGAGTGATCCATTTAAGAATAATTATAATATATAACTTTAAATATTGATGCATTAACGTGTATATCACACAGTAGCTTGTGAATGTATCTATGATTGTAGATTTTGATAAATGTTGTATTAATAATTTGGATCTACAAAGGCTTGTGAAGTTTAATAGATATGTTCAGTATGTTGTTCTCTGAGCACCGAGATTGATGATTTCCTCTCTGAAGTCTCCTTGTTGTCTGTAATCAGGCTGGTGACGGTAGTGTCATCTGCAAACAGGGTTCTTTTCATGTGTGGTCGTTGATCCACAGCGTGAGCACACAGCCCTTGGGGGCGCCGGTGTCCAATAAACTAAATAAATCTCCAGCTTTCTAAAGAGTAGACACTTATCACTGAAAAGACCTAAAAATCAATGTTAGTATGGCCCCTCATGACAGTAGATGCAGGATTATGACAATTGCTCAACAATGTTTTATAATCCAAAACATAAAAAATTGATATAAAGAAGTTAGACTTCAAGTCCAACTGAAAGCAGGTTGTCAAGTCTTTTAAAAGGTGTTAAGGCATATATATATATATATATATATTATTTTGGGGCCATAGCAAGGTGGGGTTGGATCCAGGGGGGGCCAGCCCCATGGCCCTCTATTGGCCAGCCGCCACTGCTCGAGTCATTGGTGCAGGGGAGAAAGCAGGGGAAGTAACCGGAGCGTGTTACAGTCTCATTCAGACAAGTTTGCAGATGCTCTTAATACTGATTGACATGCCGTCTGACCTCTTTTGATCTGTTTGCATGAGAACAGCACCACATCCCTGTGTGAACACTTCAGCACACTCTGAATAGCCCGAACAGAAACGGGACGTGAATCTCAATGAAAATATGATTTCTCATATGCAAATCTGCAAGGAGCAACAGGAGACAATAACAAACTAAATGCCTCAAAGTGATTCAGTACATTTCTGACAAGAGTGGAATCTGTGACACTGAAAACTGTGTTTTCTGCCCAACAGAGAAAACCGAGCTATCTCTTTGCCCATAAAAGATTATTTTTTTGGTCATCTTTTAGAATCAGAATCTGAATCATTTATTTACCATATATCTCATATTCACATATGTTAAATTTGTCTTGGCGGGTGGTGCATACATTAGACAAACAACAACAATAAACACTGCAAGAAATAGAAACATATTACATTTACAATAAAATATAAAAAAAGTTTCAACCACTTCGCTCCTCCTGCACTGATCTGAACTGAAGATCAGGGGCCACACGAGGACATTGGTCTGTTGTATGATGTCACAAGCCAAAATGGTTGGGAACCACTGAGATAGACAACCAATATATGGTCATCATGAAATAGAGGTATACAATTTATAAGAGGACAAATATAAATTGTAAAACTAAAATAACCACTCAGTACATTTGGTTCTGACCCTGGTTAATGTGGTGGCTTTATCTTGATGTATTGCATGATGTGATTAATACAAGCATTCTTCTGAAGCACAAGACAGTCAGCAGGGGGAAGGTCGGTCTTGTGTTGATTAAAATGCTTTAAGCGTGACCTTGAGTGTGAACCCAGTACTCACAATTGTTAATTGTAGAGATGCACCAATATGGAATTTTAGGTTTATTTATTTAATTTATTGGAGCTGATAACCAGACCCGGCACATTACGGGTGGACTCATGGGGTCCAGGCCCTCCCATCCAGGGATACGGCCCCCCAAAGAGGAACGTTTATTGTTATAATCAGACATAAATATAAATATATATATATATATATATATAAATAAAATCATATATATTCTCTTGGTTGTGATATATTATCATTATTGTTGTTATTTGATGTGCTTTATCCATGTTTTAGTATTCAACTGGAATGTCCCATACAATATACAGCAGAAAGTTGCCATCTTGGCAACTTTCTCACTAGACTACAGTAGAGGAGAAATGGCAGAGACAACAATACTTTCACATCACAATTCAAAATCTAAGAATTAAACAATTGCTTTTTTAGGTAAACATTTTCCTACCCGGACCGGTAGGTAAGGTAATCCCCAATATCTACATCATGTTTACATCACACTGATGGTCCAAAACTGCATTCACATCTTGGCAGCGCCCCAGAAAAATAGCAGCGTTTCCATTGAGCTGCTAAATTGGCTATGAACTTATCAACTGTCGATGACAAGTTATTAATAAATCTGAAATCTGAAATGTGCAAAAATGTGTAGAGGAAAAACTATATATATTTCTGACTTGACACGTGTGTTTCTCTAACACCAGTGTTAAGATAGACTTCCCCATACCCAGAAGAAATAATACCTTAATGTGATTTTGTAATATAGAATGAACGCACATGACTGATCAGACCGGCTTGTATTGTTTCTGGTTTGAAACCTCCATTTCTTCTTCTATTTGATTTACTGGCAGATTACAGACATACAAACCTAGAGCGACATCTTCTACATAAACAATGCTGTAGAAGATTGGATTGGCTTCACACACTTGGAAACAAACCCAATTTACATTTTAATTTTTGAGACAATAGTATTACCGTTGATGTGAGTGAAAAGGACGTTTAATATCATCTACAGCAAGGCAATATTTGATATCAGAGGGAGAGTTTGAAATCTCAGACGTTATATTGGCTGATATATTTTAACATAAAGTAAAAGAAATGTGATAAACATACTTAATTTATCTTTATTTTCTATTCTTTATTAATTTATTCATTTATTTTCTATCATATTCTTTAAGATTTGTGACATAGATACATGCTGAGTGGGACATTCTTTTTTGTAAAAATATCTAACATATCTAACAAATGTACATTTCTGACCACTTTTGTACACATCTTAATCCAGGATAGTTCAGAGAAAAATGTTAGTCAGCTGCTGAATCTCATTCATCTTCATTTCACTGCTTCAAAAGCATGTTGAGGCTTGCACGCAAGGGGTGAATGTTTCGCAAACTCAAGACAAGTCTTCTGTGACCTCAAATCAAAGGATGGGATGTTAGGTATCTAAACTCAAATCACAGGACCAGTCAAATGCTGTTCCAATACATTTAAGGCATGGGAATTGATTTGTGTGCTGATTATATTTCTTGTCATTGAGGAGCTTTTAAGTCTACTCATGAGCTCAATAATAATGTGTATGTAATCATTCTCTGCACGGGGGTCTTGAGGCTTCAGTGATGCTGTAGCCTGAAGGCCCGACATCAGGGAATAAAAAAGGGGCTGTTCTTTCTGAGGCCACAGAGCAAACAGTGCACCACTTGGCATATTTCATTGTATCCTGCAGTATCTTTCACTGAAAGTAGAGTCAGGAGCCAGAATGGAGCATCAACATGGTTCAGAGAGGAATGAAGAAGTTGACCGCAACCTGAATGTATGCAAACATACCGGTTTGTGCGGAGATGAGAAGGACTCCAAGGACGAAAAAAATAATCTGTTTCACATAGAGAAGGCTTATACCACCATACTGAGTGAGCTTGGAGAGGATGTCGACCGGGAGGGACTTCTACGTACACCTCTACGTGCAGCCAAAGCCATGCAGTTCCTCACCAAAGGCTACAAAGAAACAACTCAGGGTGAGGATGGATTTATTTTCTTTATCTTATTGAAAACAAAACTTTTAGTGGTTCAAACTTGATTCAAATCCCAATACTTCCATCTTTTATAGTAAAGATATTTTGACAGGACTGTGGCTGCTCTACAGCTCCACCATTTCTTGAAGGCGTATATTTTTGAAGGCGTATATTTTTCTTGTTTCTTGCTAATGCATACATTGGCCTCCACTTTTGACTTCATTCTTTGCTCCTGTATGAATTCTGAACGCTAACATCTGATCCACAGATATCTTGAATGATGCAATCTTTGATGAAAACCACGAGGAGATGGTGATTGTGAAGGATATCGAGCTGTTCTCTCTCTGCGAACATCACCTGGTGCCCTTCTTTGGCAAGGTAACTATTCAGTGTCCCCAAAACATATATCAATTAGATACATTTAAAACGGATATTCATATTCAATAAATGTTTACTGGCTTGTTGTTGATCTTGTATGTATTATGGAGGGTGCTTTGATATATATATTGCATATCTTATACATAAACAATACTTTGTTTGAATATTCCAGGCTCACATTGCATACCTCCCAAACAAGAAAGTGGTCGGCCTCAGTAAGCTTGCTAGGTAGGTGATTAACACATGCACGCACACGCACACGCACACGCAGTAACATACCAACATCTCCTCCTTTTTTCCCAGAATTGTTGAGATCTACAGCAGGCGGCTTCAAGGTAAAATGAACTGCTGTAATACTGTAGACACATATCTTCATCTCTTCCGTTGTAATTCATCTGTTTTGCGTTTGTGTGGGACATCTAATGTGCTACTTTCTCCACAGTTCAGGAACGCCTCACCAAACAGATTGCTTCAGCCATCTCTGAGGCGTTGGAGCCTGCAGGAGTAGCAGTGGTGATTGAGGCTGTGTGAGTGTTTAGCTTTCGTTTCATCCATATTAGGTAATAATTAGAGCTTCATCTCTTTTGGATGAACCGATAACTGTATTTTACTTTCATGGCTACTTTGATATTGTTGGGTATATGCACTGGCAAGATGTCAAACAATGGTGAAACTAAGATGTTAGTTTGGACAGCACCTAGATTCATGACTTCTTAACTCTCATTTCTGATATCTCCATCAATCATCCAATCATCATCTCGGTAATTTGGAGTTTGTACTCATGGCTGAATGAACTTCAGTCGCTTTGGATAAAAGTGTCAGCTAAATGACATGTAATGTAATTTAAACATCTTCCCTTGTGTATTTCAGCCACATGTGCATGGTGATGAGAGGTGTGCAGAAGATGAATGCCAGCACTGTTACAAGTGTCATGCTGGGAAGATTTCATGACGATGCCACGACCAGGAAGGAGTTCCTTGAGCTCACAATTAGGAAGTGAACAGTTCTTCATCCCTGCCAGTTTTACTTTCAGTGAATTACTGTCTTACGTTGGTGGTGACCCTGCTCGAGGTGATACTTTAATGCACTTATCCTGTTTCACTGTCACATACGAGTTGGGCTGTCACAATCATGAATTTTATTTTTGCGAATTCATTGTCAAACAAATAAATGCAATTAATGATTTCATTGTCTGTGTTCATTTTATGCCTCACTACAATGCTGTTGTGTTTGGCTTTTCAACTAGACATGAATCCTT
The DNA here is from genome assembly GCA_023566465.1 of Cottus gobio. Taxonomy (NCBI): domain Eukaryota; kingdom Metazoa; phylum Chordata; class Actinopteri; order Perciformes; family Cottidae; genus Cottus; species Cottus gobio. The sequence goes on from CM042217.1 coordinate 14,114,719, forward strand.
GTTGCTAAATTCAATGGCTGCTCATAGAAACAACCAGATCTTTGGAAAATAAATGTCCATTAGTCTTTAAATAGTTTGCTGAAACAATGTTTTACCTCTTGCTCTGCTGCACTTGGATTTATTTCAAATAACTTGTTCTAAAACAGTTGTGTAGGCAGACTAAGGGAGCAAAAAAGTGTAGAAATAAATGTAGAAAGAGGCTGGATTTTATTTTCAAAAGTTAATATTCAAAACGGAAACCCAAAGCCTGTGTTAACTGCTCCTGCTACAGCTTCCAGACTGTGGTCGGTCGGCACAGGGGGGACTCAGTTTGGCCTCCGGGGTGGAAATTGGTGCACACTTCAGAGTTAAACATTTATTAATACTAGAACATTTTACATACTCTGACATCTGTGTTCATGATATTGTTTAAGAGACTGGTCTGGACCAGCCTGAAGACTATCACAGTACCCTTGCTAGACCCCCTGTAGTTTTCCTCCTTGGCAAACAGCTCCGTGACAGTCAACATGCACGACACCCTGCAACATCTTGACTCTGCAGGGACTACGCAAGGATCCTGTGTCTGGACTTGAGCTCAGCATTCAACACCATCATCCCAGACGTACTCCGCACCAAACTCACCCGGGTAACTGTCACAGCCTCCACCTGTCATATGATCAATTACTTCCTGACAGTCCAGAGGTAGCAGGTGAGGCTTGGGGAAATCCCATCCAGCACCATCAGTCACATACTGTCAATAACCCCATAACACCAACATATCCAATGCACATTTCGTGTTGAATGTGTACGATTCAAACAGCCATTGTACAAGTCACTAACAATATAAATCCTACTATATAGAGTATAGAGACATCTTTACATGGACAGACTGTACATAGTCATTCAGTATTTATTTCTTTGCACTATAATCACATACAAATGTATTATTTCATATTATATTTCTGGTCAGCGAGACAGTCCTGTCTATTCTTTAATTTTATCTGCCGAGCTTTGCTGTCCTTGTCCTTCGCCGATATTTATTTTTCTGTGTTGTAAGATATGTTAAAATGGAGTTAAATCTCATGTATGTGCACGCATATTTGTCCAATTGAAGCCGATTCTAAATCCTTACTGTTAATTTCTTCTCTGCTCCGATTTCCAAAATCTGTCTGCTATCAGTGCATCCAGTGTCACCGTCTCTCTCCCTCTCGCTCGACCACACACTGGCTAAGCTTGCATTACACAATGAGCTATTGCTAAAAAGGACCCAACTCTTCTCTCCATGCAAACATTTTAATGTAAATTATCCAATTAGGAAAGCTTGATGGAAGTGAAAACTCCTGTATAACTTTCAAACACACTGCTGCACCTGTAGGGGAGACTCGCAGCAATAAATCATCATAAGTCATCATCTTCCTTTTTAAGCAACAAATATAGTTTCATATGAGCTGAAACAGAATATTCTGCACAAAAGCAATAGATCTAGAAAGCCAAACTCTATTTTCCCATGTTTTGCACTCAGGGGGAGACGGATGAATACGCACCTAATTCACTTTCTATTAACATTGTCAATACATTATTTGCACCCGTAAATCTATTTTCAATGAGGCTTACTGTGAAATTACCTCAAAATCATCATAATCGTCAATGCAGCATGCAGGTTTTGGTTGCTTAGTGATAGCAGGCGTGACAGGAGCAACCTCCCAAGCACCTGGATGAAAGGGTGAAAGTGGGCAGGCTGGCGTTTTCTACGCATTTTTAAACACAACATGTGCATGCCCTAATTATGGAATTTAAATATTACGATGATCATGATCAGGGAAAATGTATTGGCTTACCAATGCAAATTTACATTTAAAATATACGTAAAGCTATTCTTATTTGCTTATCCTTATTCTTATGTTTTAAAAGGACGATGTTTGTTATTCTAGATGGTATTTCATGCTCTTCATGCTGTCATGCAATGATAGTAGAAAATAGTAGATCATACCTAGTATTTTGTTTTTGCAAAGGATCATAGTTTGATAACAATTGATAAAAATGATAACAATCAATCACTAAATTTAAACTATCACAAGAATCATTGAAAAATCACATACAACACGAATCACATTAAAACAGAGACAATAAAACCAAAACAACCATTTTCTAAATTCACCTTGCATCAAAAGGTAAAACATGCCGGTTTTTGGAGGGATTAATCAGTGATTAATCGGTGCATTTATTCTCTACTGTATTCAATCTGCACATTTATACAAATGGTTTCTTTCCCTGCCTGACATGCAGTTACATTTATGGTGACAAAAACACAGTACGACTGGTACGATAGTATTTTGGTACACACCATGACATCATATTAAGCAACTGACAGACACACGTATCGTGTTCACATGCTTGCTGAGAGGAACTGGAGAAACACAATATTTCTAACCTCTTTACATCTATTATCATGCCATTACACGTTATTCCTTAGTCACCAATGTGTTCGGGGCATTTACTCCACAGCTGTTTGAGACAAGCGCTGCACACAACCAAATCATCCATAAACAAAATCAGTTATGAGAGAACCCGTTAACCTGCATTGACAAACAGACCTACCAACATACAAGGACTATGTATTTAGAAACTCCTTGCACTATATGAACATAGTTAAGCATGGCAATTACAATAATGGCATTTTGTCAACATGTTTAAAAATAATATAGGTGCTGCAAATGCCATGGCTGAAAAATAAAGACATAGAAATACATGCTATTAGTTTATCAGAAGAATTAGCAATACTAACAAGAATAACTAAGATGATAGTGCATGACAGAATATTATTCATAAAATATATAACAAATGCAAGGTATAAGGTAAAAGAAAGCATACAGCAGCAAACAACCAGCATATAGCAGCATCATTTAAACATAAATGTCTTTTATCTTAGCACAGTTCAAATTTGTTTAATTTTTAATGCAAGGACCTAATTTATTACAGCAGAATCTGCAAGTATAAGAACGCTAGAAATTGAGAAGAAATTCCCCTAAATAACAAGATATTTAACAAACTGTATGTCCAGAGAACAAAAATACAGTGCAATCACAACGTATCTGTATTTCATAAATATCCGCATATCAGCATATCAACAGAAGATGAATCTGTTTTCACTCGTCTGTCCATTTGTGACTGTTCTGACTGGGATATCATGGAGGGAGTTGGGGTGGTGGGGGGCTGTGTCTGCTGTTTTGTCTATGGTGCCGTAACATATTTTTTAACCACTTACTTCCACACCACTTCTTTCATTATGCTGATCTGTGAAGTGGAACGTAACGCTGGCTGAGTTGAGAGGTCAGGGGCTCCCGCTGCCTAGATACATACAGTCTAATATTAGAACGTTTCCTTGATTTGTTAGCAGCATCTCTGCTGACTCCTGAGCACATGGCAACAGGCCGGCCAATAGGATTTCAGGAGACCGCTAAGCCTCTCGCTCTGTATAGCAACAGTGGCATCCTTCCCTTATTTATTTTTATAGGAGTTTTTTTTCCCACCGACTCATTTTCATGCTTCTGTCCCCCCACTGTGCTTTCACACTGCGCTCTCAAACTGTGAAAAAGAGTTACGGTGCGAAGAGTAGAGCTGCTCTTACCTTTGCCTTTCCTCTTGCTGCACAAGCTCTATAACCTACATCCTTTAAGTAGATTTTTTTAAATATATTTGTATACTTTTTTATACTGCACTCCACAGATCAGAGGACTTTTTTTCTGTGCATTGCATGTAAAAGTAAAAACTTGTGGGAAATGGAATGGAATGGCTTTATTTTCATGAAGACATGAAGAGTATCGTTGACGAGGAGAGGAAATACCAAGAGGAATGGTATCGTGGGAAAATGTGGCACTCAGAGGAGATGGACAACAACCAAGTGGAGAGGATCTTTAAAAGATGGAGGACACAGGCAGAGAGGCAGCACGGGATGGGAGGAGAGGGGGGGTAGAGGGACATTGGATGGCGTGAGGACCGAGGCCGGTGGTTGGTTTGATCTGAGCCACGTGTGCGTCCAGCTACGTCTCTTCGCCTCTTCATGGATGTTGATGAAACGTTGGCTTCCCCTGCCGCCCGGTCCCTTCTGTCTTGGCCCAGGTAGGTGCGTACTGTCCCGTCCTGCTGAGTTTGCTCACGATTGTTTCATTTTTCAGGCTGTTCTGATTTTATCTACACCAGAAGTTGCCATTTTGAAAGTTCCGTGCATGTTCAGCCTTCGCATGTCTTTGTCATTCCAAGCTCAGATACGGGACGATGGAAAGCTTGAAGGCGTTGGGAGAAATATGGCGGATGTAAGCCGTCCCGTTCTCGTGATGCACTGATCGATAACGGAATACAACCGAATATTTGACCAAAACACGTTCAGAAGACCGTCATCAGCTAAATCAATATGTTCTTCATTTTCTGATGAATGAATGAATTGACGATTCTAATTGCCCGACAAAGTATGTGACATTTTCAAACGAGCACTTTAAAATGCGACGTACGGAAAGAGATTTTTAGGACTCCAACTTTGCTTCTCACTATTGCTTTTCCTTATGGATCCACTAATCCAACAATAATGCATGAGCCTAGCAAACTACATTTTGTTTGTTTTAGTCATCATTAAACATATCCTAATTTGGGACAGCATGTTTTTATCATTTACAAACATAAATAGGAACGTTGATTCTCAATTAAATAATCCGTTTGAGTTGGATGACATGGAAAATTAGTTTTTTTTAAGAAAGTATTAAAACATTAGAAAATTGGTTTAATGCGATAAAGATCTCAAGACTTCGTCAAAATCAAGTTTCTTATCTTGCTTCGTCTGAACAGGATGTGGACACGATGTCCCGTGAACATCGCTCCACGAAGACTTCATGGCTGCGTACCATTGGAAGTATGCTGATGTCGACGCCATTTCCTCACCGCTTTGATTTGCAATATTTCATCACTCAGTAAATTTAGATGCTACCATATCCTTCTTTTGGAGAAGCAGAACATTCTAAGTCTTCTGTTTATTAACAGCACCGACACAAATAAAGTAAATTTGAGTCGTCACATAATCAGTATTTTTGATACCCAAAATAGATGCCGATAATAGTTAAACATATTTAGTAAATAAGAAAAGTATTTAGTACAAGAAGTTATATGACATCTGTATTATTCTTATTGCAGTGTAGGGTAAGCAACTATGACCGCTTGTTTTTTTTGTTAAAACCACACCTATTGTGATGGGATCAGATCAATAATGCTATGTAAATAATTAGATATTTCATTAAAATACATTTTGATGACAATAAGGTTACTCTGTAGCGCAGACGATACCCCGTCTCACATCTCTCGTCACATTGTAAAGGGTATAGGAGGATAATAAACTGCTGACTAACCCAGATGCTTGGGAGAGGAAGAGGATTTAGTCATAGTCCCTTGAATTCTTTACAATGTGATGGATTACATGATTTAACACTGTACCGTCATTATATTAAAAAAAATGTTAATACCTACTTCCTAAAAAGCAAATCCTATGACATCCCAAAAGGCAATTTCCAATACTCTCTTGTACATTCTCTGTAACATATAATCTGCCTAAATCTGTTTCCAGTGCACATTTATTGGCAGCATTTCTGATAAGGCCAGATGTGGAAATTGATATAAGATCCAGTATAAACGTGTTGGAAAAATGTCAGTTGAAAAATGTAATCCTCACAATGATGGTGTTGAGACCTATCAGATAACTGTGGTGTTGAACATTTCAATGCATTAACGTGTCGGAAACAGCAAAGGTTTTTCTAAACCTGTTTTACAGGAAGCCCCTAAAATAATGAAAATAATAATAATAATGCCATCGATTAAATTAAAACATTTCGGAGCATAAATAGCAAATAGGGAATAGATTTGTGATACATTGCAGATTATTAAACCATTATTTGGCCAGATGTTTGCATGCAAAAAAACTTATTTTTCCATTTCTCAGCTCTGATTCTCACACTATATTTGTGCATTTCTTTGTTTTAGGTTTTCCGACATGAGATGATACGAGAGTCCTTGAGAAGGATATCAGACAGTCGTGCTTCAGCCTGTTACTCTCCAGTGGGTTTACAGCTCAATAGCTAGTGTCAAGGTGCCTATGAAGCGGGCCGTCAGCTGTTCAGGAACAAACTGTGGTTGTTCTGGGTAGCTCCAAGATATGAATCCCTTTAAACGAACGACTGTGAAGCAGAACAGAGAAAACTCCCACTGAGGACTTCAAGTGAAAACACAATGACGCAATGTCATCGCTCTGCTCTGTGATGAAGTTCAACCGGGGATTCAGGCTGAGAAAAATGCTCTACCTCCACAACACAGGGCAGCCTTGAACTCGACATCGGCCCTTCTCTACCCCTCAGCCATGAGTGTAACTGTAAGCTGATAGTATGTGATCAACAGCGCCGTGGCACCCAACATCCTGCTGCTTCTCCAACTCAATACAACCTCGCTGGATATTCGGTCTGTGTTGAGAACATGGCAAAAGAGGGTTTCCAGCTCAGAGCGCTAAACTGTGCAGAGGACAATGAGCTCCAGCACGCTGACTTCCCAACGTCATCACTAGAATCCCTCCATCTCAGGGACGAAGCTGTGGTCATCAACGAGAGCACCAACCATATGGGGGATAATCCTGAGCCTCATTCTGTACTTTCTGTGATGTCATCACCGCTCAACCAATCTCAACAGCAGACAGACACATCCGTGGATCCTAGGCCTGAGCCTTCACCAGCAGTTCAAGGTAAGACCTGCTATGCGAAGCATTGTTACACATGGATACTGATATCATTTTAAACATTGTGACATATTTGAAGGATTATAGTAAACAGATGAGAAAATCATGCAGAACCAATCTCATGACAAAGATGTTGGCTTTTCTAAAATGTCTTCTCATTGTTTCTAGTGTGACAAAGTAGAACATTTTCAATCAAACGTTGCTGCATTTAATCAGACATCAAGTGTGAAGACATTCCTGTCAGTCAGCACTAAGTACATTTATCTGATATCAGTTTGTGTCATCCGTGTTCATACTTTCACTCCACTGGGTGACGGTAAAATGTTCAGTACATTGCAACCTGAACATCAATGATAAACGGTACTCATACATATACAACAGAGTAGAAAAAGTTCATTTATTTCAGTTATCAGGGCTCAGGGAGTAAAAGACACATTTACTTCTGGCTTTTGGAGTCATGCCAAGGCCTGGATGGGCATGAAACATTAAAAAAAATATATAATTGCAGTACAAAACATCCAATTGATGCCAAATTAAAACTTTGTAGAACTCAGTTAATAAATGCAGCAGATGGAATCACTTTACTTTGTGATATTGGCTCAGTTTTAAATAAATTCAACAAATAAGTATCATATTGACCGTTTTTTTAAATGACCAACAGTCCAAACCAAAATATTTGCTAAATTTACTGTCACAATTAAATTAAAGCCTCTTGGATTAATGACTTATCAAGAAAGTTTAGCTTTAGTAAACAATAACGTGGCAAACTCCTAGAGAAATGTCAGCAGCTGGGATCACATAGTTTCAAAGGCTTAGTGATCCGAATGATTCACCCAGATTCAACATTTATTAGATGCAGAGCTTTTCTTAGGTTTCCATAACAGGCAGGTTCTGACAGAGCTTCACTGTTTGCAGGCTCAGGGTTAATGAGTTTACACACTTTCTAATTTTACTACAGCATATGTGATTCCTCCAACATACAGCTCTATTTGCAGCAGCAATTTAATGCATCTTCAGACATACCAAGTGCCGAAGGGATGATTTTACATCAACTGCTAACAGCACGCCTCTCACATACTAGTATACACAAACAATTCACACAGAAATAAATGCCTGACAGACAGATTCCCACCTTCCCTGGCTTTCCTAATACCACATTAACACAAACACACATATACACACACACACACAGGGACAATTAACACAATCAGACACAGCAGCACATCAACAGTCCTTCATGCCCATGGCATCCCGCTGCAGACAGCTGTTGTTTGTTAGGCAAGGCGAGGCAAAGCAAGGCGAGGTCGAGCCCTAGCAGAGTCTGGCTGTTGAGTCTGAGTGTTGAGGAGTGCCCGTTCTGGTATTTTAGGCAGTCAGACAGTGTCACCTGTCAGCAGACGAGTCTGGACAAACTCTCCCACATGGTGCAAGACGAAGCAACACAACGATATCTCCCTCTGCAGTCCTCGTCGGTGGACCAGCAGTGTGTGCTGAACCACCACAGAGTGCAGGGCGCCTCATACAGATCAGCCTCGACGGGCATCAGGAGTAACACTGGGCCGCTGTGTGGTTAATGTTGCAGAGTTCTGGGAGCCTGAGATGGGCCAAAACGACGGCGAGCCTCACTCTTGCACCCTGACAGCGTTTCTGCAGGACTTTTCCTCCTCTGTCGATCACGATGATGTGTTTGCTGCACTGAGAGCCAACATTGTCAAGGACGGAGGTAATCTCAAGCATCTCTTTGTTCTTTCTGCCTGTTATAATATCACATCTTCTGTAGCTTATCTCATTGCTTTAGTTCTAAAATAAAGGAAAACATACAACATAGCACAAACTGTATATTTAATGCCTCTCCTGTTTATAAAATATGACAATTTTGAAATTTATAATTTTTTATGATTATGACAAAAAGTTACCTTCTGTTGATCGCGAAGAAAAAGATGGTTATACAATAAGTGAAAAAAAGGATAAGAAGATGAGGACTATATGAGTATCTTTTATAGAAGTGCTTTCTATACTTGGTTGTTTTTTTATGCCTGATGTCTCCAACAATCAAGAGTTAATAACAATATGACTTTTTTATTTTTTATCAAAGAATACTTGGTAACCTGCTTTTGATTCTTGTTTTTATTCCACTATTTTTGTCTTTAGTATTCTGTATTGAAGCAAATGTTTTTTGTGGTCAGAACCTCAACCCAAGAACAACATAACCAAAGCAATGGCAGCATGCAACTGCAGCTCTGAGGACTACCATCTGTCTGATGCCGAGTGGTACTGGGGAAATATCTCAAGGTATTGAATATTTTCATATGGCATGCCAATGATTTAATGTTAATATAGTACAGAATATTAATATGTTTTGTTTTCAATATCAAAATATTTTTCAATATCAAGCTTTTAAAACCAACTTTGTTTGCAAGTTGTTATCTTAAAACTACACAAGAACAGTTTGAAACCTTAACGCCCTTTTGTGGTTGTCCAGAGAGGAAGTCAATGAGATGATGAGACACACTCCTGATGGCACATTCCTGGTCCGAGATGCTTCCAGTAAGGTCAAGGGGGAATACACACTCACACTAAGGTAAGTACTTTTAACTTCTATGTGTTGTGAGCACATGCAACAATCACATTTCAACATCTGCTTAAGGGCTTTGCATGTGAAATAAAGTATTTGAACTACTAACAATTGAATTATTATCCGTACTCTGCATCTCGTGGGAAGGCCACAATCTCACCGAATTCAAAACATGTAGTCAGAGGTCAGTTATTATTTCCTGGTTTCAAAGTCTAACTTTAGTTGTCTGGTTTCAAAATCTAAATTTTCTTTTAAAGGTTTTAAACTGTAACTTAATACATTTCTGTTTCTGTTTTGTTGAATAATGACAGACTAGGTTTCAGTTATGAAGCTTTGTTGATTAGAGCTGGCGCAGACTCCAGCGGTCAGAAACATAACACCTTTTTTTTACTCGTGTTATTCCAGTCATTTGTCTCACATCTGTCTGACAGAAAAGACACACTTCAACTTTGATCTTTGGTCTTCACATTTCTGAGAGATGACACTTTGTTGGTTTGTTGGTTGTTGGTTGTTGGAATCCAGTCGTGATGCCCACTAAGAAAGAGTTTTGCGCCCTCATGACAGGTTTTAACCACAGACTATTAAAGATATTAAGAATGTGAAATTTCAACTTATTAAAATAAAAAAAGTTGAATATTTGCTGATCAAATATCAAATATTGTTTTGATTACAGCTACCGACACTATCATATGTTTGATTATATTGGCTGGGTGGTTGAATAGAGTTGAAAACTTTAAAGTCTAACTAATAAAATAGAACATTAAGATATGTATTTGACTAGAAGAATAAAAACGTCACAGTACTATAATGGTGCTTTCACACCGAGGTCTGGTTCAAACAAAGCTGTTTTCCCGCTAAGTGCGGTTCTTTTGGGCTGGAAGCTGTTCATTGAACTCTGGTTGGACCGAGCAACCGAACCAAGACCACTTGAATAAGGCTCAGTGTACTTAGTCCATTAAAAAGTGTGTGACAGCAATACCAACCACAAAATACCTGAATCATCACCGTACAAGATCCATTTTTGTCCTGTCATAACATATGGTTGACTCCTAATATTGCTTATCATCCGTTATTTCTTCATGAGCTCTTTGAGACACCAAAGAACATAAATAAACACATCAGAAGCATCTAAGTACTGCCTAAACAGATTTTGAAACAGATGATGCAGGATGACAATCACCAAAAGTCCAATCCAAGAGATACCCGTCAACCTTTTCAGTCTAACTTCATGTCTATTCTTTCCCCGTTGGTCCGGACCAAGAGGCATATTTTACAGTTACCAAACGATGGAATTATAATTTTTGGATCCGTCATGGAGTTTAAATAAACTTTTTCCCACAAACTGCTATTGGGAAACACATCTGTAAATCAATTTCCCAGTATAAACACATAAATAGCCCTTATCATAAGGTCCTAAGTGGTAAATAATAACCCAAGCCAGATTATTTTCCTTTCTCTCCAGACAACTTTCTAGTGCTGCTAGGGGCCTGATTGGTGTTGGGAGCTTGGCAGCTTTTGTGACAGTTGTGCTTTGACTTTTGTAGGAAAGATGGATCCAACAGACTAATAAAGATCTTCCATCATGAGGGGAAGTACGGCTTTTCTGAGCCACTGGCCTTTACCTCTGTGGTGAACCTGATCCAGTATTTCCAGAATAAGTCTCTGGCCCAGTACAACTCTAAACTGGACACACAGCTACTCTATCCCATAACCCGATACCAGCAGGTGGGTGTATGCGGCCTTGAGCTCTCAATGTGTGCCTTCTTATATTACAACTATATCATAACTGAATATAATAGTTGCGTTTATTGTAGAGGTTTATTGTTATTGTTGTGATTTTATTTGAAACTATCTGGGCAGCATGATTTTGGCAGCATCAGCGCTAGTAAAAGGGATCATATATGATGAGTTGATTTCAAGGATGCTTTTAATTGTCTATATGTTTGTAATATGCCCTAAATCTTCTGTCATGTTCGGATCAGATTAAATTAATCATAGGTGCTTTACAAATTAACCTGGTCCTTAATATCTTTCAATATCTTCTGGTATCTTTCTAAATATCTTAATCTATCTAAACATTCTCGTCTGTAGCAGCAGATTGCGATTGACGTTGACATTGATGCAGTTGGAGAACAGCTGAGGATATTTCAGGATCAATACAAAGAGAAGAGCAAAGAGTATGATCGTCTGTTTGAGAAGTTTAACCAAACCTCTCAGGTACAACAGTAATCATTGAGACTTAATTTGACTCAATAAATCAGTTGTTTTATTGGTTAAAAGCAAAAATCTAAACATTTTACTTCTAAATGCTTTGCACAACTGGGAATGACTGTCAGGCCTTGAACGTGAAAGTAAAGATGTGTTGCCTTTCCTCCTCAGGAGCTGCAGAGCAAGCGGACAGCCATCGAGGCTTTCAATGAAATCATTCGTATCTTTGAGGAGGAGTGTGAAACACAAGAACGCTACAGCAAAGAATACATCGACATGTTCCTCACATTAGACAGCAGTACACAGTCAGACAAGTATGCCACCAACCCTTATTTCCCATGTTGTGTCTTATGTTTGACTTATTTTCTGAAGGCAACATCTAAATGAATAAGGTACTCACCGCTGGCCACGCCCACAGCAAACCAGCAGACTCTGGATTATTGACTGAAGTTGTTCAATCTCTTCTTCCTCCTCTTCCTCCTCCTTCTCCTAGGATTCAAAACAATTCAGATGAGCTGCAGTCGAGGGTGGAGGAGATCCACAACAGCAAAAAGAAGTTGGAGGAGGAGCTGAGGAGGAAGGCGTTGGCTCACATGGAGGTCGACAAGAAAATGGACAGCCTGAAGCCCGACCTAGTGCAGCTGAGGAAGCTCAGAGATCAATACCTGCTGTAAATGAAACTCTTCGCCACCTCATGTTCCAGATTGTTGTATGTTGTCAAAACAGTGGAGGCAGGTCTGAGCTGGGGCCGTCAATAAGTATTCTAAATTTGAATATTTATTTGAATAGTAAAAAAAAAAAAGAATAACAGAAATTTGAGTATGGAAATTAATATTAGAATGTTTTTATGTTGTGATATTTACTGGAAATTACAAATAATATAGCCAACAGCTAGTAGGATTCTTTCATGCGATCTCCCTTTAGCCAGCTGACACCGTATCAAGGTTTTTGTAGTATCATGCTGATGCCTCATGCCAACCTCTCTAAAGTGCAGCTCAAAATGGTGCGCTGACGAGTGCAGCATCACTTACAGCCAGTTTGGACACGATGCCACGAACGTAAAGCTAAAAAAATAGGTATTTGATAGCTTGAACCTATCCATTTAAAAAAAGAAAAATGATTCAACAGATTAATAGAGATGTGATATCTAGAGCCTTTTTTCATTTAATTATGTCAATATAATTACAAGAAAAGCACAAACAAGGCAGAAAGTGTGCAGATGCACTGCCGAGCCAGAGGGGCAGCAACGTAAAGATTAAAGTATTGTCATAAAATAGATTAAATAAATTAAGCGTTTGTGATAGTGACCCCACTCTCTTGGATGTACTGTGGCAAGCAGGTGTATCTCCTACCATCTGCATAGCAGGTGACCCCACATGAGGTCCCTAACCCCAGAGCATATCATGACTCTTAATTAGACTCTAGTAATTAGCATCAGATGAAATCCATCTGATATATGATTGATTTTAGTTTAGTTCAAAACAGTCGGTCACATACCAGTTACACAGTTGAGTTGTAAACATAGAAAAACTAATCAGCTGTTCTCATTCATGTTGCCACAGCTGTGAATGTCCAGTATGCTCAGCACAATGCTGCCTGATGGGAAGACTTTGTCTTTCTAGCTGACACTTTCAGTTTTTAGTAAATTAAAATGAGCAGATGGGTCCCGTTGATGTTTTGTGAATGAGAAACTTTGCAACAAATAAAGCAAAGCTCAAGGTGTGCTGTTATTATGCATTAACAAAACTCTTAAGGTTTTCTTCGTAAAAGTGCCCCTATATCACACAAGTCTGCTGTGGCAGTGTATAATGCAACTGCTGAATATTCAAAAACTATAATGGACATTGATATTATTTACATAACTTTTCTATCTTGTTAGAACAATCTTCTGTATCTACATATGGCTACTTTGTTTTACTGTGTTTCTCTGTGTTTCAGCTGGCTCACCCAGCAAGGCACTAGACCGAGCCAGATAAATGATTGGCTCGGTATCAGGAATGAAGAAGAAGAGTGAGTATCTTCATTTAACTTGGTCAACTGAGCCATATATTTGTGTATTATTAAAACATAAAATTGTAAAATGTATTCAGATCATATATTTTACTATTTCAACCCAATGCTTTAAAACATATACTTCCTTCCTAATCCAACCTTTCCACCTCTCCATCATCCTGTAGCCCGTACACTCTAGCAGAAGACAGCGACCAGGAGGAGAGGAGCTGGTACGTTGGCGGTATGAGGCGAAAGGAGGCAGAAGAGCTGCTAAGAGGGAGGAGGGACGGGACCTTCCTGATCAGAGACAGCCAGACTCAGAGAGGCTCCTTTGCCTGCTCCGTTGTGTGAGTACCATCAGATTTGCATCTTTCAGGCATGTATAAATCATAGCATTGTGCTTCTCTAATCCTAATGCATCATACATACATAACCTATCCTGTGTTGGACATAGAGATATAACCCCCCCTAAAACATTCATATAATAATTATTATAGTTATAATTATTGAATGTTTTGTCTCATGCAGTGTGGACGGGGATGTGAAGCATTGTGTGATCCACAGAACATCCACAGGGTTCGGCTTTACCGAGCCCTTCAACCAGTACCCATCGCTAAGAGAGCTGGTCCTCCACTATCGACACACATCCCTGATCCAACACAACCAGCAGCTGAATGTAACCCTGGCCTGGCCGGCTCTCAGCCAGCAGTCCAGCTGAGAAACACCAGCATGCCACCCTGATGGCACTTTCCCAAAGCTTCACTATTTCCACCACAGATACACCAACATGGACCCTGTTACCAGCTCTGACAAAGTACCGGTTCGTGTTGTCACCGTGCTTCACCAGAAATGGTTTCAGTGCTCAGATCACAAACAAATCCCACACTGGTAAGATGTCACAGCAAACAAAAAAACATTACTGAACAACAGTCACTCAAATGCTTTGCTAAGTCACGTGGAAGAGATTTTGAAGAGCTTTTCTCCTGTAGTTGAGGCTGATTAGTTGATTGTCAGCTTTGTTCGTTAAACACAACGGTTGCATATTGACTTCAGCTCTGAGCTAAGCTAGCCAATTTATTTTTTAAAGCTATTATTCCTAATACTGAGAAATCCCATTTGCTCGCCATCTGCACATACAGCTTGGAAAAAAACACAATTGGGATTAAGTACTTAGCTGAATTCAACATTGAACTATAATCTTTGTGGCAGTACTAAAGTAGTACTTGAATACTGCCTCCAGGTGATCACAGTACTGTCAGCCAGTTCCCCAAACTGGTGCTGCTACCCAAATTAAAGTATCAAAGTTAAAAACTCTTGACAGTGCTGTGGTTTATAGTTGCAATATAAGTGTACCACAGGATACTACGCTGCAGCTGTCAGAATACTGATACTACACGTTCTACAAGTAGAACAATCAAAGCAGACAGGTATAATTTGGCTTGCTCTTTTCAAATATAAAAATCATGGTATGTTTAATGTATCTAAGTTATCCACTAATTCAGACACTAAATATTTATGTTTTCTTCTGAAAGTAAAGCACAAGAAATCTTAAATACTTAAAAAAAGCAAATATATAGTTTCATATAGAAGTTAAGTCATGGTGTGCATCAGCCAGCATCCCTCCACAATACATATCTTAAATCATTTTAATCAGTGCAGATGCAGTGTTTAAGGTGCTTCTTGGAAACTGAGCTCAGGATGGGACTCTGCACTACCATGTTCATGTGCATTATGGGTAGTGTAATATAGAAACTGAGGTGACACACAAGCACTTTATCCAAACAAGACAACCAGAACACACATAAGCACAGAAATGAGAGTTGGAGATTTGGAGACACTCATTTCACATATTGATGTTGCTGGTTGGAAAAAAACGTTTTTATTTAAGTGGAATATAAAAGTTATTTTCTTATTATCATCTTCATTTTACACTTTTCCACAATATTCTCTAGACATTACAAATAGATTAAAAAAAAGCTGTGCATGGGGGACCTCTGTTGTGTATTTATACTTTATATCCCCTATATGTACAATGTTTTTTTTTTGTCATTATAGCAATTCAATTATTAGCAGATTAAGATTTTTGTTCAGACGAGACAATCAAGCTTAAATTCTTGTAATCTGTAAATGTGTCTGTTTAACCCTTTTAAGTGTTAGTTATAATATATGAGCGGGTATTAACTGTGAAGCAGCAGACATGATGCACAGGTATATAATGAAAGCATTTCTGTGTGTGGTTTGAATACCAACCCAATAAGCAGTTACTTCCAGATATGGGAGATCTGCTGCTTCAGATTAACCTTTGATTAATGAGACAGCTGTATTTAAAGTTCTATATTTTTTTCTGAAGATTTAGCTGAAGTTGGTGATCCAGGAGCTTTGATACGTCTCTGGATGTGGTGGAGATTTCGGGTTGAAAAGTGCTCTTAAGTGTTCCTGTTGCAGCCATCTTGATTTATTTATGTTACTCTCAGGAGATGTCTTGTCCCCTACATGAGTACGATGTTGGGTGTAAACAGCAGTGTTCTGATGAACCAAACACTGAGGTTGTGTCTAACTGGATACAAGGCTACAATAGCACAAATACCCTTACCCTCAAGGAGAGTATTATTATTTAAGGTAATTATTATCCGTATCATATTTAAATAATTATATTTAATAGGGATGGGTATCGGTACTCATTACCTTTATAAAAGGTATCGATGACACCTGCTATTGATCCTTTTTATGCCCAGATCTAGAAATAATATTATTAGTTTTGCTCACAGCCAATCCACAACGAGCGTTCTTCTATTTAATGCAACGTGTGATTGGCCCGTTACTACAGCAGCTACAACCTATACTGCCGAACAGTTTTTACCTGGAGGAGAACTGAAACCCTGCAGGCCGTTACCCTTACACAACGAAGTGGTGTTGGCACTTTAGGTTGAGCGGCGTTATCAGCGGTAAACGCTGTATGAGCGATGTTCAGTGCTACATCTGTTAGCTAGCAGTAGGACATACACATCGCTTCAGTTCCTGTGATGGGTATTAAATGTAGTACTCTGTTGGTATCTGTATCACATAGAGGGTACTGGGATTTGGTACTGGTCCAGTAATTTATTAAACAATACCCAGCCCTAGTATTCAACTGTTTTGTAAAAGTGATTGTCAAATAAACCTTATTCCCACTGCAGTATATAGACACTAGTAACTAGCTAAAAATGTATGATTGAAGCTGTGGATCAAATAAAGTATATTACAATCACGTTTGACAAAATTACATTGACATTCACTTGTTTGATTAATGTTGGAATACAGCAGCAGATATATGTGAATACTTAAAGGGAGTTGTTAACATTTCAGGCCTATCCTGGCCCAGAGTTAAGTAACTCTTTGATAGTGCACTGTGTGTGGCGCTTACACTGAGTTACAGTGAATCATTTGAACTATTTTTATAAGTGAACATACAGTAGTTATTAACAGTGACATTGTTAGTTTTGGGTGCCCATTAATGTATTTTCTTTCCTGTTTATTGATTACTTTGAATGCACTTCTCTTTGAGTTGTAACAAGTCAAACGCTTGATACAAGTTGCACATTTGAAAGTTCTCAATTTTATCCGACTGTTTATTTCCATGAAGGGAGTTGAAAAAAATGTTTGTCCAATTCCTACTTTGTGGCACTTAAAAGGTGTAAATGTTTGATTTTGCATGCCATAATGTGTACCAGATTACATTGTAATGATATGCATTTACAACTTATATTATGGACATAATGGCTGGGTACTGTTTTCATACCGGTTCAGGTACTATAAATTCAACACCAGCTATAGAAGATATGTTTTGTTACCTTTATTTGATGGGTTAGCCGTATTCTGTTTGTTTTTTTGGCTTTGTTTCCATTATTTGTCCTAAGCACTGTAGTTTTCCTTAAATGCGCCTCTCTGAGATCACCTGTCAGTCATACAGGATGAGTGATTATTGTCAAAGCAAATGGAAAAGCTTTCGTGTTGAGTGCGGTCTGTTGTGCTTGTGATCACATGAATCTGTGTTGCACAGTGGTAAAATGTGAGGCGCCACATTGCACAGGTTGTGGACAGAGTAGACGAGATGGCAGAGCAAGCAGGACTTCTAACCTGTGTTGTTACTCTGTACAGTAAAGAAGCACATTTTGAAATGTTCGTCAACTGTTTATGCTGCTTTGTAATACTCGGTGCTTTTGGGCATGCAGTAGCGTACTCCAGTGTAGAAATAGGGGCTCGGGTCAAATAGTCAAAGACTTAGGAAAAGACAACCGCGGTGCTAAGAGCAACTGTTACTGTTGATGTTACCGACGTGGGTCTATACTGGTCTACAATGTTCCAAAGATGGACTAAAAGCACATCTTTGATACTTTGACATGTCCATTCTTACACTGTTGTTTCATGCAAGCTCTATAAAGAGAGAGAGAGAGAGAGAGAGAGAGAGAGAGAGAGAGAGAGAGAGAAAATGGGAGTGTGTATGGTTTAGACTTGTCTGTGAATAATAGTTGCAACTCCTCTAGATGTTGTATCTTGTATGGCCACCTGCTGATGAAAGCAAAGTGGGTTAGCTATGAAGGTTTAACAACTTTAGGTGGACTGACCAGCTTTTCTCCTCATTTTAGGGACAAACTGCTCCTTGACAAGCTGGTGAAAAATAGCCCTTAATTACCAAAGTTGAAATTGAAATATAAAAGCATTATACGTTAAAAGTCATAAAAGTGAAATAAAACCAGTCACGTTGAGAATGGTTGCTCACACTCCTGTCTTCTCATATTTATCAACATGAATCCCAATTAGTATGATTGCGTTTCTTGTCATGTTGATTGTTATAGTGCTTCACTTTAAATATTTGTGCTGCAAGGAATTGTGGGATGACAGTATCTCCTATTATTTTGTGGGCCAGTGTTCCCTTTGCTAATAGGAGATAAGAATTGAAGCATATAAGCACCTTTCATCAACACTATAGAATTCCACCAGCTCTTATAATGACTGCAACTTTGATACTTCCGGGTCATTTCACTCAAATTAGGAACTTTCCAAAGAAATAAAGACTTTTGGACCACAGCCTAAAACTATGAAACAGTGGTGTAGTCTTAAATGAAAAACTAAAGTTAAGGGACATATGGCTCACAGCTGCAATCATCAGTCGATTGAGCGTTCATCTTCAACATGAATTCCTTGCCTTACAGGATCTTCTTTTTCATCTTATAGAGACTTGTTATACAGTAAACATGGATTGATGCACCTACATTACTGTTATTACGTAAGGCATGTTGGGTGCACATCTGGCATGAGAAATATGTCCCATGTCATTTAGGATATGTCCTTTACTTTTTAGCAAACTCAAGTGTTTAATTTAAGTCCATACCTTAAAATATAAATGTATTTAATATTGTGAATTATAAGAAAATAAACGTGTGCACAAACAAACAACATAGACAACACCAGTTCTCTGAGGGGTTTAGATTTAAAGCAGAGAGTTGGCACTCAAGTACCTCATGCGAGGTGGAGATACTATGATCTTCATGTACATCCGCTCTGTTGCTGAAGCAGATGGTGGTGCTAAATATGGACAAGTTGCGGATGAGATTGATATGTTGTAGCACTGGAAAGCACTGATATGAGCTGACCACTGAGTAGTATTTAGTTCTGTTAATTCAGACATCTGTTTTGCAGGCTAACTGTATATGCAAACGTTGGTATTTTTCTCTTGTCACTGTCTCACTACTTAATTGTTTTATCGTTGTGCAAAAAAAATGGAATACAGAGATAACAAAAACATATTTCACAAAGATTATTGCTTTGTATGAGAACAATTGGGGTCTCATATCATAAAATGTGTCATGATGTGCTTTCAGCTCCAATCATAGTGAAGTTTTTCCAACTAATGATTCATAACTTACTATTACCTAATGCTTTACCAACCATTACCTAGATACAGTTGCTGTTGTATACTGAAATATACACAGTTATAAAGAATGATGAAAGAAAATCATCTTACAAGCAGATTCAAATTATGACGAATTATGACAACCTTTCAACAACCATAAACCGACAATAAACATTGCCCTTATGTCAATGTTTGACAAAAATGTATAATATAATAACACAGATTACAATAACATATTTCTGTCTTCTTCATTTTAATAGTACATGCTCCATAAAACCTCTGACCAAGGAGGATTAAAATCAACAAGATCCTGCGCAAGTAGTGTGCCACTTGGAGAGGCAGAGAGGCAGAGTACTGTGTGAAAGCCCGGATATGGATGGGCATGCACAATGTTGGATTAGAATACTGCAGAATAGGGGTTGCTGCTTGTGTCAGACCAAAAACTAAAATCAGCTCTTTTTATTATTATTTACATTTAACTATGACGCCAATCTTTCTTACAACCTTAATGAAGTAGTTTTACTGGCCTAAGTTTAATCATTCTATTTGGCCTGCCACAGATCTTGCAGGAACAATGTATCAACAATTGTCTGCAATAAATATCACATATAAGAAGTTTGCAGAATTGGCCAAGATACATGTTGTGTGTGAAGAACAGGTTATTATACCGAAATGTCTGTGTTCAGGGTTTTAGAGTTGAGTAAAGGAACCGGTTATGTGCTGAATAAGAGGGTATACAGTATATGTACAGTATAAGAGCTATAGGTGGGTTTAGTCATTGCGTTGGAGACAGATTAGGTTTAGTAAGTAGAGGGATGGTTATGTTCATTCAGGGTTTGGTGTGGTTGTGGGTTGAGAGGAAGGAGGCTGTTTAGTAACTGATATTTGCATTCACACGTGCGCTGCTCCGTCAACTTTCTTGCATGCCATAAACATTGTAGCTTATGTAACATTTGTTACACAAACCACGACATTTTAGGAGATAGGATTGTTTTCCATCCCGGCCTGAGTTAAATAGATCATTCTTTATCAGCGTTTTTAATGGTTAAAATCTCTGCATTTGATATGTAGAGAGGTTTATTTCACTTTGGCTGTGTATATGATGAAATACCTCTACTGGTCTCTGCATCACTTTCAGCATAATACTTGATGTTTCTGTAACTCTGACTTTTATTTTTTTTCATTGTGGCTGTATGGACTTGTTTTTCTGCTTTAATTTAAAGAATTTAGCTGCCCTTTGTTAATATTGCTGTATGAAATACTGTTCATGTAACTGCTTATTTAATGTATTGGTTATGAAATTACATTCAGCATTTTTGAAATAGCTTGTGTTTCATTCAGGAGTCATAGCTGAAAAAAAAGATGGTTTCAAACATTTTTGTTGGTGTTTACCCACTTCAGAACATCATTGTTCATGTATACACTTTTAGATCCCCAAATAAATTTGAGATTATGGATTAATGAATTGTTGTGAGTATTATTTGATAACCTGAGGATTTTAAGACTTGAGATGTTAGGGGTGTTGTTGAATCAAAACTACAAGCCTTGATTTACAAAGTATAAAGTAAACATGATAAATGCCATTTACATTTAATGCATTTTGAGGAAAACCCAACAAAGACTTCAGACATCATGAACTGCACCACCGTAACACATACTGTGGATTTACAAAATCTAGCCGATTTACGAAAAGAGGACGGCACAATAGTGTTCAACCTGCAAGCCTTGAAGCTGATTGACAAAAACAAGTAAATAGATTCAATGACAATTACCTCTCATTTAGCCCTGATATGTTTCAGCAAAGTGCTGTCACATTTGTAAATGTACACCATTTCAAGCCTTTTAGAGCCTCTCGCACTTAACCATTTGACAGGTGACGTCAGTTAAGTGCCTCAGGGGACTCACATTGGGATTGGGCATTGGGCCAATGCCTTTTTCATTAAAACTACACTATTTACTATTTAATTGTTCTGCACGTATGTGACCACCAGGAGACGATTCACCATAATAGTATCAGTGCGTACTTTGTGTTGTGGCATCATCACCATTGCCAGGTGTTACACTCTTAAAATATCATGTTTTTGTTATGTATTATCCTGCATATTTGCCACTAAATACTGAGACGTCATTCTCCACGATTAAACTGCTCTAACGGACCCTAATGTTGAACAACCAGATATTATTTGTTGTCGTTTTCCACCTATTTATGGAGCCAGAAGTGGGAGCTTTCCGAGGATCCCTGAAGGCAGCAGAAATCAGTCTCACCTGGAGTTAATCAGATGATGATGAGGCTGGTTGGGCGGCCCTAGTCGTCTCTCCTCGGTCACTGTGCGGACTCCTGCTCTCAACCATGGAGCTGTCAGGACTGTTGGCTGTGTTTCTTCTCTTCGGCACCGTTTGGAGAAGCTCCGGAACGGCGCACCCTAAACCAGCCTGCCGCTACCCGCCGTCTCAGTGGTGTCGGTCCCTGGAGATCGCCATAGCCTGCAATGTGAGTAGAATAAACATATATTCACAGGGGTCTATTTGTTCAACCTCGTGCAGGGGCACTGCAGAAAATGCATAGAAATGCACATTAAAAGTAAACACAAACAAAATATGATTTGATAATGATGTGGTATAAATAAATGCTTAATATAACTTTCCTTTTAGTGTGAGGTACTTCACTCATTTAATATGTTAAGAAATATTAAGTGTTTTATTCAGCTGTATTCTCATCTTTTGGTTGAATCCCAGGCCTTTTGAGTTTACGAGGGATAATTTACAGCAGTCATCTCATGCACTTATTCAATATTTAATACAGTTCTTTAGTTGTATATGCGGAAAGAGTAAATACTCTGAAAACTGATTATTTAACACAGATAACGAGAACCACATTATTGATATTATTGTTGAGTGTCATTGTTCCAAACATGAGAGAACCCCTTGTCTGTGTTTTAAATGAGAGTCATGCTTCAGAAATTGAACACCAGTGGTTCTTCATGTGACCATCGGAGCAGCTCTTCAAATCAAACTGACCCTTAATCAGTTTAAAGTTGAGAGCAGAAGCTGCAGGCTCCGTGTATAAAATGCCCATTGGCAGTGATGAATCTAAGCAGCATTTACATGTTTTAACGTGTATTCTCTTTCCCTTGGACAAATCGTGTCCAATCTTAATTGCACTCCTGTATGACATAACGTACTAAAACACATGTCTAGTGTATTAAATTTGTTTCATGGTTTTTTGCTTTCTTGAGAAACACATATGAGATGATGCTTCATAGATCTTTGCTCGCCACAACCTGTCTCTCTTTTATGAAAGTATACTTGAACACATTTAATTTGACACGTCAGAAACAAAATTTACTGTCTTTTTTTCTTTTCTTCTCATTTCCTCATGTAGGTTCAGAAACAGTGTATGGAGATGAATGCTACCAGAACAAACCAGGCTGTTCCTCCAGTATCTGTCATTCTCTACTATGAGAGTTTGTGTCCGGACTGCAGAGTCTTCATCACCCAGCAGCTCTTCCCCACATGGACGATGCTGCAGGACATCATGACTGTCACTCTGGTCCCCTACGGGAACGCAAAGGTACACTGACCCACGTCCTCTGTTGATAGATGCATATATATATCATCTTGTGTCAACTAAAAGTCAACACGTTTCTTGTAGGAAATGCCATCACCAAATTCTCCCTTCACCTGTCAGCACGGAGAGCCTGAATGCAGAGGAAACATGATTGAGGTTTGAACCGTTCTTCACCATCGCTGTAGCTCTTCTCACATTTTAACTAACACAACATCATGACAATAGTCATGATCATAATGCTTGATCTGTTCCTCAGGCCTGTATCATCCATTTAACGGGACACTCAGCATTTCAGATCATCTACTGCATGGAGTCGTCTGTAAACGTTCTCAATGCTGCCGAGCCTGTGAGTACCTACAGAATAAACTGGAGCCTTTCTCTTTTTTACACAAGAGACGGGCTGTCGGATGTTCAGGCAAGTTTTAACAAACGTCCTATTTTATTCAAATATAAAACAAACTATTTCCATTTAAAAAAAAAAAAAGCATTTCCATCTACAGCTTTGCAAAACTGACCTACTGTACAATAATCAGAGATCGGCTCTACAAAATCTAAATTGGCAATAAATCTACAAAAGTAATCAAGATGCGTCCTGAATACAGATGTGTCTTAAAGAAGCTGAATCCACTAAAAGTGTTGCAACAAACACTTTCCATTTAGCCTCTCTGCTTCACTCCAGGATTTCCAGTCAAAGCTCCTAAAGGGATTTCATGCAGTACAGACTTCACTGTATACTTTTTGATATGACTCCAATCACCTGGTCAGATTGTAATTACTTGGAAATTGGAATAACATTTCTTAAAATCCTTAAAGAAATTTGATAAAATACAAGAAGCAATCCTTAAATTATATTTCTTCAGGACCATAGTTTAAAATGTACAAAACATGAGACCAAAGAGATGAAAATCATCAATACATACATGTCTATGCTACAGTATTGTTGACGTCTGTAGGGATATAAAAGGCCGGTGCTTTAATGACTGTTGATGACGATGCTCTGTCTCAGTGTCTCCAGCTGTTTGCTCCCTCCGTCTCCTGGTCGAGCGTCGACTCCTGTCTGAAGGGAGGTCTGGGAAACCAGCTGATGCACGCCAACGCTGTCATGACCAGAGCGCTGCACCCCGCACACACACACGTCCCCTGGGTCACCTTCAATGGGGTAAAACACGCTGGACTTGTATGATTTTGTTATGCTAAAGTGTTACAAAGACTTAAAGTAATACAAAGTTCTCGCTTCTATTTTTTCTTAACTGAAGAGGCCTAATTACACCTTTTTAACTAATTTATAATCAAAACATTGTAGTTGCCACCTGAATATGAAGTCTGAGCTGCACAGATTATAATGTTTGTCTGACACTGGTTTGCTGTTCAAATTCTGACTAATCAGAGTAGAACTGTTATTATGGGAAACATTGTAGAGATCAATATTTTATGTTCCATATCACTGAATATTTAACCTAATTATAATCTAATTTTAGTGAGTTGGAGATGAGCGAGTGCAGGTTGAAATAAGAAGGAACTGGTCAAAAGATGTCAAATGATACTCATATTCATGGAGATGTAGTTTTGGACTAAACTGACGCTGCTTGTGTATCTGTAGTCAAGAGCTGCTGAAGCTTTGAACAATTCACAACGAAAGAGGACTAAACGTATCTGAAGGATCATAAACTGTTTCTGTGTTTCAGGAATACACAGAGGAGACTCAGGACAAGGCGATGTCGTCTCTTTTCCACTTAGTTTGCCAACTCTACAAGGTGAGGACTGTTTTTGCTTGTTACTGGGACTCTAATTTGAGATATTAGTTCTGGTAGAAATGAATCTAATACTTTGGGAAATCTTCTCCCAAGGTAAAAGTTAAAAATGAAGCCTGAGGGGAAATTATAAAATTTTCATCACTAAATTGCAGATTTGTATCTATATGTTTGACAGTTATTAACCTGTTTGTCAGTTGTGTACTATAACGGGCCTGAAACTGTGTTTTCAGGGGGTGAAGCCTCCAGTCTGTAGTGGAGCTGCCGTCAGACTGAACAGAAGATTCTGCTGAAAACAACATGCATCATGTACCAAATAACACCATCAACATCATGTAAACATTTTTTGTTTGATAACAATGTGGGTGTGAGATCATAGCGTTTTTGTGCCTCTTTAAAATCAGATTTGAAAGTGGAATAAATCTGTCTTGTCCTAAATATACTGTGGTTTTTGACTGACTTATTCCCGTTTTGAAGAAAAAACAAACAACCAGCCGGAATGAATTTCCATATTATTTATTGGCATTTTCTACTTGAACCTCCCAGAGTCTTTTGGCTTACAATGAGAAACCAAAATATAGTTATTATCTTTGACAAAAACATTGGAGTGGCGCATGTTATAATAAACACACTTTATTTTTAGGCTCCAGAACATAAAATCAAATGTCCTAATTTACAGTACTTTGTCTCGACAGACACGTTTGAAGAATAAATATCTTTATAGAAGTTTGCACGACACAGACTGAGAAGACATAGACTGCATGAACATTAATGGCGGCTCTATCAGTGCAACACACTAAGGAGAGCAGGGGCGCTCCTGCTGCTCAATACATTAACACTGTATGGCACTGATGGCTTCCTGTAAAGAGCCACTGCTGTGTTTTCACATGCTGACGTAACGCCTTTGATCACTGAGCTACAAACTACATTCAGAGGACTTCAATGTTTCAAATCTACATGATGATGCCATAATGATGGTTCGTCCCATAAATGGGACGTTTTCTTGCTACAAAATGGAAACATTTCATAATAAAGGTATGGCCTTTCATCACTTCCTGTGTATTCTGGAATCTAACTGAGCTTCTTTATCTGATGCAGTCAAAGTTCTAACTATTTGTGGAAGTTTATATTGCACACACTTAAATATTTAGAGACATTTGGTAACGAGATCTAAAGCTTGGAAAGAGTTTAATGGATGATTACAGAGCAACCTTCTACTTTTTGTAAGAAGCCCAATTTGGGACAAAAGTTAAAAATGAGCTATAAAATCAGTTTCAATTGAGTACTAAAAATACTTTTCAGAAAGATGCCAATAGTTTAAATAAAAGCTACAATGCCATCCTGACTACTCAATATGTATTTCATGTTTATTGTCGGGGTGACTAAAGAAAAGGCCACAAGGGTCAGAAAATATAAAGCTGTCATCTGTTTTCATGGCAATCTGCCCACTAGATTTTAACATTTCTTGTGCAAGTATAAACCTTGGCCTCTTGATGGCGCTCTAGGCAAAGTCTGAACAACCAAAACATTTGATCCACAGTAAATTTCTGATGAGATTTACATGGCATTTTCATCGTGGACTTTTGAGGGACTTTGCTAAATGAAATGATTAATCAGGAAAACAAACTTGACATTTCCTACATGTAGCTTAATTTCTAATTTTTTCAAGGAAAAAGCACTAAGTGTGTATAAGGACAGATGCAGAATATTGCTTCGTCTATATGTATTCTCAATCTTTGAGATTCACGTTTTTTTAAGGCTGAGAAATTAGCCGTTTTCTTGCTTTAATTTCAAACGATGCCGTGAGGCTCGACGTGTTAAAAACAGCATAATGGTTCTCTTGCGCTAAGCTCCAACCGCTTTTATCACATGTATGAAATGAAATACTGATAAACTTTTTTTTCTTCTACGACTGCCTGACCAGGAAGTGCCTGGTATCTTTGTGTAGTGCTCGTTTACTTCCTGGTCTTTCTACCTCAGTGACGGCGACAAACACTGCTCAAGACTGAACGTGGACTCTGAAGCTACACACATTCTCAAGTATCAGCTATCTGATTATGAAAGGGCTGAACAGACTGATCATGAGCTGCACAAAAACTAATAATCAGTCTCCTTTAAATACTGGAAATGCATTCGTAAAAACTGTCACTATAAAGTCATTGACTTCGATACAATCATCGGGTTAAAATCTCTAGTGTAAAAATGTACAGCATCGTAGGCTGGCAGGTGTTTGTGTGTTTTCAACACTTATGGCACACAGTAATCCCA
Source organism: Cottus gobio (assembly GCA_023566465.1). Lineage (NCBI taxonomy): Eukaryota > Metazoa > Chordata > Actinopteri > Perciformes > Cottidae > Cottus > Cottus gobio. Next base: position 14,141,716 of record CM042217.1, read on the forward strand.
GTCAAGCACAATCTTTCAGATAAGATCAGATGAGGGAACACAATCTGTTTAGTTTGATCCGATTCAGCAGTTTCTGACCTCTACAACAGATCCCATTGGCAGGGCAGGAAAGAAACACCATGGTGACTTATTCAGAGTTATAAGAGCATTTAAAATAAACACTTGGGTTAAAATGTTACTAATGCGTAACATGTTAAAACATATCAAACTGTTCTAGTAGTTGGAGGAACAATCAGGCTCAAATTCCTTATAGGTTTGAGCAAGGAAGTGTTTTTCTAGTTAACATGACCCAATTAGAGGGTGAATGTGGTGATATTCCATATTTTCCTTACCGTCAACAAAGCCCATGAAAAGACATGAAAACCCACAATGACCTGATCCAACGAACAAGTATTTCTGTGAAGCAGCTAATTCCTCAGAGTTTTAGACCTCCTTTGTACATCCACCCATCCATTATCTGAACCGCTTATCCTCTTTAGGGTCGCGGGGCGCTGGAGCCGATCCCAGCTGTCACACCAGTGACACACACCAGTGAGCCACAATGTTGCACTGAGAGACGTATTCCTTCATTATGAACATGTCCAGTGTAGTTTGATTTGGGTCAATCCCACCTATACTGTCCTGCTGCTGTAAATACATAACTTAACACGTTAATCCACAATTGAATAGTTGAAAAGAGGTTTGTTTGATAAAACCTACAATTCCCTTTTTAGAAGGAACATAAATAATTAATCTATTTGATCTAAAAGATGTTCATCCTCTGAGGAAACAAATGGTTTTGGGGCTGAGAGCCAGAAGAGGGAAGTTGGAAAGTATTGAGTGATGCAGTAAAAGCTTTTCATGGAATTTGTTTTCAACCAGAACAATATATAATAACACCAGAAATATCCTTACAGGTTTTACCCAGTAGAACACAATGAAATCGCATCACAACAGCACAAAGCTTCTGTGCTGCTGTCAGGCATAGGTCATAAAGTGTTGTTAACACATGTTTTGCCCACATCATATGACTCTAGAGGTTCAGACATTCAGAAAGGCGTATACTATATCCCGGCTGGATGGTGTAACAGGGATCAGTTCAGAGAACATTGCAATTAAATATCACCAGTGAGTTTCCTGCTCTGCCTTCTGGTACCTCGAGCCAGACGTCCCGCACTGCGTCCGTGTGGTCAGGAGGCCGCCAGTGGACGAAGCCCTTAGTCTGACTGAATAGAAGAGCTGAAGGGCAGAGAGGGTAAAGTGCTACTGCGGACCGGAGGCACCCTGATAAAAAAAAACACTTTTCAAGCACATAAACACAAACAAGACCAGCAAACGTACAACATGGAAAGAACTGTTCAACACCCTTTGAAATCATCTCAAGTAAAAAATTAAATAAAAGAAGCCCAAACTAATTATACAGGTGGTGTCTCTTGTATTTTAAACACGTGAGACTGGGGCACAGTCTGCTTCAGTGTTTAATTGCCGTGGTGCTACAAGCTGGTTTACATACATAATCTTTGATTGCTTCAGTTGCCAAATGTTCTATTAAAGGGCTTAATTAAATGTAAAGACACGCAGGTTTAACAAAAAGTCTCAATTGTCTCTAGTTTGGAGGTAAATCAAACATGAAAGACAGTTTGGGGTCGAAGGTCAGGTGAGGGTCACCCACTACATCCGTGCTACATTAGATTTATGTTTCTCTTCATACCCTGAGGTTTAGGTTTATCAATTTTCTCTCAACTACATCCTGTATTTGGTAAAATGATTCATCTCTCACATCATTCTCAAACAAAGAAATCATACTCACTTATTCCAACCGGACTCAGTAATTTCATAAAACAAAACTATGGTGCAAAAATAATAAGACCCTGTCAGACCACAGCGATCCTCATTCTCATGTCTGAATGTCATAAACAGTTATTTTGGAGGAAGACATTTCCTCTACCTTTTGTTCTTGTTAGAGTATCTCGCCTTGACTCCACTCTTATTCCCAGTTAAATTGCAGCAGTGTTTGTCAGGGACGTTCTAAACTCAAGCTACAGCAAAGCAGGACGGGACACAAAGGTCAATCAGGCACCCAAAGAGAGGCTGAAAGGATTCTTCTTGTTAAAATATAAAATAAAAACAGAGGGGAAACGTCCCTGTGTTCTCCAGAGCGGATGTCTCCAGTGTAAAGGGACTGTAGTGATTTTACAGACTTTATTAGTAAAGGCCTGCCCTGCCTCCGTCTCTCCATATTCAGCACTCGTGTCTGTCAGGCGGGGCAGGTTGTGCTGGTTGTTACGTGCCCATACGCAGGCACGCCACCCCGTCACCCTCCTGGCTCAGTTCCCTGTCCCTGTCGGCGCCCTCCCGACCCGGGGAGGCCAGCGTCCTGTGGGGGCTCCGCACCGACAAGGCAGCCAGATTCAGGGTCCGGGACGGGTGAGGCGAAGGGGGGCGGTACCTGCTGTTGCCGCGCGGGTCTGGGGACAAAGACGGAGAGGAGGAGTCCCGTTGCTGCTCCCCGCCCGACTGGGACTCCCCCTCTAAGGGGCTCTCCAGGTCAGACTCCACCTCCTCTTCATCCTCCTCTTCTTCCTCCAGAGTGAGTTCAAACTGGAACTTGTCCCCTCCTCCTGAAGAGACAGGCCCTCCTGCTCCCACAGCTCCTCCCCCTGGCATCACCTCCACATGGTGCTCCTCGGGGCTGGAGGGCGACGGGCTGCGGGGGATCATGCTCTGATACCACTCCCTGTTGTCCTCCAGCGTGTCCAGGATGTCCTGGGCGTCAGGGTGCACCAAGTCGGCCCATGTCTCCCACAGAGGGTGGACAACGTAGTCGATAAAGCCCACCTAGTCATAGAAATAATATGAATGATTCCAACAATGAACACACACATATGAAAGAAGTAAAATATGTAAAACAAAATAAAAAGGCAAACAGGTGGATAAAGCTTTTCTGGTGAAGACGAAGGAAACTAAGATGCTGTTCAGGGTTTCCAGAGGACAGTTTGGTCTTCAGGTAATGTACAAATGTGAAATTCTCCCTCTTGAGCCAGAGTTTGGTTTGTCCGTTCTGGGCTACTGTAGAAACATGGTAAACCGCTCTATGTAGATATTTCAGGTGATTATACATTCATAAAAACATAGTTATAAATATTATATCCCATTTTGGTCCATAAATTCCCCTACGTTCTTCACACCTCCTACAAACCATTTAATTAATATATTCAGGATGATTATGTGTGCTTACTTCTAGTCGTTCAGCGTGTAAATGATTGGCAAAAGAATAAAAAATATTGGGTTCACACTTGAGAAATTCACTAAAAACTAAGATGGACACAGAAATGTTTACTTTCAATCCGTAGATTACTAAAAATGTTGCCTTTTCTGCCTCTATGCTGTCTGTTGTTAACCTTGAGGTTGTAAAATCATCTAAACTCGTTAATAATTTAACACTATTATCCTACGTCCCTGTGTGTTTGTACCTGGTTCTTCTCTATGGAGGCGTTGTGTTTGTCACACATGGGACTGATCTCCATGCCTTTGTCCCGCTCTCGGTCTCCCTGGGTGAAGAACTCCACCATGATGCGGTCCGTCCACTGGCGGTAAAGCTCCAGCGGTTTGGTTGGGTTGCTCAGGTCGGCACAGTGGACCATGTTCTGCAGAACCTGGAGAACAGACGCTCATTCAGACTCTGCTGGTAGTCGACCCCGTTTTCAAAACCTCACCAACAAATGCTCAGAAAAAGCAGCAGTGATAACTTGAGAAATGTAACTAGCATTCATTTTATTTTATAAATATATATGTTAACCCAATCCTGACAAAACCCAGTATAGATTGGTTTAGCTCCCTACAGATGCAATGACCACTATGTGTCCAGCAGGCAGCAGCACTTTCACACTAACTCCACATACAAACAGTGTGTGTGTGTGTGTGTGTGTGTGTGTGTGTGTGTGTGTGTGTGTGTGTGTGTGTGTAAATGTGCTGCTGCTAATGTCTGAGATTTACTGCTTATTATTTATTGCTCGTTTTTAGTATTTTAGCAAAAAAAGTATTTAACGTTTCTGACTGTAGCCACAGATTAATGATCCATTTCTAAATCCTGACACAATTCCCTGATGCTGATAACATTTGTTCTCACCTGGATGCGGTCAGAGTAGTTGTCTAGCAGGAGGACTCCGAGACTCGTCACCTTCTTGGTCTCCACCATTGTCTTCATGTCCGCCAAGAAGTTCATGTGTTTGGACATATCTGTGGCAAGCACCTTATGAAGAGGTTTAACACATCGTCAGTCACTCATGTCTCTGTGACATGTGACCTTCATGTGACCTTCTTGTTTCTTATATTTCAAAAGACAACTGGTTCTGTAGGTGTTTAACAGTTATTGCTGAATGATTTAGGACATGTGTATATGCAATTATATACGTTGTCTCGCAGAGACTGCAAATTTGTGTGAGCCGAGTGACATTTTTTTTTTTTTTGCCCTTGCACATTTGTAAATGTAAATACCAGTACAAAGAGTTACTGATTGTGAAAAAGCAATGACACTGTTGTCTCTCAGTTTCACTGCAGCTGCCCTGCGTGACACATGGATGTAGTTTGACACAGCATGGCACAGGAACTCTGTCCACAGATTTTCCATTTGAAACATTTGCATTATTGACCAAAACTCCCATGAGAAACTCTTTTATTGGTCTATACAGTATCTATGCTTTTATGACATACAACATTTAAAACACACTATACGTAAGCTACAATAGCAAACATTAACAAATAGAAATCTTATCAAAGGAATTCACAAAACACACTGAAAGCCCACACTGTAAAGCAGCAGTACAGCACGGCTGTAAAGAATATCAAAGAGTCGTGTACAGAATGCAGCAGTCTCACCATGTCAATCACCATCTTTCGGAGAGAGTCTCTCTGTTTCTTGCTGAGGTTTTGGAAGATGTCACAGTTTTCTTCTTGCAGCAGTTTGAAGCCCACAGCGAGGTGGTGATTCTCCAGCACCGAGGCATCGTTGTACATCAGCGCCAGCTCTGAACCTGTGGTGGGTTGAAATGTGGGTTGAACTTGTTAAAATCGTGTAACAAAACCCCTCGAACAAAATTACAGTTCATTTGAATCAGTGCTAATGGGGGCCCTGTCTAAATAAGATCCTGTGCCATGCTGGCAATATGACCCAGACCAAGTTCAGGTTAAATGAAAAGAGTCAAGATATCACCTGATTACTAAGGAACACAGCAAACCAGACAAAGAGAAACCTACTGGTGTTTATCAGGAACTGGTTGGTGACTCCTGGGTGGTCAACATCATGGATGGCACTAGCAAACAGAACAGCCATGACCTCCAGGTCTGTGAACACCGACTGGGATGAAGAAGAGAAAACACATCAATTCAAAACGCTAGACGGATATTATATCGTAACCATGAACGACAGTAACAACAGCTTCCGTAGCTCACCTCTAAAGCGGGGGTGGACAGGAGGACGTGGATGGACTGCACCACATCAGCTGCATGAATGTTGTTGTGATAAGCTACGTCTGCGCGGTAGTGGTCCTCCAAGGTCATCATTAGGGTGATAAAGGTGTCATTTGGGATCTTAAAGGTTTTCAGAAGGTCGCGGTCCTGGAAGGGTGAGGAGGAAGAGGAGAGTGTCTGTGTCATCTACAAATCAGTGTTTCTCTTCTGTGGTTTTGATTCAAATAGCTGGGGACGTTGCCTAAAGTGTGTCTGCAACCAGCACAGTCTTACGTAATACAACTTGGTGGGTTACAGCGCAAAATACACTGCAGAAGCAGACAAACTTCAAAGTGTCAGTTACGTCCACTGCATTTATACCTATATCATGCGAAGACATTATTTATAACTTTGATAAACTATCTAATTTTCATAATCTTTCAGCAGACTTGCGCTGAGGGATCCTCCTACCTGGAAGATGGAGTACATGATCACCGTCAGAGGGCGGTTTCCTGAAAACTCTGCTATCTTGAATATGTCCAGACCCCAACGATCAATTTCCTCGACCTCCTGGAGAAGGAAAACAGGACATCTATCAGACATTGTGTGTCTTTGTTTGTGTGTTTGTGTGTATGAGTGAGTGAGTGCCCACCTTGGCCAGCAGGCTCTCGTGTGGTGTGCTGACTCCAAAGCGGGGGATGCGGGCGGGTGCTAAGCCGGGACTCTGTGTGACCTTTTTCACACCACTGATCTGTGACATTGGCCTCTTCTTCTTCTCCTTCTCCTTAGAAGGTGGAGACAGGATCTCCACGTCATGTTGTTTCTCTGCAATGTGTACAAACACAATTGAATGAAGTCATTTCAAATGCTCAGACTTAACATGATTGCTGTCCTTTGCCACACTGTCACATTTTCAATGGGATAGTATCAGATTCAGACTGATATCCTATCTACACAATTACTTCAACATGCATACAGTGAGTTTAAAGTTAAAGGACTGTTGATGTTCTTTAAAATCATATGACCACCTCTTTGTAGGAGGTGAGCTGGTTTTCATGCATGCTTGTTTAGAAATATCTGACTTTGCTTGTGCATACTAGTTATTAGTCACATTCAAAGTGTCTTTCTTTTCCTACTCTTTTCTTCTCCTCCCAGTAAAGACTGACACAGTGGACAAAGACTGTAAAGGTGTTTCTTGTCAGTGAAGACCTCTGAGCTCTGACTATAACTCTCTTCAAAGGGGACCTGTAGTAGCTGTAGTAATTTGTATTATTCAACGTGTCTAATCCTTCCAGTTCAATTAGTGCTTCAACCAACTATGGCTGCTTCCTCTATTACTGTAGCTATACTACTACTACTACAATTCTGCTACTATGTGTATCCATACTGCTGATATGACTACTACTATTATCCTGTCAGCATTTAATCGATCATGCACAATTACTGGTCCCTAAAGCTAAAGCTATCACTGCAAATATTATAACTAGTGACTGCACCTGCTGTCACTATATCCGATACTAGCAGGGGACAGCTTGTAGAAATGTGTGCATTACTGTACATCTGTCTCACAGCGTGTGTGATAACATGAAACCTGACACAATAGCACAGCCAGTATCAATAAATCACAAGCAATGAGACAACTATATGAGAAACTAGTCTATTTGTACATCCTTACAGCTGCGGTAAGAGGGTCAAACCTAAAGGAGATCTGTTCACAAGTGAAGACGACGTCACATACAGATCTTCCCCTGAATATACACATGTAAATGAATGAGTCACTTTCATTATATCAACACAACAATGTTATACAAAGAGGATAAGCATGCAATCGCGCTTCTTTTTTTGCATTTGTGAATGACTAGACTTTGCATCGCTCACACTCAATAAATGCCACGTAAAAATAGTAAAATAAACAGATTTAAATTCAAGCTAAATGGTATCTGTGTACAGTATTTAGACCCTGATGTGCAGCTACACCTGATGAACAAAGCTATATTATCGGAGCACAACAAGGTGTTTACGAACAGAACACCAGAAGTAGAAAGCTAAGGATGATGGGTAAAACCTGTCAGCTTCTCGGGAGCTCAGCATCGTCTTGAGCTTGATGACAAAGCGATTCTCATGTTTTTCCAAATGCGGGTTTGAAAAGGCTTCATCGCGTCTACAGGTTGGAGATGTATTTTCTAAAACACAGTGGAGCGCGTAATCCTTCAAGCAAAAGCGTGTAAACGATCAAAACAAGGTTTCCACCAAAAGTATCAACATAATCTCCACATGACACGATAATGTTGAAAATGACTCATCCGTTTGGGTACAAACCAAGGAAATAATGATCCCATTGTGACATCACAGACACCCGGCTTTACCTCAGGTCCACACATCCTCCTCAGTATTTCACATCCACGTTTCTTTTTTAATTAGCACGGCAGGAATGATATCCAGCTCTGTACACGCCACCATAAGGATGCAGAGAGACCTGAGTGGCAGCGTCACGCGTTGTGCTGTCTGGCCCCTCTCACCTCTCTCACAGTGCCTCCTCTTCCTCACATTCAAAACCATCGGGTTCATTTCTAAACGCAGTCGGGCTTGATGCCGAGGCGCTCATGTCAAAACGGCGACCGGCAGACAGCTCCATCCTCGATCGGCTGGACCTCCATCCTGCCGGCAGGGCGGTAGAAGACTGAGCCTCGTATTGATGCTGCAGCACGGCGTCTAATAATATTGCACCCTGTTGCTACGACAACGCCACACAATGTGTCCGGGAATGCTGTCTGTCGCCGCGCTTCCTCCTCTTTTAGGGAAGAAAGAAATCCTCACCCTCGCTATTCCTCCTTATTAATAAACAGTCATCTCATCCTTCCTCTCTTTTAGAGACATGCTCTCTTTATATTTTCAGTTTAAATATATCCTCCTCTCTTTTCTAGCCCTGAAAATGCTGAAATTCTCATCTCCCTGTTTCTTTATACGTCCTCCTGTTAAACTTCCTCATTGTGTCTTTACTTGAAAATGTCTTCTCTCCTTTTTGGTTTACATTTAAAAGCTACTTCTTCTTTGCTCAAATAAAACACAAGTAAACTATTCTAAATCCTCAACGATCTTATTCTCTCCCACCACCTCATATACACAATGCAATGCATATATTCACATTTGTTGAACAGCAGTTTGGTGTAGTGCTCATACAATACAGCTGACAGCAGTCTGACAGCAGTCAATAAAACCAGGAGATGCATTATGCAAATTGCCTTAATCCTTTCAGCAGAGCTGGGCAGCACCATAGATATGTTTGGGATAGTACCAAATGTCATTTATTACGTTTGAAGATATTTTGACGGGCACCTCATACATATCAATGAATAAAACAATACAATTCAACAGCACCACAAACTACAGCCTCCAAAATGACCACTTCTAAAAATCATAACGTTTGTGACTGTAGACTTCTTTGCAGGGCTGCTGTACTTGCCTGCATTAGCCTTCACAAAGTGGGTGTCCTTTCATTCATTTACATCTGGCATTAAAACTCACCGAGGAAGGTGTTGGCGATGAACTCTGAGACCTGATTCCCTGAGCGGCTCGTCTCTGATAGCTGCGTCAGCTCGCGGTTCAGCATCCTCTTAAACTGTGGAGACACAACACAAAATGTGGTTTGTGCAGGTTAGAATGCAGATAAACATGTTAAAATACTCACACAGACGAGCTGCATGTGCAGCGTGTTTAAATATCAATATAGGAAGTAAACTAAATTGTTATACATCCATAAAACTACAAGAGACCATGGTGGAGGTATTGTGATTCAACAAACTTACATTATAATTCCCCAAACTACATTTTTCAGACAATGTATGAACAGTGCATTTCATTATTAATATGTCGTCATCACTTTACGTTTACTGAATATTTCCTGTGTTGCTTTGAGCCTTGAGAGCAAAGCTTGCATTGTTTTCACCTTGTGAGTCATCGTGGCAAATGGGGTCCTTTGTATGGGGAACTACCACAGAGCCAGTTCTGAGTACTGTGCCAGCCTGTGTGTCTGTGGACAGACTCTTTCACCGCGACAGCCTCCCCCACTTCACATCTGGCCCGATGTGGCAGCGCTGCTGGTATGATCCCAAGATGTTCCCTAATTTGTTTTGTTTTGTATTTATTATTCAAATGACAATTCTTTTAAGAAATGACATGTAAAGAACTCCAATAGTGTGAAAGAAAGATGCAGTTAGATGCAATATCAGATCATTTAAAAACAAATCTAAATGTTTTTGAACAAGTTTGGACATTGAAACCATGGAGGATGAAATGGGAGATTTATTTTCTGTATACTGTCAGCTCTGCATATAAATATGTTTAGGCTGCAAGTAACTTAACTCATACCATAATTATTAAGTAATTTATAGTACATTAATGCTTTTTGGTTGGTTCACAGACATGCAGGAGAAATCTGCACTGTGGTTGTAAAAAATTATTGGTGAAAGTTTTTCAAACTCAAAAGTGTTCAGTGTTCCCCTGAGTTTGATCGCAGCGGTAGCTTCCACACTTATTATGCAACAGCTTTGGCACGTGGTGACTGAGGGAGGAGGGAGGGGACCTAGGTGAGAGAGTGCTGCAGTGGGTACTATGTGACACATATGAGCACAAACAAAAACATACACATTGACATGAATCCTAATCCCCAAATGTTCCTGTTCCTCATCATGGTTACTTCTCAACACACCTGCTCCCTCTATCATAAACCTCAGGTTTCCTCTATCATAAACCTCAGATACATGTGAGATATCTCACATACACACACAATTTCATGCTATATGTTTACAACTATCATGCAGCATATTCCTGCTGCTGTCAACCAAACAACGCCTCAATTGTTTTGCATTACAAAACCAGCTACTCCCTCTAACAAAGATGTGTTCTGCCTTTTCCCCCCACTAGTTTCTTGTGCACACTCACACAGCTACGTGCATAGACACACAATCCCCACATTCAGCCCGTTTGCAGACCCGGTCCTGAGTCAGTGTGACGGGCTGGCTCATTCAGCCCCCCTGCAAAGCTTGCACTGCCGATAGATCCCAGTGTAAACAGGCCAGGAGTGCCCCCGTCCCTCACCTGTCTGAGTCTCCAGCACAGACAAACACAGAGAGCCGACGCGGGCATGTCAACCCACGCGTGTTGATGTCGGAGGTCCCCGGAAATCCAAATCCACGAGAAAACAAGTTTGCTTGCTCAGTGACGCGCTGCTCACTAAATCCTGGTACACATTCAGCAGGAACAGTTTGAACAAGAAGAGAAGAAATAAAAGTTCCCACAGTCACATGTCCTGTCCCGGAGGTGTGGGGGTGTCGGGGGGGGAGGGTGGGGTGGGGGTGGTTGGGGATGTGGTGTAGCATCGGGGAGAAAGGGTGTGGACAACGGTTCCTCATCCAACTACTGTCACACACTGTCACTTAGATTCATAAAGCTGGAGAGGCTGTGAGGATCCCCCCTCCCCCGCCCTGCATGCTGCTCCCTATTCTCTGTCCAATCACATCCATCTGGCTTCAGGGGCTGGGTGGAGGGGAGGGATCTGATTGGCTGACTGGGAGAGGGAGGAAGACTGAGTGTAGCAGCCAGACGGTGGAGAGAAGCATGATGGAGGGAAACGAGGAGATGATGATGAACTCTTCATATGGAGGAAGAAGCCATTCATGAACCCCAGTGTTTCTGGCTGTGTTCACACTGCGATGCATGTGTCGTAACAACTGATTTTCTCCCCTCATATGTTACTCAGACCGGTTTTCAAACACGAATAACCAGGAAAAAGCTACAAGGACATGCACTTTGTCAATACTGCTCTGCACACATGGTCAGGAGTTACAAGATCTGATCCGGAAGCATGTGACCTGAACACTTCCCTTTGTCACACTCATGAGAAAGGGAAGCTCAGAATTGAATTGTTATAAATTGGAAACTCTTTTTGATAGAACAAGCTTTGCTTACAAACACCTCTCCTACATGTCCTCTCACCTTATTGGATGCCATCTCGCCAACTGAGTGTCTCGTCTGCAACGTCTCCAATTGGTCCAGACACCAGTCCAGCTCTTCTAGTGTCTCCACCGCCAGCTTCTGATAGGGCTCCTCTGAAAGGTCAGAGGTCACACGTACAAATGTTACAGGTCAGTTGTGGCACTGCTGTGAAAACATCCACATGTTGAATTTTGTCAAGTGAGCCAGAGATGTAGTGCAGAACATTTATTAGCTTGTTGCTTTGCCCCTGTGATGGTTCAAAACGAAGCCACACCATGTTTGATTTTCAGTCATTAAAATAAACAGCATAAACCCATTAAGATCACACTCTTTAACATGTCTTTCATATTAAGTAATATAGAAAAGTATATAATATACTATATAAATAAGGAAAGACATGACCTGCTTTATAGTTTTTAAATGATACATCTCAGATAGTAACACTGACCTGTAAGACATGGCTTACACATGGGCGGCTGGTTGCTGCTTGTCGCACGCCTGGAACAAGTACACAGTTGAGGTGTTATTAGAACAAGAAGATAACAAGCAGTCGGACATTCAGTCAGTTTTTATTGTTCTTACTTGTTTGCGACACGATCTTGCAGATGTGTCAGAACCCCAAAGTTAGTTCTCACTGTTCGTAGACTGGCAAGAACCTAAGAAGGAAAAAGAGGAGTGAGTTTTGGAGCTGTGAATTGGTATGGATGGAGACACCCGAGACATCTCCCTCTTAATATCAAGAATAGAGTACAAACAGTAGTACAGTTTGTAATGGCCTAAAATGTATCCATCTAGTGTATCCTCGATTACCGGCTGGACTAATGAATCAATCAGATTAATAAAGTTTCATCAGAAGAACTGCGTATTGCAGCAGCATGTTCTACAACGAGGTAATCCCAGTCAAGAGCCCAATGAAGCTTCGCTAGCAAGAAAAGTTTCACAAATAGTTTTATAAATCTGCTCAAAGTTGCTGTGCTCTACTGTAAAACTGTCCCTAATGCTAAACCCAACTTTCAGTCCCTTTCTGTACAGGTCGTCACTGGGCCACTGCGGTTTGTTATGATTTGTCAAATTTGATGAAAATCGGCAGTACATTTAGCGAATTTCTGGTCATACAAAACCAGCAACACAAACATGGTACTTACTTGTGCAAATGGAGTCACTATCATGTCTTCTCCATGTCTGGGAAAACCACGGACAAACACAAACAGATGTCCAGTTAAAAAGCAGTGTGAGGTCATGTGATACAAAAATAACTTCAGAATACAAACACAAACAATGACAACAAATGCATCTGTTTGTTGTCATCATCTTAATGTGAGAAATGTAAAAGGAAGAGTGAAATATCCCACTGGACATAAGGAGGGGAGATTGTTTTAGTTATACAAATATTTCTTCGAGGCAAAGACGCAGCTTGGAGTTAACCCTCAGAGCCAAAGAACCACTGCTTTAAATAAGTTAAAATAAGACAATATGAGACCAAGACACTAAACACTGGTTACTGGCAGGGGGACATTTATCAATACTGTGTCTACCCATTGAGGTTTAATTCAACTAGTCTCAATACACCTGAATTAGGTGAAGTTTTGAGGATAAAATCAAATGACAGAAATGACAAATTGTAGCTCATTGTTTTGGTTCTCCAGCTCTGTGGTTCTCATCAAGCTTTCCATGTAAGACTGGCAGTTGTTTCCAGCAAACACGCTCAGACAGGTTGAATGTCTGCTACCTGTCCAACAAAGAGTTGGTGGAGCTAAAAGTCCAGTGAATATTGAATTGCCTTCATTGGGAGGCTAAACACTGGTCTCCTGTGGGATGCTAATGATGCCTTGTGTCCACTAAGTAGAAACTTTACAACCCAACGTCTGGCCTCAATTTCTAAGAACCTCAAAATCACTCAATGCAGATTGGTTTCGGCTTTGCCTCCAAGATATATATATATATATATATATATATATATATATATATATAAAAAAAGCTTATGCCAGGGTGCTGGAACGGAGGCTCCGACCGTTTGTCGAACCTCGGATTCAAGAAGAACAGTGCGGGTTTCGTCCTGGTCGTGGAACAGTGGACCAGCTCTTTACCCTTGCAAGGATACTGGAGGGGTCCTGGGAGTTTGCCCAACCAGTCTACATGTGCTTTGTGGACTTGGAGAAGGCTTTCGACCGGGTCCCTCGGGGCTTTTTGTGGGGGGTGCTGCGGGAGTATGGTGTGCCGGACCCGTTGCAACGGGCCATCCGGTCTCTGTACGCCTGCAGTAGGAGCTGTGTTCGTATCCTCGGCAGTAAGTCAGATACGTTCCCGGTGGGTGTTGGCCTCCGCCAGGGCTGCCCTTTATCACCGGTCCTGTTCGTAACTTTCATGGACAGGATATCTAGGCAAAGCCGTGGGGCGGAGAATGTCAGGTTCGGGGATCTCAGGATAGCCTCTCTGCTGTTTGCAGATGATGTGGTCCTGTTTGCCTCCTCGGACCATGACCTCCAGCATTCACTGGGGCGTTTTGCAGCCGAGTGTGAAGCGGCGGGGATGAGAGTCAGCACCACGAAATCTGAGGCCATGGTGCTCTGCCGGAAACCGGTGGATTGCTCCCTCCGGGTGGGGACAGAGTGCCTACCACAAGCGAAGGAGTTCAAGTATCTCGGGGTCTTGTTCACGAGTGAGGGTAAAATGGAGCGGGAGATCGACAGGCGTATCGGTGCGGCTGCAGCAGTAAAACAGGCGTTGCACCGGGCCGTCTTGGTGAAGAAGGAGCTGAGCCGAAAGGCAAAGCTCTCAATTTACTGGTCGGTCTACGTCCAAACCCTCACCTATGGTCACGAGCTTTGGATCGTGTCCGAAAGAACGAGGTCGCGGATGCAAGCGGCCGAAATGAGTTTCCTCCGTAGAGTGGCCGGGCTCAGCCTTAGAGATAGGGTAAGGAGCTCGGACATCAGGAGGGAGCTTGAAGTCGAGCCGCTACTCCTTCGTGTCGAAAGGAGTCAGCTGAGGTGGTTCGGGCATCTAATTAGGATGCCTCCAGGACGCCTCCCTTTAGAGGTTTTCCAGGCACGTCCAACTGGTAGGAGGCCCCGGGGAAGACCCAGGACACGCTGGAGGGATTATATCTCCCAGCTGGCCTGGGAACGCCTCGGGATCCCCCAGAATGAGCTGGTAGATGTTGCGGGTGAGAGAGAAGTCTGGGTCAGCCTGCTTGACCTGCTGCCTCCGCGACCCGACCCCGGATAAGCGGTGGAAAATGGATGGATGGATGGATATATATATATATAGTATATATATACTGTATATATTTGTACTACTAGGCGAGGAGTTGTTCGTGCATGGGATGTCGCCAAAGCCAACTTTGGGAGAGGTAGACATTTCTGGAAGCTTTAAGGTCTCATCATGTACCTCATAACCATTCAGACTTCAGGGTAAATCCATGCTGCCAGTGAAACGTACAGTGTCAGCAAACATTTTGACATCGAATAACTATAGATATGACAACTGTGCGTATTGTTGTTTACTGTTTTGTTAGATTAAATTATACAAATATGTATTGTCAAAATACCAAATGCTTTGTACTTGTGATACAGATCACCATCTGTCCAATGCTTGCTGGGACTGTTAAAAATACTCGAAGATATGTTCTGCAGGTCAAATTAAGGGAAAGGTCACGTGTAAGGGGGCGGGGGTGTGGGGGGTTGGAGGGGTAAGTGGTAGTATGTTTGACTCATGACAACATGGCAAAGCCCAAAGAGATGGACAGACAAAGCACAGCAGTCTTTACACTATGTCTCACCGAGGTTGCCGATTGATTTCCCAATGCTTCAATCCCTCCTCCCTTCAAAACAAAGCAGCGACAGCTATTGGTGGTCGAGGCCCCATTTACACTCTGGCTTCAAATTGACTGCTAGCTGCACATAGAGATCTATAGCTGTATAAACAGGCAGAGACTGGGTGAAAAACTACTTCTGAGCTAAGATTATAGTTTTGGCTTTAGTTGTACGTAGCAAACCAACGTGACTGTTGTTTACACCGACAAACATGAGCTCTGCTACCAAAAGCCTCTTTGAAGCCAGATGCCAAAAATGCACGTTTAGGGTGTAAATAAGACTAATAAGATTAATATGAATAAATATTAATAAATCATTTCAGTGTTTCCCTATTAATTCATAACAGAAGGGATTCAATCCATGTGTCCGGATGCTCATCTTGCTTCATAGAAATCAAGGGCATGAAATGCAAAATCAGTTTCTTTCCCAAATGAAAGAGTTGAAATTTAGAGCTTAATTTTTCTGTTTACATTTTTTCAATATGTTCTAGTAATTCAATTGTTTATTAAATATTCCTATTATTGACCTACAATGTTCACTGTGGAGGAACACTACTACCGAGGGCCTTGGGAAACACAGAGACTAAGTAATGTGTTGGTATCCAGGACCAGTACCTCTGGACCCAGATCCTAAATATAAAAAATAACATACATATCTTTAAACATCAATATGCCATTGATACATTAATAGGCTCTTTCAAGCCTTCCATCATCTGCTGTTATCAGACATTTTGGGGCTGTTTCTTCTGGAAGAACAGCAGTCACTTCCTTTTTTTGCGCTGTGAAGCAAACAGATTTCCCTCCAAATCAGCAAACCCACATTGTAGAATTCAACATGAAGTAGAGGATAAAGGCAGGCAGGTTTATTGGTGTTAAAATTATACAGAAAGTATAAATAAAATACTCACAGGTCGCTGGCAGTAGACGAGTTGCGGGACATTGTTTTGGGTGAAAGGTCGAAGTCTGAGTCAGAGCGGTACAGGAAGGACTCGCGCCGTTGACTGTGGGGAAAGTTGGCCAGGAGAACCAGCCCAGAACCCGGGCTGGTCTGAGAGTCCAGTGGACTGCGGCCCACCGACAGGCCATTCTCCACATCAAAACTACGGAGAGAGACAGAAGAATCACATCAATACTACAGTCACTGTTTCTGTAGTTTCCACCTGATGATTAGCCCAGACGGCTATTCTGTTTCACTTTATTATTCCTTTAATGTCATGACTAACGCTCCTACTACTACTATTGTTACTAGTACTACATTTGCATACCTCAGTATTATAAGATAAGTACATAACAAAAGCAGCTATCAAGTTCATACAAAGAAAACACCAGACTAATGACTAAAATACAACATTGATGGGGTTATCTCTCAGCACCATGGATACTTAAATATAAAACTGCTCCTGTAGCTGCTGACGACACATGGAGATAGAAAAGAGAAACCTAAGATAAGATAAGGCTGAGATAAGCTTCGTATGATGAAGCATCCGCCGAGTGGCTGGAACTGGAAGTACGGTATGTCCAAATATCAAATGTTTTTTTAAATACAGCAGCATGTTTCTTACAATAAATGATCCCAGACATTCACAAAGAAAGCTGAAATTATAAAATAACACACAATCAGGATGTGTGTAAATATTCATGTTGCGGTACAAAAAATCATCATTATAACAAGCACAAAACACTTTGGTTTGAAAAGGATACAAAGGTGATATTCAAATGTTCGGCACTGACTGTGAGAGTCTCTACAACCAGGTGACCTTGTGATTATACGTTTTTCGCAATCAAACGCACACCCACACAGATCTTTCCCTCTGCTATCTCTGTATGACGTCAATACCGACTTCATGCGTGGTGCGTCACCCCATCGCATCCACCACATTGAAAGGCACCCCTATTACTGAACAAATCACTTAATGTCTACAGGTATCATTTTGAAATAGTATTTTATTGGTATGATCAAAATGAAATAGTATTTTAAGGACTCTGCCTTTTTTGCCAGCTGGATTCAGTCTAACTCCTGTAACCAAAAGGTATCACAGCTCGATTCTGCCCTGATTTAATCCCTTTGAATCTTTCCGTTCAAAAAGAAGTCACTCTGCAGGGCCTGAAGAGGGTTTATATATTAAAGCACCTCTATATGAATACTTGAGTGGTAATTATAAGCTATGTTGATGTATTTTGTATCTGTTAGATCAGTTAGTATCTGTTATAATCGCCCCCTCCTTCCTTGGTCATAACAATAGAAAACAGAGCACCAAAAGAGCACTGGAAGGTTGGTCCCGTTTCTATTTTTAGCTCAGCCCGCCTCCAGCGCTCCAGCAATAGCAGTGCCTGATAAATGAAAGATGGCTATTATGCAATCGATGCTGAATGAAAGACATAATGCACAGAAGCAGAGAGACACAAACACAGAGGAGGACGGGGGGACGGGGGTTATCAAGAAGGCTGTATCCAGCACAGTGATGTGGCTCAGCATCTCACACCTGATTGGTGTGACATGGCAGAGAGAAGGGGGAGCGCTGCAGCAGGGCTTACCTCAATGATAACACCCCCACCCCACCCCACCCCTCCATCTCCCCCAGCCCTATTTACACCCTCACCCTCCCCCTGGCTCAGTGTAGTCGGCCGTGACGAGGCTCCATCAGAGGAGACCAGTGACGTCAGAAGCTATAAATAGATCTGCCTGCCAGGAAAGAGGGGAATGGGAGACTGGTGACGGAGCGTACGTAGATACCCCCCCCAGGCAGGGAGCAGAGGATTTATCCCCTCCTCATGAATACATACATGAAGGATTTTCTTTTTCATTTTGATTGGTTGAGTGCTTCTAGATGACTCCAAGTAGAATTACAAGAACATATATAAATATTATTATATACTGTCTCACTAGTAAAAAGGTGTGGAAAAGACTATTTAGACGCACACACATTTTTAACATAAATTGGCCTTATACCACCTCTGTTCACCGAGATCACCAAATATACAAATATATTATCAAACAATGAAAGGAGTTGTAGCTGTCAGAGGTAGATGACACAGACTGGAGAATTAATCCCATTTATTGGATTTTCCCTGCTCTTCGAAGCCTCAGTTCACAGACAGCTGCGTGCACCACTGACGTAGTGTTCTGACTCCACTGTCTGCTTGGAGGACGTGCTCCACACATGCATAGTAAATCACTACGCTACCACTTGTAGCATATGCAACATGTATGTGAAGATGACTGCACAACAGGTTTCTTAAATACGATGAAGTAATTGAAAAAAAGCAGTTGGAATGATTACATATTGCTTTAGAGTGTTTCAGGAGACTTACTATGATTTTCACAGATTCATAATCATCATTGAGCTCAGCAGTAGCTGCAGTTCTTCTGAGCTCACTGTTGGTCAATGGCATGTATTCCCATTCAAAAGTAGCAGAAGCCAACAGGCTTCTACAAGGGAGACAGCCCCCACTACTGAAGGAAATATGGTACTGCAATGTCCCATAAGAAAGGCCATAGGTCAAATTTTATCTTGGGTATTTTGCTCCATCTTAATTGTGTTTATGTAAAAAAGAAAACATTCCTTGTGGTTTTTTGTTGGTAATCTGCATGCAGGACAGTAAGGGTAAAAAAACAGCTGATACAATACATTTATTGACATTTTTTGTGAATGTATTTCTTCCCATCACAAATAATGTTGAGTATCAAACAGATAATGAATCACAATGCTATGGGTCCTTGAGAGCAGGTCATATGCATAAGTTTCTACCGCAGGAAGGAAAAATAATGTAAGTTGTAGAAGAAATGGAAAGGATAACAGCTAGGAAGGACAAATGTTGGGCAAAAAAGTATGAAGATGATTTTTTTACAGCTTAAAGTGTATTTTATAGAGACTATAAAATATTTTTTTTTTCTGCTAGCTAAGACATCCGCCTTCAGACAGACAGACAGACAGATAAACAGACAGACAGACAGGCAGCCTGGCGTCTTACAGTTGCAGCGTACACAACAAGTTGACCTTGCTCTGCCTCCTGCCTCCTGCCTCCAGCATTGTTTCCCATTTCTCTGACGTAAATCAAGGCTCCCTTTTCTCTCCGATTTACTAAACTTTTCTCACACACACACACACACACACATGCATGCATTCACTCGCGCACACACACTCGCGCACACGCACACACACACACGCGCACGCACGCACACACACACACACGCACACACGCACACTCGCACACTCGCACACACGCACACACACACACACACACACACACACACACTCCTCTACACCCACATCCGAACTTCTGCTTTTGTTCCCAGGATGTTTAGTTTGCACCTCGTCGACATATTGAAGAGGAGGGAACTTTTTAGAAACCAAACGAAAAAGATTGCAGAGGTTAAAAGTGGGAATCAACAAAGTTTCAATTGTATCATCAGGCAGGATAGGTTTTCTCATTTCTCTAGGTGAAAGCCAATTATTCAATCAATATGTCAATCCACAGAACATGAATCCATCATTTTGATTATTGATTAATTGTTTGAAGTAAAGAAAAACACATTATGTTATATTACTTTTATGTGGTATTTTTTGGGCTGTTGGTCGGACAAAACAAGTTATTTCAAGAGTCATCGTGGACTTCAGAAAACTGGAAAGGACTTTTTTTCTTTTTTTCTAACATTTTATGGACTAAAAAACAAGCTGATTAATAGAGAAAGAAAATGTAATAAGTTTTAGAGTTAGGGCTGATATGATATTTTTTTATTTGGGAACAAATCTACTTAATCTGCACTTTGATACAACATGTATTTAAGGGATATATAGCAGTGAACTGTTACAACTAGACACTATATTAATCTACAAATGTCAATAAAGCTGTTGAACAATGAACTGCATTGATGTCACTCAGAGCATTTAAGTTACAGTCACTTTGACGAGAGGCCGACAGGCAACTGTTTGAATCCAAGGTGGACTTTATGTCATCTTTATGAAAGCTTTTCTCAAAGTTAGCCTCGGACACAAAAAAAAATAATTTTAGGATTATTGTTAATAAGTTATCGTCCATGCACCCATGTTTGTGACATTTTAATGGGAACCAAGGCCGAGGGATTTAAGGAACTTTCTGTTATGTATGTGAGTGATACAGAAAACAAGCATCAAGGCCAGATGTTATCTGATGAGGGATGACACAGATCCAGGGTTAAAGGTCAACCCACACACATGCTCCCTCCTGTTTTCTTTCCTTGTAGCGTGGGAATTGGCAGAGAGGGCTAAAGCCTCACACCAGGAAGGAGGCAAGAGGTGAGGAAGAAAACAGACCAGGGAACACTTTATGTGATTTGCATGCATGCCTGAGTGTGTGCATGTGTGTGTGTGTGTGTGGGAGTAAGAGAGTTCAGGGAGTAAAGGGGGTTTGTTTGCTTTACACCTCAAACCTATTGTATGTTGGATCTGAAACCAGAAGAAAAACACCCTCTGCTTCCCTCTCATCCAGCCCCCTGCCAAACACCCCTGTGTGTGTGTGTGTGTGTGTGTGTGTCGGGAGGGGGGGGGGGGGGGGGGGGTATAGTCATGATCATGATATGATTTCATTGAAAGATGATTAATTATGTTGAATTAACACAGAGCATGAATGTCTTCGGTTTGAGTGCAGCCATCTCTCCCTTCCTAATTTCCAGTCATCTCTCTTCTATTCGTAGTAAAGGCTTAAAAATGCTTTTTTTTAAAAATGCAAACAGGTCCACTTGTACATAAATTAGATTGGAAACATTGGTGAAATTGCCATGACTAACATAAATCAACGTTTTAGTTACTATCTCACTTCTGACAGTAGTGACTTTACTGGAAGCTCTTCAGATTGTCACGTAGCTCAACATCAACAGCAAACGTGCTCTTGAGCAAGGCAACCAGCTGCTTCACGGTGCTCCATGAACATAAATATGTGGAAATGTACCGTATGAGTTCATCACTGCATAAGCAATGACTAGACCAGCTTAGTTCAGCCTGAATATTGCTCAACACAATAATACAGGAAATAACATTCAGAGAAACTGAAGACACAGTAGACATCTAGAAACATATCGCTGCAAACACAAAGGCCTCAAGATGCTATAGATAACTTTGACAATCAGAACCAGAAACAGATTTCACATGATGAATGTAAGGCCACAAACACTCCTCGGTTCCAGTAAGAAATCAGGAGAAAAATAAGAAAAGATGTTTGTTTTACCACATTGTATCACAGACAATACATGCAAGCTCACGAGGATCCAGTACCTGCACATCTCACCTCATGGAAGCAAAATACACTAAAGTGTGCATGACCTATCCAATGCCTGATGAAAAGATTGCCACCTGCATTATGTTGTATGTGCAATCAGGAAATGCAACAACAACCAAAGAAAAAAGAAAGAAAAGACAATGTTTGCAAAATGGGTGTAAAAGGTCTTGTGTGCTGGATGTTTTTGTGTTCATCTGAATTCAGCCTCCACTGTTGTAACAGCTGGTTACTATTGATGAGACAAGGAGTTTGATTTATTTCTTATGTTGTGGGTCATTTCATGTACTAGTTGAATTACTGTAGTCTAATTGTACATCAGTCTTCTGCAGAAAGAAGAACAGTGAAGATTTTAAAACATGCAAAGATCATGAACTGTTACTCGTCTTTTTAGAAAACTACTTCCACTGTTGTATACGGTCATATTGGATTGAAACAGAGTGCCACACCTCCATGAAGAGCCAGTTGCTCTTTCCATCCACCTGACCAGCCACCGTGGATAGCTCTGTGTCCAACATCAACATCTGATCTCAGAGCACTCATGTCTTTCTAAAAATAGCCAAGGGGAAGAGAAGGTTGCACAGAGTCAAGCCAGCTGCTGTGTTATTATTTTTCTGTGTAACCTTTGACCTACAGGCAGAGGAAGGACTCTTAAAAATGGTGGGAGGCTGTACATTTCAAGCCCTGATCCATATCCTTGGGAGTTTGGAGGTTGACCAGAGCTGGCGGCGATTCGTTGTCAAAAATACTTTTGCAGCGTTGTTTGCTGTCTTGTGTGTTTGAACTGTGGTGCTGCGGTTAAAAAAGTCTGCCTATGAACAAACTTACAAAAACAATGATTCATTTGAGCAGACTGGTCCTTTAAATATGGATGTGACTGAGGTAGTGCTCACATTTTTTGGAGTGCTGGGCGCCTCAAAGGTTGATTCTTTCCTCCGGACAGGTATTGATCGTGGAGTCTATGTGCAGTGATTAGCTCTGTCCGTCCAGCCGGGGAGAAATCCATACAGCGGCTGATCAGCATTAACATGATTAGAAACTGGTAAGTAGGGTGACACACAGGGCCAGAACCACACACACACACACACACACACACACACACACACACACACACACACACACACACACACACACACACACACACACACACACACACACACACACACACACACACACACACACACACACACACACACACACACACACACACAGAGGCAGTGTGTGATTATAGCCCCAGCAGTAGAGATCTACATTTGGCTCCCGAATCGACCTAAAAATCAAACAACCTTACATCACATTGGTGCGCCACTGGACAAGCTGGTTCAGGGCACGAACACACACACACACACACACACACACACACACACACACACACACACACACACACACACACACACACACACAAACACACAAACTGTCTGTCTTTGCCCAGCAACAGGCCATGCCGAGTGTTCCTCTCATCATGTTCATACTGCACTAATTGGCGTCTTTCAGTATCCAGTGATTGAGCCCGGTGGTAAGGCAGGAGTGTGCCACTTCCTCCTCTAATTAGCTGAGGGGCAAACCAGGAGCAGCCAATCACATCGCTGGTCAGCGGGACACGACAAGATTGAGACAACGGGGTGCAGTGTGTTTTCTCCGAGTCTTTCTATGCCTTTTTTGTCTTAATTGTTTATAGGTGCTGACGCCATGCAAAGCTTATTTATAATTATCATTAACAATAGTAATATAAGTAAGATTGTTACTGAATTGAATGAAAGAAAATGTAGATCAATTAAATTGTGTACATTTTATTAGGGAATGGTATCAGCCCTGACACTGGCCCTATAGGCTCAGGGATTGTCCTTGACCTTACAGACCCATATTAAATACAGTTTCTTTCTGAATGTTATTACGCATTTTATTCAAAATAGCAATCCCTGATTCATGTTACTTTGAAATTACCCCAATGAGTTCCAGTGAGGCATACATATCAGCACTGGTACACTGGTATATACTGGTAGATGCATATCTATTTCTTTTTATTTATCATTAATGATGCCAACAACATATTTATTTTTCTAAGTATGAATAATGTCACATTAGTTTTATAAATACACACTAACACTAGATAATATGTGGTAGTCGTAGCGATACTACTTGCAATAGAAATGAATTTAGTCAAATCTCGTCTCCTCAATGTTCACGTATCATGAGGCATAAACTGATGACAGCATCTTTGAAGCCTTCACATACAGACACGCCATCTTGTCATATCACTGCAGTCTTGCTGTAGTCTCTACAAAAATAAAAGGTGGAGTCTCCTCCAACACCGAGGCTTTTCCCTACCTGGCATGCTGCTGTGTAGGCAAAGCCCTGAAGTCTTTGTTGGTGACCAAGTTCAGACTGCATGTGGATGCCTGACTACCTCATTCGTTTGGATTATGTAAAAGTCCATCAACCATAGTATTGTCTAACACAAATTAATGGAACAGAGCTGTCCCTTTCCCTGAGTTGATCATCATTCCTGGAGTCACAGAGATGGCAGGATAACACAAGAGCACACACAGTCACACAAACGCAGTCACACTTGTCTGCTGACGTCAGTTGTGGTTTCACTGCAATGTCGATCGACCAGCCCTCGGGCCTGCAATTATTCCTGACCCAATGCTCTGCTCGCTGCGTTTCTGTTTTTCCACCAAATAAGAAACTTTAACACAAGGGATGCTATGAAACACGCGAAAAAAAGACACAAGTCGGAAACCAGCTGGCTGAGCTTGTGGACGCAGTGGGATCTCTGTTGAGGCGTGTTTGTTGTAGGAAAGCCGAGGAGTGACTCAAAGGACTCCGAGCAGAGGCGTCCTGAGGTTAAGAGGGTTGAGGCGTCAGCAGTGAATTGCGTGAACAATTTGGGATCAAGTCCAATGAACAGCCACTGGCACGTCAATTTCCTTGCAGCCCCCACCCAGGGTTAAAAATCCTTTCACACGTTCAAGACTAGTGACTGTATGTGTCTTTTAAGTAATCAAAAGACAGGGTGATGAATCTTTCTATAATGATGTACGTAAACTAAAGGTCTGGGGATTTCAGCTGTTAAACCCGAAAGAAAAACAAATCCCTGGAGCGGAAACTGATGGGATGTATGACATCATCATGACATCACTCGCGACAGCTGTGGGGAACACTACAGCACATCTGTGAAATGGCAAGGATCCTGGACGCAAGACTGAATGAACATAAACAGACAATAACAGCTGTCTGTGAACATCAGACCAAAATGAGTCACTGCAGCGACTGGAAGGATGTGAAGGTCATCCATGAGAATGGTCAGTGGATGGGGAGGTCATTCACATCTGAAGCCAGACACCATCTTTGAACAGAGACACGTTACGGTCTCCTCCTCATATACAAGCACATTTTATCACGTGATCGAAAGGTCAAATACTTAGTTCCATACATTTGATGGAAATTGAGTAAACACTGAGGGGGATTGTGAGATGTGGTTGAAAGTTCCAGTAAAAGTCGACCTGTAGTTAAGATTTCTTCCTCAAACTATGTAATAATTATTTTGGCGGGTCAATAACTTTCCAGCCTTTGGCAGGTGAGCAGCAAAGTTTTCTTCAGACAACAAATCAACTATTTCACTGACAATGAACTGCCCTGAAACTTCTACTGTGTTTATAATCCAATTGATTTCAAATGTCTCCATTTTTGCAGCCATCCTACTCAATCAAAGAGAGCTGTATGAATAACAGATTTAATGTGAGATCACATTAAAGTCATAATTTAAATCACAGGTATTTTGACCTCTTCAGGCTGCAGAAACCCTTCTGCATGCACCTTGAAGTGCAGTAGGTGAAGTTGTGCAAGTCAGCCTCTTCTCAACAATCATCTCCAAGAATATGTATTGTTCTTGAGATTGATCACCCTACAGAATCAGTGAAGTTGTGCATTGATCATTGTGGGGAGACACAATCGCCTTTATCAAACCCATCAGATCCATATCACCGAGATATAGGATACTAAAGGCAAGAGATGCCTGTGACCAGTATATTAAATAAAAAAATGGCGCTGGAGTCCGTGAAGGAAGAAATCCATCAACATTGTCAGTCCAGGTGAGATAATCCAGCTGCAGGGGCAAAATGAGACCACTGATACAGTCAGCTGGTACTCATAACTGTCTCAGACTCACAGAGCTAACGTGACTCTTCATTTACATTACGTTGCAACATGCTGGCAGCTTGCAGTGACATTTGACCTCATGGAGAGTGAGCTGACATGAGCTGAGGCCCTGAGGGCTGGCCAACCGGCTGTGACACCATCAAAGGTCACATCTCATTTCAGAACTGTTGGGAGGGACAGGCTGTATGCAGACAGCACAGGACAATCAGACAGCAGCTGCATGGAGGCCACATGAGTTAAACTGATAGTTGGATCAAATGTCCTGATCTGATGATGGTTTCTTTGTTGGAGGTTTCTGTTTGTCCGGAACCATAAAACATGGTTTAAATTGACTTAATTGCTCATAACATTATGTTAAAATCATTCTTCAGGTAGCACCAGAGATGTGTCCCAGCATTTCTTTTGCCAATAGTTGTAGGGAATCAAGTGTTATCCAGCTTTTTAAAAGCTGCTAGCTCTAAACTAATCTCATCAGTATGATTTAGAGTGTTTGTGGTTTCAGGCTGTGAGTCTCCATGCATATCTAAGTCTACGAGAATGAGCAAAATGCAGTACAAGGAACAAAAGTACAAAGTAACTGACCGCAGTTGCTGAAAATGTGTCATCAAAACCATGTTTATAGTACACTTCTTTTTCCAACTGGTCACTTCCTGCAGCTGTATTGAAGTAACAGCCTGTCAGTTAAGACACTTAATTTGTCTTTTATTATAAAGCAGCTGCAGAAAAAACATTTGTTTAGGTTAGTCAAGCTTGGACTTAGGTTAAAAATCAACAGTTGGATATTTTTACATTAGATTTGTCAGTAGATTAGTTTCACCAGATAAAGATCTGCTGGGACTTCACTGTGGCCAAACCTCAGACCTCACACACAATCAGGGATAGCAAAGCTGTTCCCTGAGCCTTCCTTTTCCTCAAGGTGAAGCTTCACAAGAAGAAGAAACTATGTATTATACACTATTTCAGATTTCAGTTTCCACCCTGACAAAAACACAGATAACTTTTTGAAGATGAACGAATTTGAAGAACTTTGTAATCAGCATAGTTAAAATCCTTGCTGATACACTAACAGGAAAGAAACAAGTGTGACAATTTAAGAATGAGAGCAAAAACAATCTGTGGTACTCAATACATCAATATAAATACAACAGAATATCTGCTATCGGCAGTTGAATATAAAGAATTATTAAAAAATACAAATTGGTTGACGTCTTACGACTTACTGAGAATAAACAGTGAGAAGCTACAATAAAGTACTTTGGTTTGCAGAAAATGTGTGTTGTTACTTATTCAAACACTCAGCTCTTTAAATATTCCCCTAAAACTCAAGCAAACGGGCAAGACTCTGAACTGTGAAGTGTTTAGTGTGTCGTTTCACAAGCAGCAAAGAGCACAAGGCTGCACACACAAGACATTTCATCGTGACTGTCACCAACATGCAAAGAGCAAAAGCTTCTGATCTCAGCAACTCAACTGTCTACACCTTCAAGAAATATCATATCACACCTCTAATTTATTGTATTACATTGATATAGTACTTCAAGCTCACTGAAAAGCTGAAGCTATTATTGGAATCAAAAACATAATTCTATCACAGGACATAGGTGATGATAAACCCGTCAACAGCATCAAAGAGATGGCAAACCATAAAACAAAAAATTCAAATTTAATTTATATTTCAATAATAATAATACATTGCTAATGAATTAAATAATTTTAAAAAATAGAACAAAAAACCTCTATCATTACGTATGGGTTGTTATGGGGCTGAGCAACTTTGGTGAATCATAGTTCTCATTATTAGTCCGAGATCGATGAGCGTTAGCTCCCCTTTACCCTGTATGAGTCAAGCTGAGTCGTACTGGGAAGTAGATCATCACGAGGAAGTCAGAGCTGATGGCTTTCTTCATCATCTGCATCATCATGTAGTATATAGCTGAAAAGAGCAATAATAAAATGTGTATGACATGTTCAGGCTACTGGATCGCTCTGCTCGTCTAGAAGCGTGGCCACATCTTCGTAGTTCCTGTAGACTTCACAGTTGTTTGCAGATCAATCATAATTCAGTCACGCATATGCTACACATGGAGGTTGTGTATCTAATTGTATAATCAGCCCTCTTATGTTTAGATTGGGCCCACTTGCGGAAATAAAAAGCCCGCCCAGGGATTTATGTCTGCCGCCGGCTCTGACTCAAGGATTCACAATCTAGCTATGAGCGAGTTCTCATAAAAGAGGGGATGTTTGCGGCATATGACCAATCACAAAATGGACATGTCTACTGTCAGCACTGCAGCCTATTTTACAAGAAGCAAACTTATAACATAATACAAATACAAAGAAGTTGAACAATCAAGGCTAAAACACAGTTGCAGCTGCCATAATGCAGGAGGGACAGCAGGCAAAAAGCACCAACTGTGTGGATGCAAAAAAGAACGGCTGATGAAATGTACGGGTAATGAGATACAGTTAAACATGAGGAGTCCAACATGGGGAGTCAATTGAGGTAAATGTTGAATCACTTCCATCCTACTGTGTATTCTGGTAAATTACTGTGTTGCTTAGATGTGTTCTTTGGTTATTCTTCCAGCTGCAATGGGCTGAGGACATACAGCTCAGTTAACTGAGTAAACATAACCAGACAGTAAGTGGAGGCTGAAACCTCACTGATGCCATTTCATACACAGAAAACTCTTATGTCCTCATAACGCTAAAAGCAGAAGCTAAATACCTTCACCGACAGACATGAATGAGTGTCAAAACCTTTGACTTCATGTGGAAAAGCAATGACGATAAAAGCAGCATGTTTCTGTATCGGAATTAATGGAAACTACACAGGGAACAGGGTTAAAGGGATTTGGACGATTTTAAAGTGCACTCTACTTTTCAGCGCTGCTTTCTGACTGTGTTATTACACACATGTGGTTGATCCATCAGACTTATAAATACGTCAGACTCTGCGTTCATTAGCAATCTCCCTTTGAAGGTTTTTTATTAGTGGGTTGCCGTTATAAAGACACTTTGATCCCGCCCAACAAGGATGACGTCATCAGAACTTTCTGAAACGCCGGCTACTAAATGAGTCACATTTTGTTCAGTGACCCTTAACTCAGCAGCCACTTTCAGCTGTACTACCACTGTACTGATTAAGAGTGTGTGTTGTGTGTACTAAAGCATGAGCGCTGGATAAAGTATATTAGTTCTGGAATGTCATTAAATGCTTTACATTTTTTTTAAATATAAATGCTATAATTCTGTGAAGCAAAACTGAAAGTTTTTTAAATTAATGAAGCAGCATTAAAAATTAAAACATCTCCTAAAAAATGATTTAGTTCAGAGAAGTAAAAACATACATATTTAGTTCAATCTGTCACTTGCAAGTTGAAGACTCTGACCCTTGACCTTCTACACCTGTGTGTAATTTTGACAATAAAGCAGAAGAGACTTAATCTTCTCTCTGATCTCCCGGCATAAATCAATCTGGATGGAAGACTGCAAAATCACTCAGAGTCGTGAAAATGTATTCTACATGCGTGTGAAGAAATAATTTGATGAAGTTTTACTACCATAAGGTGAAAATATCAAATAGGTTCCCATAAACCTGAGTGGCACAGACAAAGGAGAGAGATTAAATGAAAATATCATCAAGTACAGTGAGGTCACTTTATGAGTATTGACTCAATGTACTGTGAGTCGAGTATGAATGAATGATAGGAATATCATGAAAGGGTATGGAAGGCCACTATAAATGTTACATGCTGAGTCTCACTGAAACATTATGAATCTTATTAGAAATATATTGCTTCAGAGATATTCCAGAAATTATACAAGGGTCACTACAATAATATTATAGTGCAATCACTGTAGAAGTCAGACATTTCTTTGAATGCAAAATTAACTTTATAGTGATTTTAGCATAGCTTATTGAAGTGTTTGTTAGCAAAAGTAATTATGAAACTGTTTTTAAAAAGAATAGACAGCCGTGTGTTTAGAGTTGTGCAACTTCAACATCTGGATTAAAACCGTATCTGGCCTACCGCCTGCGTTTCTGCACAATGTCGATGGGCCGGTTGACAGCGCGCGGGGACCCGCAGATATTCCCATTCCTCACTTTGAGATGGCGATCCTGGGCCGAGGGGGCCAGAAGCCCACAGTTAGTCGGCAAACTCATGTTTGTGTCTGTTTCTGTCTCCCTTCTGCTTTGTTCTCCACTAATTCTCCTCTTCTTCCTCCTCCGGGCGCTCCTCTACTTCTCGGCTCTGGTGCGCTCTCTCCTCTCCCTCCACACCGCGCCAGGTTTCCATTGAGACGCAGACAGACGGAGGAAAGCCCTCCTCCGTGTGTTTCAGCGGCATGCCTTCAGTCCAGAAACAAGTCGAGGGTAAAAAGGAGGAAGAGGGATCAAAGCAGAGTGGGTATTGAAGTAATTTCCTTAGCGCTGCTGTTTCATGCGGTTTGGAGTGCTGAACACGGAGAGCTTCAGCTGGCGGTTTCAAATCCACATTGAAGAGTTCAGCGCTGAACTCTCTCTCCTCGGGAGACACACTCCTCCCTCCTTCCCTCTCTCTGTCTCTCTATGGCTCTCTCTGGCTGCACATGGACCACTGAGGCTTTAAAAAAGACATGAACTATGAGTGTGTGTGTGTGTGTGTGTGTAGGATGTGTGTGTGTGTGTGTGTGTGTGTGTGTGTGTGTGTGTGTGTGTGTGTGTGTGTGTGAGAGAGGGAGAGAGGAGGGGGGTCTGTGGTCGTAGTAGTTGCCTCACATGTATGGGGTTATGTGATTTGTACAGTGTGTACGGGTGTGCGTGTGAGAGAGAGAGAGAGAGAAAGGGATGGAGGGTGCAGAGAGAGAGAGAGAGAGGGAGAGAGGGGGTGCAGAGAGAGAGAGAGAGAGGGGGGGGGTGTATATGCACATGTGGTAAATGTGTCTGTGGTGTGTGGTGTGTGTGCACTTAGAAACAGGGAAACTCTCTGTGGCAGTGTGGCTGCCTCCTGCGGATTATTTAACTGTTAACAGGCTCAACAAAAAAAAAAATGTTGCCGATCATATGACAACACATTCATGCATTTCCATTTGTTTGATACTGTTTTATGATCTCATGATGTCTGCAGACATATAAATGTATAGCAGCAGGTCTATTTGGAGGATCGCAGGACGACCTGCAGCGTGCGTCCACCAGCCAGGAGCGGTGGACGCACTGGAGCTGGTGAGCTCACCAACTAACCACTTCGCTGCTGACGACACCGTTGACAAATATTTGTCTTTTAAGAAACAGGGCAAACGGCCGAGTCGTACGTGCCGGCAGGCCCATGACCGGGGAGGTGGAGTACATGCGACTTTAAAATGTCAAGCATGCTCTCAACTTAAATGTGCAACATTATTAAGATGCAAGAACTCACCTTGATTATTCTAAATATAGACCGGCAACTCCGGCATAATTCCATCTCCTAAATTACTCAAAGACTTGACCTACAAACAAATGACACTGAGCAACTTCTGTTGCGCTCCTGCAGTTCATATTATGAACACAGAGACATCACCTCTCTGTCACAGACCTTAATGGCATCAATGACACCTTTTAAACTTTTACAGATCTGTTTACTGCTTTGAATCCTAATCCAACATCTCAAATATGACTTTTTTTTATTGTCTTGAAGCCCTCACTTTACACCCTGTAGCAGAGGCTCTGTCAAAATGACAGACATTTAAAACATTTACTTGACTATGACATCAAAAGCGGTGTTGTGTTGAGGATGTGGGAGCAGAGTCAGAGGTTTTACCCTTCAGCTGTTCTCTCAAATAGAACAAGTTTATCAAGTTCATCGGAGTGCCCTGCGCTATACAAAGGGGTTTATTTCAATTTGCATGCTATACATAATTCCTGTCTACAAACTCACTGACCCAGCAGAATGTATTTTTCATTTCATTCCAACACAAAGTTATGATTTCACCAAATTTAGGCCTTTACCGTTTACCAGATTTGAAATGCTATTGCAACTGTCATCTACTGGCTGATTATTATAGCAGCAGATATCAGCTGTGGGCTCCGGTTATTCAACTTCCACGCTCAGTGAGTTTGAGTAGATCTGGGACTTGCTGATGGCTCAGCTGAACTCACTCTCTCTGAAATGGCATAAGCTTCTCCAGAGCTGCTTGTTGAATGATCGAAAAGCTTCGGAAAGCATCCCTCCAAACACACACCGTTCTGATGTCAGACTTGTTCGGACAGTCAAATCCGTTTTCTTTTCCTTGATGTTGTTTTTTGTTCATAAATAGTTATACTGTATATTGCCAGCTAGTATTTTTAAACGCTGCAAACGGCAGTCAGCGTGCCATGTGCCAGCGCACTATGGCCGACAGAGGGCGTTCTCTATATAACATTGCATGGAAGGAAAAAGGAGAAGGACAATGTAGGCATTTACATATTTGTTGTATTAAATTATTATCCTGAACTACTCTGTGTTCTGAGTGACAATCTCACCTTAAGTGGATGGCTCAGATACAAAACCACAACAGTCTGGTATAAAGTAGGGCTGGACCCAACTATTCAACTATTTGGGTAGGTATTTGGTTTTCAACTTTGATTTTCAGATCTTCAAATGTTCTTTTTTTTTCAACCAATGAGGATCACAAACATGCATTAAACCCATCAAACCTTTTGGGGAATTATTCTTATTCGACAACAAATAAAGACACAAACAACAACACTTTAGAAATTAAGTGAAAGTAACCGAAGTGAAACATTTATATTAATGGGGATGTAGCTCAGTGGTAGAGCGCATGCTTCGCATGTATGAGGCCCTGGGTTCAATCCCCGGCATCTCCATTTTAGGAGCGGCTGTAGCTCATGGGGAGAGTGGTCGTCCTGAAACCACAAACGTTCGATCCCTGGTCTCCGCATGTCACTGAGACCCTGAACCCCCGGGCGCTTCACGACAGCACACTGCTCCTTAATTACTAAGGAGGGGTAAAATGCAGAGAATAATTCCCCCACTGGATAAATATAGGATATAATAAAATGTCATTGGATAACGGAGATAAATGTCTTTCTCGAGCCAGCGCCCTCGTCGTTGTGGACTCATAATAAAACAATTGTGTTTGAAAAAACATATCCGGGGGAAGGCTCTTAGTAAGGGACAAGAAATGTGCTGCTTTAATAACACGAGAAGTCAAGGCTGCAGGTCCAGCCTGGCCTCTAGGTGCTGACCCTTATCTGAACCACTTCACAGACAAGTGTTAACTGTCCGTGGACATGCCTTCAGTCACAGTTCAACACCTGTTTGTCAATGCACTGTTGCTTACTTATGTGCACAGAGTGGGGCCTGCCCATTGTGTGCATCTGGCCCCACGTTCCCCTCCTCCCTGCACTGACTCTTTCCCACAGAAGCTCTTGGAGAACCCTGGTGGGAGCATTTTGCTTTAGACCCTCAACAGGAGGTACTGCCTTGACAAAACATGCACGCCCTCGTACTGTGATATGGCGATGTATGCAAGTCTCACTTTCAAAATTGCTTCTTGTATATTTTTCTAGATCCAATTTTTGTGCAAACATGCTGACTTGATTTTAAACTTGCACAATGGAATAACTGATTATTCTGACTGAACACAGACAGACTAAGTGAGGACTTACAACCAACAACACAATTCTTTTGGACCAAAATGTTATACCAAAAGCCATGGAGGGAGCACATAGTACATTCTTCAAATTCGTGATTTCCAATATCACATTGAGCTGTTTACCATGTTTTGATTTTTGTCTTAGTTACACTAAACTGAAACCCTAGCTGTACCCCTCCCAACATGGTCTCCTGCCTCCTTGTGCAATGTGCTTGTGTAACATGTTGGACCTCAAAACAGATGCCGGGCTGGAGGTTTGCTGAGAATGAGATGTGTGGGAGGCCCTGTGTAACCAAATCCACCTGCCATATGACTTGTACGGTCCAGCTGGCAGCTGGCTGTAAAGACAACACTGTCTGCTAATGAGAATAAGCTACCCGTGGGGAGTGTGTGTGTGTGCATGAGTGTGTTTAGGGGTGTAAGAAAGTGCACAGCTAACTGTTTGTGTCCGTCTGTATACAGTTTATAGTGATGCACAGAATCAAACTTATATCAACCTTTTATCAAAATATGCAAAATCAGGCTTGTCTGCTAATGATATAATGGGAATTCCCATGCTACATAGAAACTGCCAGAAAAATCTTCATTATTTCATGTAATAGACATGTTCATGTTTTACGGTCCAAAGTTTATTTACATACTCGCATAATGAGGCATAATACTCAAATGAGGCAATAGGTCTTCAGACTCTGGCCCTCAAAAGCCATAACAGATGAAGAGGAATCTCATAGTTGGATATGTTTATAAATGATTCTACAAGTGTGTGCTTTTTGTCAGACTTTCGTACTTTATTTCCCCTGGATAATAAACTGTACACCCCTAGTTTACCCACACTCATCTGCAAATTAACACCTATAAAACTGGACAGACAAAACATTTACACTATTAACACATGTGTAACTATATACTAGGGGTTTCCTATATACTGGGGCGGGGGTATTTACTTTATAATACCTTTATTACCTGTTGTATTTACTACACTAAATGTGTGGTGTCAGAGCGGAGAAAGACTTGCACCACCTAGTGGAAAAATAGTTCAACTGGCACATATATTTAAGTGACTTGCAGCATTGCTGTGTGCAGGTTTTTGATTCAGATGGTTGTTTCTGCAGCTGATTTCAATCCCCAACCAAACCGGAGAAGAATACCAGAGAGCGTAACGCAACATGATCACAGTGGCTGTGAGGTCACCAACATCAGTGACAGTGAGTCAGTGGTTAGCAGGTCCGTCTTTCAATCAGAGGATCGGTGGTTTGATCCCTGGCCTGCTAGTCTATGTCGATGTGTCCTTGGTTGTTGTTTGGCTTTAATCTCTATTTGTCCCAGATTAGTTGACCAAGCAAGCATTGGTATTTCCAACAACACCCACATTCACGGAGTTCATAACAAGTTCAACGGTTTAATCGAGGACATCAGAGACTGTTATATTTAAGTCAGCACACAAGTGAAACACACATAAACAAACACACAAAGCACAACCACAACAAAGCAAGGACAGAACCCTATAGGTTCAATATGACTACAGCAATTATGACGACTATTTTCTTAAATTTTTCATTGGAAAAAGTCAGAGGTGAGATAGTGTAAAAGAGTTTCAACTCTCTCTCCAACAGACCACACCCTTTCCAGCATTAAAAACCATAAACACATCTTACACATCTCAACTTCAAGAGCAAAGCTGACTCAAAACGTCTCTCTAATGTTTATTCCACTGCTGCTTAAACACCAAATTTGGCAACTCGACCTGAAAATACTAACAGCAATTCTCTGGTGGAACAATCAATATGGATTTTGGGACGGGTGGCTGTGGCAGGGTGTGTGTGTGTGTGTGTGTGTGTGTGTGTGTGTGTGTGTGTGTGTGTGTAAAAGAGAAATGAGAAACACATGTCACATTCACGTGTTATGTGCTGCCAGGCTGGCGGGGCTGAGGAACTATTCCAGGCTTGGAGATTTTATTTTGGGGGTCTGTTATTGCCCCCCCCACACACACACACACACACTCTGCAAATCTCCTACTGGGAATGCACTACATGATAAGCTGGGACCAATATGGGGCTGAGCAGGCTGCCTTAGTTAAGGTGATCTGAGAGTCGTTCATCCAAGAGTGCAGAAGCAAATGCAGGTTGGATTTTTTTTTTTTTTTTTACAAAACTTTCTTTAGTCTTTCCTGAAAATCACCATTTGAAAAGTCGATGCAGGATTCCATGTTTTACAAGACAAAGGAGCAAGAATTCAGAGGAGAAAGCTCTTTTTAAAAGTGCTCTTTTTTTCTCTTACATCTAGAGCTCTCCCTCTGTGTGTGTAATTCAAGCTCTGTGCTTCATTTACAGAGCCCTGCCTCACGGCCAGCTCACGGCTCTGCACTGCCCTCTTACGGCGGCTAAAGCTGATAACGTTGTCCCGACAGACAGCGTCACACAAGTGTAGCACTCATCCTCCGGTTCCTCCTCAGGCAAACACTGTTAGCTGTTGCCATGTTGAGAGCCGTTGAGAGGCATTAGAAATGCTCCCAATATGTATATTTAGTTTTGAGAGATACCACAGGTAATGGGTCAGATTATACTACCAGAGCTGAGAGTGCACATTTAGTCTTATATCTAGCATTGGCTGGACATGTTCTATACATACAGATAACCCACTCCTCTTACATGATGTAGGAGAGAAAACAACACTCAGTAAAATGCAGTATGAAATAATTTCAACACTAAATGTGTAAGCTCGGTAAAGGTAGATTAAAGGCAGGCCAGTCTTTGCCAGATCGTTTAATTTGCCAGCATGGTACTAACACCCTAACCCGTTTCCACTCTCAGTCAGTCAAATCCTGCTGTTTGCCTGAACTCTCTATAATATTTGTTCCCGTGCCTGAGGACCATCTCTCTGCCTGCCTCCCTCGGCGCCTCGCCCGTCTGCTTCCCACTGCAATCCCCGGGTCAACTTTCAACACACATGTCCTCAAATAAAGATGCTTGTGAACTTTTGCAAAGCTCTCTCCGAGTTCTGCTTTTGGGTCCTAACTCCACTGCACATCCTCCACTTGCACCAAAGCACACTGGCTTCACCTTCCTTGGGCTGTAGAGGAGGTAAATATGTGATGTCGAAAGAACGAGTATACGGTTAAAACTAATGCAATCAAACACAGCAACCCTAAAAAGGAAGTGGACGAAACATACAACATAAGAAACACCTCTCAGAATTACACATTACCATTTAACAGCAGACTCAAAAATAACCATGAACTCCAATCATTGCCTCTCTAAAACAATTTGAACAAAACACACGCTAATGCAGGGGTGCTGTATAAGACTGCATGTGTTTTACATTAGTGTACATACTACAATGGTAATATTATATCATTAAGTATTCATTGTATTTTCATATTATTTCGTGTGATTGGCTAATACCACTGTTTAGCCACAGGGTGGCAGCTTTGCTCTACTCCACACAGAAAAAAATGTATATACATTGTCTTAACTTCTGTGTTTATTCATACATGAACCACATGTGATCTGTCAATCCATACTAACAGGCTTTAAAAACATATGTTTGTTAGATAGTTCCATTTTTGTGTGTGTACACAATGGACAAAAACTGTAATACAGCAAACACACATTTCGTATTATACAAATGTATTTTGAGACTGATGAAAGACCATGGACCTCGATGCAAGTGACTAGTCTTTTGTTATTTTGCCTTATAAAATATTTCTCAACATTGTAAGATAGAGCATTTTTAACCATTATATATATTTATTGCTTTTAGTTTATGGTACCTATTTTACCAAGTGTTGGTGGTGTGGTTAACACTTAGTTAACATTTGTACTTCAGAATGAGCCTTGTTGTCTTAACTCCAATTCATGAATATAATAAAACATTAATAGTTTACATTCATATAAGCTCAATTCCACTGGGCACTCTAAACTGCCTCATTAAACTGCAGCTTTTTTATTTCTGTATATTTGAATTCACAAAAACTACAGCCACATCTGCTAAAAGCAACATACTGCAGCATGTCGTAGTAGTCTAACTCTGCACTGCATCATTCTCAGTTTCCCTCTTCTTTTGCAGTATGCTTGTTGCTGTGGGTGATGGGAGGGAGGGCGTGGCATGTGTGGTCATGCTGGAATGTGGTATGGGAGGTTCAGTCAACCACTGACCCGCAGCAGACTGGGGAGCTGGGCGGTGCCCACCAGTCCCAGCCCAGTTTGATGCTTTGCAGGACTCAACAGGCACGAACACACAAGCGAGAATACACATGCATGCAATGGGAACATGTATGTGCGTATAACCTGATGCACACACACACACATACAGAAGGCAGTGTGTGCTTCTCAGTGGTGTAACATGAGTCAGTCTCTCACTGTACTTTGCCAACAACAAGCAGGGCTTTCTGTTCACCAGCAGCCTCTGTCTGCTCACAGACAATGTCTCAGGCACAACATACACACATATAAACAGAGTGTCAGAGAAAAGGCACTATTCACAAATTGAGGCACTTGCACATATAGAAATGTAACATCTCCCTTCAGTGTTTTGTGTTCACTTAGCAGGGCATTTGTTTCAGGGTCATCATGCTGAAAAATGTCTCTGTGACTTTCAGCAAAAACAGGAAGTCTGTTAAATGAAACTTGCCACAAACAAAACTTGCTTCCTCTCAAACGCTCTTGGGTAAAATGCCAGCAAATATAAAAACAGGTGGCTGGCCTTTTGGCCTCAAAAGTCAGGGTGCTGAGGGACACACATCCTACTATATGAGCCCGTACAACCGTTTCCACTGTGCAGACCTCCATTAGCATTATCTATAAAATAATCTATAAATGATGAAAGTTCCCTTATAAAATCTATCAGGTTTCTTCAATCTGATGAAGGTGTTCCAATAGGAGCTGTATTTAACATGTGTTAACATGAATATAGCCTCAAGCAACGATTTGCTGTGTAAAGATATAGTGGAGTGATGTCTACCTGCAGAGAATAACGTGTGTGTTGTTATCCGAACCTCTCCATGCTTTGTTGACATGCATGAGCCCCACAGGTTAGCTCCCATTCGTCCCTCTGCGCTGCTCTCATACAGCGGTCACAGCTGATGCCACCCGCTGGTTCTCCCTCAGCTTCACACTGTTAGCTCTGTCAGCGCTTTCTCTGTAGTTTGCACTGTAAGTACCGTTGACTACGAGACGCCAGCTCGCCGTCGACATTAAGAGGCAGTCGAATGGCTCGCGTTCTCGGATCTTGCTCCTTTAACACATTAATAAACCAAATTCACACTAACCTGCCTTTTCTTTGTCTGTTAAAATAAGACATGCTACTGCTAAAATCATGAAAAAAACGACTAGCATCAACGTCAACACCCTTAACTGGAAACTTTTCTGAAAATAAAGTGCCTGCAAACCGACACGAATGGCTCGTATTGGTCGTATGAAGCTCAGGTATGGTTCTGTGTCTTCAACAGTCATTTAAACCTTATCAGACCAAGTCATAAACATGTGAATCTTTCCTATCTCTATCTCTACCATCCGTATCAGACCAAGTCATAAACATGTGAATCCTTCCTATCTCTACCATCCGTATGATGCGCATCAGTGACATTTCCCAGAATGCTGTGCAGTTGGAGACAATATACATTTTAGTGATACTCCACTTTCTGGTCCCTTTCTCCCACTGAGTGTGTAATTGGTTTACATGCCTCCAATTACTGATATTTGCAGTTGATGTTTTTTTTTAAGACACCAAACTATATATTTTAAACATCACATTATTAGGTAATTAGTCTGTTCAATTTATTTGAGTTTATTTGAATTACTATTTTCTTAGCTCACCCTTGCATATGAAGTTAAGTACAGTCGCAGCTTGTGTCTTTTCATGACTACAGTATCCAAATCAGACCATAACAGTAACCACTTATAAAACCCTGTATGTATTATCAACAATTCCAGCAAAAACTCTGAACAGTGTTCTGTTTAAAAATGACCTTGTCTACCGCTGTTGCCCAGACAGTGACACTATCATTCCAGGTCGGAGAGCCCTGCTGCAACATGCATGAGCACTCCCTCTCATTAATATGACCGCTGAAAAGATGCAGGATGTATAGTTTAGGAACATACCCCAAGCACGAGTGTCTCCGACCGTGTCCGAAACCAGTCGGCACCCCTTTCCTGGCAAATCTGTGTTCTTTGTTCATGGTCCTTTAAGCTCCCGACTCATACGTGACACTAAGTAAGTAACTTACTTACTTATAGGAGACACTAAGCTAAACATCTGAACCGAGTCTCTTGTGGATTCTTCACAAATCAGTCTGTTATTTTTCTGCCATGATGCACCTGGTTGTTCTGGACTCCATGAGGTTTGTATTGCGATAAACCATAACACAGGAAAGTTCCAGGTGAGAAACGCAAACAAAACTGACATTCAGGTGGAGGACAGATCGGATTAATCCCCAGTGCTTCAGAATAAATGAACAATCCTTCTGGAACGTTGCAGAGTTCTCCCGCTGAAGTCCAGGCAAGCCTCAACAAGGCTGACTGGAGTATGATCCTGGAGGGCAGGAGGAGGAAGCAAAAAGGGAGCTGTTGCAACTGAAGACTCAGCTGCATTGAACAACTCTCCACAGATGTCTGTCTTCTCTTACTGATTTGTTGTTGTTGTGAACACTCAAAGTAATCCGAGTCGGGACACTGACTACATTCCTAAAAGGGACTTCAGAAGCACAGCTCCACATTGTGTACGAGCTCTGGAGAGGAAGTTTAAAAACTTTCAAAGTGGCTTTGTTACTCGACTCCTCTGTCAGTCACTCGCTCTGTTTGCAGGAAAGGGGGGTGGTTGAGTTGTTGCATGAGAGCAATGATACGGCATAGCGTCCACGGGGGTTGACCTCTCCCTCTAGTAGTGTGAGAGCATGCAAAGTCCCCGGAGGTCGCTGTGGGAGCTGAGGACAGCCCACCAAGTCCGCAGGAGCTGTTGAGGAGTCGGATTTTCACAGGATATCCAACGCCAAGACAAATAGACAAGAGCTCAACCTAAAAGCTTCAAATCGAGTTTAAGGCTGATCTTCTTTTTCAGCAACTTTTTCAGATATTTGAGACTAAAACAAAACATTGAGTGTTGAGCCTTTCTGAGCTTTGAGAGACTGAAAACACTCCGTTAGCAAGACAATTGCAGAGGAACATTTTGGTGAGTCCCAACTTGCTAAAGGGAGGTCTGACTCTAGTGCGAGGCTGCTGGGTGTTTTTGTGTCTGGCAGAGCTGGCTTGGCTCAGCCTTCATTGACACGTGAGATCAACGGGCCGCCTGACCCGACACCCTCCTTCTGCTGCCCCGCAGCTACATAATTACAGGAGGATATTGTTAGAGTTGGTGCTGGGCAGGGTGGCAAAAGAACACAAGCTCACATTTACTAAAACTACACATAGGAGAGTTTATTGAGAGCTTCAGTGTCACATACTGATATAAATTAGAGCAGCAACTAACTCATTCTCATTATAATTATTCATCTTTTTTGTTTGTTGAGTAATCAAGTAATCGTTTAGTCTATAAAAAGGCAAAAACAAGGGAAAATGCCCATTTCCAGAATGATCTTGGTCCTTAAATGTCTTCTTCTGTGTGACCAACACTCAAAAACCTTAAAGAAATTCAGTTTACAAGCAACAAATCCTCCCACTTGAGGCACTAGAACCAGAGAATGTTTACACTAGTTTTGCATGAAGAATGACTGAAATGATAAATCAGTTATTATTA
This sequence comes from Cottus gobio, assembly GCA_023566465.1. Taxonomy (NCBI): domain Eukaryota; kingdom Metazoa; phylum Chordata; class Actinopteri; order Perciformes; family Cottidae; genus Cottus; species Cottus gobio. The sequence continues at coordinate 14,182,709 of CM042217.1, forward strand.
CCATATAAAATACATTAGTTGCCCAAATGTCTGTCAGTCAGTTTGATTATGCTAAAAAATAACATGGAGGAAAAACTGAAGACAAGAAATTGCCACAACAACCAATCCTGCTATAATCTTAAATAGTGTGCACACACCTAAGCCAGTTTGTAAAGATCCAAGGGGATCCACAGGAGTGAGAAGATCAATTTCACAACTTCTCTACACTCATTAACTTTTCACACATTATGTGAGAGCACTGTAAGTCAGACGCTAAAACACAGGATGGTGCATGAGCCAATAGACGATTGACTGAGTGGTGAGATAACACCCCTGCCATACAAACACACCTGAAGCCATCAGAGTCACAGGTTTTACCTGGAGACAGCAGAGAGCTCTCACCAAATACACAAGTGCTAAAATGATGTGCTTGAAATAAAAAGTGTAAAATAGTTGTTATCGTAAATGATGACATTTTCACGTGCCATACCCGGAGGGAATATTGTTGTTTTCATTCCAGACTTCCAGACGCTTCTTATCGTTTTTCCAAGCATATTCAAACCTCAGAAAAGAAAAACATCATAGATCCTTGTAGTGTCTTTTAAATCATGGAGGGGCAGCATGGTGGACTGGTAAAATGCCACACCAGTAGATATACGAGCCATAATATACATTACATTACATTTCATTTAGCTGACGCTTTTATCCAAAGCGACTTACATGATATACAGTATACAGTAGACCGTAGACACAGCAACGGTGAGCAATGAGGGTTAAGTGTCTTGCTCATGGACACAACGACATGGACTGGCTGAGCCGGGGTTTGAACCACCGACCCTCTGATTGAAAGACTGACTTGCTAACCACTGCGCCACAGTCACCAATATAGATTTGGCTGCGGCACCAGTTCTAGATTAAACCAACCATGTAAGTGTTAACATCCATTCTATTTGCACATTGCCTACACCAGAGAGGAGTGGCCATTTTTTTTGGGGGGGGGGGGGGGGCTTGTGTTTCTCACTGTTAGCACCTAAAGTTTGGGTTCAGAGCGACACTTGTTTCGTGACAACCGTCTAAACCACCTCAACCACTTCCCTGAGCAGCAGGGAACACTAGAAATACACGAGTATCTTCAAAATGTGGTACGTGTTTGTCATGTGGTCGGTGAAATTATGTGAAGTACGTTATAATAACAACAACAATTAATAATAAGTAATACAAGGACAAATAAACAGACTTATGAACCTGATATAAAAGTTTACAATTATACTTTTTTTATATGAACTCATTAGTATCCATACCCTTAAGTCGTGCCTTGATCTACTAAAGGAATTTACCTTTTATCTTTCTATTACTCGTGAATTTGTATTGTTTTTATACATTAACGTGAAATGGTGTGTGCGGTACGCTCTATCCAAAATAAATCTGATAGGAATGCCACACTCCATATAATGCCACTCTTATAATAATATCAATATTCTTCCGGGTTTTCAAAGGTTTATCAAGACTTAGATTTCTTTCCTTTAGCTTTCCTTAATCGTATGTGGATTTACTGTATGTGAAACAGCCAATAAGGTGCAAACAGCTCGCAGTCAAGATAACTCCTCCCCCTTTTGGCAACAGCATGTTGATAATATCAAATGAATAAGGACAACATTGTTGAGATAGCTGTGGGAAACGCTGTCATTTCTCAGTATTAAAGTTATCTTAAGATTAAATATATCTCTACATTTACTTAGATCATCATGCAACATTGTGATTACACAAAAAAAGACCAAACTGTTGTTAATGCTCATATAATAGATTTCTATTACAATTGTAGAAACATTACTCTTTACTGCTTTACAGACAAAGCTGATAAATGAGGGCTTCAGACAGAACGGTAAATTTCCTTTCTAGGAGTTTCCTTAAATGGCCTACAGGTCATGGTTGTGTACATGGAAAATCAATTTCATACGTCACTACCCGCCAGCACTGCCTTTTCTCACATTTTTAAAATAGTGAGTGAATATTTTAAAAATCAGAAAAGGACTTCAGAAAGTTATGCTGATATCTATAGTTAACATTATGTTCTGAAATTACTAATAATCTCCACCCACAGCTGCCTATGTCTTTTAAACATTTAAGACATGTCATTTTAATTTAGGTATTGTTGCAACAAAACCAGACACATGCTGTCTATTTTCAGTCATGAGGAACAAATAGCACAGCATTAAGCATCAGCCTTGTTTACTGCGGGGAGGTGTTCATAATCGCTCTGAATTCAGCTGTGTCTCTGCTGAACCGAATCCTCAGGTCAGAGACAAGCAGTCCAGCTCCTCCTATAGGAGATTTTCTTCTCTCCTGGGCCTGCCGAACGCAGCGCCGAACACCTTAGGCACAAAACAAGACGCTCTCTTTCATTGCAAGAACAACGAGGTCTATTCAGATGACACCGGTCCCGACGTCAACAAAATCATGATTTCCCACAGTTACCTTCTCATCAGACAATGGGCCTTTTTTGCCACAGAAAACCCATGACACACATCTTGATGACGTGGAAATGCCGCTCTGAGGCATTACCTTTACCTTTATCAGCCCATGAGACAAATTGAGTGCATCAAAGTTAAAGAAGGTGTCAAAAAGACTCTGAAGATGGCCTCACATGGCCTTCAAAATCTATATATTGTATCCATGTACAACTACAACTTCTTGAGAGAAAGTCCTGTGAATCCCGATTAAGTAAAATCCATGGCAAAGGTTTGTAATCATTAATACTACCTGGGTGTATGTGCCAAGGTGAAGCGCCTCTGCAGGGCGATGCTGCGGTTCATGAGGAGCTTGCGGAACAGCAAAGGCGAATGCCGGGGGGAGTTTCGGGGAGAGTTGCAGGGGGACATCCTTGGGGATCCACAGGGCGATCCAGACGTTGACTGTGGTTTCAGCTTGATGTGCTGAGTGCTGCTGAGTGGGAAGGAACCAGTCCCCCCAGAGCTTTCCAAGAGGGCCTCATTCATAGTGCTGTATTAGTGTTTATCGAAACTTGGTCTCTTACGCTGATCCCCCGTGCAGCCCTCGCAGTCCTGTCTGGTAGTCCAGGTTGTCCATCTCAAAGCAGCAGTATTCTTCAAGGGAATTCACATCATAACTCTGTCTTGTAATGATGCACTACATACCCAGAGACAATTGTGGGAGTCTCCAAACTCTTCAGATCCACTTTTACCATGCAGTTTAACAGAGCTTTGTAAAAGCCCTGCTGATGGACATGGACACGAGTGCAGGAGAGAGCCCTCCCCTCAGCAGCAAGCTCTGTTTACATAACACTGAGTCCTGCCTAAATATGGCCAGGCCTGAATGATAGCGTTGTTAGCTCGTACCACGGGTGAACTAGCTGTGTCAACCACTCCTTTCATGGAGGAGTAAACTGGAAACCGCCAAGCGCATCAGCTTACATTTGTTTCCTTCCTCACCAGAGCGCAAACATTAAGCAGTGACTTTAGCTCTGCCTGTGTAGACACAGGCCAGACCTATGTGGCACTGAGAGGCTGTAGCTTGGATAGATTTCCATTATGTTGGGCAGTAGAGCCCCTCTCTGTCTAAAAACAGAGCCCTCTTGAGATAAAAGATAACAAAATGTCACTTATCTTAAGTGAATACTCCTTTCCCAACTGGGCTGAAGGGAGATGGAAAAACCGAGATCAAACAGAATTGCATCTTTGACCCACAGCCCAACCCTCCGCTACCCAAAACAAAACCTTGTGAATTCAGCCAAGATACACAAAGTAAAGACCTAAATCTGCTTGTACCTAAACATTTCCCATGATAAGTAGTATGCTGTAAATACAAGCTGCTTCTCACTTACACACATAACAGTTCAGTTCCTTAATACAACGAAATACCTTTCCCGTATAGTCTTATCATTCATCCATTAGAAAACGTCCCACTATGTTACAATTTTTGGGATTCAAAGATCAGAACGGTTGTCAGGGGTTGGCTTTGTGTCAGCATTCATTCGTCTTGATGCGTATCACTCATGCGCTTAAGATAACAGCAGACAAAAGCAAATATGACCCTCATGCTGGTATATTTTTACTCTAATTATGATCTGAGAACAGAGCTGGTAAAATCAATACATTTCTGTCTCCATGTTATAACTCCCACTTCAGAAAATACAATGGAACTGCGAAACATACACTGGATTTTAATTCTATATCACTGCTTCATCCACTTGACTTTTTTTTTACAAACCTCTTTTCAGCCTTCTTTGTTATTAAGATGTAGCATCTCTGAACTGCAATTATTGGAGACAATCTGTCAATCAAACCAGTGTGACTACAATGTCTTATGTTGAATAAGTCTGGGTTTCTAGGGCCCTTTCATTGTGTCTGTTCAATGACAGCAACATGTGAAGTGTTAAGAACGGCAGACGTTAAAGCCCTTGTGATACGTGAAGGTTTAATCAGTGTTATTGTTAGCGCTAGAGTAATGTGATTAATACTCAAAGGAATACCTTCTGTGTATCAACTACTTACCGCGTTTCCTTCATCTACTTCATGGAGAATGGTGAATACAAAAACAGATTATTTCCTTGATGAATTGAAGTAAATGGGCTCCAGGTTTGACAACAGCATAAATATACAAAATATCAGACAACTCGTGCAGTATAATCCAAGGCTTGTCTATCCAGTCAAATGCTCACTACTTCCCAAACACACGCATCCTCGCTAACACTTTACTTTTTAAAACTAGTACCGTCTGCGATTGAGAAGTACTGAGCATGCGACTGGATGAACGAGGCTCTGAGTTGTGTATGTTTTTTTCTGAACGATTTTTGATATTGTTTTGCTTTTGTTAAACCTGGACCACGTTTACGTACTTTCACCAAGAATGCACTTTGTTTTCGAATTCTCCGTTTAAGGTAATTCAAGGTAAAACACGGTTTAACTATAACTGATATACAAATGGTCATTTTGTGGGTGAAGTATTGATTTAACACCTACAATTACTGCCTTTTAGTTGTGTCTGTAAAGTATCTAAAGAACATTAACATTTTCATGGCAAATCTGAAAAATGTTCGTACATTTATCCTTCAGCTTGTGGTGTGGTAACAAAAGTGTTCATTGAACAATACAATTGTTAAATGTCTCTTTGTCATCTGTCGCTTTGTCATTCTGCATCCATTTTAATAATGGATTAAAGGAGTGAAATATAAGGGCTCTTGAGCCAAATGGGGTGACTGCCAAAGTACAGATTTAATTCGGGAGGGGTCAGGAGGGGTCACTGCAGTGATCTCACTAACAGAAACACAGCTGTTGGTTGAAGTGTTGCCAAATGCGACCAGCAGATGGTGCCCACACACAAACATAGAGCAAATACATCCAGGCAAATACATTAATATGAACCACATGACATAAACTCAGGCTTTAGAATGTCAAATCATCCTATGGGGGTTTGACTTGGAGAAATTAAACTTTAGACCATTCGTGAAATGTCTTTCCAAGTCACCTTACAGCATCATCACTATCTCCAGCATACGAGACCCCAGAGCTTGTTTAACCTTTAACTCTGGAAACAGCCCACTTCATCTGCCAACACAGTCCACCATTATGACTGTGACTGAATGAGAGGTTTGGATGAGTAGGATCAAATCCTTGTAAATACAAAAAAATGTAAACCGCGTGGGCAAAGTCAATTAAACTGTTGCTATTATGAGTCAATGGGAAGAAAGGAAGAGGAGCTAAATCCTGGATCTTTTCTTAATGTGACTAATACCAGGATATGTTGAACTATTTATTCAACTGAGTCACATACCCTTCCTCCTCCCACTACCAACACCAGATCAAACACACAAAAGCTGTTTTAGCTGACACACACTCACGCAGACACACAGAGCAACACGCGTTGGTTTCCTGAAAAGCATACTGCTTTATTCATTAAACCATCCGTAGGTGTAACTGCATCATACTCATATACTTAATAAAAAGGGATGGAAGCAACCAAACATCATAATACAATTTAATTTGAGCGACACACTTATCGCCTCATAAGCCAGCAATTGCTTTAAAGCTATTCTCCCGTGGCTGTGTTATTAATAAAGAAGAGATTTCCACCTGAAGTGTTTGTGTGCTTTCAGCAGCTAAGCTTCCATAAACAACGACCCTTCAGCTGCTTCGTGGTGATGCAGTGAAGGCGGTGACTGCGACGGCCGCTTTCACAGGAGAAGGACAATGTGTGGGTTATTTGGATGTAATAACAATGACATACCCAAAAAGGTGTTCCACCAAATGCTATCTGGTACAGACATGACAAAAACGATGGAAGATTACGTCATCAGAATGCACTTTCTTTTGTACATTGATTGCCTCTTTCCTTATAGATTTTTCTGCAATCCTCAGGACCTCTGACTCTCAGGAGCAGTATGCATGTAGCATTTAGGGGTAGATGAACTGTGTGATAATGCATCACCACAGTGGAGCACTTGATTCTGTGCTCAGCTTAGATATAATACTGTGTGGAGGCAGCCTTATGATAATTTATTAAAGTGACTGATAAACTGACAAATTAAAAAGGGAAGGAGGGAATCATTTTTATTTTCATTCACTCAAGGCCAAAAACTGCCTTATGCTCTTTGTTCATTATTTGTCTATGTTCTGTATATAAAGCACTGTTCTGCATTTCTTTTATAAAAGGTTCTTTATAAACAAAGTGTTTTATTTTATTTTTAATTGTACACAATAATAACTTGATTTCAGCATTGAGGAATTGCTTTTGTAAATAAATGTAGTTTTTCAGCAGAACTATCAAATTCAGCTTTTTCATTGTGAAGATGTATCTACAGTGTTACCTTGTAATATTTCTTTCAAAGCAGAATGTTTGGAACATTATTGAGCTTTTTTCTAAAACTGGAGGTAGATCTGCAATCATTTTCAGAGACTCCATTTGAGTAAAGGGCACCCCTTAAAGTCTGAACACTACATTATATAAAATAGTACCACACACACACACACAAACTAAGTACAAGCAAGCATACAGTCGTGCACACATACGACATTCATTTGAAAAGAAATGTGATTAGATGATTAACATTATGTACCAAAATACTTCTTACATAACTACATAGAATATCAATGTCCACTTACAGTGCTAATAAGGGGCATAATCTGGTTTGATGTATTGATCATAAACGATCCAATACCAACGACACAAAGGGAAAACATTGATACATACCATCATCTTTAGCATTGTATCTTTGACCAAAGAAGCAATATCATATTCTATCCTTATGAAACGTGATCTGGATTACACCCCTCGTTACACCAAGTATCAGTTTTAGTCGATTGAAACATGCTTTTTTTCTTAAATGTGAGTAGTAATTACTTATTCAGTGTTAAAATAAAAATGATTCAACCGTTGGCCTGTAGCTATACTTTAAAAAGATGTCCTCCAGCTCTGCCGGTAGGATTTTCTTTTGCTGCTTCTGTCGCCTCTCTTCAGAAGGCACAGCAGACAATGTGCAACACCAATATGAGGTTTCATCAGCATGAACTAAGGATGACAACAATTATCTTATTACAGTCATGAGGTTCAGGATATCTGCTGTAATCCAATGTGAGGAAATCTGTATAAAAAAATAAATTTACGCTTTCCCAACCTTGTCTGTGGCTCTCAAACACAAGCCCATTTGTTAAAAAGAGATATAAGATCAAAACAAATATAACGTTTAGGTTTTTTTTTCATCTCTTAAAGGCTTCACTAATAAAAAAAGATGGACACTGAAGTAAACAGGGCTTTGATGGTGACTGTAAGCCACACATTTGGAGTGGTTCATTGCTGCGTTTTAGCAAGCACATGCATAAGCAGTTAGGCTTAGACTAGAAGGAAAATACTGGTTTTAGCAGATGACATCAGGTTCCAGAGGGAAGCCAGATGTACAGGGCGGCGATACATTAGTCCAGATGGAATAACTGAGCCCCAGCCAGCTCCAGGGGGAAGAGCCAGGAACAGGAAGAGGCTTCCTCTGGAAAAGGTCGAGAGCCGGGATCGAAGCCAGCATCCTCTGCTGTACAGACTCTCAGCCGGCTTTCATCACATGCATACTGATCAGATGACTACAGATCACATCGCCGCATTGATATCTGTCTGTGTTCAAATATGTAATCTTTGCATTAATGGTTGGTTGCGGAGCACCAACTAAGCCTCGCTTCCATTTGACATTCATACATTTGGATAGTTGCTGCTTAAGATTGACGTCATATTTGACATCATATTTTGCTGTAGACGTTCAGTGCTGACAGGCAATTATGATGCTAAAGATAATCGTACAGCAGTGATCTACACACAAAATCTTTCTATCGCCTCACAATATTTCCTAATGAAGGTTGAGTGTGTTCTGATGACAAACAAACAAACAAGGTCATATTAAACTATTTAGGCCTGCCGCGTAACCATAGCAGTTGTGCTATTGTTCCAGGTGGATACACCTTCTCAGTCACTTCTAGCAGCCATGTGTAACTCATCCGAGCAATTAACCTGAAGTACACAACCCTTTGTGTGAACACAAACGTTCATTCATAACATATGACGGCTGTCCATTAAATATCTTATTACATAACAACCTTGTTGTCAGCTTCTCAGCAGTGTTGTGTAAGATCAGGCCTTCATCATCGTATATCCTGACACATGGGCCAACAGAAGTCATGGTATATACTGAGAAACAACTGACTGGTCATATATGTTCATAACTAATATGGTTCATTACACTACCATACTAAACTACATGTTTTGCTGACAAACTACGGTACAGTTTAACTATACTGTCTATTACAACAGGGACTGTATCTGACCTCAACTTTTGGTTAAGGTTTGCTCTGATGATGAATAACCGGACCAGACGGTGAACTAGAAAAAGACTCAACCATCACATGTGTCTTCACGCAGCATCAGATCCAACTGTAAGGATCTACTGCATCTCCTAGGCAACTAGGAGCTCCTCAACAGCAAACAGTATGTTGTTTTCAAACAGGTGGTCTGATGAGGCGCTCAAGGCTTGGTGACCTTGCATGCATCTGGTGCTGCAGCCACAGTTAAACACTGCAGATCTGAAGATAATTAACTAATTCCATTCCATTATCTGAACCGCTTATCCTCTTTAGGGTCGCGGGGCTCTGGAGCCCAGCAGAAATTGGGTACGGCCCCTGGACCCTGGACAGGTCGCCAGTTTATCGCAGGGCACATATATATGGAGACGACAGTGCTAGCCACTACACATAATTAACAGCAGCCCCATAATTAACCCAGTGGAAAAGAAAGTTGCACAGGATAAATTATGAAAGAACCACTAAATATACAACATTTTGTATTGGCAATGAAATGCTAAAAGATGGCAAATAGACTTGAATTTATATAGTGCCTTTCTTGTCTTTCGAACACTTGTAAAAATGTACCCATTCACACACAGACACTGATGGCAGCGGCAGCTATGCAAGGTTCCAGCCTGCCCAGCAGAATCTAATCTAAATTCTCATTCACACAGACACACAGACACACACGCACACACACAGACACACACAGACACACACACACACACACACACACACACACACACACACACACACACACACACACACACAAACACACACACACGCTGACACAGCCTTGGGGAGTATCTTGCTCAAGGACTGGGGGCTAGGGATCAACCTCCAGCCTACATATATATTCCGTTGCTGTCAATAAGACTGTGAGCTATGTCAGCCTGCCTTGTTAAAAAGCTGCTGTGAAAGATATAATACTAAATGGATATTCTGAATATTATTGAAAGAAATTACACCCATGCTAACACCACCCTTCCTAATTGTCTGCCTGTCAGCAGTTCTGCTCTACAAAGGTGTGCAGATAATGTATTTTCTGCAAAACTATACAACTTGTAAATGTGATGTTCTGTTGCCTTGGGAAGACAATTGGCTGATGTCTTCACTTGTATATCCCTCCCTTATCTCTTGTTAAACCACACATTCACATTGCTGCTGTTTTTATGATCAATCTAGATATCCATCTGTGAACCACTGAGAGGAGATTAACTTCCAACCACTACCTTTATAGCTCCACTCGACTGAGCAGCAGCACGGGGCTCCACAAAAACACATCACCTGGTGAGAACAGAAAGGCAGCGCTAAAAAAAACAACAAGGAAGTCCTGCACTGACAAAACCTCTTAATCGATAATGTTCACAGGGATTCAGTGGCACAGCAGGCAGATTCTAATATTTGTGTGGGCATTTCTGAGAAGTCATGAGTTTTCCTACAGGGCTTTAAAAAACACATATACTTAGAGTATAATTGATTGGACTTGCTGTCTATCCTCCTGCCATGTAATACCTAAAGTTGTCAGAAACAAAAGGAAATATTCAAATAATTGCTGTTTTCTGAACAACTTGCAGATCTTTTGTTTGCATAATATTGAGTGCAAAATTATTTTTAATTGTGGGTACAAAAATGATTGTGAACAGGTAGCCTTCAATCCCAATAGTTAAACACTGTGATTTACAATTCACATATATTTATTGCAGAAAGAAAAGAAACAAATATCATTGTCATACACCAATGTTACTCAACTTAGGGTGCTGAGTGGCCCATCAACCATTTCTTAATTCACAATTTAAATAAATTGATTCACCAAAAGGTTTTGTGAATCAATTTGTAAAGTGCATAAAAAAGCATAAAAATAGACTAATAAAGTAGAGCTTGTTTATCAAAGCTACCAGGGGAGGCCCCCGTCCTACAGCTGGTAACAAAGTCAGATGTATGTTAACCATGATCTGGGCTTTGTTCAGATAAAGCCACTTTTAATCATTAGTTCTTCCAACTTCAACTCAAAAGAGTGGATGTTTGATTCGCTGTCGTTTTATCATCCTTACACTTTAGGGAATTTGTTAAATTTAGAAACTGCATATGTTCTTCACTGCTGGGAGGTGGAATGTTTCAACACCGGATAGTGAGGAAAGTAGCACCAGAATGTGTTACTAAAGCTGAGGAGCGTACACATGTCCAATCTGCTTCGGTTACCATCCCATCACACTGCACTTCATTTACGCTTCATGTTTGCTCACCAGCAACCTTCAAGTTGTCTGGGAAAGTTGTCAAGGGATTGCATCACGGTGTATATCGAAAAACAAACATTTAGATTAGACAGCAAAATATGTTGTTTCGCTAATATATATTTCACAAATGTAAATTTCCAATCCTTATGAAGTAGTTGCGAAGATGAGAGAACAACAGGGAGGGTCGGTCTAAATCCAAGGTAAGTCCAAGTGAACACAATAACAAGATATGAAAGTTAAATTTGGGTCATTGGAGCTGCCAATATCCAACAACAAAGGAAATCAAAATAATGCTGAATAATTTACGAAAGCAGTTTCCTTTGAGCTGGTATCTTGTTTATCTAACTCATTGTCTTAGTCATATGTGATGTTTTCAATCAATCAAATTTCACCTTTTATTATATTTTTAGTGTCAACACTCTATTCATTGAACAATACAATGTGTTCTCTGTATTATTTACAGCATATGAACGGCAGTAAAGCTTAGGCATCTATTCACAAGACATGGAGGAACAAAGGGGAACACATGGATGAGATTAGCTTTTGACAGTGGGGGTCGATAATGTCTTGAACAGAAGTTCACACATTTTCCCATTCTGTATGAAGACACTGGCTGACACTCTAAGGCTTACTGTCACCAAAAGATTAGAACATTAGGGACTTCTCAGCCTTTTGGGAAATCAATTTGTATTCCATTGGCAATTTATCTCCCAAGAAATACCATGTAATGGGGCAGCTATTTTTCTTCGCTTGACATCTGTAACATTAACAGGAAAAGGTTTCTATATCAATCTCATTTGTTAATTGGTATAAAATGAATTTATGAGCATCATCCAACCATTACAGAGGAACTGGAAATATTGCAGTGAAGATTGGTAGACGGACTTTCCATCACCTTACTTGGCTATAATTTTCTTCTGAGAGGAAAGATGATATTTTCAGTTGACTATGTTTTAATGTTAAATAAAAAACTTCCCAAAACTTTATTTTAGCATACAGTTGAAGTTGTTTTCATTTAAAAAATGTTTCAGCAGATCTGATCCAACAGCATTGCTATTTGCATTTTAACAAGAAGCATATGAATATAATTTTAATTCTTTACTTGCTATAAAATTAAATGTGAAAATCCAGCCAATTGGACAGGTCTGCTGTAATAGTTTTTTGCATTATTCATCATTATATATCATCGCAATAAACTAATGATCAAATTGATACAGAACATTTATAATGTTAAAACAGTCTCATAAGTATTCACAAACAGATTTAAGTAAACTTACAGCAGCTAATACCTTCCCTGATATTTAATATTTCAAGCACTCTCTAGTCAACTCATTGTTTACAAGGAGCATAACCACAGCTTGCGCTCCACCACCTGCTTCTGTTTGCTCATCATGTGATAGATATTCAGCAATGGATTCAACATACCAGCTGTTGCCACTCCGGTTAACCATTCTCCACGCCTTTGCCACTACTTAACTTGCTGCATGCTGACATGGCCAAATGTAACGCGTCCAGTGTTTTTCAGGCTTTGTGGTTAGTGTCAGATCACCGAAAGGGGGATTCCAAAATTAAGATTAGTCCCATGTAGTTCAATGTTAAAATTGTTGTTCTGTCTCAGGTTGATGTTGTGTTCCCCGGATCCACTGAATGTCTGAGTGTTGGTCTGTCAAGCAGATTTCAGCTGCTAATGGGTTTAAGGACGGAGGAGAGTGGGGAAGATGTGGTCTGTAAGATCATTAGAAATTTGAATTCTGATATCATGCTTGTCTAAAATATATATATATTTTTTTTTTTAAATGATTGTAAGATTTACAGTCCTTGATTGGTATGGGAAATCATCCTCCTAAACCTAACATTCATATCTTAAAATATACAACTTTAAATCCCACGTTACTCATGTTTAGAGTTTCAAAGTCTCTTTCTAGGTGTACAGGAGATTTCCCAGTGGTCTCCATCTCAGACCAGACTTTCCTTGAATCTGACCAACAGCATCTCAAGAGGGGGACATGACCCTGCCTTCCCTTTACAGCACCAGTTAGTGATTCAGGCTGTTTAGGTGGCTGTATTTAAAAATAAAAATAAATCTTGCCTAATGCAGCTTTAATTCTGTTAGGAATAAATGAAAACAAAAAATATTACTTTAATCAATTATAACAGTCTCTTGAGGCAAGGGGGGCTGTTAGTGCAAAGCAAACATCACAGGCCGACTGTGAAGTGAATCTGTGAATACAACACAGACAAGTTCTGTACCACCTAACACATACTGTAACATGGACCATGGCTGCTACATTAAGCATTTTAAAACAAATGCATCATTGCTTTGTCTTTCAGTAACATTGTGAGTTATGAGTATAACTAGTGCAGTGCATGTTCGGGGTGTGGCCAGCCTATTCGAGGCAGACCGATTTTGTTTAGCTGACATTAGCCAGTCTAGCTAGACTGGCTAATGTCAACTAAACAAAGCCAAAATCGGTGATATCTCTGTTACAAAGTCCAACATTAATTTGGAAATAAAAGATTTAACATTGGTGAGAAATAATCCTGATGAAGGTGTAAAAGAAACAGGCAGAGAGCTGCAGTGTTGGTGAGTGATAATAAATGGCTAATAATATAGGCTACATGTAAATCCTTGAGGCAATCTGCAAGGCATAGTACATATGGTCAAGATCTAGGCCATGTAACTGAGTTCAGTCATATCAGAGATATTAATAAATTAAAATGGTGAAAATAGCAGTCTGGTCGGACCTGCACTGTTCGGTCACGTATCATCCATCGATGACCTCTAACCTCTTGTCTGGCAGACTATCGTAAGGGCAACATATAAAGACGCTCACATTCACACTTACAGGCGATTTAGAGTCATCAATTAATCTAAACTGCATGTCTATGGACTGTGGGAGGAAACCGGAGAACCCAGAGAGAACCCACGCGGGGAGAACATGCAAACTTGACACACTCCCGTCTAGTCCTGCTTTGAGGCCACCGTGCTAGCCACTAAACCACTAAACTCATCGCTCACAGACTCCAGGATGTGAAGAAGAGTTTGGTTGTAACGATAATATTCCCGGCATCCGGCAGCAACTGTGAACTACAGTCAATGAGCTACGGCCTGTAAAGGTGCACACAGCATGCTCGACTCAGTGAGCACCGTTCACTCCATATGTTATATATGTTTAAATATTGAACGTGTACAAATAGCACCAGTTTTGACACTGTACTCACTTGAATGCAAAACAATACACCCACCAAGTGTGAGGTAGATCAGATGACCGATCCTCAAGACAGTCGAAGAACACACAAACAGATTGCTTACTGTATAGTTAGGAGTACTGGACCGCCTTATATTGTTTCAACATGTTGGATGATAGCCACACCCTAAATAGGTCAAACAGAAACTCAACAGAATCAAATGCGCTATATAACAGAATTAGAAAAGCGCTATATCAAATTAAAATATTATTATTACAAATTAGCTCTGCCTCAGAGTTGATGATTTGCTGGCACATGCTAATGACGATGAATCCTAAACATAAATCATTTGTATTGTGTGTATGTGTTTGATGTGCTATAATATTAGTTTTACCAGTCAGCACCGTATAGTCAAAAGTCATACTGTAGGGTAAATTCATATCAGTGTACTTTCTATACCTTTTATACTTTCCATCCCTAGGTGGAGGATATTTGTGGTCTCCATCACGACCTCTTTTGTGTCTGAAAACGAAACTGAAGGAGACAATTGTTTCCCTGCAAGATGGCCAGACCTTCCTGCTTGAAAAGGAAAATGAATCCCATTCTCTACTTGTTTCAGAGTGATCTGCACTCTGGAGAGAGATACCCCTCGACTCAACACACCAACAGATCTGCATGGACGTGATGAATCACAGCCATTATGCCTTCCGCCTCCTGTTTGCTCTTGGAATGGATTTGTTGTCCTGGCTTCTCATATTAACAGCCAAACTAAAGCAATTACAAATATTACAGTGTATATTATTGTTTCTGTGTGAGGCGGAGAGATGGGGGGAAAAGGTGAAGATGACTAAGATGTTGACAACAAGCAATCAGCTGGTGAAGTGGAGATTATCTCCAAAATAGCTGCATTTGAATAAATTGTTGATGTCGCTCACAGTACCAGATGTTGATGTCAGTGAACATAATATAATATATTTTTCTTATTGAACTATCATTTCTATCGTCTTCTTTCTGTATACACTGTACACTATAGACTGTATAGTTGACTGTTTGTCAGCACCCAACAAATGTTGTACTATTCATTATGGAAATGCACATCCAAGAAATCGGGATTAAAATATAATTTTCATATCAGTTTGAATAATCACTTTTGTGCCTCAGTATTTCAAGAAAACGTTTTGGGTAATCATTAAACTTTGTCCCAAACATAACCATGAGTCAAATGTTAATATGTCTATATACTGCCCAGTTTATAAAGTCTTATTGTGAACTGTACTCGTGGTTACTTCACTTCACTGTATTCGAGAGCCAAAGTAGATGTTGACTGATGAATTATCTTGAAAGTATACAATATACTTTTGCATTTATTGTCACTCACTGTATATATTGTAGGCATAGTTTATGGTCACTATAATGAAGCTGGCGTGCCAGAAAATGACTGGATTCATGGCCTCGTGATTGGTGCACCAGTCGTGCACCTCCAAACTTGGCAGGCGCAAAGTGACCGCGATCAAAGCTTCTCAGCCGAGACTGTCACAGAGGCCAATTAGTTTTTAGATTCAATAATTTACTTCTTTCTTTAAAGGGCATGTATAAAGGAAATAAAGTAGATCGTGAATATGAGATATGGGTTTGCAGTTATTAAAATTCCTCCTCATTGTGGAGGTTGGTTAATGCCGTTTTGCCGGTTACTCTCTTGGTCACAGTATATTTTATTTGTACGCCCTCTGGCGTGTTGGAGAATACTGCAACAAACAGCGCTTTAAGCATTAATACCCTTGTGCATGCTCAGTGCTCGCACGCCATCTGCGGAGGCTCACGCTTTGCCGCCAAGCGTGAGTACAAACTAAGCTTAAAGGAGCAGGAAAACAAACATACTTCAGCCTCTGGGATACCAAGCTATTATATTCACTGAGTATTGTTTGGTAATTTATTGAGGTTTATTGAGAGCAACAGAGTTAATTTATCTGATCTGTTGTACCTGACTGAATCAGTGGGCATTGAATATATATGGACAAGACATGCTTTACTCATCTCTTGTGGTGCTCCATCACCATTTTGCTGTGTTGCTGCCAGATGCATCAGAAACCTATTTGCTGTTGTGATTGTTTGCTACTCAGAAATACATGGCACGTCACCCCACAACCCACAATACTGCAGATAAAGGAGAACACAAAACCTTCGGATTTTTCCAAATAATACCAATGAGCTGAGTTAAGATTAGAGGCTTCCCTGAAAGTCCTTCCCATTTCTACGAACGCACTAAATTCCAAACTACAGGCTAGGTTTAATTAGTCAAACTATACTTCTTAATCCCTTATAATCCCTTTGATTTAGAAGCAGTGAATGCCACAGTACAGCACCCAGTGACCAGGTCCAGTGTAAAGGAAACAACAGGAATATTTCCTAAACCTGACATATTTGTCTTTTGTTATGAAATGGAAAGGGAGAGCAAGCAGTCATCCACAGTGACTAAGACTGAACCGCCTGCTTGTGCCATTTGGATACAATTCACTTTCTCTCTTGTTAGTGGGATGCCCCTGGAGAGATAATACAAGACATTCTTGACATTACAGAGTGTCTCATTATTTATTTTTTATATTTTCCTCTATATTTGGCTTCAAATTCATAATTAACTGTCACAGGCTTCATGGGAAATTCACACTGTACCAATTGTCTGACTGTATATAGTTTACAATAGACCTTTCTGAATGGTGTCTTCCAATATGAAACACTACAGGGAATAGAATTAGCAAATGTCAGGTTCCCTGCCACTTATTTTTATTCCCAAGAGCCCGTGTCAGTGAGGTCAAGACATTGTCGGACTGATATTGTGTTGTCCGATCCCTGTATTATGCAAACTGTCCCATCAAAGTCAGTTTGAGATGGGGTCAATTTTAATTGTGTGGTTTAAGTTACAAAAAAGAAGGATATTAAGTAGACCTCAGAGTCGTGATGGAGGTGAAGAAGGAATCTCCATGCTTAAGTCACAGGGTAGGCAATGGGAAAAAAATAACAATTTCAGGGAACAATTTGTTATGTTATCCATCGGCATACAGAACAGCATGCAACATCCACAACCAAACCCTTCTGACCACGATCAGCTCTTTGTAGCAGCATGGGATGGCTTTTTATTATGGTTTTCAATAAGTACGTTCTTTTTTTTTTGCTGCTTTGCTCTATGCGCCTTGCGTTTAAGCAGAAGTGCCTTTGAAGCATTGAGTATAAGATGTTGCAGTAAGCTAACCCAAATATGAATCCAAACCCACCCAACCTGCAGGTTGATGATAATGCTAACTTTGCTAATCATTGCCACCCATTTGTTAATGTTATACTTCTTCTCTAAAAAATAAATAAAATAAAAGGTATTGATTTACTTCACAGCAAAATAACATTGAGGCTGAGTCCAGGTGACTTGCAAACTCTGTCTGATTGGGCCCTATAATATGTATTCAAACTTAATAATAATAATGAATCCCTTCCTTAGTAATTAAGGCGGGCTGCTTTGTGAAGTGCCCCGGGAGCAACTGGGGGTTCAGTGTCTTGCTCATGGAAACTTCAACATGCAAACTATTGGGAGACCAGGGATCAAACCGCCTACCTAGTGGTTTCAGGACGAGGACTCTCCCCATGAGCTACAGCCTTCCCAAATCAAATTAAATGCAGTTTTCCTCGCTTTGCTTCAAAAGTAATCATTGTAAGAGTGAAAGTCTGCACACAGTATTTGTGCTTCCATAATGTACGACTCATGTTTCTACTCGTGGGTTCTCTCCGGGTTCTCCGTCTTCCTCCCACAGCCCAAAGACGTGCAGCTGAGTTTAATTGATGACTCTAAATTGCCCGTAGGTGTGAATGTGAGCATGAATGGTTGTCTGTCTCTATATGTGCCCTGAGGTAGACTGGCGACCTGTCCAGGGTGAACCCGGCCTTCGCCCAATGTCAGCTGGGATCGGCTTAATGTGCCTTAAATAGGATGAGCGTTTATGGATAATGAATGTATGAATGTTTTTACTGATGTTTACAATGTATAGCTTAAAGGTAATTTCATTTTCGTTGTGAACATTTATTATATTAAAGTATAACAGCATCAGAGCTCATTAAACATCTCATCCTGAGTAAGATCAACAAACAAGTTTATCAAGCAAGCAACAGCAATTTCCAAGAAATGCCTGACTCGTTTCTGCCACGGGCATCTGGTCTGCCTGGGAAATGAGTAAACACTCTCAATTCTGCACAAGTCTTACGACCAGCCGAAGGCAGATGCACATAGAGCAAGAAGGCAACAGGCATATATTACATGAATGTGCCTTTACATCACAGCTATGTGTCTAGTTTAACACTTGTAACATAAATGTGAGGCTGAAAGTTCAACTAAATACATAAATCAGGGAAGGCTCAGTGAAACGCTATGCAGTATTTGTAAAAAAACATAGAAAGGGAAATGGCTGCACATTCATTATCTGCCGCATTACTTAAACTATGAACTCATGTTGAGAGGGTTTAAACGTCCGAATAAAATGTCTGAGCAAACTAAAACGTTGGTGTTTACTTCTCAACTTGACCTAAGGTTCAACAACTGAAAGCAGATTGATATCAGTTTTCTCTATGGCATTTCTCCATCTGTTTATCAAGTACTTTTGTGCAATCTGTGATCGGTTCTTTATGCAATCTACCGATTCAAAACGGGTCCTTGGATAATAGTTAAGTCACCACCTCTGGAACAGCCAGCTGAGCAAAGAAAAACTGAATACATGTTTTGAGATGCCTAAGCCTCAAAAGCCATCACTATATGAGGAATGAACTGCAGCTGATAGACAGAAATGATTGAAAGTATCCTTTTTAAGGATTTCATCTCATCTGTACTTTTTTATCATACTCTTAGATGTCAGCAAACCAACCAGTCTCTGCCAAGTTCTGCTCTCAAGAAAATTAATTACATTCATTACGCATTATGAGTCTGTTCAAAGGAACAAAATGTCTGACTACATTTCATTTGGGCCGTAACTAACAACTACTTTGATAATTATTCTATTGATTATTTCTTAATCAATTATTAATAAGAAGCTATATATTGTATAAATGTAAATCCACATTTTTTTATTTTTTTTTCTGAACATTATAAAAGATACTTGCGACTACAATATGAGCCCTTTCCAAAAAAATAATGGTCAGAATCCGAATCAGCTTTATTGGCCTAATGGTGAAGAGATTTTTCAGCTTGTCTTCAACCTGTCATTTGTCTGAAAGCGTGTCCACAGCGTCTCCATAGGCCACTCTGATTGTCTTTGGCTGACAGTATGGGGGACGAGTACAGGGTGCTTTGACAACTTCAAAAAAACAAAAAACATAATGATTATAAATCAATGTTTAGGCCACTGGACATTCAGTCATCTTCACCTTTTACAATCACGTGTGTTTTAGACCTCTCAAAGGGACCAAATAGTTCGAAACTTGGTTCATATCACTGATATTCAAATTCTCTTTTAATGTCCATTCTGTTTACAACATGGTCTTTCTGCACAGTTGCAGATAGATTAGGCAACACAAATAGTATTATTGGTGTGGTCTAACAAAAATTTGTATAATTCTAATTCTAATTAAATTCTATTTGTATTTAGATTACTTTTATAATACAGTGCTGTCAGTGGACACGCCCCCAGCGAACACGCCCCCACCAGACACGCCCCCAGTGTTTCAGAGCAGATATTACTGCTTATTGTATTACTATTTAGAAATTTTATATACTATACATGGCAATCTTTTAATCATTCAAATTTGTCTGGGTGGTTAAAAAATAGTTTTTTTCTCTGGTGTGATCAACTGGACTTTAAATTTTGATTCTAACCCTAACCCAATTTTTTCATAACTACAAGACCACAATCATTTAAAGAAAATATATATTGCAATGATATACTTTATTTTTTCATCAAACCATTATCATTCCACAAAAGTAAATAAAAGAAGACTGAACTACAACACAAAGGCAGTTGCCTGAGGGTTATACACACATGGGAACTAAATTTGCAGAATCCATCAGCAGTCTTTAATTTCACTGGACAACATCACAGTGGTCCCAGTGGCGGTAAATGGTCTCTATTAAGAATTGCAACTGGATGAAAGCAACATCCACACAACAACTGAAATCTACAGGGCAACTCATGCAGCTAAATGCATTAACCACAACTACCTTTCACTAATCCTCCCTCAGAAAACTGGCATCACAACATGCTTTTGTGTGTTTTGTTAATATGAAATTGGTTAGACAGCCCACTCCCCACCCCCCCAACACACACACACACACACACACACACACCCTTTATGCAGTTATCCCTGGAAAACCGATGGGCTCCATAGCAACTGGTGTCATTTTTTCTCGATCCCAGCGTAAGAAGGGCTTTTGAAACAGGCTGTTCCTGTTTCAACTTGACAATTGGTCCAAATCACACTTTACTTTCTCACTACCCGTGGCCTGGGAGTGCAGCCACGTGGATTACATGACCACACTGCAGACATACCAACATGAGAACATCCTGTAGCTGAAAGACCACCAGTTCATTCTCTTTAAGTGCCGACATTAGCTTCACTTTTTAGAACCAGAGATTGCCGCCTGTACGAGACAAATATATGTATGAGGACCTGCACGACGGTTTTCATACATGTTTAACTCTGTACATTTCTTTTAAATTCCAGCGTTTCTCTTTCTATCTGGTAGGAAATGCAGACACTGTCCAAATGTGGAAGGTTAGTGTTTGCCACTAACACACTGTACTGTTGAACACATAAACATGATGATGCATGTGAGTCTGGGCTGTGTTTCCCTAAAATCTCTGAAAGAATAAAACTCAAAACTATGGCAATAAATATCCAAGATGTATGTGACTGTAAAAGAAATATTCATAGTATTGCTTTCTGGTTTTCTCTTTTTCTGTCTCTTTTCTGTTTTCAAGATCTTCAATCCCAAAATCCAGGCTGTTTTGTCCAATTGAGAGCTACAAAATAATACAAAAGCCAGGAGAGGTACAAATATCTGCCATCAAGCTCCTGCAGTGCTTGAGTGAAGCAGAGGCCCAACTGATGAAGTTTACAGAGCAGTTTAACGTTAGATCATCACTCACATCGCCATCATCCCTTAAAGTGCATGGAAGAAATATAAAGCCCACCCTGAAATACAGGGAGGATCCCTCTGCAGGAGAGACCCACTCAATCACAGTGTGTTATTTTATGGGCTTTTAATCTAAAACAACATGCCAGAGACTGACTTAACAGCCTTGGTACAGCCTTCTTTATTGTTTTACATGTTGAGATTGTAATTAATTGAATTAATCAAGAGAACTAAGTCTTCTTTAATTGCATGCTTTCTGAACTTTGCAATAACAGGTGCTTATATAATTTTGTCACCAAGGACACAGGTTATTGGGGGCAATTTATTCCTCAACAATTCCCTCAACAGCCACCATCATCTCAGTGCTTTGTCTGAAAGGGTTAATTGAAGCGTGGGCAAACTGACTGAGTGGACAGGCTCCAGTCACTGGAAATCAATATCTTCAATATCACAGACAGTTTTACAGGTCCATCAATGGAAACTATAGTGCACACATGCATTTAGCAAATATATTGATCTTTGTTTCGAATTTCATTAAACATCCTAAAGCTTCATCAGATACCAAATTTGGTAATACGTATAAGATACAAATTTAAGTGATTAAAAAAATGCATCTATAAATTTCTGGTGGATGCATAACTTCAGCTATAAAATAATATTGTTGCTGATTTAATTCAGACATTCAACATAACGTGATCTGCAAAAGTGCAGACAGATATAGTATATATTAGATGATGTCAACATGGTTTGCTCTTGGCTTGGAAGCTTTAAGCAACATTTAAGGTGACTATTAACATAACATGAAGGTTGACATGATAAGAAACTGGTTAAGAAATAAATCAGATTCCTGACCATCAAAGATGTATATAAATGTATAGTATTCTATTCACTGACAGTGAGAAACTATTATGATATAATGTGTAATACGTTTCCAGAGTCAACTCAGAAAATCGATTTATTTATTTAATATCTTAAGGAAATTACTTTTTTGAAACACTCAGAAACCTAATAATTT
Organism: Cottus gobio; assembly: GCA_023566465.1. Lineage (NCBI taxonomy): Eukaryota > Metazoa > Chordata > Actinopteri > Perciformes > Cottidae > Cottus > Cottus gobio. Next base: position 14,205,068 of record CM042217.1, read on the forward strand.
CATGACTGCGAATAATAATTAGATATTTTAACAGCCAGTGCTTCAGCAACCCCCTGACATCGTCTGTGTCAGCAGTGAAGACGTTTTGGTGGAAAGCTAAACAGAGGAGGCCGAGCAAAGACTGATGACACAGTCATCTTGTGACTATGAATATCAATGACATATGTTAATCACAGCACATGGTGTAATCTCAACTGGGTTTATGGAGGTTAAGTATTGGAAATGTTTTGTGGAATTTATACAGTTTCAAATGCTAATTTAAGTTAATTTATTAAGTACAAATCACGAATAACTGTTGAACCATACATTTAAAAAACAGCTTATTTGCTTATGGGCTCTTTAGCAGATTTATTAAATATCTATATCTTTGTCATTCTTATGATACATTGCCATAACTGTGTTTAACGTCATGTTTAACCCTTCTAAATTATGAAATGCATGCACCCTTCCTTGCATTCTCATTGTGTCACGATAGACAACTGAATGGGGCGCAGACATGAGCTTCACGCGCACGTTCAACGACCAATCAATGATTGCTTCGTTAGTCCGTCAGAAGTTATGGACTTTTCCTCCAGCGACGTGAGGCATAAAGTAAAAACGCTATACGTGTCTTCAGAAAGCGAACGTAAAGGGAACAAAAAAGCCGATTTAAAATAAGACGAGGAGGCTCTACAGAGGAGGGGTCGGTTACCGTTTCTGCGAGGAGGGCCAGGACATGCGGGGCTTCTTCAGCCCGGGTCGCAGCTTCTCCAGGGTCCGGTTGCGACACAGGTAGCGCTCGTTGTCCGAGTTGAAGCGCTGTTTGATCCGTATGTGAGTCCTGGGTTGCCGCCACAGATGTTTGGGCGGCTTGGCGAGCCCCGCTCCCTCTCTGCTCAGCGTGGTAACGTTAGACTCCATTTTCTACTTTTTAGTTTAGTTTTCTCGTCTTCAGAAGGAGTTTTAAGGAGTTCGCAGAAAGAAGAAGGGCGTCGAGAGACGGGCTGTCTGCGAGTTTGAGGGGGAAACCCCGCGCTTCACAACGTTAAAGGACACGGAGCTGCGCGCGCGGCATTGTGGTGCTCTGCTGTCCACGAGCCGGAGTGCTGAAACAACTCTCAGCCTCTCAGTCAATACCAACTCTTTCTCTTCTCTCGCTCACGCTCTCTCTCTCTCCCTCCCTCTTTCTCTTCTCTCTCGCTCTCTCGCTCTCTTATCTCTCTCTCCCTCCCTCTTCCTCTTCCTCTTCTCTCTCTCCCTCCCTCTTTCTCTTCTCTTCCTCTTCCCTATCTCTAGCCTCTTTCACTCTCATTTTATCTCTCCTTTTATAGTCTGATCTATTGCTCGCCATCTTTATCTTTCTGTCTGCTTATATGTTTTTTATCCTGCTCTTTTAATCAATTTCTCCAGATTAGACTGTCAGTATTCAACAAAACAGTCAACTGATATCAAATGAAAAGACAACAAGTCATAGTCTTTCAAGTCAGTTGTAAGGGGAACTAATACAGAGTTATAGTTTCCTATATGTAAGTATTTGCTGCTTCTCTTTGGTTTAATAGTTTTAGAAATCTGAGGTTTAGACTATCTGAAGAAAGGCAGTCACCTAAAGGGCTCCATGAGAGTAAATTCAATGTATTTCTTCACCACAGTAATCCATTTAGGATCAATACTATTTTACAGGGAGTCCAGATTCAATCAAATTAAAACAAAGTGTCCAATCCAGTCCAGATTTAAGTGTATTAACTTTTCTAAATCACTGGGCCAGGACCTACTAGTGGGCATCAGAGCATAACTAGCGGCGGCTGATTTAATGGTTGGATTACATTTTAAAAGAAAACGTTTTGGAACATCTCAAAAGTACCATATCTTTTATATCTAGCATTTATAGCATAGCAATTAAAACAAAGCATGACCACAATGACGAGTTTGAATATCAATTACCAATTGCCAATTACATTTTGTAGACCATAATAGCTATGATATTTGTTATTGACTATAATAGGCAAATTGTAGTTATGTAAATGTATTAATTTAAGCCATTTTTATTTATTAAACTATTATTAAATTATTAAAAATAAAATATAGTTTTTACAATCAACACTTGAAATGATGCAGGCACTTACAAATGACACGGTAGTACAAAATGTAAACTTCAGTGTTTCATTTTTACTTCTTTACTTAAGATTTCATTAAACATATTTTTTTGTCTTTTTACAAAATGTACCAAAACACTGTCGACTGATCGGCAGTGTGAACACTTGATCATCAGCAAAGATTTGTTGGGAAAAAATGGAAAAATAGAAACAAAATTGAGTTTACAAATTTGATTTGATTAAGAAAATGGTAAATTCAACAAGTAAATGTTAAATCTCAATCTTGTACGCTCAATTCATTTTATATTCATTGGCTATTAAACGTATGTTTAACGGCTATTAAACGTATGTTTAATAGCCTACTACTGTAGGCTATAAAACATACATTATACGTACATTATGTTTATAAATGTTTAAGCATAAAGGTTGTAACATGTTGAATAAAAGAAAGAAGATGACAGTAATGCAGAGAAAGGGGAAGACACACACACACACACACACACACACACACATGCAACCTTTTACTGACAAACCCTTTTCTGTTGCTGCAATTACCAGGTATTTTGAAAAGGGAAGGGCAACTGAAAACCACACTATTTGTATGTGCAGGATGTGTGTGTGTGTGTGTGTGTGTGTGTGTGTGTGTGTGTGTGTGTGTGTGTGTGTGTGTGTGTGTGTGTGTGTGTATTTGCAAACACAGAGTTGTTAACTTCACTGTCACTGTTGTCCAGACTGAAACTGCTTTTTCCAGAGTCCACCTGGACTGAAACCAAGCACTGATATACAAGAAAGAGAAACAGAGCTAATGAGCAGCGGTAACTCTGCCCGCTGACCTTAGAGAGAGGAAAGGAGAGCAACAAAGAGAAAGGACAAAGTAAGATAGAAAGGAGGCCTCTATAGTCAGAAAAAAAGTGTGATTACTGGATTATCATGGCTCTTGGCCTATTTTTTGCTTATTTTCCATCAACCAAATGTCCTGTCCTTGTCATTGTTGAGCTGGAAGCCAATCATTTACCATGGTGACGCAGGCCAACAGGTGTTCCAAATCAAAAGGAAACACACCAGAACACCAACTCCTAAAATGAATAATCAAACCTTTTCATTGAATATACTGCATGTACATCAACAAGCAGCATTTTAAAGCTCTCAAAACATGTAGGATTGCTACCAGTCACCAGAATTATAAAAACACAAGAACCAAGAGCAAGAGCACTTCCATAAGTACGCCTTCCAACTTGCACTAAAAGAAAACCCATGAAAACACACAGCAATGCATAGCCCAATGAGCAGCTTTCATTCTGTTTGATAGAAAGAAAGAAGTGTGTGTGTGTGTGTGTGTGTGTGTGTGTGTGTGTGTGTGTGTGTGTGTGTGTGTGTGTGTGTGTGTGTGTGTGTGTGTGTCACTGACTTGTGGTCATCATGACTGGCCAGTGCTTGGCTGTACAGCTCTTCCAGTCGGGCCAGCGGCAGGCCGAGGGTTGCAGACAGCCGGCGGTTGTCATATGGCCGCTCCTGGCAGGAGTGTCTCCTCCACAGAGGAGGCAGCAGCAGCGGCCCAGAGAAACGCCGGCGCACCGCCTGGTGGACTGCAGGCAGAGACTCCTGACGACCCTGCACCCCAAGAGGGAGGGAGAAAGAACACAATAAACATCAGTGACATCGATGCAAAAGACGGCCAGACAGTGACTCATAAGCAGAATGTCATTTCAGCAATTTTTACTTTATGTCGTGATTGTGTTGTGAAAAGTGCTGTAACAACCTTGTAGCTGCCATTTCGGTTTCCATTCAGTTGATTTGGGATTTATTGAAGTCTTTGCGAGCGAGCTGTCCTAAACATTATGCAGGACTGTTTTTAAAGACTGTGTAGGACATTTTGGATGATTTGTCTTGGATCACATGTGAGCCTGTGTATGTCTCTGTTTCCACCAACAAGGGAAATAGAAAAGTGTTGTGCAGTGCAAATTACTTTTATGAAGACAGTGATGAAACTGCAAATGGCATATACTTAATCACTTCGGTCACTTTAATTACGTCAACTGGTGCAATATAAATACATTTTAAATACATTTAAAAATACATTTTTCCCCACTGCTGGACTAATAAAGGATTATCTTATCTTATCGAGCTCTGATGAACACTCTGAAAAAGCATGAACTGGATATTAGACACATTCTCAGATAATGCCACTGTCAACTTTGGAAAGTACCATCGTGTTCACCAGTTATTGAGCAGTGCCAACCATCTCATTCTGGATGCTAATTGCACAGCTCACTAGTTAATAACACCTGCAAGCACGCCTGCGACCAGCTGTCACAGGATATTGAGTCACACGTAAAGATCTACATCTTATCGTGTAAGGAAAGGGCTGCTTGAATCAGTGAAGAGCAGCAAAAAAAATATCCATTGAAAATTAGCAGTGGTGAGTCACGATGCCCCTCTAGTCCTCTTTTGCATTTGTTTTTTGTTGTTTTAGGTTTTTTGCTGGAAAGGTCCAAATTGGGATTTATGTGATCATTTATTTTTAGGTTTATTTACAGAAGCTTACATAATGATACAAATAATATTAAGCTACATGCTAAATGGAATATACAATTTTGGGGCATTTCCAAGTTTATAATATGAATAAACACCATGGCACCCCCAGGTATATTTTACAACATACTGTGCAGTAAGTATATCATTATAGATGTGTTTAATACAATATAGATGCACAGTGTACCCGGCAAGTATGCTGTGCACTTCAAGTAAACAAATGACTCAGAACTCATTAATAAAACATTAGAGTTGATACTTTAATGTCCCATAGAAATTAAGAAATATTATCTAATGAGTTATAATTACCATATGTTTGCAAAGCATCGCTGTTGATGAACAAATATATTATGTATGACTTAGAGTTCAAATGAGAATCATAAGAGTCCTGCCATAACAAACTAAATGCTGGAATAATTTAGCTGTTTAAATTTTAAACAGTTTAACAAATAACTCAATAATGAACTTACATGTATTAGTCCACAGACGTGTGGCATCGGCCCTGTGGGTATTGCAGGCGTAGCACAAACACTTTTCACATCTGACACTAATCAAGTAGTTTGTTTTTCTCCTTCCCTAGTCATTACATTGGCTTTATGTGCATGTTCCCCTGCTAGTCCATTTAATGCCCTTCGGTTGCAGTGGTGAAAGACGACAACTGAGAGACAGCAACTTTGTCCGGTTGACAAGCATCAGGCATCACGATGACTTCTCATTAAAAAAGCCCCCAAAAAATCCATGTTCATTATGGCCCCAGCCACTCAAAGCCTTTGTTTTTATATAATTTGTGCTACAGCAAAGTTCACAGGGTGAAAAGCTGGTAATTGACAGGGGCCAGGACACGGTATCGTTTAGAGGTGGTGATAACGACACACACTTGTGAACAGTCTCTCCTGGAAGACGTTCAGAGTGTTGCACTTAGTTGTTCACATGAAAAGTGAATGAAATAGTTGTGTAAAGCTAGAAGCTAGAAAGAGAAGTGCAAACCCTGCTTACGTTTTCTCTTCTACACAGCTAGCCCACTACGGCGTGAGTGGGGGTAAATGTCACATTTCTGACATCGAAAAATAAATTGTGTGACATATGTGACCTCCGTTTGGCAGGATTCTTTAGTGGTCCTTGAGTGAGTGTTTTGTCAGGAGTTGTTTCACAAGTGAAGCTCGTCTTCCTGTTGTATGGACGACAAAGCGCTCACAATAATGGAAAGTTTAAACATCGACAATTGCATGTGCTTCCATGTGATAAGGGCACACAAATAAATAAAAATAGTTAAGTTGTGACCAAGAATGAACTGCCAAGCTCAATATCAAGGTTGTAGAGACTCAATAATCCTTCTCAGTAACATCAGGTGACTTTGTTTGTTGCTTACTTTACTATCTTTCTGCTACTAGAAGAACATCAAAAATAACTTCTTAATCTAATATAAGCTTTATTTGGTAAATGTTCACAAATAATTGTGTTGGTGTCCAAAGAATCAACTCTCAGATAATTCACTTCCTACATGCAGTCAAGAAACCATCGTAAACATGCAACCACTTTGTAATGGCACTTCTCTCTACCACAACCTTATTTTGGGATTATTACTTCCTTTTTGTGTGCTGGTGTCAGAGAGCTGAACACAGTTTTCTGTGTCACTGAATTTAACAGTCAAATGTTCTGCAGTGGAAATTCACTTATATGTTGAGTGTTTATTTACTTTGTGTTAGTTTCACTTCAGAAGGAGGTGTATAAATACGAGGGTGTTTCGATGCATGTTCACCATCTTCTTTTTCATCAAGCCAACTATAATCTCCCTGTCTGAAGTCTTTGGGTTTTTTTTACAGTAGAATATCAGGTTCCTCTAATCATACAGAAACCAGGTCGCTTGTTTGCATGACCTTTAAAAAAAATCAGCTTTCTGGAGTATCTAACCGTAACCTGGTTGTGGCTCTTTTTTTTCTAAACTTGTTTCTGTGAAACAGAAAGATCTTTCACGCTGGTTTTTATTTTCCAGCTCACTGACAAAAACAAGGTCAGTAATACCATCACTACTAAATTAACATTAGCTTTCTCTGTATTGCAGCCCACTGCTGTTTTTCAAGCACGTTGACATTATGCAGGTTTGACATTTTCACCCGACAATAACACAATAGGACTTAAAGCAGCACTTTTTTATTTGCTTCAAAATGTTGTTTTGGTTGTTCCTTATCTGGACGATGAATTCCTCCAGCCAATCAGCATCTGAGAGGAAAGAGCTGGTTGTCATATCACCTGACTAATCTCCTGCCATGGCACACACAGGAAGTGAGCATGAACTGGAGGCAGTAACGCTGGTGTGTGATCAGAAGCGGCAGCATGTGCTCTGCCACTTAAGAAACAATGAGCTGATGGGACTTATCCTCGCCACACTTCTCACATTTTGATAGTTTGTTTTATTTTTCATCTTGGATTTATGATTCAATAAATCTTGCTCTCTGCTAATTCTGTCTCTCAGGGCTTTGATTTCATTTTTGCACATATGTTGATTAGCCTGTAAATGTGTCAATTGCCCTCAACTGCAATTAATTAAAGATCCTTGTGATTTGGCTGTCGACACCATCCACCATCCAATCCTCATCATTTTCTTGCATACTCTTGCCACGATTAAAATCTCATCAGCAGAGCGGCACATTTAATATTTAGTGTCTGCATGTTGTCTGTTTTGGGGCCAATAGCTGAAGCCTGCCTGCTCCTAACACTGTAGGTTTTCTGCTGGAATCAGACGTCTTTATCAACATAGAAGAGGAAAGATATTACTGTGGAGATTAAAGCCATCCTTAGGTATTAGTTTGCATGTTGGGTCCTAACGATGCAACTCCGACATCTTTCTGCTCTGACCAACATAGAACAGTTCAACGGCACAGGTATCCCACAATCCCCTGTAAGCATACTGTACATATGGATATATATATATATATATATATATATATATATATATATATATGTATATATATCCATGCATAAATCACAGGTATGCACACTGCAAGGTTCTGGCTGTTAACAGCGTGATGATATCATCAGAGAGCCTTTCACGGACATCATGAAATCGGTCAAAGCCGCTGCTGTTTTCTTAATTGGAAAAATGAACATTAATTAATTCTAATGGTGAGCGATGCTGGATAAGCCTTCCCAATGAGCCAGTGATGCAAGACGCGTGAGCATATAATAGCAGACAACCAGAAGAAGTCTGTTGCTCTGATGCAGAGCCGAAAACATTCACCTGTATGTATAATGACACCCGGGGGTGCAAAGGGTATGATTAGCGTCGCTCCATAAATAGCGCCAGTCTCCAATCAACCCTCTGCCTCTCTCTCTGTGGGTGTGCGTGTGCATGATTAACTCTGCGGGCAGACAGAAGCAGAATGTTTGATGGAAGTGAATCCATGAATAAGTCACAGATTTAGTAGGATGTTGTAGAGTCGTTCTCTAATAAAGGAAAACTTCTTGTTGTAGACATGAGTGGTTGCGTTTGCTCTGCAGCTCAGACAATAAGGCACTGACACTGAGGCCATGTCCACAGAGAGGGGATTATTTCAGCTATCAGGAAATGTTTTTACACAGTAAAGTCAACTTTCAGAGAAAATGGATCTGACTTCAGATCCCTGGCTTGTGCTTTGTTGGCTTGACAAGTTAAAGTAGACAGACTTTTTTTGGAAACACTTTTGTGATGATGGATGTCCTAACTTGTGGTGTTTGCTGGTTGCCCTTTTAGACATTATATAATACAACATATCTTAACCTCAGAACCTCAAGCAATGTTGCGGTGTTTTTGCTCCTTTTACATCTTACTCTCTGTGGCCTTGTTTTTCACTACAATATTTAAGTCCTGCACCTCTGTGGAAACAGCACAAGCATGTCTCGAAGTAGAGATAACTCAAAAAAGTCTTGTATGCAGTATTACACATGCAGTATTACGCAAGTATAATGTTATAAATCATAAAAGGCAAGTTTAATTATTTTCTACAAAAATTGGAAAGCAGTGGAATCTATATTATTTGGTACTTCTATGATTAAATCCATAATGACCAATATGCCCTTGAAAATGTATTTACCAAACAATATTTAAAGCATTATTAAATAAATAAAAAGCCATTTTTAGATTGCCTTTGGCAAAAAAAGCCCTGAAGTAAAGATAAAACTTTTATGGCCATGAGGTAATCAAAGTCCAAAGCCGGTCATCTTTAGAGCGACACGACGTGATGCACAGCTGCAGTCAGAATGAGGTTCAGATGTTACGTAGGACTGATCACAAGGCATGTAGGAGGGGAGTGTGTGTGTGTGTGTGTGTGTGTGTGTGTGCGTGTGTGTCTGTGTAAGTCGCCATATTTACCTCAAGCCAAGACATGGATGCTTGTTGTTTGTAGCCACAGCGAGACAGCAGCTGAACACAGAAAAACAAACACAAAGAGAGATGGTTTCATAATTACATTTATCATTCTTTGTAATCTATTTTTGTCGGAGACCATTACTACAAGTGGGACACTACAAAGTATTCTCATAAAACATGTTTGTCTCATGTGACAAGATGAACAGAAACTGTGTTATTGCTTGATGACAATTTAATTCAGAGATTTCTGACATTCATAAAGGTTATCAATTATTAAACTTCCCTTTGGGCCATAAAAGTCCATTCAGTTATATTTTTGTACAAACATCAAAAAAGTCAAAATGGAAACCTTCCACTACTTCATGCTTATAATCCCAAACGGTCATCTATATCAAGTTATCAGACATTAATTGTAAAAGAGAAAAGTCTTACACTAATGCTGTGTGCTTATTTCCAGTGTCTATTAATGTGTACACCAATAAATAGACATTCACATAATTTCTCAACATTTATTCCACCTTCATTGAGATAATTATGATCAGTTTTAGTCAAAACAGTTTTTAAGAGATGTTGATTCAACTTCATGGTCTTTTTGTGGACTGTAGTTTATGGTGTTTTTATCCTGAAAGGTGTGTCTAATGTTTTGTCTTCGCCCAATTACATCAATGAGGTTTTCATTAAATTGAAATCTATTGATACGAGGATGTAGACTAAAATAATCCTAATTAATAGGTGTGAACTGTGAGAATAGAAAACAGGCTTGTGCACAATACATTTCATTCTCCATTACTTTTATCAGACTTGAAGAGGGCATATCTGTGCCTTTCTGTGCCTGACCTCTGGTCTCAGACTGTGATATCTTCATATGACTTTGTGGGCGGGGGCGTGGTTAGCGCACCTGCGACGGGAGAGAGGGAAGGGAGAAAGCACTCGAATCAGCTGTGGCTTATTAGCCACAGCTGATTCTGACGAGTGGGCCAGGCTATTTAAGCCCGGCTGGGTAGTCAGTCGGGGAGAAAGAGACCGGGTGATGTCCGGTGTGTGTGAGACCCTGAATAAAGAGGTGATGAAACCGGTGAAAAACGTCTTGTCCGTGTGTGTGCTTCCCTCCACTGCTACAGTGGAGCCCAACGTGGGGCCTGAACGGACCCCGGAGGCGGTGGAGGGGAAGCCGATCCCGTACCGCACGTTCGATGAATGGCGGGAGTACCTCGAGCGGCGGGCGGCGGAACGCACAAGAGCAGAGGACGGCCAGATGGTGGGCGCCGTGAGGGCGCTCAGGCCGGAAGAGGTCCCGGAGGGACGGCGGGCGAAAGCCCGGAAGAAGCAGGGCGCCGGGGCGACGCCAGCGGCGGCAGGAGGAGCGGCCCCGGCAGTGGACCGGTGGGGTCAGACAGCCGAGGAGCGACGGCGGGAGTTCCGAGCGCTGCGGCTGGGGCCCGGTGCTCCGCCCCACCTGCACGCGCTGGAGGTGCGGCGCCAGGCGGACCGGTGGCTGCGGTCGGCGGCCGGAGGAGGGTTCGAGGAGGCGCTGGAGCTGGTGGCCACGGAGCAGTTCCTGGAGGGACTGCCGCCCATGATGGCCACCTGGGTCCGTGGCCGCCAGCCGGCGGGGCTGCTGGTCGCAGTCTCCCTGGCGGAGGCCTACCAGGACATGGGACTGCCCGATGAGCCGGCCGTGGGGCCGGCGGTCCTGTCCCGGCCGGCCCCGACCTCGCGGAAGGGAACGGGGGTCCAGACGGACAGGGTGGTCCGGCGGGAGAAGTTCGCCCAGACCGGCCCGGCAGCGCGGCGCGAGACAGCGACGCAGACCCCGGACGCGGCGGAGCGGCGGCCCCCACCGACGCGGAAGGACGCGGGGGTGGGCACCGACCAGCCCATCCGGGCCGGGGCGGCGACCCAGACCGCCGACGCGACCGAGCGGCCGGCCCCACCGACGCGGAGGGACGCGACGGCGGGGAGCGACGAGCCCACCCGGGCCGAGGCAGGGGCGCAGACAGAGCCGGCGAGCGCGAGACCAGCGCGCCGGAAGGCGCCGGGCCCGGCGGCCGCGAAGCCACCGGCGGCCCGGACGAGGACGTCCGCGCCTCCAGCGGAGCGAGTCCCGGGGAGAGGAGCAGAGCGGGGGCGGAGGCAGCGGAAGGCGCCGCCGGAACCCGTGGCGTGGGACCCGCCGGCGACGAGGAGGTGGGACTTCGGCGCCCGCAACGACTGGTGGCCGGCCCGCGGACCCGGCCTGCTGGAGCGGGGGGCTGACCCCGACAGCGACAACGCCGGGCCGGATCCAGGGGGGCCCCCGCGGCTGGCGGGGCCCGTTTGCTGGACGTGCGGGGAGCCAGGGCACCGGCACGTGGATTGCCCCGTTATGGAGGTGGACCAGGGGGTCCGGGTCTGGGACCCCTCCGCCCCAGGCCGGAGATGGTGGCGGCGGGCCGCCGAGAGGGGCCCCGCCCCCAGCCGGCACACCGGCAAGGGACAAGGGCGGGAGACTGAGCGGCTCCGGCAGGAGCTGCAATGGGCCGCGCAGGACCGGCGCCGGGATAAGGCAACTATCAGGCGGTTGAGCCGGCAGCTGCGGGCCGAACAGGCGGCTCGGGCCCGTGCCGAGGGGCAGCGGGGGGCATGGGGATGGTACATGCCAAAATAGTGTGCCTAATTTTCTCTCTCTCTCTCTTGTGTTGCAGGCTGCCGCGTCGGACGGAGGGGGAGAGCCGGTTTGGTCCCGGGGGGGGGCCGGCGGAGAGAGCGAGGTGCCGGCCCCCGGGACGCTCGATCGCCCTCTGTCCGGGCCATGTCCCGCGCCCGGGCCCCCACGGATGGAGGATGCCAACGCCCGGACCACCCGTTGGCATCTGGCGGAAACGCAAGTTAATTCCATGGTGGTCCATAGGTCGGGGGTGCGGATGGTCGGGGCTGACTCCCGCTCCCGCTCCCAGTGGGAGGGAGGGGGGGGGGAGTTGGTTAGGCCGGTGGCTCCCCGGCCTAAGTCGGGCGGTGGGGGTATGTGGGCGGGGGCGTGGTTAGCGCACCTGCGACGGGAGAGAGGGAAGGGAGAAAGCACTCGAATCAGCTGTGGCTTATTAGCCACAGCTGATTCTGACGAGTGGGCCAGGCTATTTAAGCCCGGCTGGGTAGTCAGTCGGGGAGAAAGAGACCGGGTGATGTCCGGTGTGTGTGAGACCCTGAATAAAGAGGTGATGAAACCGGTGAAAAACGTCTTGTCCGTGTGTGTGCTTCCCTCCACTGCTACAGACTTGTTTCCCCAAATCTATTTGAGTTCCTACTTACCTTAATTAAAGTGCATATTGGCTGCTTCCTCCTCACAAACAAAAACAGCATTGTGCCATTTGACATTCTGTGACTTTTTTTCAATTGGCAGCGGTAAAGCCTTCAGTCTCAAAGTGTATTAGCAGGTTTTTTAGTTTTATTAAAGGCAGGGTCGTGTTGTTGTTGTTTCCTTGAGAAACATATGCTTTTGCTACTCAGCACTCTCCTGCTGCTGCTTTAAGAAAACACGCATGTCTCCATGGAAAAGCAGCTTCTACTGTTCAGTAAACAGGAGCTGCCGTTTACATTCTGGGAGCAGATCCCAGCCTGCACTTTAGAGGTTTTTCAAATTTGAAATGTGGAATTACCCATTTAACGTAAAATAGGATGTGGTGTTTACAATCTTATGAAAGTGACAGGAAACTACAGAAGCAGTATGTGACAAACAAACTGCTTTCAGGCCACAACAACCGGATAGGGGCACATACACAGTTTTGTGATAGTATATCCAAGATTTATGAGCTTCAGAGCTTTACTGTCTGGCCTTATAAGCACAATTTTACCTCCACCAAGGACATTTTGTGTTGAATTACAGATTGCAATTAAGCACACTATCAGATCGTTATTGACAGACTTTAACGCAAATCCAGGTTTTCGGTCCTATTTGTTTTGTTTTTTTGCTATGTTTCCCCATCATTGTCTAACCCTTGTAAAACTGAGCTTTTCTTACTTTAGAGTTGTGAAGTCCAAGAGTCTTTTTTCCACTTTGTAGTCCCATTTCAAAAATGACCTTTCAACGATAGGTTACGAACACTTATGTTTATGTTATGGCCCCTAGTTTGAATTATTCCCATTTTGGCAAATCACGTTTTGACTGTAAGATTAAAAGATTGTGAGTCTCGGTCACTGTTGCAATGGAAGAGGCCGGTCAGAGCCGGGAATCAGTGCGGCAGCAAACCAAAAAAAAATTAATTGACCAACTTGTGCACAGAACAGGCGCCATAGTTGCATCCAAAATTAAATATATTTAAGCTGCAGATTTTTTTTTTCAGTTTTCTGAACACTTTGTCTTTGGCTTCTGCCTTCCAATAGCAGTGCCCGATACAGTAGTTTAGGCTATGGGATGGAATTTCTTGCCAAAATTAGTCTTACTTAAAATCAAAGTCTACCATCAACTATTTATTAAAAGACCATATATTTTAGTTGTTAATCTTTTGGACTGATGATTCAACCAGAATAGTTTCATGCCCGTATGAGTCAAAGAAATACAATGAGTCATGCAACCTTGTGTATGGGGAAATGAATGGGCTTTTACTTCAAGAACCAGAGGTGTCCAACATCGCACCGCCCACTATGCAACTCTATGACAAGTCAAAATATCTGCTCTAAAAATGCTCACTATTTAAATGTCAGATTTAGAGGGTTGTGCAGCTAAGACATCTCACTGAGAGCTTTCTCTCTGGCCACTTTAATCTCCACTACAGTCTGCCAGCGCTTCTTTGATGTTTGATTAAGTTTCAAGATGCCTTTTGACAGTGCCAGCTACAGTGCAGCTACATTTCTGATACATTATGGTCAGTTTCTTAGTAAGGCAACCTTTCACTTCCTAGAGTTATGAGAGTGCCTGCCTCCTCTTTTTCACAAGCTGACATTTCTGGATGAAGAGTTTCTTTGGCGTGTTCCTCCAAGGGGCCATCATTAAGGTTGTCAGTGATTTTTCTGCAATGACAATTATAACGTTTATTAAAGGGCCTAATTGGTAAGCTCTCAGATACTAAAGAGTCTCCCAATTAGTGCTTCATTAAAGGCCGGTGTATTAGGAAGGTCAACCAACTCAGTCTTCATGATAAACCATGCAAACAGAATACAGCCAGTCCGTCTTGTTGTGTCCTTGAGCAAGACACTTAACCCTAATTCCTCACCGTTACTGTGTCTACGGTCTACTGTATATCATGTAAGTCACTTTGGATAAAAGCGTTAGCTAAATGTAATGTTGTCTGCTGTAGCTGATTAAAGTCATACAAATCTGCCTTATTTCCTTGGTTTTAATTCAAAAGCATTTCTCTGTTCACTAACGTTTGTTCAGATTATAGAGCAGTGACTCTAAAAGTCAAAATGCTTTTGATTAAACCAATTTCAAAACAATGACTGGCAGCATGTTATATTACACACCGGATGACAACCTGGCACAGTCTGTAATGATTAACCATTTCAACAGTGGTGTCCTTGTCTTAAATTCTACTATCAACCATCATAAAGTTAACATCCAAGGCGTCTTGTGATGCCATCGTTGTTGTGGTGACGCACATCAGATGTAAGCTGATAAGGTCCGCAAAGAGTCCGAGCAATGTTCAAGAGGGTCACAACGAAACCAGATATTTACAGAGGAAAAATGTGTTCCGCAACATTCACCTCGTCCCACATTATTGTATTTATATTAATATTAATTCAGTCCCTTTTAAATCCCCTGAGTGTGTCTTTCGGATGCTGTAGCTGCTTCAGTTTTGAAGCTAGAGTGAAGATATTTGTATTATGTCATGCTAGCATGTCGGGAAGATAACACTCAAACATTATATATATGGCTCTCATAGGTATATAGACATTAAGGGGGTTTGTGAGCAGTTTCAAGCACAGATGCTCTTGGCATCCAATCAGCAAATGTCAAACATTTTTTAAATATATTTTCTATGGTGTTCAACAAGGTCTTGGTGTTGTAATGTAGTAATTCTGAAGGGATTTTTGATTATTTCTTTACTCAACGACTCAATTCTTGAGTCGTAGATCTGTTGTTAAATTTAGCACAAAACCAGATGTGAAATGGTATCAACAGCAAAATGTAGCCTTATGAGATATATTGTATTAGAGCATGGAGATGGCCATCATATTCTTCCAGAATAATGTTCTAATTCATTATTTTTTTATTTCTGATCTATAACTAGAACAACTTGACACACACTGCTTCAAATTAGGTCACCTTTAGGTCCTTAGCGTTCAGATGATACCACCTACAAGTGGCCTACTGTTGACCTGTTATATCTTCCCCTAAATATCTCCTGCGCCCCTGTAAAACGACGAAACAGGTCGATTAAGGTCTCTTAGCGTTAATAGGATAATAAAGAAATAATTCAACATTTTCTTGCCGAATCCTTAAGAAAGCGACTGTTCTCAGCCAACGGTTTCCTCCCATTTCCAGTCTTTGTGCTATGTAAGCTACCTATCTGCTCACTCTATCTTCCTAATTAGAAAACATATGTTAAAGTGGATTAAATACTCTCACTTAACTAGACAAAAAAAAAAATGTTCTACAAAAAAGTTGATTTATTGCTTTAACAATGTTTATAACATATTTAATTAATGTTTCAATTGCTGCTGTTTTGCACATTCTAGCTCTACAGTTTGTTCATAGTTTCTATTGCCCCGTCTTGGACCATCGCAAATGGGGTATTAAACATTGTACTTCTATATTGATTTAAGGGGTAAATAACACTTGTGTACCAATGTGTGTGTGTGTGTGTGTATATATAGGCTACAGAGAGAGCTGTCTGACCTACACTGTAGCCAAATATCTTTGTACTTCACGCCCTCATTACACAGGGGGAGCTTAGCTAAACCCACATGTTGATTTCCAGCGTAGAATGACTCAGACCAACATTCAAAAATAGTAATTTCACTAAAGAGAAAAAAAAACTGAAAAACAAATTTTTAATTTTAGTCACATATCAATAAAAGACAAGTTTGAATCATGCAGACTAAAGCAGATTCAGGCACTGGGTTCTGCAAATGTTTGCAGATAAAACGGTCTCAGATGGTGATGAATGATAAGAGCAGGGAGAGGCAGCTCAGTGCTGGAGCAGCACGACATCTAATGGGCACAAACAGTACGGTCATGCCTGGTTTTCTGTGTTTATTGTTGAATTTATGACACTGAAGGATTCCTAAAGGTTCCCACGTCACAGAAACAGGTCTGACAGAAAATAGTTTTAACCCGGAGGGGGCTCTGTGAAGAATGACATGACTGTTCTGTAAGTGTGAAGGTAGCAGGCGCAGTGAAAAACAGTCAGTCTTATACAGTCATTGCATAACTTTCAGGCTGAAACTGGTCTGACACTCCTCAAACATCTTAAAGGGAACGGCAAAAAACAAAGGAAAGGATCCCTGAAATCTTGAACAGCAGACATTTAGAAAAATGTTAGAAACTTAAAAAGAAAAAAAAGTTCAAACACCTCATGTTGCTGGTTTGAAGTCACAGGCTGCACTAAACAAATGGACCCATACATAGACAGCTGTTAAATAATAACCAACTATATGCAATGTTTAGATTAAATCAATAAAATGTGTAAAATACAGAACGTTCAAATGAAATTATCACAACCAGAGGGTGTATAAGAATAAACTCGCTGTGTCTGAACGCTGATATATGAATTTAATATGACATCTTCTGTTCTGTAATTGTGCCAGTGTAAGCGATCTAATGAAAGAAAGAAAAGGAACTATGTCAAACAGTAGAGAGACTTGGTGTGTGTGTGTGTGTGTGTGTGTGTGTGTGTGTGTTATAGAGGCAGAATGAAGGAAGCAGATATGGAGGAAGGAAAGAGATAAAGACAGGAGGAGGGATGCATAAATATTTTGAGGAAATACATTCCATTTTGGTTTGCTCATGAATCGAATTATTCCAACCGTTCAACACACGGTCCTCCATTACAATACAATACAACACAACTGTGACTGGGAACTATAGGAAGCTTATCACTGAATATATGGTCCACAGATCTCGTGATAACATTGTAGAGATTGTGTATCTCTACAATGTTATACAGTGTTAATAGACAAATGTACAAAGAAATAGTTCATGTTTTTGCAGGAATACCGTAGAAAAATATATTTTAAAAAAAGACTGTAAAGCAATACAAACACACTATTAAATATAATGAATGTATTATAGGGATGAGATAATACATTCATTAAGATTATCAGTCTAAACTCACTCATGTCCCCATACTACTAGACTACAATAGTAGACTCCCACATTGAAATCCATGATTTTTCAGGATCTTCGGATCCGAAGTGAAAACTGTCAGTCATTCAACTACTTTACATAATTTTTCATTGGAAACACGTATATATTAAATTAATTTGCTGTCTCTCTGACCGAATCTACTGTCATGTCACAGTTTTGAAGTTTTCATTTAAAGAATCATTTCCACTTACCGCAACGACCGGCCGTGTTTTCTCGCGGGGGGACCTAAGGTGTCACTCAGCTTATGCAGGAGTCATCCCTCTTTTCCATTTTTATTGCAGCAGATAGTTAGTTAGACTTCAAACTCTGCAACATGCAGCGCGGCGTGCCCGGCCGGGACTGTGACGTCAACGCCCCGGATCACATGACGGGAAGTATAGCAGGCGGACGTAAACAACTTTATTAGACAAACCACGAGGTCTTCTGCAGTGGCTTTCTAACCATTTTACTGGCCTCATAATGCAGAATGGACCCGATTAGAATGTTATATTATTGTAGCCTATACATTGTATATAGATATATGGCTAGGAGCATTTTTATGTTTTTAAGTTAGGCTACTTGTTAAATATGCGTTTCACCAGGAAGTCCATTTATATACGTCATCTTTTTTTACAAGTGTGATGTGGCAACATTGGTAGATTAAAGCAGCAAACGTAAAGAAAAAAAAGAAAAGGTTTACATACCCTCCTGCCAGGAACTTTGATTTTCAGGTTACAACGGTAGCCTATAACCATTTTTTAAATTTCACAAGCTAAGTATGCACAATACAATTGAAAGTGGGTAATAAAAGAAAGATTCAAAAAGATCTGCCAGTGTCAAACTTAATAATGCACAGTCTGTCCAGTAGGCTACGCCAACATCTAATCTCTGCTTTTGTGTCTAATTTAATCAAATGGTCTTTGAAGTAAGAGCTCCCTCACTCTCACAGATGTTACTCAGATGTCTGTTAATCATATTAAAGATATCAGCCCCAAAAATTGGACTAGTAACAGTCGGACATACTTGACTACTTGTTTTAGTTTTTTATTTTGAGGAGAAGTGTCTCAGCAGTTTCATGCAGACAAGATCCTTTTCAGGCTACTTGCTCTATCTGTGGAGTCTGTTTCTCCTCTGGAGAAACTTGAATTGATGTTAAAGTGAGGGTCATCAAACTGCAGTTTGTTTTTGGAATATTATAATAATAATAATATAATATAGCTTTTATTCAATTGAAAACATCACAATGTGCTTTAAATCTGTCTGACAGCAAATATGTGCAATGCTCAGAGAAGAGGCATGGTGATGATGATCCAGATTTTTAAAAGCAGGGCATTACTGCAATCCCCGTGCATAAATATGCATCATATGTACTTTGGCGAAATAGTATGAAAGTTGTCATAGTAGTTATTCTCGATTGGAATAAGTATAGCATAGAGTCAGAATAGAGAGATGTATGTTAACAGAATTAAAATCAATAAATGAGAGCAGCTCTGCCACACACATAAGATTTGGAAGAGCATTTCATGTGTCAACATTGTATGTGAAGAGGTATACACACAGAATTAAATCTAATTTGACTTTGAAAAAAAGTGTGAAAATGCAACGGCCTGTGGTATTTCTGGAGACAAGTTTCATCGTTTGTTAAAGGCAGAAATAATGTAATTGACCAGGATTACAGTTTAACAAGTGAGCAAACAAAGATAAACTATTTGAATTTGGAAGTTCAGCGAGCCAAAGTACAATATCGGCACTTGTTGGCATTGTTTCAAGCTCATCTTCAAATGTTACCCTCCTCTCTTTCATTGGTTTGTTGGCACTCTTCTAATAATAATAATAGAATACTCAACCAACTAGTTTCTTTCTTCTACACCAAAACTGTTTGTAGGACATGTCAAAGGCCATGGTAGACATTATTTATGCATCAGATATATTAATAACATAATACAAGTTATGTTTGACATGCACTTGTACAAAATAACTACACTCTCTGTATGTTTCTATAGAAAGTAACTGTAATTGCTATGTACAATAATACATACGTACAGTATACGATAATTGCCCCAAAAGGCGTTTGTACATGCAGATAACATTCACTTCAAATACACTTTCAACACTGGAAATACATTTTCCTGTGCACTGTTGACAATACAAATCCCGAAATCATCATGGACTCTTAAAAGTCAGCAACTGTAATTGCATAAAGTAATTTATTACATGTAAGAGTGCAATTATGAATTAAAAGTGCTTACGAAGATATACATCTCCAATTTGGGAAACATTCAATTTAAGTTTGTATCTTTTCGGCTGATTCTCTTTTTGAACGGTTGATGCAGCTTCAATCACCAGAATTAAAAGCAAGAAGGTCAAAGGTCAAAGATGAGGCAGAGATACTCCACTGTCATTGACAAAAGTGCTTTGTATAGTAATAAGAGCCTGAGAGAAAATTCATAAACATTTTTTTTTCTTGCGTGGACAAGTGCATTTTTCTATCCAAAATCATCAGAACAGAGTGGACTCCTCCTGGATTTCAGCATCAGATGAAGTCTCCTGTCATTTTGAGTACTTGGCGAATGGAGACTCCTCGTTCACTTTGTTCTAGTGAGATGAAAGGAAACAACGAAGGAGTTAAAAGGAGCTGTTCATTTTAACTGGCAACCAGAGTATAAAAAGGTGTTACATGTGGTGTTACAAACCTTCTGTACCACTGAGCAATAAGGCTGTGTGCTGCTTTCCATTAAGATGTATCTTATTGTATTCAATCCATTCTCTGTATTAACTTCACCTAACAGGTGAAACATATTCTGTTGCTGTGCTGAATTAATTTAACTTATTTTGATTTTAGGGATTGCATATACACCAGACAAATATTTTCACTAAATAACACTAACAATCACCTTTTAAAATACAGAGTATAGTCCTATCACTTATTAAACTGGCAAATTATCTGCTCATCACCTGCTCAGTTTGCAAACTCAGCTGTTCCTGTGTAGTTGTGCTGTAGGTGTTGCTGTGTATGTTCACATGTAGTACACTTTGTTCTACTCCGGCACAACGTCATGCAATCTATTTACAACCGCAATTGCAAATAAAGATTTTGAGATAGCTGGCGACCGTAGCTTTATCTTGAAGTGTCTTGCTCTCTGTTTTTCACACGATGGAGATGCTTGGTTACACTTTTAACCTGATAGGACGCCAGGATGCTGAGAGTGTCTGAATACCTGCTGACACACTGATGTAGGGCTGATTATACTCATCATCAGCACTCTTTACATGTCTAAAGAAAGTGCTTAGTCGTTACATGCTCACCACACACTGTCCTGTTTCTCAGAGTTCTTCACACACTGACAATGCTTCAGCAGGCTTCCTGTTTGCGTAAAAGAGAGAGCAGCAATCCACTGTGCTCACTGTTGAAGACGACAACACGTGGAAGTTGACTAGGTTTTCAATGCACGGCCAGAGTTCACAGGGCAGATCCCTGTGGTGCAAGACATTGTACTGCCGCCAGTCACACCAGTCATGTGTTAATCATATACCCAATTGCATGCTAGTGTTGCCCCCTGCTGGTTGAAATAACAGATTCTCAAATCTTTGTCACAAACAACGTATTTGTTAGCTTCCATTTTTGCATGGAGTTGAATTGTGTATATGTATGTATGTGTGTGTGTGTGTGTGTGTGTGTGTGTGTGTGTGTGTGTGTGTGTGTGTGTGTGTGTTTCTCAACAACCGTTCATCTGATCAACTTCACTTGGCAGGTGTATTGCTGAGGACCAAATTCAGGGCAGTGTGGAGTACAAGCTATTGAGATCAATGGGACTTATTTATTAGTAGTTTATGATGTGCACATTGTGTAGCATATGGAGAGGGGAACCCAATTCACTGTTACACCGCCAAACGGCCTGCTCGGTACAGATTGGTCGATGTTCCTTCCAGCTTTTGCACCCAAATGACACATACTATATATTCTAGCATCACGTCAGGTTATTGCTCAGGACTCAAGGAAGTGTTTGCACTAAACACACTCAAGTGTGTTTGGACAGCTTTAGGCATTAATCACAGAATGTACAAATGGAAGTTTTGACCAAATGATGGCAATAGATTAAAAGTTTAGGCACCGCCATTCGTTACAATGAATCCTCTGCAAACTATGAATTACCGTATAAAATTGCATCCAATAGTCTGGACTAACCAACCAACCGGTAAACCTATACGCTGCTAGTATGGCAAAAAACTAATAAACAGCCTCTTTTAGTCTCATCCAAATGTGGTATGTTCCTATTTTGATAAAGATTTGATTACATTTATGTAACAAAAAAAATGTTTTACAAGTAAAATCAGTCAAAACATCCAGTTCCTTTTTTTCTAACTCACCATCGGCACTTCTTCAAGCCTCTCAAAGTTGTTCCTCGATGATTGGATACATTTCACGGTGGCAACCACCAGCACGAGGACAAACAGGATGCAGAAGATGCAAATGATGGCCGCGAGGCCAGGATTTGTTGCTAAGTCCTCCTTTCCCCACGCCGGTGGAAGAGCTGAGGGTGAGGCAAACCCAAAACTTTATTTTACACACTGGATATGTCATGTCTGCTTCAGTCAGAAAAGAGTGTTGAAAAGGAGATAATTGCAACTCTTAATTTGCCAGCAAAAAGCCCTCAAAGTGAAAAATATATTAGTCAACAGTTGTATTCACAAAACAATAACTACATGTAGTATCCTGACACCACAGCAGTTGGTTTCAGTGGTTTTAACATTGTGTTGCTATCGATATAAGTTGGCCACTACTGGCAGAGTTTCATGGCTCTTTAACTGGCATTGCTACATATGCCGTTTGTCAGATCTGTGACAAAATAAATATTGAATCTTCTTCATAAGCATCTTTTTCCTTTGTTTGGAGCATTTCTGAAGCTTATATACTATTTTATCACAGCTGTTTATTGAATTACTTGGTAGAATTAAGTGTTTACTGTTAACCAAAAAGCTGTCTGACACTAATGTGTTGCCATTACAACATTCTTAGTAGATGTTTATTTGCTTTTGGCCTAACTGTAGTGTATTTCACTCTTTAATTTTACTGTTGCTTACTTCCTGTAGGGACTTCATTTTGATCTTTGACTACTTGTTTCTTCTTTGCATGAGTGAAAATGTAGCTCAACTAGTTTGACAGTATACAACTAATATGTTGTTAGTAAATAAACTGATTATTTTTCTTTGCAGCCCAACTGCACTTGTTGTAATCTCTCTTACTTTTCTTGTTACTCTTACTCTTCTTGTTAATTTATTTTTACATTAACTTGGGTACAATTACTATTTGTTTTGTCCTTTTAATTTTTAATTTATTTTTTGTTTAATTTTACTGATTTGTAATCACTATCATTTAATTTATTGTGCATTACTGAAGATCTTCTTATCTCCAGTGGTCGTAAATGAAGCAATGTAGTCAGTAAATGAAGTAGTTTGCAGCCTGTTATTATACCGATGAATGAAACTCCACTTAGCTTGTGAACTGATCTCTTTCTCAGCTAAATGACCACGACTGTATGAATGATAAAGTTGCCTTTTTTTCATATGATAATTTTTAGAGTTGTAGATTCAGAGGTGTAATCATTGTTCTCTGATCCCTAATAAAGAATAAAACATCAAACCTTCAGCTCTAACAGTTGTCTGACCTGGGCTGGTTGTGTTTACAGTGGTAGTTGCAGTGACGTTTGTTGATTTTGATGCTGGTGGGAGTGTCGATGCGCTGGAAACTGTCTCGTTGGATGTCTGGTTGGTTGTAGTCTGAGTAGTGGCATGTGTTTCCTCTGTCTCGTTGGATGTCTGGTTAGTCGTAGTCTGAGTAGTGGCATGTGTTTCCTCTGTCTCGTTGGATGTCTGGTTAGTCGTAGTCTGAGGAGTGACGTGTGTTTCCTCTGTCCCGTTGGGTGGTTGTGGTGAAGTCGAGGGCGTTGGGGATGATGACACATTTTCTGAAGTGACTGCTGTGGCAATCTGGTGTGTTGCTGATGAGGCATCGTTGGTGGTTGTGACATTATTTTTCTCTGCATCCAAACTGATGTGGCTTGCAGCTGTCTCCGTTAACTGTTTGGCTGCAGTAGAAGTGGTGGTGTCTGCAAAGGAACAAACAGCATAACATATATGTGAAGATGCACAGCATTTGCATCTGATCAAGATAGGCTAGGTTGTTGTCTTTTTCATGATTAATAACCAAACTGAGATTTTGAACTTCAAGCAGAGGTGTAGTTGGAAATGATGTGCCCATGTGCACAGGAGGTAACTACCTCCACTTTAGATTAGTTAGATTAGTTTCATTGGATGACACAGCATGCATAAACACCGTACTGCACTTGGACTCACCCAAGTTTTTCTCCCACATGTACTGTAGCCTCACACACAATATATTTATTTACCCATCTGCAACCATTCTACTTGAGGTTATGTAGTGAAATTCGTGGATTAATTCCATTTATACATGTTGTTACAAGTGCAAAGAAAATGAGAGTGTATAGATGCACTATTTTGTGTCTCAATTTGTTATACCTGGACCAATTTGTATGTTCTTTTTTAGAGCTGCCAGGATTGGTGGCTACCATGAAAACAGTACTGGACACCAAAATATTGTAGGTTTAGCTCAGGATTACTTTTAAATACTTGCTTCGAATTCCACCCAGACATGACCTTCCCTTTAACTTTCACTTATTCTTATGATTTATTAATAGCAGTTCATACTTCTATCTAATAATCTGTATCAATTAAAAAGACAAACTTTACTTGTATTTTACGGTAAAATACATTAATATAGGCCTTTTGCTTAACTATGAATATGTCTGTACTACAGGGCTGATTGTTGTCCAACTTTTAAGGAAATCCTGACCTCAAATACTAATGTTATAGGCATACAAATTGTGCTAAGTACAATGTTTATCGACGCAAAATAATACAACCTGCTTCTCGCCCCAAGTTTCCTGATTGCATTACTTTGCATCTTTATAAGATTTTAAGATGATATTAATTATTAAAAATATCAAACATCCCTTTAACAGGTAAAATGTAACATTTTGACTTACCTTTACAAACAGCCACTGCAAACAGGGACACCAGCACAGTGAGGCGCATCGCTGCAGGCATGTTGAGAATAAAGGCTGGCGGTCATATCAACCCCCCCACACACACACACACACACACACACAGTGTACACATCCTAGACAGCAGGATGTGGCGAGTGCCTGAGGAGTGCTCTGAACACTGGGTTGGAGCATAGCAACTCTCTCAGGTTGGTTAGTTAATGTTTGAACAGTGCTCTGTATTTGCTCTGTGTTTATAATGACTTTGACGCTCTAATCTACAGAGAGGGCAATATCTGAAGAAATAGCAATGTGAATGCTGGATGTTCAGAAGCTGATGCAAAACGTGATTGACGGATTTAGAGGTGCAACGTGTAATACCAGGGCTGTATGGTATGTTTAGCTTTTGATAGTTTGTTTATTGGATTAAATTCAATGTGGCTGAAACAACATGGCATCTTGCATTGTAGTTATTCAATAACATTTCACCTAGAAATTACTTGTTGTGAATGTAGGCTACATTCAAATCAACTGCTATGATCCTGATATAATGTTTTTGCAAACAACTGTTCGTCAAATTATTACAACTATAACATTTGCCTTCAGCACTTTCCTGTCGTCATATAGGTAGACAGAACTGTGATTGTGTGTATAGCATATAATATATATATATTACTCAATCATACATCACTCTTTATTTGTACAGAATTTTTATACAAATATATATCACATGTATAAACAAATATATATCACATTTGAAATTAAAAGTATAAAACTTATGCTGTTTAAAAATACATTTTAATTTAATCTGTCTTGAATCAGGTTTACAAGTACAGTTCAGGATTCATAAAAAAAATAAAATATGTGATATTAAATAATTATACCGTAATATATTTTCTTTAAGCGCGTAATCAGAATGGTGTAATTATATTTTTTTAAACTGAAGACAAGGTTATTTGGCAACAAAACATATATTGGTCTACACATAAAGGCAAAGTTCATACAGGTTAATATTAGAGATAAAAACTCATAAGCTGTTTCACATCAATTCTGATTATTTCATTTTAAACCAGAAACATTAACAGCTAAACAACTTAAGGAATGCCACCGTTGGATATTGGACAATTTAAATATTGTAGTTCAAAACGTTAATAGATTAAACATTACAGATGTGATGAAAAGAAAAATCTCCATCATCAGAGGAATAAGCATGAGAGGCAGTGACTTTTATCCCTGAATGTTCCGACAGGAGTGCATAATAGTAAATAATAGACACGCTGGACAGGCTTCACACTTGAGCACGAACGCCGTCTCTAAGTTTCCTCCTCCAGAGGTTTGGACAATGGGAGCACTTCCTGCTGAACATCCACAGCACTGTTGACTGATAGCAGCTCAGAATGGCTGTTATCCTGTCACACAAAAAACAAAACGCACATCAATGTAATGAATATCACTTCACTTTCAATCACTGAGCATGTTGAAAACTCTGACAGACACAATGAACAACATAAGCAAAGAAATGGTGATGTGTTTATTTGTATATACACAGTATATATATATACACATATACATGGTATATATATGCAGAATTTCCATTGAATCCCCTGTGAGGCTGACTTACTCTGTGTTTGAGGTGGGAAAGGTAGGTGTCCCACCCTACGGTGATAAAGTTGATGTACACAACACGGAATTTAGGCGAGAGGAAGTAAAAGTTGATCATCTGAGCAGGAGGCCAAACACAACAGTCCGCCTGCAAGCAAGAACACAGGGGAGCCTTAACACAATGGGACTGATGACACAATGCAAACACTTTAAACACCTTTTATTTCAGTAACATTAGTAAATTAAAGTTTTTCAGTGTCGTCTATAAAAGCCTCAATGAATGTGCTTTTAATGAGATGAATTCAGTTAAAAGGTGTGTACACATTAGGAACATACGGCTGAGGCAGTTCTAACTTTGTTTGCAGAGTACAAACAATTTCAGTGAAAAATTGATTGAAGAATCCTAATTTGCCCATTGAGAGTAAATTATCATTGATCAACTGCTCCAGATCTACAGGTGAGACCCTGACAGGTGTACTTGCCTTGTAAAATTCCCAGAACTTGCTTGTAAACTCCTTCCATCCTTCGGATAAAGTGTGTCCCTCCATGAGACCCATACCTGCAATAAACAGAGTTGTCTGTCAGGGTTTCAGAAAGCAGATTTAGTGAAAACTCTGAGTTAGTTAACCCACAGAGACAGACAGACAGACAGACAGACAGACAGACAGACAGACAGACAGACAGACAGACAGGATTGAACCACCAACCTTGTGGTTAAAGGAAGATCCTCTCTACCCACTGTACAGTTTATGTACTAATACTGTAACAAATGTTTAGATGTGTGTATATGTGCACGAAGAGAAGAAGTCCTCACCTAAAAAATACCACATCCCCAAAAACGGCGAGGCGACCACCTGGTCCACCAGAACCTTCTTTCCCACCGTTTTCAGAGCTTTGCCCACAAACAATCGATCCAGCCACATGTACCAGTATTGCAGCATGGGACCCATGGAGCAGCCGACCGTAAACATGCAACCTTCAGGTAGAAAGAGTCATGGGAAAATGGGAGTTGGTCATTCAAAATGTAAAACATTGCACAGATATTCTCTAAGATACGACATTTGATTATTGATTAAGCTCCTCTTTTCTCTGTCTCTCACCTGTCCTCCTCCAGTCTCGTACTCTGCCTGGCTGTTTAAAGTTCTCCCGGGTCTGCTGCACGGTGTCTCCCAGTGCCAATAATACTCCTCCGCTCAAGGTGTTTGTGAGCAGCAGGGCTCGGCCCTGGAAAAGCGGCCGCCAGTTGAGCTGCATCCGGACGAGAAAATCTTTACCCATCCGAGGAAGCATGGCTGCAGATAAATTAACGTTCCTGTCATCTGCGAGAGAAAGAGTAAATTGTTGACCAACCTCCAAAGGATGCTGCTTCTCCAACACAGAGGGTTATAAACCAAAGTACTAAATAGATTAATACTGTTTTTTATTTTTGTACTACTGCTTAATTATACTAATTGATTTTTTATTATTATGTGTCTCTTGTGTGCACCTGCTGTAATCCTGCAATTTCCCCACTGAGGGACTAATAAAAGTTTATCTTATCTTATTATCTTACCAAAAATAACAATATGATATAAACCGAACTGATATAAGAAATCATATTTTGAGTCACACATTGACCTGATCAGTAACGTTAGTTACTAATTAACACAAGCTGATGAATAAAACGCGTTCAATGAGCCGGTATTTTATTAAATATACTTTGTTGCCTGAACTGTTTATCGGGTAATTTACTTTATCTGTATTACACGGGATGAAGATATGTATTACACAGACTGGAACTTTAAAAACAGTTGAGAGGTTCATAGGTCACTGAAGCTGGCGTAACTGTTAGTTGTGAACTAGGTTAGCAGTTCGGCTGTGCGGCTACTTTAACCCCGGATTAAACACTCGGCTCTCACTAATGTTGACGTACACCACTGCACCGTTTTATATCTGGTACAACACTAGCGCTGACATTGACCCTAAATTTGCAAAATTAAATGTGACAATGATCTCTCTGCCTCCTGCCTATTGCAACTAATATATGTGGTGTTGTACGAAGACAAATTCCTGTCATAATAGGAGAGCGCAAATGAGCTCCACGCGCGCGCGTTTGAATTTCCCCATTACGTCAACCTGACCCCAAATGTGGGACACTTTAACGCAGCCTTACCTAAAGCCGAGCCACAGACTGATCTTCATACATTCATGTGAGAAACACTCGTGTCATGCAACGATTCAGCCCCTTTACACACGAGCGCACTGGATACGTTAAATGTGTGGGCGCCACCTGCTGGTTTGGAGGATCAGTTATGAGAACAGGACAGATCATACAGATCACAGTTTCACAGTTCACTCTCTACAATTCAATCTACGATCTTATAATACTCAAAGTTTGCAATTTTTGACAGACATTTTCACAATAAAAATAAATATGCATAAACAAATGCAAGAGTGATACTCTGGAAGACATGACCAGGTGATTATATATTATAAACAACATAGAATTAAATTGGCAAAGTCGAAGCACATTTAATTTATTTAAAATTGGAATTGCGTCTGCATATTATTAAAAGAAGATTTAAGGCTATAACATGTAATACGTCCAAGATTGATTTACACTTATTTGTTGCATTACTCACAAGACAATTAGCCTAGCGCAAAATACAGCAGCCTGTATCAGAAATTACATGTTTTTGTATCTTTATACTCTTTGGCCACCAGGTGGTGTGTTGTACATGAAGTCTCGAGAAATGAACCCTTTTGCAAATTAATTGTTCACTCATCACAAATACAATATAACAGCTAGCTATTTAAAACTACTGATAGTAGAACTAGACTATACTTATTTCATTATTTTTTAAATAGCTTATGATTGTACATACATTTATTTTCTTAAATAGAAGTGTAATACTTCTTCAGAATATTACAGTCAACGTCTGTTGTCTTTTGTTCTGTTTCAGCATCCTACACATTGCTGAGAAATATGGATAAAGCATTTCTATTTTTGAGAAATGTGATTATCTGTTATTAATCGATTAATCTGTCGATTATTTTTTCGATTAATCGATGAATCGGATAAAAAACAAAAGCATTACTTTCCAACCCTTTATTCAAAAACAGAACTGACGGTGCAAAAATCTTCAGAAAGTGCACAAACAGGTTGCTCCTTGAACATCCCTAAGCTGTTAAAGTAATAATAATAATAAAATTAATGGACTAACACAAACATACACCTGTATGCTTTATATCTGCCAAATATATAGGCTTTTATTAAATAAAGTGCACAAAACATTTTGCACAACATTTTGTTTAAAGGGACCTGAGCTGTCAGAACAATAAATAACTTATAAAAAATAAAGAAAAATACTAATCAGAAAACTTAACAGGATTTGTTTGAAAGTCAGAACTTGTTCTCTACACTACACTCAGACGCACACACTCACAAACACACACACACACTCACTCACAAACACTCAGACGCACACACATACAAACACACTCACAGATGCACACACTCACAGACGCACACACTCACAGACGCACGCACACATTCACACACAAACACTAACAGACGCACACACACTCACAGACGCGCTCTCTCTCTCTCTCTCTCTCTCTCTCTCTCTCTCTCTCTCTCTCTCTCTCTCTCTGTTCAGACACATTGTTCTTACGAGCTAACGCTAGCTTGTCAAGCTAATAACGAGTAAACAGCAGAAAGCTGCTGGAGGGACGTTACGTCTTCACTTCAAAACAAACACAACCTGCCGACTAGCCGCAGCACCGGAGCCTCAACCGGAAGTGCCTCTACTAGCTGCCTGTTGAACGGCCTTGCCTCCGCGATGTGTTTCAGTCAACGTTACGTTTTTTTTTTTATTTTATCGATTTTATCGATTCGTTGTTGCAGCCCTAGATTATTGTTCCATTCCAAATGGTTGTATCTTAATGCAGGTATTCTAATTAACTATACTGAACCCCCAATTTATTAGGATTTATCATACAAATAAAAAGCAGCAAACAAATGTATGTTAACCTCATCGTAATCATCAGCAGACTAACATCACAAACACCAATAATTACTATATTTATTATATTCCTTAATGTGCTTACAACTGATAGTTGTGGATTATTATATTTGTTATGTTTCTTCACAGATTCACTTTATAATGATCATATTCATCTTCATATATAGTTTATAGGACTTTGTGAGGTTATTTAAAAACATATTGTATTAGTATGGCATTTCTTATCATTTACAAATGTTTTTGAAGTGATATTTTCTACAATGACCGTCATGACCATTGTCTGATAATAGGTGGAAACGGCAGCAGTGGTTACTGATGACCTCATAGTCAATAATTCAGTTTCTCCACCAGCGTTCATCAATAATAAATGACAGGTAGACCATATTTGAACGTTTCAGGACAGTTCTTACGCCACGGCTATGGATTCGTCATACGAGCTGTCAATCTTGACTGTAGTCGAAAAGACCGGAAATCAAGTTTCTCTTTCAAAGTAAGTTTTAGTTGTATCTTTGAATGTCTATATCGTTCAGCTGGAGAACACAAGCTCATTACACTATAGATGTCACTTGAGTCAGGGTCTGTTTGGTCTGAAGAATACAGTGAACTAATGTGATGATGTTGAGTTAGAGATAAT
The DNA here is from genome assembly GCA_023566465.1 of Cottus gobio. Classification (NCBI taxonomy): domain Eukaryota; kingdom Metazoa; phylum Chordata; class Actinopteri; order Perciformes; family Cottidae; genus Cottus; species Cottus gobio. The sequence goes on from CM042217.1 coordinate 14,235,581, forward strand.
CATTTCTGCTTGAAGCAAACGTGAGCCAGAGGCTGCTTTAGCCGCTACAAGCAAAACACACTTGATAATCCAACCGAACAGCTTGAGGTCGAGTTGTCTTGTGGTGGGTACTTGGTGGAGTACGCTTTCAAAACGTTTAAGACAGTGTTAATGCAATATTTTCATCTATACTACAAGTACGTGGACCAGGACATCAGTTTATGTTAACGTTATACCTATAAAGTAATACAACTACAAATTGAAATAATACATTTGAAAAGATGCATTGGGTTTCTCCTTTTTACATTTTTTTTGAGCATCTATTTGTTTTGTCATCATTGTCGCATTTATTTTTAACAATTATATAGGCGGTTCGTTTTTATCGGCTTTTATTCTGGAATTTGTAACCGGATGTTGTTTTGCACGGACATTCTGACTTGACAGCGGTGGTGTTTCTGCGGGTGCTGAACGAGGTGGATAGTAGCCGGATAGAAATATATAAAGGTGAGATTTCTGTCTCTATTAATATATTGCATTGACAAACATGTCATATTTTAATCTAATGTATCATTCATGCATTGTTTATGAGCGTTTATGTTCGAATATCTGGGAAATTATTTCAGATTAAAGAACCTTTGACATATACGATGCTCGCTTTAGAACAGCTGTTTTCATTGTGAACCACAAAATCGTCGTAGATGCATGCAATGCATATCTATAGGTGTAATCTGTCAGGATGGATCTGAAGGGTGACTAGGTTTGACTAGGGGCCTGTCCTGCAGGAAAAGGCGTTTCACACCGTCCGATGGTTTAAATACGGAAAATGTGTCTTAATGTGTCTGAGGCAGGAACAATATGATTCAATTCAAACACCTTCGTTTAATTCATAGAACAAACTAGGCGAGAGTCACCATATATATTTTTTGTCCCACATACGTACAATTATCTTATTTGTTTTCTTATAATACTTATTATAATGAGATAACCTGCCAATGAGCACCATATACTATCTATTAGTCTGAATATGTGGAGGATTATACTAATTTTATTGGAGTTTTATGCATGAAACGTTGAGCCATATAGAAAACTGTTGTGTGTGTGTGGTAGATTGAGACGTTTAGTCCTGAACCAATCAGATCTCTGCTAGTGCCTTTATATGATGTGTGTGCTTCCCATACTGCAACAGCTCCTTTCATTACAGAAGGAATACAAACGAAAAACCGGCTATAAATTGACTGGCATATTCAAACAAAAATATTAACTTAATTGGGTGTGCCACGTTGTATGCTTAATGCCCATATACAGGAGAAATATACAACATATAAACAACCCCAGTTTATTAAATCTAGGCTGCATGAACAAACATTAGTCTATAGATGTGTGTGTGTGTGTGTGTGTGTGTGTGTAATAGTACAATAGAAGAGCTGAAACTCTTCTGGCAGTTTTCATTTACCTGCAAGGATTGCAAAGTGTCATGTGTGAATGTGAGCCGACAGTCTGCAGTCCACATCTGCGCTTCCTCTGCTGACAGTAGAGCTACCGGCAGTGAGACTTCAAGGCCTGGGAACACACTTCATGTTGCCAGTAACAAACACTGCTACAGAACCAGATTAATATGTCGGGTCGATATCTTTTATCACATTTCAGTCAGTCTGTCAAAGTTATGAGTCTCGTCTGACCACTGCTGCAGAAAAACAAACTAAGTTATTAAGACGCTTCATATACCTTAAAGAACTGTTACAGATCAGGGTTCTGGTCAGATCAGATGATAGTCTGAGGTTGCTGCAGAGGCGGAAAACAAAAACAAAAAAAGAGATCTGAAAGGGAAACATGGAATTCTTGTAGGTTATTTACAATTATATTATTTATTATTATTGTAGCTGGTCTTAAAAAAGTTGTCACTATAACTAAAACTACATGTCAGGACCGCTGGGACGCACAAAACAAGCCATAACAAAGTGTGGAAAGAAAAAGGTTTCAACTTCCACAATAGGCTTTACATTTTCTATAAAAAAACGTTTCGCTAAATTTAAAAGCTGCATTAAAAAAAAGACAGGACGTGTCAAATAAAAGGCCAATATTTATGAATTATAAACTGGTTTACAAACAGACACGTCCTGGATTCACCTGCAGACTCCAGCACCAAAATACATCTCCCACATCCTGGCTGCTCTCTGCTTTCTGTTTGCTCTGGAGAGAGAGAAAAAAGAAAGAGGAAGAAGAAAGGCTATTTATAGCTTCCCCTCCTCTCATCTGCATCACCACTCCTCCTAGAAAAGGGGTCAAGTGATTGGAGGAATAGGGGGAAATTGCTGTCTTAGGCAACCTGGGAGCAGGACAGCAGCTGTATTAAAATCCCCGGCATCTTCTCTGAATGGGAATGTGGTAAACTTAGAATACTAGATTTTTTTCAAACAATTTTTATTAATTAAGTTTTCAATTTTTATGTTATTCCAGTTATTATTGTCCCATTTATTTTTATTTTTTTATGAATTTTAGCATCAGATATTTATTTATAAAGAGAAGAACACAGCAGGCAGCGAGGAAAGATGCAAACACCAGCAGTGTGTGGGGTTTATGACAACATCCGCTCATATTTTAACAGATCTTTTGAGTTTGCTTGATTCAATCTAGTGGCAGATAAATATGACTCCTCGCAGTTCTTCTTGTTTAGATGTATCTTCCTAGTTCTGGTTCTGGTTGTTATTCTGGGTGTGAGTTTTCATGTTCGGGAGAACATTTTAGATCAGCGAAAACCTTTTCTACCCTCACAGCCTGTTCACAGTTGGAGTTTTTCTTCCCAATGGTGTATTGACACGAGATTGCACTCTATTTGAAGTGGTGGAATAAATATTTTGATTATTTATTTTGGTAAAAGCGAAGTCAAAATAGTAAATAATACTATAAAGTTGATTATTTTTATAGGATGGATTAATTATGTAACAGCAACTTTAATGTTGTTGCTGGTCAAAGTGGAGCTGACTTTAAGTACTTTTTAGTATAAAATGAAAATACTCAATATTGTACACAATTACTTGACTCATTGTACTTAGTTAATTTCACTAGAAAGTAGTATATAATTTATAAGATTTTGAAAACTTTAATGTAAATATATGAGATGGTACCTCAGAACAATATGTTCAAAGTGAAATATTTATTTTAATCTCTTGTGGAGGTGAAGACGCCTCCATCAGTCGCCTCTGCAGGTTCCTTAGTAACCATCTTTAAAGCAGAAAGGTGTTTGGATGATCTGGGATCAGCTGAGGATCAGCAGCCAATCTGCAGGAAGCCAGCCACTGCTGATTAAATGAGCCTGACTAGCTGGCCGCAGCAGCACTTAGATGTGGATCAATGCCTCCTGGAGGACGTCAATCTTCTTTAGCTGACAGGTTTAGAAGAGAGCTTGATGATGTCATCATACAGCACAGAAACTCTTAGTCATGATTGAGTTAGGATTTAAGAAAAACACTTCACACTTGGTTACGGTGTAACTACTGACAGTGTGCTGTTGAGCAGAGCTCAAGTTGTAGATGCATGTTTTCTCCATAGTGTTGTCACTAGTTCTTGTTATATGTTTATATCTTTTTTAAAACTATCTTTAATGCTTTATGTTATGCAGTGGTTAGCACTGTCGCCTCACAGTAAGAGGCCTCCTGGTTCAAACCTCTTTCTCTCTTTCTCAGGCTTTGGTTAATTGTTGACTCTAAATCGAGAGCGTGAGTGTGTGTGTGTGTGTGTGTGTGTGTGTGTGTGTATGTGTATGTGTGTGTCTGTCTTGATGTGTTGGCCCTGTGATTGTCCGACCATCATTGTCTCTCCAGGGCATCTCGCCCAATGTCGACTGGGATATGCTCCAACCCCCCACGACACTGTTGACAATAAGTGTTATAGATAATGGATGGATAGATCGATGGATCATTAAAAAAAATTCCTTTTCTGTGATATCAAAATGTTTCTAATTGACTCAAATTGAGCTGAAAAGCACAAATAAAAAATAACTGTGACCACAGCTCATCATGTGAAACTAAAAGTGACAGCAGGACCATCGGAGATGTGGGTTTCAGTGTGATTTGGCCATCGTGGTTATCATGTCCCTCCTCCTCCATGATAGAGGAGCTGAGTTATCCTCAGCATCGAGTGCCCGTGTCCATTTTGCAGTTTAGTTTGACCTCTCAAATCACACCCATCCTCACATTCAGCCACATCTCAGTGTCCTGTTTCTGGTCGTCAAACAGCGGGAGAGGATTTTTAATTTCATGAGCCCGTTTAATGTGGCTGAAATAATGTCATTTTAAAACGTGGAGACGTTATCTTCCATTTTGGAGATTTTTTAAATTTCTTCTTAAACCAACGAAATCTTCTTAATACACAGGAAATACGAGAAATGAACAATAGTAAATATTAATATTGTTATATTTGTCTCAGGCGCAGTATCCAGTTTTATTTGTTAAATGTTACATTTCTTAAAACGATGATGAGAATTTATAGATTACTTTATCGGTGAGCCATGATTCAGCACATTCGACACATGGAGAATAAGCTAAAAAAAGATTTCAAAATAAGAAATGACACAAGGAAAATAATGAAAAATACAGCGAGAAATGCAATTAAACAATATATTGATAAGTACATTGTCAGAAAATAGTCCGTGGCCCAGCTTCTCAATTGGGATATTTTGGTTGGTTTAATATCTTTGTGAAGTGAATTTCATTGGTTTTTGGGCAAAACAAGACATCTAAAGACGTCAACTTTGGCTGTAAGAATTGCCGATGTGCATGTTTCACTACTCGAATGCAATGCATTGTTATTTGCAGCCCTCACGGCTCGCATAAAAGTAATGTAGAGCCCATTGTACGTCTTACAATGTCTTGAAGTCATAATTCATAACAAACTGTGTTACTGCAGCTCTCACAGTTCAGCTTACCTGACTTGTAGCTTTGTTCGAAGGCAGTTCACGATGGAGGCCAAATGAAAACAGCAGCAACGCCCTGCAGGCTGAAATGCATTTGCATAATGAGAATTTGGTAATTACTTTGAGATAAAACACAGAGGCCTGCAGTCTATAAGCTTCTGTGTCAAAATAGTGTTTAGTGAAGGTTAAGACAGCTCGCTTCTTCACAGCTAAGAAGAGAGGCTGCGGTCATCTCACCACACCGTTGCATACAGCCGCCACTCAACAGACAACAAAGGTCTTTGATCCAGACTTCCAACTGTGGCTATGACCTCCTCTAATCACAGCTGTTAATAACAGTCACATGTTTCCGTTTCATTTTTAGGTATTCAAACCAGTGTTTTGGTCCATAACAAGCTGAATAAATCAACGTTTTAGACGCCCAACATTTTAAGAAGACTAAGAAATAAGCACATTGTCAGGTGAAGCTGCTGCACCTCCACAGGTCCAGCAAAAATGAAAGAAAAGAGGTTTGAAGGACAGGCGGAGAGCTTTTTGAGGAGAGCAAGCCAAGATAAGAAACAAGTTTGGAAGAAGTGTGCAATCTAAACTGACTGGAAGACCTTGGATTGAATGTCTATTCAAAGTTAACTTTTTGCCTCATGTGCTAAAACTGCAACATCGCTGACTCAGCAAAAACAACTTGCCGATAAAAAGCACATGGGCTGAAATATCTACTGAGCTGAGTAGACACTTTGGTGCAACCGTTACAGGAGCAGATACATATTTAATAAGGATGGCCAAAGACGAAATCGAACACCAAACCCCGACTGTGATCAAGTGTGATCTCACTTCCAATAGGTTTGTTTTAGTCAGAGCCAGAGAAAACGTCTTTGTCACATTTAGCAGTATAACTTGTTTTGGTTCACAGTGACAAAAATACCTTCTTTGTATTTTAGTCGAGTGTTAACGTTCTGTAACTTTTGGTATATTGTGATATTTTTGTGAAATGTTGTGCATTTATAATCTTTCGAGGGAGCATTTTGATCAGATGTGTCTAAAAATCTGCTTCTTTCCTGCATTTTCAATTTGCCCATTAAAAAGCCTGAGTGGAAATGTAAAAACCAATGCCAATTATCCAAAGTGATTTTCACTTACCTGAGAAGGAAAAGTTAATGTATTAATAAAAGCAGAATGGAAAAATACTTTTAGAGAATAAATCATCATGCACAAATATGTCACTGAAGCTTCAGCTAAAGAGACAGAAAATGGCAGCAGATGAGCGTTGAGGAGACCAAAATGCCATATTTCCATTTCGTTTTTCCATATTGTTAAAATTTGACTGTCACTTTTGCAATGGTTCAATGGCACCTGGTCTAGAGAATTAACACGACTAACTGTTCATCTATTAACTATCTATCAACTCCTGATACTCGCGTAAGATAGTGGATGGAAAACCAAACTAATAATATCCTATTAACACATCATGTGTGCAACCCTTTTTGATTTTGTGATAAATTCACACTTATTAAAAACTTTTTTTTAATGTTCGGTCATAGACTTACATTTTTGGGGCAGCTGTGTTGTGGGTCCACAGCATACTGGGACACTTTATTGGCACAATAAAGCCACAACAGCAACACTGGTATTGAGTTTAAATATGGGTGTGGTCCGAGCAAGGGCGCTGTAATTAACGGGGTATTTCCATCAACTAAACTGGAGTTTCTCCAATTTAATTTTTGCATCAGGTCGTTGAATAATAAACATATTCTCTTTAGTGAAAATGTATGTTATTCACATTCTGGATTTAATACTTTCGGGTAACCCAGGACATGTAAACGAACAGGTCTTTATTGATCTGGATCTCTTTTGGCTAAAGTGCTTACAATCATCCATATAAACACTAAAGTTAAAGCATTTTCAGAAATAATATTTAGTACAGACAAGCGTATGCATACACATAATATTAACATTATTGTAAATACCTGCACACATGAAAGACATCAACTCCAGTTCTTCCCTCTGATTTTCCCTCTGATGTTCAGACCAGTTAAACAAATACAAATACAAAGCTCAATGAGCATTAGATCATACGTCTTCAAAATATTCCTGCTAAAACAATCAAAAGCTCCCACTCGACTTCATAATCATGTGACATTAGTTTGCACGTGTGTCGTCCTTTGGGTGCTGTGTGATGGAGGACTTGTGGGTACAGTACCTCTTGTGGGTCAGTGCAAACCGTCTCCTTCAACCTATCTGTGTTTGTTCACATTTCCTGTCCCTGCTGGATTACGCGCTCACCCTCGGTGAGTCACACTGCAGTTCACTTCTCTGCAGCGCACAGAGACTCATTTTCAGTCGACTGGACTGGATGCGGGGTTAAAACGCTGAGTCAGAGCTAATTGGAAGTTGTTTACGTGTAACTCTTTAGGAACTGTGGCTTGTTGTATATTTCAGAGATGGAGACATATTTTCCATAAATATAAACAAAGGCTGCCTAATAATATGAATGCATTGTGCTGAAAACAATCATCAAACTGTTATATTACTTGCACAGTATGTTGTACTGAGACACTGCTCATCATTTCAAGCAGTTGATTATTCAACTTTAGAACAAATAATTTATTTCAGGTGCTTCTCTTCTCATAATGTTTCCCGTTTAGCTTTTGTGTTGTCTGCAAACAATACATATTTTTCAAATAACCCTTAGACTGCCAAGTTACTGGAGGGTGTGTGTTTTTTTCACTCATAAATTACTATAAATGACTATTTATTGATTAAATTCAAGCACTAACACGACTGGCAAATTCCCCTTTTAGTTCAAACTCTCTGACTGAGTAGGTTTCAAATGAGCAAATATATTCAGAAATTCCGTCAAAAGCTATTTTAAAAACTAAACAGTCCTAATGTTATTTAACTTGACTTTGATTACTATTTTAGAATTCTACTAATCTTTGCAAATAATTGATGAAAGTAGATTACAGGTCCATGCTCAGTTTGACAGATGAGGTCTCTTATTTCCCAGTTTCCGTCTTTGATATTCTGGATTGAAACTCATACTCAAATGTCTGCAGGAGAGTTATTTGTGAGGAATTATTGAGGTCACAATCGAAGCTGAACTTGTCATCGACCAGATAGAAATCTACACCTATGCTGCGTTTTTCGGATGTTCTCAATTATTTACACAAATTAGAGCAGAAATATATTTTTAAACATTGTGATTTCTGGTTTCGTTATTCTTTTTTACTTCAGTTTCCTGTTTGAACCCCCGTTTATGTTGCGTGTTGCAGGTTTGGTGATGGCTTTAACTCCAACTTCTGCATAAAAAGAACATCAGCGTGTTGGGGAAGGGTCCGTGCTTCTTTATTATTTAACAAGGATCTCTGTGTTCCTTCATGTAAACCGATCGGCCGGAGCTCTGAGGAGGGTGCAGTTGTTTTGTTTATGGTTTATTCCCTGAGAGTTCTCGTGTTCCACTGCAGCCGAGTGGAGATAACAGTCTAAATATAGAGCAGGGTGCTGCGACTCTGAGGCCTGTGGGCTCGAGTCACTGGGCTCTCAAGAGTCGAAAAGGTTTCCTGAATCCTTTTAGCCCTCTTGTCCTTCTGGTAGCTAGCGTGGTTGCATCCCAGCAAATGTCTCATTCATGTAGCTGATGGGTTTTCTCCTGGAGTTGTAATTAACCTGCCAGTAGGATTCTTATCAGATGGTCAAAAAAACCTCTGTCGACACTTCACACTGGGAGAGAGGAACCAGAGAGGGAGGGAACTTATTTTTTCATTCTTGGCCCAAATATTTCTGTCACTTTTCATGCAAACAACCGTGTTCAACACTGTGTATGTGTCCAAAGAAAATGCATGCTGTTATCCCAATATGTTATTGATATTGCATCTCCCCCCTCTCTCTATGACAACCTGCCTCCATGCAACTGTTTCCTATCCTGCTAATGCCCCTCTCCCTGCTGCTTACTGTTATCCTATGCATGCTTTGTTCTCTTGCTGCTGTGGTTTCGTCTTACTGCGTGTATTATGCTTCTCTGGATGTGGTTGTGTTGCTTGATTCTGTTTTCTGTTATACTGCCCAATGCTTGTAATGCTTGTTGTGACTGTATGCCAGTAACGGGTGTGTTGGAAACTTACAGATGTGTTTTGCTGTTGTTTTGACTTTTCATTTAGACCTTTCATTTAGCTTCTATCCACCTCCCCTCCGGCTTTGCCCGGCTGCCATTGTAAATAAGATATTGTTCTTATACCATGGTTACATAAAGGTTTTAAAAAAGAAGCCTCCCAAGGTGTATTTTAACATGTTGGATTTCGGAAAATTTGCCAGAGACCTCTATGAAGACCTTCGCAGTAACGGGTGTTATGGGTAACTGTAAGTCACGACAACAACACATTAAGCCGATTGGTGGATTAAAAAGACAACATGGAACATACACACACATATTTGATATCAGAATCATTTATTGGCTCGTTGCACATAAAAGGCATTTGACTCAGTGATGGTGCATAACAATAAACATAAATAAAACAATTCAATAATAAAAATGTAATAAACATATTGCAATAATAGATTCATATGATAAACATATACAAGTAGAGAGGAATAAGCCGAACAAGACCTTCACATTTGGGCCTTGAGCCCGTTCAGGCTTCGGGATGTTGATGTTCATGGATGAGTGTGTAGACCATTACATCTAAAGTTGCACTGTCATATTCACCTCTTAGTGGTGTCATCATTGGTGTAGTAGATGTCCTTGGCCTCAGCTGTAAGCATTAGACTCCTGCCATGAAGGAGCCATCAACGTTTGTCATATCTGACCCTAAAATAGCCCTCTTATCACTGTAATGGATGGCATGAACACAGAGCTATTGGTGTTAAAATACAAGTCCGGCTGCTAATATCAGCCTCCAAACTGACTTCATGTTGCAGCTGCTTGTGTGATGAATTATTCCTCCCACATCTCCAGCTGATTGTGACGGATCGAGCCATTCGCCTCCAACCTTTCTGCCAAATTGAGAAAATTCAGATGGGCTTTCTGTTTTCCCCTGACACCGCAATGTGCTGCTTTGATTAATTGCCATGAAGAAAATGTTTAAGCCTGACTAGTTAATTACAGTTACACTGAGTCTAGCAGATGCTGACAGAACCTCATCTTTTGTCTGAACACACAATGTATGAGCTTTTCTATGTGAAAAATCCCCTCTGCTGCTTTTTTTAAGGGTTTTTTGCTCATGACTTGAAAGGAGACGGTAATTTATTCAGATAGGGCAGACTACTAAACTATGCAATCATTACCAACTAACTCATCTGTATCCAAATCAGCAATAGTCCTGTAGCATCTATTGTTTTCTTTGTTAAAAGATTGATTGTTTTGTTCATGTAATGTTGTGAAAAACTTTATAATTTGCCGCAGCCCAAGGAGATGCATTCAAATATGTTGTTTTACCAACATCTCAGAGCCCAAATATATTCAGTTTACTTTTAATGGCACAGAGAAGCAGCAAATATGATGAAAGCTGAAACTATCAAATCTTTTGACATTTTTGATTAAATAATCATCAAACTTGATCAACTAATCGTCGCACCTTTACTCTGTCTTTTCTCATTACCTTCATCATAGATGTAGTTTTTCGTTAAGCTTCATCAGGTCAGCTAACTCGCCTTTTTAGCTCTTCGTAGGTTCTTATTGAGTTATACATCAATCTACTGTATAGTTATATCCCTGTTTGGAATTGAATTTGCACGTTGCTTCTGATTTATGCTAAGACGGTTGTGTTTTTCTATAAATATCCAGACTGTATCCTGGATTCTTCATAACATTTTCCCTACAACCCATTGCATAGATTTAGTCTGACTGTGCCATCAAATATTTTACCCCAAAACTTTTAATATTGCTCTTGACTGTTGTGGAGTGGATCAAACAGAAAAGTTAAATTTGTTCATTCAGAAAAAGTCACTCATCTATTTTTAAAGTACTGGGTGAGACTTGTCAATGGAGGTCCTGTTCATCACTTGCATGCACACACAGTAACCAGAGCACAACAAACTGAACCCTTTCTGGTTAGTTCAATTAGTTGAATTAGTAGTTCAGCTAAATTGTGTTTCACAACTTTGTGAAAAGGCATTTTCTTCTATCAGTGCTTTACAAGGACATCACAAACATCATGTGTGGTTTCTTTTTTAACTTGCTGACGAGGAGCGTATTACACACATCTAAAACATCATCATCTTCACCTTTTAACAGGATTAAATTCAACAGCATTATGCTGCGTCTTAGCTGCACTACATTCAGCCTAAAATTATGCAAAGCCTTTTAACGGCAGCAATATTTACAATCGTCACATTTCATTGCTTTCAGCTTATACCCCAGAAAAAGCCCTTTAGAATGTCCTGTTGGCACATTTTAGTATGGCAGCACTCTGGCAAATCCTTAGTATTGTGGGGTACTTGCATCAATAGCTATGCCTGACACACGTAGCGGCGGCCATTTGATTAACGCTTTGTGCTTCTCCTTCCTCTCTGTCCACAGATGGCTTCAGCAACAGCGACCTACGGGCAGAAGGAGTCTTCAGACCAAAACTTTGACTACATGTTCAAGATCCTCATCATTGGCAACAGCAGTGTGGGCAAAACCTCCTTTTTGTTCCGCTACGCCGACGACTCCTTCACACCGGCCTTTGTCAGTACGGTGGGCATCGACTTCAAGGTGAAGACCATCTACAGGAATGACAAGAGGATCAAATTGCAGATCTGGGTAAGACTTCTGGAGATGTGTCGAGTTTCCTGGAAGGCAAGGATATTAAACGAAGATCTATAATTAACATGTTCATGAATTTGAGGCTGAAGTTGATTAAGTGAGTCCCATTGATTTTCTTCACTGTGACGAGCTTGTTGACTTCTTTCACTTTCCATCATTAAACCATCACCTTGCAGTTGGTCAACAGAGACCCAAGACTAGCTGCATTTTCACATAGTATGACCTGTGAGCCACCTATTCACAACTGTATTTCTTGTCCTTACATCACAGTTCAAGTGCCTTTGTCTTTCGTCTCTCTGTGTATTGCTCAGAGGAATCAGTTTAATGGGAAGATGGCTCTGTTATGGCTGCACAGACCGAGCTTATACAGACACAAAGTGTCCCCAGGCATCAGTACGCTTCAACCAAAGTGCATGTTGGATGGTTAAATGTCTGAAAGCCCCTCTCTCTCTCATCTTTACAGTGCAACTCTATGCAGGACTTCCAGGAAGGATGTTTTTTTGCATCTTGTCCCTCTCAATGGCTGCAGGCTTTTCATCCATTTAGAGTAGCTGAAAACACACGCATTCGATTGTCGGACGACATGTTGTACAAATGAGTTTGTTTCGAGCACAGCGGCACCAAATCTACATCTGAAGGCAGTTTGAAAAAGCAGGATTAGAACATGAGCTAGACAGTTGTGAGAAAGATGGGCTTTATTTTTGAGTTACTCACTTGAACCTCTGAAACAAAACCATACATTTTAGTTTTTTTTTTTAATGATTTCTAATAATACAGCAAATGACTCTGTTACACACTGGCTTGTGGGACAGTTGTATTACGCCAACTGTCACACAAATCTGTGTGTGTCACACATACAAATCTGAACACAACGGCATCCTCTCTGCAACCTGCTCATCCAGCTGACATGTTGATGATAGAATTCAATGAAAGTAATGACAGAAACTCTCAAGTAACACTGATGTGCCTTCGGGAACAAACAGGGTGGTGTTTGTTGCATCAGAAATATGCGTTGTTTCATCAGTAATGTTGACTCATCAGTAAACACAAGCATGGAGCATGTTGTAGATCATACCATCATTTCCATTTTTACTTAGCAAAGCCCTGTGTGTGTGTGTGTGTGTGTGTGTGTGTGTGTGCGTATGTGTGTGTAGAGCTGTCTCTGTTGTCAGCCTTTGCTAGGTCTTGCCTCTAGTAAGGGAGACACCATCGGCCAATCAGAGCATGAGAAATGGATGACTGGGTGCTGCTCTCCCCTCCCCCACTACTACACATCTCACCCGAGTAGATATCCCCCTCTCCCTTCCCTACTACACACATGTAAATTCCCCGACCCCCATCCCTCAGCAGTTCTGTCAGCTAACCATATAAATGGTTTGAGTCATGAGCTCAAACGTCAACATACAGTATTTTATATATAGAGATGTATTTCACAGTGTGCAGTTAATCCCATGTATATAGATTTATGCAGCTGGGTGATGTGTATTTATATAGTTTGTCATTCACATTATCGCACTTGAAACAGTAGTGTTTTGTTTTCATCAATGCCACTATGTTGCCGTACTGCAGCTCATACTTAACACAGCTTTTCTTCTTTCATTGCACTGGAGACTCTGGCTACATGCATACTGTCAGTGTTCATGACTGTAGACAGATGTCAGGCTACAACTAACAATTTTATCATAGCAAATCAAATAAATGTTCAGTCTTTTCTCCAACGGTCTTGGTTTGTCCAACCAACAGTCTAAAAGTCAAATATATGCAATTTATAATCATATAAAACTGAAAATCTGCAAATTTGCACTATTAAGTTATGATTGAAATTGTCGACAAATCGATAAATTGTGTTAGCTTAAGTCAAATCACTTTACCTTTTTAATCCTGTGACATCAATCGTTCAAGTTTATTTACAGCCTCTCGCTTTAGTTAAACTGGGTAGCTGCAATATAACTCACCTGCTGGAAAATTAAGCTGTTTGCTAAAATCTAAAAAGCTTTATATTTGAATCAGGACTCACGGTGAAGGGAAAGATGAGCGCTCCAATGTGTTCGTTATGTCACTCAGTGCTACCTACACTGACATTTTAGGAATAGACAGTTTCAACCGAATTGCGTTGCTAGACCACGGCTTGGGTCCATGTTTACTTCCTGTCAGCCGTTGTAATTGACATAAACGACACAGCGACTGCACTTTGTAGTTTAAGTTGCTGTGTGTGTGTGTGTGTGTGTGTGTGTGTGTGTGTGTAGTTTAGATGCTTAAACGTAAATGTAATTCCCTAGAAAGTATGATCACAGGTAAAAACTTTACTTGCTGTATGTGTGGTAAGATATGTCCAACATTAAAGACAGCAACCCCCTTTAGCATTCATAATTAGTATACACATATTTAATTAATGTTTTATGACACAATAAAATGTAGTTGTAAGAAGTGTGAATTCTCATAAATGTTGAGGTAAACCACAGGAGGCAGTGATTAGCCGGTTACTTTGCAGTCCATGTCCGTCCCGGTCTTTTGCTCTGCTGATCATCAAGCCGACACCGACCGCGTCAGAGTGGTGCTGTCGGGTCAGAAGCTGCTCGTTTGGGTATCAGAAACACACCTGGCTTCAATTCCCTGAGCATTCATTAGGATCTAACACTGACATTCAATCTCACCTGGGATTGTGGGGCAGGATCATTGTTCAGCGAAAATAAAGAGAAGAGGAGGCTGGATGAAGATTTTAAAAACCCATGAGGCCTTTTGATATGCTGGCTGTACCGAAGCCCATGGGAGCAATCTGTCAGTGTGACACTCTGGATGTTTGTACTTTCTTTAGGCTTAAGTATTGCCTTTTTTTCTTTTCTTTTGTTGTTGTTTGTGCACTTCGAGTTTCAACAGGATGATAAATCTTTAATGCAGGATACAAGATTGATGTTTACGACTCTAGCTAAGGACGCAGTAATCCGATCAAGGATTGTGTCTTTATATACAATACCAGATAGTATAACAAGGGTTAGACAACTCTTGAATTGGCTTGTGTCAATGTTGTATTACCTGCCAAGGAATTCATTGTTTTGATCAAGATATATCGGCTTGAATCAATTTCCTGATGCAGCATCAATTTGAATGCAACGCTTTAGTTTGTCCTCAGCACTGTTGAACAGCTGTACACCAGCGAGCGGCGTAGGCTCTGTTTTTTTATGGCATAGATAAAGTTACCAATTACATAGTATAATAACATTTAGCTGCCTGCTGTTCTGTGTGCGGTGGCTCTTAAAGGTTTATTAGACACACATGGAACTCTTTCATTGGAATAATAGACATACATTGCCAAGTTAAACACTATCTGGCTCTTGGTTATTACCCAATGAGGTCAGAGCATCTATAATCACAATAATTGGCTAAAATCCTCTGTTTTATTATTATTATCTGAATCTGAGTCATGACTGTTTTGTAGTTTCGTTGTTTTCAAGTGTTGAATCAAAAACTGAGGTTTTGACTCAACGAAAAAGAAAAAAAAAATATCTGTGTTGCAGAGAAACACTAAGGGCTTGTGCCAAATATCTAACATGAGAGTAATAAAGAGAAAGGACCAACTGTCTAAAGGTTTATCCTCAGCCAAATCTGTCAGAAGTCACTGTGAAATGGATTATGTTAAATATTAACAAAAGCTGTTTTTTCCTCCCAGGACACGGCAGGGCAGGAGCGTTACCGCACTATCACCACGGCCTACTACCGAGGAGCCATGGGCTTTATCCTCATGTACGACATCACCAACGAGGAGTCCTTCAGTGCTGTCCAGGACTGGTACGTGATTGGCTTAGAAGGGGGTGTCACATGAATCGAGTGTAAAGTGATACCAAGGAGCTTCACATGTGAGAGGGAGTGCTGCGTTGAGGATGGATCGAGTGGTATAGATAAAGAGATACTGTAGATTGATGGACAGAGCACACGATCCATTTCAAGCCTTATTGTTGTCTTCTCCCACAGCCTGTGTGTGTCTTTTAATTTGTCCTTCAAGAAAAGGGTTATCTAGATTTCATGTTGACCCTCTCTGTTACAGTATGTCAAAAACTAGGTTTCATTTTCACTGCTTAAACACTTTATTTATATAGCGCCTTGTGAACACAATGTTACAACGTGCTTTACAATAAAAACATGCCAAATGTAATTAGGATCAAGATACCAGCAAAATAAAAATAATTCTTAATTTTTTTAAAACATACTTGACAGTGATTCTCCATTTTCACTGTCATCTAGAACTTTGTTTAAATGTGGCGTATTCACTGTACACACACACACACACACACACACACACACACACACACACACACACACACACACACACTGATAGGAAAACGTTTCTGCTCTGACTGCTGACGGTGTGTTGGTTCCCAGGTCGACTCAGATTAAGACGTACTCGTGGGACAATGCTCAGGTGCTGCTGGTCGGGAACAAGTGTGACATGGAGGACGAGCGAGTGGTGGGAGGAGATAGAGGCCGGCAGCTGTCTGAACACCTCGGTGAGTTCATGGTGTACACTCACAAATACACACTTCTCTGTTAGGTAAACAGACCTGAAGTGACTCAATGGACAGGCAGAAAGGTTTGCCTGTTAATGTTTGCTTATATACATAGTCAGATGTCACCAGAGTCTTTATGATTCATCTTTTTACAACCATGAATGTAAAAAAATAAAATGAATAGCTGTCAGGATATTTCACCATATACTGACCGAGAGAACAAGCTGTTAAAAGTTAAAGGGTTAAAGTTGCATTTCACGAGCTGTAAATGCGCTCCATCACCACCACTTAACTACGCAGTTGCAGAGACGACCACATCCTCAATGAACCACTCTGACCCTCTACCACACCCCGTTTCCTCTCCAGGTTTTGAGTTCTTCGAGGCCAGCGCCAAGGACAACATCAACGTAAAGCAGACCTTTGAGCGCCTGGTGGACATCATCTGTGAAAAGATGTCGGAGAGCCTGGACGCCGGAGATCCTGCCGTCACAGGGGCCAAACAGGGGCCCCAGCTGACAGAGCAGCCCGCTCCTCCTCACCAGGACTGTGCATGTTAAAGCTGACTACTCCCCCCAAACCCTTTATCTCCCTCTTGCTCTTTGTCCTCCCTCAACGGGACCCCGGGGCCCTGGGTCAAATACTCCCATCACCCTTTTCACTCACCTTCCTGCTTCATTCTGTAACCTAGTAAGGATGATTGGCTGAGGGGCACAAGAGCCAGGTTGAAAAGTGTCTGAAATGCTCTGAGATGCCAAACCAAGGTCGATCATACCAGATTGTTTCAGACTCTTTGCAAACCAGGTTCCTGAAGGTTCCCGACCCATCATTTGTTGTCTCCTTGTAACTCAGTGTGGTTTTACAAGAAGGATTTGACGGCGTGCGTCCTCAGAGTGCCATTTAAATCCTTCCGATGTTTACAGTACTTTGTTTCATGTCAGTCAAATGTCTTGATAAGATGTCAGCCTCAGAAATGGTGACCAAGAAGGCCACAGAGGAGTTGATGTGGCAGCTGAAATCTGCCCCAACCTAATGTGTTACCTTTCTTTTAGGATTTAGGATAGGACCGACTCAAACATACATGGATCTGTGTTTCATATGTTATCTCACCTGGTATCTAAACAAGGATGTCGCAGGTGTTAGCAAGTGTTTTGTTTTCATTATTCATCCGAGCCTTTTCATTTGGCCTTTTTTTAATGTTTTTTTTATTCTGGTGACCCCTTTATTCTTTCAACATTGGGTGTGGAAAATATGAACAAGATAGAGCTACGTAAAAGTAGCAAAAATATAAGAGACACCTTTTATTGAATTATATTTATTTCAAATGTACATATAAATGTTGTGCAATATATAGATCATATATAATATCTACAGGTATGCATTTCTTGAAATGAATTTAAAGGTATAAAGTTCTATGAGGATAGTATCAAATATATGAGGTCTATGTTGTTGGGTTTGTTTGGATGATGTGTGGAATTGTTTGAACCCTCGCAAGCTCCTCTGTGAGTCGTTGCATTTCCTTGTCGGTTTAGTCTGTTGCTGCCCTCCAGAGACATATGTATATGAAGTCTGAATTACAAGTTAGAAAATTACAGATATGTTTTTTATCTTCCAAATCCACTCAGTGTGATTTCCAGCATGTTGTGCACCACAGTTGTGCTTGCAAACAATGCTGCATATTGATATTACAGTATTTTACATCAGGCATTGAAATAAAAATTATGTGATCATAACAGCAGACAATTTCAGACTCAAATACAGCAAACTGTTAGTTTTCATCTCTCTGATGGCTGTTTTGATAGCCTCAGCTACTTTATGAAATATACAATTGTATCTCTCTCTAAAACATGATGGAATGGATTTGGAAGATACAAACATGTTGTTTTGTTTGATGATTTTTATGGTATTTCGCCTTTATCTGATAGTTTGACCCTAGAGACAGAGGAAACATCAGGAGAGAATAGGATAACGTGTGACATACCACCAACCCTCAGCGGTTTAATGTTTCCTTGCTTAGCGACAAACAGCCCAACAGTAAGCACTTCCTCAGAATCAGTATTAGAGTCTGTTTGTCTGTGTGATGTTATCTCAGTCTGCAGGTGAAGTACGGACAGCACTGTTTAACCAGCATCAAACAGCTGGAGGCTGAATGTTCACAGACCAGGTACAGTAGCTGAGTTTCGAACACATTTCTACTAACAGCTGTTTTTAGTCTACATTGCAACTGTGGGCGTGTATTGTCCCGCCTCCACCAAACACCCTACACGTGTTTGTATACTATAGAACTGGTCTGCCGGGTACTTCTTCTTTTCCCTTCACCAAAGATTGCTGTAGAAGAAACTCACAGTTTTTGTAGGATGCCACAACGAGCAGCGTGACCAAGTTTAAAACTGTAATGAAACAAGAGACAGGAGAGAGAATAGGTTGAGAGGGCAAAGCACTATACAAATCATTATGGTCCAACTCATTGACTTCATAAAGTCTGTGGTTCTGACTGTCCGATCAAAGTAAATCAGATTCAGAACCTATTAATTTTGAGCGTATACAAATGGCACACAAATCTTGAAATAACAGATGAGCCGCTGACTATTAAAGTTTGAAAAAATGAGGCCCGGTTAAAGTATTGATTATTATAAGAAAAGGAGTGATCGTGATAGACAGGAGAGCTGGGTATATTTTACTTCTTATTGGTTGTGACTGTTTCTTTACCAGTTAAAATCCAAACTTTTAAACTGTTCTCCTTTCTAATATGTCTTCCTCTCTATATAAACCAGATCTGTAAATAATGTTTCTTTGAGTCACATTTGTGGATTGTGTTGTATCGACTCAGGCTTGCAACAAAGAAAAAAAAGAGGAGAAAAAAAAGACAGTAAAAACCTGAAACCCCCCCCAAAAGAGCCATGTTGTACTGCATTCATTACTAGGCCTGCTTGTGAATGAATGTGTCACTGTTACAAAAGCAATACACACTACAGTATCTACACAAAAAAGTAATGCCATCAAGCTTGGTAGAAGTTGCCGACTTTAGATCTTCTACTAGCACGCAGGAACATGTACTTTATTTGGTCTCGTATCACTGCCTCTTACACGCTCCTCAGTTTGGGGCATTAAGGTGAGAGAATATGCTGTGGATGTTTTTATCTGTACTTTGTGGTAAAACAATAAAAAAAATGACTAACAAGCAGTTGATTCTTGAAAGATTTTGTACCTTTGGAGCTGAGATACTGTAACTTCCTACTGCTAATGAAGTTAAAATCTCAAAATGAGGTGATCTTATAGACACAAACAAACTGAAATCATCACATGTTGTTTAACCCAAAGCAGTAAAGTGGAGATCCAGATGTATTCAATGCAATCAAATTGGTGTCTTGAAAGCTTAGAGTCATCCAGGTTTAGCAGTAAAATTGTCACGTTGATGATGATTTGGATGCTTTTCGTCCCAACAGCCTCAAGATGTCACTGTTTCACTCTTTGTTTGCCAGATATGTAACGATATTGTGCAGCAGGAAGCTCAACTCAGGTGTGATGCTTAAAGGGAAAATGCACACAGAAATTTACTTGAGTAAGTGTCCAAATATTTGTGCATGATGCTCCTGACAGCAAATAGACTAACCAGGTGAATGCATGTGAGAACTACGTGTGGGCTGTTAGTTTCTGGTATTGCTGTTCTTGCGGCAACATTTTTCAAAATCCCATCGATGCGAGCCTCAGAGTGACTGACGGCATGCTACTCTCCTACCTTTTGTCCTCTGGTGCAACAATCACATTTCAACTCAACTGAAACATCAAATGTTTATCGTCGTATTTTTTTGTATCTCTCATGCCTTTTGAACTTATATAGAACTTATATATATAGTATATATACATATATATTGACCATTATTAGACACTAAAATCCAAATGTATGCATATTCTTCAAGGCAGAGTTAATTACAGCTATATAGTAAGCAAACTATAGGATATATATATATATTTTTTTTACAGCTATATAGTAAGCAAACTATAGGATTTTTTTTTTTTAAACACAACTTTTTGTAAGCCAAAAATAGCATTAAAAGAAATTGCATTTTCCAGGTTTAGTAGTTCTAATTTTGGCCAGACAAGAGTCTCCTGCTCATCATAGGTGGACAGCAATATCACAAGGCTACACCATTTTTAACAAAAAGGAAGATATAATTAGTATCTTTGTCTTACCTGGATTTGAAGGACCTCTGCATATATATGGATAATAGACATAGTAATGATATTGGCCTTTCTGAGAAATCAATAAAACTAAAATAAATCAGTCACATAATTGCATTGAAAAGGTCCTTCAGGATATCACAAACATGTTCACTAAGATGCCATTTCAACCATTAGTGTGTCCGAACATCATATGCAATTTCTCATTTAACCAGCAGAGGGGGAAGGAATCCAGGCTGATGATGTGATGTTGATTTTACACACACACTTATTATATTCTGATTATGATACAACACTGATTTATCTAATTAATTCACAATCAGAGGAGCAACTATAAATGAACATCCAGTCAAGATCATTTAAGTTGATCCAGGAACAATATATTGTATTGATTTATAGTCAATTATAATGTCAATCTTGTGTGGGCACTGCCATAGCCCACAATATAATGTCTTACTGTTTAATGTAATATACTGTAACATAAAAAAGCATTTCCATGGTATGCTCAAGCATAATGTGAAAAACAAAGCAGATGTTTCACTCAACCCAGTTAGTTAAGAAACTAAACACAATCTCAAAACGAATGGTTACAGTATGTCCCGTATGTGACGGCCTCCTGTGGCCCTGAAGGCCTACACCACCGCTGGTTCAGTGTTGCACACACTGACCTACGTTTTTACCAACATGCATGCAGAGTTTTGCCAAAAATGTAGGAAACAGTGTTTATTGCCAGCATTTACTTCAGAACACAGTGGCATAAATCCAAACAACTGCAGGCTAAAGGTGACAGCAATAGTTAGTGCAACAAAAAGGTTACAACTATTCACATTAAAACAAGAACACAAATAAATAGGGACACAGTAGAGTAAAAAAATGATGAATACATGTGTTTGTAAAGAGTAAAGATTTAAAACACTGAATAATTGCACCCTTTGACACCCAGCTGGGGGCAACATTCGAGTATGTAAACAACATGCAACTTGTTCCCAGAAGTAAATGGTAAATATGTAGATTATCTTTTACATCTAAAATATGGATGTAAGTGCATTTCTTCTTACACCTCCTCGTAAATTAAGGACATCTGTGTCATAAATACGTATTATATTAATATTACTGTAGAAATATTGTAAGTGTGTTTGGCCCAGGTTTGAGACTTATAGACACAGCTTCTGTAAACATTTTTACATGGAACATTTTTTAATTATCTGCTTTCTGTCAATAAAGTTGAGCATTCTTTTCATCAGGAGAGCCCATACACTGCAGTTTAATACTGCCTTGTTCACTAGTACACATACGTACGAGGCAGAACAGGATTTCATCAAACATACTGAAAGGAAAATGCTCTTCATTTCGTCATCAATGCAAAAGAAAAAATCGGATTGGAGGCGCATGTGGAGCAATGTGGATCCGGGAATTGCTCCACAAATTAAAATGTCTCAATAATATGTCTGTACAGTCTAATCCCTCTCATTATCTTCAATTGTGTTCTACCCCGTGTTATTGTCTTTTGTCTGTACAAAGTGGCCTCTGGCCTGGCATCAATGCATTCCACTGGGAACAGCACACATCTGGGCTACGCTCAATACAGAAACCCCAACATGAACAAAGTCCATAAAGCTTATATGCTGGTCAGTAGCCCATCTGCAGGTCCGTCTCTAGTGCACCTGAACTTCGTTTGGCAGCACCTGGCAGCCGCTGTTGACGTGGGTGAGGACTTTCTGCTTCAGCTGGGCCACCTGGTCCCTCAGCAGGCTCGCCGTGGAGGCCAGATCGGTGTTGTGGCTCTTCAGCGATTTGACCTTGTCCTCCAGCCTGGAGATCCGCTCCAGTTTGCGCATCCGACACTTGGAGGCTGCGATCCGGTTCCTGAGCCTCTTTCTCTCGGCTTTCACGTTGTCCTGTGAGTCGATGTCGATGGGGGACAGCGGGGGGCTCTCCCCGAAGCTCTGCACGTCGGGGACCGTCTGAGGCTCCTCCTTCAGCGGCTGGACCCGAGACGGCTCCGGCTGCGGCGGGGCTGCCCCCAAATGATGCGTCGGCGGCGGCGGGAAAGGGACCGTGTCCGTGGAGTAGTTGACGATGGTTTCCAGCGTCCCGTTACCGTAACTGTTCAAATTGGTGTACACCGGTAGATCCGGGTGCCCGGCGACCGGGCCGATGTTGGCACACAGCTCCAGGCTGCTGTTCGTCTGCCCGGCTCCGCTCAGCTGATTCTGCTTGTGCAAATCCTCCAGTGCCTTCACGAAGCCCTCCGCGAACTCCTGCTCGTCCGTGACCGCCTTCGGATAGAGGAACTGGGGCATCGTCGGTGTCGTTGTGACCATCCCGTTGGACTGGATGATTAGCCTCTCCAGCTCCGGGGAGGCCAGTTTGAGCAGCCCCAGGTCCGGGGAGCTGAGGAGGCTCTCGGCGTCGCGGAGATGCGGCTTCAGGTCTGCGTCGTCCGCCAGGCTCAAGTTAATATCCTTCTTCATCATTCTTTTTCGTGAATAAAACAATAATTCGAAACTCACAACGGTGCCTTACCCATCACCTCACAGGGAAACAATGGTTTGTTGAATTAGAATATCTTTACTGAGCCCGTTATCAGTCTCCTGTTCTCAAGCAGGATCTGGGTGATCTGCACGCCTGCGCGCGCCGCCTCCAGCTTTTCTAGGCTGGCACGTTCCATTATGTCACATCAGCGCGCGCGCGCGCATTGGGCAGAAATTACATTTACCAGACTTTTATTTAACTAATGAGACAAATCGAGCAGAGAGGAGGAAACGCGAGAGAAGTCTCACTCTTCTCTGTATTCGGTCCAGACATAGAAACAGGAGGCAGTGCCCGTAAAGGTATATTAATGTGTATCAGCTGTACTGTATTACTCCTGATACATCTGTGTTATTAGCAATATTTATGACAATGTGATGTTTGGATGTTACACTATGTTCATTCATATTTAAGTTAAAGGTTTTATACAACTGTAGTTTACATTAATGTATTTGTTCATTTTCATATGTATATGAATGTTGGGTTATCAAAAACTGCAGCTCCCACACTTAAAAACTAAAAGAATCATAACACAAACCTAGTGGACATTACAGTCTCTTTATCACAAAGAGGTAATATTGCATTTTGGTGAATCCCCCCAAAAAATGTTTTTATTGTAATGCATGGAATTATAGTTTAAGTGCATCCATATTGCTTTTGTAGCTGTAACTTCAGAAAAGCAAAGTCTGGCTTGTACTTAAAGGGTCTTGCACACAAACACAAGTGTTTTCACACATTTAGCATATAGACCTCTGCTCGCGTTGAAGTTGGGCTGAGCTGGTTATTAAGGTGCCTTTGAGGTCCAACAGAGCAAAGCAATTGAAGCAGACCATTAGTCTGTATGGTCACACAGTCAAAGGCATCAGTGGAAACATCTGTGTGTATGTACCGTGAGTGTGTAGGGCTTTAAAACCAATAGCCTGTTAAAGAATCCATGGCGTTGTTGTTCAGGAAGTCCATGACTGACCATCCAACATCTTTTCACCGTCCTTGGGGTTAATGGAAATATCAGATTGCACAAAACAGGAACAGTTGTCGATGTATCCTCAGAAAAGGCTCACTTCTGTTTTATTCCCTCGTCAACACGTGCTGTATTTCTGCACAACATCATTTAGAGAAGTTGATCTGATTTCAAAATTTTCTCAATTCAGTTTCAACTTGCATCTGGTCTCACACACCATCTGATGAAAAAGTCCCATGATAATTTCAGTTTCAAGTTTTTCTATTTATGTGTTGTCATTTTCTATCACAGAATTTCTCATTTCACTATACATTTTTTAATTCATATCAAATTGGCACTTTTAATTTCCCTTTTAAAAATTGAATGTCCTAACTTGAAGAATTTAAAGAATATTACCACTGTTTGTAGGTGTATTTCTTTCAAAGTTAAATTAATGAGATGTATATCTTCAGTCTAAGTGTAGCGAGCACTTATCATAGTGGCAGCTCTGTTTGTCCAAGGATAAAACATTTGGTCATCGTTAGACTATTTCTCATGCCACTACATAGACTAATTATGTTTCAGTTAAGAGTTCTCACTCATAACATAACATATTTGTATACTGTATTGTGGAATACAAACACACTTCAACAGTCAATTGATTGAATTGTTCCTTTAATGTGCCATGTCTGTGTTTAGTTTCCTCCCTTTACATGTTGTTGGACCAAAAATAAACATAGATGGCACCAAATTGTTGCCTTCATTGCTACACAGCAATCTGTCAGCTTGTAAAGGGTTACAGAGGAGGTATGCGCGTCACAGGTAGGCCCCATCTATCACTGCAAAGTGTGGGTGGATCACATGATGGACCCTGTGATGTCAGATCTCTGAACACTGTAGCGGAAATGGAGGTGGGGGAAGGAGGGTGGGGGTGTAAACCAACAGAGGAGAGATATTTTTGTCTAAAAACTGAGTATCAGTGTAGAGAGAGTGGGGGTGCTGAGCCTGCAGTCAAGAAAAAAAAGGGCAGGCGGTAACTGAAAAGGATGTAGCACACACACACACACACACACACACACACACACACACACACACACACACACACACACACACACACATCAGAATGTAATAAATACAACACAGTTGCTGTTGTTCATAAAGAATAAAACGAAACAGTGCTACAGCTTTTCAAACCTACAGAAAGTGAGAGTGTAAACCCTAAAAATAGATATTGGTTGGAGTATCACTTCAAAGGTGGTTGTAGAGTTACGTTAATGTTGTACTGCAGATGCAAATGCTAGAGTAAAAGAACTGAGTTTATTAGATGTGCAATGTTTTTCAAATACGGATTTTTGTTACGCAAACCAAGAACATATTTTTACTTGAATCAAAGACAGCAATGAATCAATACACGTTAATTAGTTGCCACAGTGAAGAACTTCAGAGAGAGACAATTGCTGCAAGTCAAAGACAGAAAGTGATGAGCTGTCATGAATGCTTGGAACGCGATGGCCGGGAACCATTTGTGTTGTATTGAGCAACATGTGGTTCCTTTGTTGAATTTCTTGTCAACCTACTGTGAGGTTTGAAAGCTAATGAAGCCCAAGTCAAGTGTTATGTTGTTGAGCTGGCAACTGGTTTGGCAAGCTCGAATGGATTAAGCTTGCAAGGCATTCTTTCAAAGTATGTATACGGTTAACAAGATAAATATCAGGCCAACAATGATACAGTGCCTGAATGGCATGCACTGTTTGTGACTTGTGTGCTGAATAAAAATAAATAAAGCGTAGGTTTCATTTTCTTTTGCTGCACTTATCTTTTATACATCATCATTCTGGCTTTATGTGAATACATTGCTGAATCTGCAGCTGAAGTCATGTGATCTTTGACCTCTTTGGTGCTAATGTTAATGATAAATATGCATAATAATAAAGCTATTATATGTTTGTTTTTTTTTCAAAAATAAGACAACGCCTCAAATGCTTTAAAATGCTAGGTGCCCCCCTCAAAATCAGAACAATTTTGGTAACTTTCCAAAACTGTCCCTCTGCCATTCACATCACATACTGTGTTGTATGAGGATACGTTTACTAAGGACAGCGACCAACCAGGTGTGTGAGGAGAAACACTTTTCTCATTCAAACTCTAGATTTTCATTCTTAACAAAGTTGTTCTGCTATTTTTTTATGTTCACAACTGAATGACTGAAATATTGAAAGTGTGTGCTGTTTTAGCCATTTGAACCAATAAAATGTCTCAATTCTCTCTATGACGGCCGTCTTTTCACCCAACTCTCAAGTGTGGCTGTTCAGAACATCATAAAACAGTTTGGGACAGTTTACCCCAAAATAGTTTACCCCAAAATCTAAATGACATATTGTACCTTACCTGTAGTGCTATTTATAAAATCTAGTTTGTTTTGATGTGAGTTGCCTAGTTTTGGAGATATCGGCCGTAGAGATCTTTGCCTCTGCACGGGACGAAGGCACAGGCCCTGTGGCGCTCAAGGCCAAAAAATACATTTGAAATAAACTCAACAGTAATACTTTTCAAGAAATACCGTAAATAACTTAACTGAATTAAAAGATCAGATTACGTAATACCTCAAAAGTGTTTTGTGGTTCAATATATTGGCCTATGGGCTTGTTGCTTTTTGAAGGGCCAGGAAGTGAGTTTTGATTCAATATCTAATATTTCAGGATTCAATTTATCTAAAGGATACTTTGAGATTAGGATTTTTTTGTTTTGTTCAGCAAATAATATAAATACCAAGTAGGTAGGATATGTAATAGTCCTACTAACCTGCTCCACTGGGACTGATGACGTAGTTTCTAAGTGTAGGTAGTTCCATGTTCATATGTGTGCGTGCGTGCCTAATGTTGGTTTGTATAAAACACACTTGTGCCCACACACAAACACACACTGACTGTTTCACACACTTCACCACAAAACCTCACTAGGCCGACACCTTTTCATGTTGAGCTGTTGTAGAGAAACAGTCTATTTGATTCATATTTCTTTCCAGAACATGTTACACATGGAACAGACTGGGTTTTCATACTGGAACATCACACCCTAATGTTGCCCTATATTTACAGATTTAAGTCTTCACACTGAGAGACTTAAGTTAAATTAATTTGGTACAGTATTTATTTACTTGTTCTTTATCTGCTTCCTTACTGATTTAAAATGTTGTCTTTTGACTAAAGTTTGTGGCTGAGTGTGTACATTTGCAGCTCTAATATTCAAGTAATAATATTTCCCAGTAGAAAATATGTGTAATAGAAGAGACAGACTTTTTAAGAAATGTGCTTTATTACCATAAATGGAGGTTTCCATCCCGTCTATGAAACATAAAAATCACACTTTGTGGAAAGATGTTGTAATTGTCTGATGCCCATTATCACATTTGAGGCTGATAGTTTGATTTGTAATGTAAATGTTACCAAAAATACCAAAATGTAGCCATTTGTGTCTGGAAAGTGTTAAAAGATGATTGAAACCTCTGCATTGAATGTGAGAGGACAACAGGTTGATCTGCCACATCCGAACAGACATCTGCTGCTGCTGGGCGGTACAGCAGCTCAGTAAACACCCAACAGCAGCACAATTGGGTTTAAATATTGGTCCTGATCCTTTGTGTATTTTCCTGTTTGATACAAATTGAGTGTGTGTTTGTTTCTCCTGAGTGCCCAGGTCTCTTCACACAGTCCAAGGTCATGCAAGTCACATGATGTGGTACAAGGGACAATCTCAAGGCAAGTGACCAGCAGCCAGAGCAAGCAGTACAACCAACGGACTAGAAGGTCCTCATGACACCTGTCCAAGTTTTCCAGATAATGGGGAACGTATTTGTCTGTCAGGTGTCTGTCACAGGTGCTATCATCAGTTAGCTAGCCATAGGAACCTCATCTGCACATACAAATTCTGGGAATTTTAACCCCCCCATGTGTCCTAGCCCTGGTTGGCCCTGACTTCCTTCACTATTCCTTCACTACAGAGACTATCTGTCTCTGACAGGCAACTATCTGTTCTGTTTCAAAGTCAGATTCACTAAAGTTGTTTTGGTAATTACAGTGCAAACACGCCCGTAGAGTTTTGCAGCTGAGTGCAGTTTGCCCTTTTTTGTATCTTATAGCAGGTATCCATGGAGCAAAGTATGAACAAGGTCAATGTGTTGGTTGCACGGAAGCACCAAGAAGCTATATGCTTGGCTAAAAGGTTATGGTTACATTTTACCATTTACGAGTCCTTTGATAATGAAATGGTTTCTTTTAGTCGTATTTTTGCAGGTTTAGTGACTTTGAGGATTCACCCCTGAATCTTAATTTGCTCTGGGGCTAGTGCTCCTTGGGTGACTGTGGCCACTGGCCTCCATGTGAATGATGAATATGTGTGTGGAATCTCACTTTGGTAATAAATACAGTACCACAGATTAAACAGCGTATATTAAAAGAACATTTTGCTACCATCTCAATTCAAGGGATAAAATTATGCCTTTGAAGGAAAGGCATTGATGTGAGATGAATGTAGAGGCAGAGAGAAATGCTCAGCACGGGGAGATGTTTTTCCAGGCATCCTGCGATTAGATGCGGTTCCATAAATATGTTGGGCAGCGTGGTATACTTTGTACCCAGTGGTAAAAATAGGCCTTCTTCCCGAGGGAAATGATGACGTGTGCAGCCTGCCTGCATCATCAGCCACAAGTCGGCTTCATCTTCATACTGAAAGAGGCAAGTGTGGGTGGAGCATCAGTGATCACCATAGCAACACATGCAGAGTGACGCAGGTAAAGGGAATAGAAAGGAAGAGAGGTAGCGATTGGCTGGCGGCTGCAATGTTTTTTTTTTGTGTGTGTGTGTGTGTGTGTGTGTGTGTGTGTGGGTGTGTGTGTGTGTGTGTGTGTGTGGAAGAGATGTGTGGGTGGTGAAAAAGAGGACTCCTCCTAGCCCAGCACTGAGATTAGCTCCCACACTCCCGATACAGATACACACACATACAATACATACACACACACACACACACACACACACACACACACACACACACACACACACACAGTCCAAGCCTGTTAGCACGGTGTACCATTCAGCTTATAGCAATACGATGATATGATTTAGCACGCTCCTTTAACTCTGACTTCAGAGGCATTGGAAAATAGTGTTATTTTCCTCCCTCACAACTGCCATCTTGGATATTATGCATGGATTTTGGGAGGAAAATATTTCTAGCATTCCCCCCACATGAAACAAATGCATCCTGCTCTTTTATTTCAATGCCATTAAAATAGACCTTTTGGCAATTCAGCCGCTTTGGCAAAGCCTTCTTTCTGAATTTAATTACATTTCAAAGGTTATTCTGTCCCAGAGTCTTTTTCTTTACTGCAGTTACTTCCAGTTGTCTGTCCTTTCTCTCCAAGTCACCTTTTACAACCCTTCCTGTTTTTGTTTTTTAAAGAACATTAATGTTAATTATTTTTTATTTCCAAAACATTCAAACATTTTGTGTGAAGTTGTTTAATCTTGTCATTATTGGCATACAACACACATGTCATCCTGTAATCTAGTATTGTAAATATGAATTACAGAAATGATAAGTTTGATGGCATGGCCATCTTGGACTGCAACAACACTTTATTAATCAACATTTACTCCTTGCCTACAGTGCCTTTTGCAGCAAAAGCTGGTCGTAGAGTATGAGATACAAACAAAACGTGGACCCAATGACAAATGAAACCTACGAAAAGTGTCTTCATCCATGATAAAGTTGCTGTTTTACAACATTTCACAGCATGGATGACAACATGAGATGATACTTTGAACCCAGTATACAAAGTGGATCAATACAGGAAGAGGAAAGGAAAATACCATTAGTACCACTATTGTTTTACCCACTATTAAACTATATGTGTTTTAGATAAATGAGTAATGCCACCTAGTGGTTACCAAGAAGGATCTCTTGTGTGTTAGTGCTGGAGGTTGTCAAACATGTCACTGAGCATGGTTAACATAATAGTACTTCTAATGATGGTATTGATTACGTTTCCAAAGAAGAAGAATCTACTGTATCGATATGATCATAGTTAATCCAAGGATTTTCTACACTTTATAATCACTGTAGTGCAGGACAAATGATCTTACAGTGTGCTGTAAAACAATAATAAATAAAAACTTGAATACTTAAAAACACTGCTAATGAATAAATAACTGCTTGGTGCATTGTACATGAGATGATTTTTGTGAACTTGGTTGCATGTTATGCATTGCCCCTTTTTTAAAGGTGATTTATATTAATATTTGCATGAATTATATAAGAAGTTATATAAGAAGTGCTAGTGACATGGCCAAAGTGCAAAACCTCCTATCTGATTAAAGATTACTACATGATTGTTTCAGTTTGTTTTTATATCTTTGATTACTGAATTATATAAGAAGTTATATAATAAGTGCTAGTGACATGGCCAAAGTGCAAAACCTCCTATCTGATGAAAGATTACTACATGATTGTTTCAGTTTGTTTTTATATCTTTGATTACTGAATTATATAAGAAGTTATATAATAAGTGCTAGTGACATGGCCAAAGTGCAAAACCTCCTATCTGATGAAAGATTACTACATGATTGTTTCAGTTTGTTTTTATATCTTTGATTACTGAATTATATAAGAAGTTATATAATAAGTGCTAGTGACATGGCCAAAGTGCAAAACCTCCTATCTGATGAAAGATTACTACATGATTGTTTCAGTTTGTTTTTATATCTTTGATTACTTAAACGTGGCATTTTCCAGCAACAGTGTACAAAAATGAGTTAATGGTTGTTAACTTGGCTATGTTTCGGCTGTGTTTTTTTTGTATTTCTTTGTATTTTGTATTATATATTGGGTATCCTTAACAAATAGTATTCTACAAGAAAACAACAAGTTGTTTTTTTTATTATTTTTCATTTTTCAGATAGGAGGTTTTGCTCTTCCTCCATCGATGTAGCGCTGCAACAATGAGTTCATTAGTTGAAAGAAAATATATCAGCCATTATTTTGATAATTAATTATTTTAGGAATAGAGACTAACTATTCCCTAGTTCCAGCTTCTTAAACATAACGATTTACAGTTTTTCTGTGTCATATATGAGAGTAAATAAAATATCTATAGATGGACAAAACAAGCAATTTAATGGCGTCACTTTGATTCTTGGAAATTGTGATGGTTTTCGGTAAATGGGTGTGGTTAGAAAAGCTGAAGCAGACACACCTTGTACTGTAAATTAAAAGTGAAAGTAAATGCAACTATATAACATCAGTTATTAGCTCAGATTTTCAGATTCAACCATGTACGGATAAAGAGCAACAAGGTAGGTTATCTACAAGTTAATATATTGTACTGAGCAAGAATAACAAGAATATAGATAAAGTTATAATTACTAGAAAAATAAATTACTGTCTGTAATAACGCTGAGGTTAGTTATACTGACAGCTATTTTTTATTTATTTTTTGCGCAGTATTACTTACTGTGCTATAATAAGTATTCTTTACTAATTAATTATAGAATTAGGCTTGACTGTTTGCTTCCTACTATTACATTGGTCTCTATACATTCTCCAATTGTCTTATATTTTGAGAAATAATTTTAATCAGTAGGTATAGACTCTTCTGAAAGCAGCATGACTTCTGCTTATCTACATTGAAATGTTTCACCCATTTTTTGTCTTTCTGAACAGGTCAATTATGTTTTGCCCTAAATGTGGAAATCAAGCAGAAATATCATATAACTTCTGTCCTCAATGTGGCTTCAAATTATGTGTCTTGACTCAAAATAGGACCAAAGGTATGTTTCCCAGCTTACAATGTTGTACTTATTACTTGTGGTTACTTGGTGAAATATAAATTCATGCAGTATTGTTATTTGCATCATTTGGTGGCATCCACATATCAATCTAATTATTTTTACTAGATCACTGTTAAACGTATCATTGTTAATTCACTTCTTATATTGATGTCAAATAATTTGATTTTTTTAACTTGACAGAGTAATAAAAACGTTTCTCATGTGAAACCACAAAACTATGCTGCAGGTTGACTTAACCAGAATGAAAAATAAATAGTCTGCTACACTCAATCGTCTACTGAAACAAAACAAACAATGTTTGTGTGCTGTACGTAGAATTTAATGAAGAATGATTATCTGCTCGCTGAAAGTCCAAGTTGAATATGTAATGTATTGTACCCTAACCATTAAACACTAAAGCTGACATTAACTTTGGTTAGCTATTGTATGTCAAACTAATATGTCAGCTAACATTGATTGTTACCCAGATGTGGCCTCATCATCCCGTCAACCTTCAGACACTGCCGAGGAGAAGAACCAAAAGGAGGATCAAGACCAGGTTCCAAAAGATGTTAAAGAAGAACAAGAAAACCCTGCCCAGATAAAGGTGAAAAGGCCAAGAAAACAGTTATTGTACATTCATGATCATTGTTAGTGTATTAATCCATGAATTTAACCAACAACAGAAAAAAAAGAAATCAAAACAGAAAAAGAATACTTGCTGTGCTCTATCAAATTCACAAGCAACCTTTATCTCTTGTTGAAACTGAAACTAGTCTGCAAGTTTACACCGCCATTTTAAGAGCTGTAAAAAAACAAAAACAGATTTCTGCTATGGCAGCAATGTGTTTACAATCCAATGGTAAATTTCATTCAATATAATGCAATCTATTATAACAACACCAGCAGCAGCTGGTCATAAACCTGTAGTAAACTTATAGTTTATGACCAGCTTTGAATTAAACAGGAACTGAAAGTCATAAGTTTTGTCAAGATTCAAAATCCAAATGCAAAAGACACAGCTACAGTTACATTTTGTTTATATTGTTGTTGCTTCTATTGTTTTTTATTTTGTAGTTTAGTGACAAATCCATTACATTTAAAATAGCTCCTTTGTAATAAAGTCTTCACCTAGTTCCCTGTAGGTAAGATTTTAATGGGAAGCAGCAGCAGCCAAAAGTAATTAGGGATTCACCTGAAAGTACAAACAATAATGAAAGTGCATTTTACTGAAAGATGAACAAAGAGGCTTTTAATACCAGTGTTTTCTCTATACTCACACCAACTACACCAACGCAGTAGAGCCAGTCAGTTATGCACAAGATGCCCCTTTGGCTTCATGGATGCCCAGGTGTGGCTCCGCTACAGCTGGGAAGCTGCAGTGGAAATGCACATGTTCATAGCTTGAGCACATGTCACAATTACATTGGGCCATATCAGGATGCTAAGCTAACTATTTTTACTCTTCTCAGGTGCATCCGGCTAATGATGACCAAGTGGCAGCCAGAGATGGTGCTACATCACAGGACCCATCAGATAACACTGCCAGTCCAGCCGCACTGGAAAAAAGAGCCTCATGCCCCGACCAGACACTCTCAGTTGGCGAATCAGCCACTACCAGGAAGACACAAGTGGCACAAACATGTGAGGAGGAGGAGATGCCTTATGCTACAAGTCATGAAAGTGACTCTCAACTATGCAGGGAGGTGGCACCTGGATCAAACCTGTTTGATTACACGACAACACCCTCCTGTACACCTGCCAGTGATGAGCAACAAAAAGAGGCCACACCAGACATTAGTACAGAGGACAGACTTGATACACTACGAATACCTGCTGACAAGCCAATTGACATTAATTCTGGGCAATTGTCCGACTATGTGTCATCTCTAGCCTCGCCTATAGAAACAGGCTCCACCGCACCTGAATCCCCTGAGCAAACACATCAAGGATGTGATAGGGTGGCAAAGCAGTCTTTCTCTGACCAAGATAAAGATAAGACCACCTTTGATGAGACACAACATCTCTCTGGGAGGCCAGATGACAAGGTAAATCACACCAACACAGAACAGCGTTCATGCACTAAACAAACTGACAGCAAAGAAGACCAAGCAGCCAGAGATGAGACATGTTGTTACACAGATGACCCATATACCAAAAATAAACAGAGTATTCTGTTGATCTATGTTCAATAATGAAGGAAACTGCACAAAACTATTTTCTACAGTCAAACACTAAGTTTTAACCCTCAAACTGACTCAAACCCTGAATCTTTGGCTTATAGCAAAATAGATGTTCCTCCTTTTATTCTATTTCTACAGAAATAGTAAAAGATAATTATTAATGGGTGTAATAACAATTTAGAAATTTGTATTGACAGTTGTGCAATTACTTTTATTAGCCTGACATTTAAACCTTGGTGTTTTGGAAACAATCATGAATATGTGTTAAAACTAATATACAGATCATTTAGAGATTTAAAGTAATCTTTGTTTATTATTTATTTATTTTTTTCTCACAGGCTGTTGACACCAGATCAAAAGAGAAAACAAACACACGCCCGGCAGAGTTACGGGAACAGCAGCCAGGCAATAGAGATGTAGATGTCTCCAGGTCACAAACACCCTCCAGCCCTCTCAGACAGAACATCTCAGAAACATTCACTGAACTTCAAGCACCACAAACGTAAGTTCAAAAGACATTTTTCTTTCTATTCCACTGTGTATAGGAAGTATTATTGTCATTTCAGAGCAAAGCATCTTAAATTACAAAAAAAAAACTAATCAAATCCAATCACTGTCCACTGCATTTCTGTTGCAAAATATTTGATATTGTATTATTGATTTAATAACAAAAACAAGAAGTTTACTTTTGTCTATTTGATTTTTCTTTTTTAGTTTACCAAGCAGCGAATATATGGATGTGTACTTCCATGCTGTCACGTCCAAAGATTTTCATTTGGACCCAGAAAAGGATGTGGTTCTCTTACAATCTCAAAAAATCATTGGAGATTGGGATACACGTGGCCAGAAAATGTCCTTCTCTAGGTATAACTTCTTTTAAAATCATGTTCTTCAAATTATAACAGAAAAGCTGTTTTGTCAATTATCCACTAAAAATCAAGGAAACAATCAAATCAGATTGTGATTGTTTTTTGCAATGTATTTTAAGTTAATTTTGCAGCATAGTGGCTTTTTTAAAATTATTATGTATTTGTCACATCTTTGCCTGTCCCATCACTAATTATAATTGCTGTGTTTTACAGGCATCTAGGGAACAAGAGTTATCTGGTTGAAGCGAGAATTAAGATTCCCAAGATCTTAATTCATGAGAGTATACCCTACAAATACAAAATTGTCAAGCCCAGTGGAAATCACTGCGAGGGCACGTATGAGACTATCTACCACAAAGATGAAAATCTATATGTTAACAGGTGTCTGACAATCAAAGAGGACTTGTTAACACGTGAAGGTAATCTAGATTCACTTCTTTTGATAATTCAGCTGAGCAGATATTGGCCATTTTTAGAATTTTTAGCTGTATACTATGGTATTGGCATAGATTTTGACTGATTAATAGTAAGAAATTGCAGTACAGGGTTACCTCAAAACTGAATACTCAAAGGTCCACGTCTGATTTCTATTCAAGGTCAGAGGTCCGGTTGGCTATAACAAAAAAATATCGTGTTGTATTCATAACACAAGTAAAGATTTGATTAAAAATGCTTTGTTCATTTTACAAAGACATTAACATTAGCTCTTAGTAAAATCTAATTTCTACACTTGGTTTGGCATATCTAGCTATATGCACACAGTTCTCTGAGAAGAAAACAGATTGCAGAGTTCAAATGTGTGTTGGTTGTAAATGGTCCAACAAACTTAATTAAGGGGAATCAGCCAAAAAAGAAACACAAAGTAACATTTAAATTCCCCTATTCATGTTGCTCTCTTGGCCTTTCAAGGAGAGTGGCACCAGTATGATGATGTGATCCATCCCGAACTGAAGAAGAGAATCTGGCCATCTTCATCCCGAGACGTTGTATTGAAAGGGAGAGATGAAGCTGGCAGAGTGATGCTGAATATCATCTTTGACCTTCTTACAACTTGGAATAAACCCAATGTGGACAACTTCTTTATACTGCTACATCAGTTCTTTTCTACATACAGCAATCCTGTACTTCACAATGACACAGAAATATCGTGGGGATTACCATACAATCATGAACAGGTAAATCTCAAGGGTTTATTTTTTTATTAGCACTGGGTCTCATTAAAACTGAGACAACGTGAATTCATAAAATTGTTTTTCAGCAATTAACATCAGTGTAAGTAAGTATAAGACGTTGCTTGATTGTTACCTTTTTCCTTTACTTTCTCTAGGTGAAAAAACTGCTCAGACTTGTTTTGGAGGAAAACATCAAACCTGACTCCAGAAAGCAGAAAGACACAACAAACTCCATTTTACCACCTTTGCATGCAGGAGTTGTTAGATTGCTGATTTACAACAAGTATCTGAACGACGACTTGATACATCAACTATCTAGTCTATGTGATCTTCTTTGTCTGCCTAAGATGCCGCAACACCACTTCTCCCTTTTCTGGACAAACTTTGCAAGCCATTTGTCAGATAAAAAGAGGTAACTGATGTTTGATTTCAGTAAGCATAAAATAACAATTGTGACTAATACACCATTAACACAATGATAGTGAAGATTTTAAAATAAATAAAAAAGGAAAAAGAAAAAGGAAAGAAGAATAAATAGTACGAACTAAATGCTACCAAAACAAATAAAAAAGGAAAAAGAAAAAGGAAAGAAGAATAAATAGTACGAAGTAAATGCTACCAAAACACCATCAAATTTAAGTTTAAAGAGAATACAATCACAACCGAGGACTTCATAGGCAAATCATTGTAAAGTCAAAAGCTCAGTAAGCTTTATTATTTGGACTGGAAATAGTATAAGTCAAAGAACCCTGCCAGTTGATCTCAGACAAGATGAAAGATTAAACTTGATGTCAGCTTTAAGTTTGATTAATTTATTTATAATGAGTAGTCTGTCACAAACGAGACTAAACGGAAAATAACGACAGGAATATTAAAAAAACAAACGTAACTAGATTTTCAAAACTAACTATTTTTTTTCTTCGTTCCCATATATATATATATATATTTATAAACAACATAGTCTGCTTTCCAATTATTACCCATTTTCCCATTGTTGATGTAAGTATACTAAACAATGACTTCTCCACTGGTAAAGAGTTGCAGATGCTGTTGAGATACTTTGCAACAAGGCCAAGCAAAACCATAAGTGGGTCTTGGTCATCCCTCTGATTCACCTACTGAGAGGAGACAGCAAGCCATTTGAACCAGTTCCACCAGTCTCAAATCCAAAGTTTGACTCCTTGTCAGGCTTGATGGGGAGCAAAGGAGCACATTTCAACAGGTATTATGCAAGGTATGGAAGTGTTTTTCTTCTGCAATAACTTGAGCACATGCACACAACTTTAAACAAAAACATTTGACAAGTCTACAAACAAAACTCCTCAAAAACCGAAACACTGCATGTCAGTGGCCCTAAATAACAGTACAAGGGTGTTACTGTATTTTACTTTTAATTCCCAGATTTTCCAAACGAGTGGTTGATGTTTTATTTGAAGCAAAATGTCATAAAGCAATAGCTTGACATTTCAGGAAATACTTTGTAATGTGAGGTTTCAATACAACAAGTAGTGACCCCAGAAAGTCACTGATCCAGTTCAGAAATATGCTTTTTTTTCTGATAATAGTTATATTATTGATGACATTGTGTTGAAATTTAGTTAATGCATTGTTTGTTGGTTTGTTTCACCCCGGGATATCTTGATTTTTTTTTTCTACCTCACTCCCATTATCAACTCTGACTTTAACTTAGGAGTGTGATCCAGATCATGAAAGACCATGCATACCTGACGGACATTGATCGTCTTCTTGCGCCCTCTTGGATGTCTCTGGTGTGTGTGGATGATCTAACAAGCGTCATATCCAATGTGCAAGTGGAGCTTCTAGACATTCTTCATTACATACAGGGCAGTATCAAATCTGGAATAACTCACTCCAACTACAAGGTATGTATCCTTAAAGCAGCTAAAATCTAATATTTTTGCAATGATATATCAAATGTCTGTGGAAACAACATGACAATGTGAAAGTGGTCACTTACTCATAGTGATGAACCTACAAAGTATTATCACCTGCGTATGCAGCTCCTCTCCTCTTTACGGAACTTAAAACGAGTTTCAGCTCATTGTATCGTTGTCCAACATGCTACTGCACTGTTTGGTTCACTCTCACCGTTCACATAGTGGTCTCGGCTGGAGCTGGCAGCTGTTTTCAGTAAAAGAAGAAATGCCCTAAAAGACCTGCTCATTACCAAACAGCAAATAGACACAGTTAGCGATCCAGGGAACATAGAGGACTCCAACAACAGATCTAAATGAGAGTGAATACTGGACCTATATTCTTCAAGTACCCAGCGATACAACTCCAAATAAATTATGTTGCTCATAACTGCTGGATAAGTAAATAAGACTGTGGCAGGGATCGCTCCTACCCCCGCGTCCATGGCTCGAACAGTCACACTCCGACACGTTAGCGTTGCGGGTTTTAACGGGTTTTATTTGGCTCACAAGCGTCTGCACCACACTCATGCTCTTCGCACACTCTCTTTTCCCCTACCACCTAACCCTGCCGGGCTTAAATAGCCCGGCCCACACTCGTTGGACCCAGCTGGGCTC
Source organism: Cottus gobio (assembly GCA_023566465.1). Lineage (NCBI taxonomy): Eukaryota > Metazoa > Chordata > Actinopteri > Perciformes > Cottidae > Cottus > Cottus gobio. Next base: position 14,273,963 of record CM042217.1, read on the forward strand.
ATTAGCCCCAGCTGTTCCGAGTGTTTCTCCCTCTCTCGTCTGCTGCAGGTGCGCTAAACCCCGCCCCTGCCCCACATACCCCCACCGCCCGACTTAGGCCGGGGAGCCACCGGTCTAACCAACTCCCCCCCCCCCTCCCTCCCACTGGGAGCGGAAGCGGGAGTCAGCCCCGACCATCTGCACCCCCGACCTATGGACCACCATGGAATTAACTTGCGTTTCCGCCAGATGCCAACGGGTGGTCCGGGCGTTGGCATCCTCCATCCGTGGGGGTCCGGGCGCGGGACGTGGCCCGAACAGAGGGCGATCGAGCGCCCCGGGAGGCAGGTCCCTCGCGATCCACGCCGCCTCCTCCCGGGACAAAACCGGCTCTCCCCCTCCATCCGACGCGTCAGCCTGCAACACAAGAGAGAGAGAGAATTAGGGGACGAATAACCCGGTCGCGGCCCAATTGTCCCCGGGCGCTCTGGCCAGCTGAGCCTCCGCTCGGGCCCGAGCCGCCTGCTCCTTTTCCAGCCGCCGGCCCAGCTGCCTGATGGTCCGCCGGTCCTCTCGGGCGTAGCGGAGCTGGCTCCGCCTCCGCTCGAGCTCCCGGCGCAGCTCCCCCCGGTCGGGGCGCCGCTCTTGGGCCTGGCTGCCCCAGGAGGCCAGCCAGCCACGTCGCTCCCGCTCCTCTTCCCGCCGTATGAGGCCGACCGGTCTACCCGGCCGGTCCGGCCATATCGGCCGTGGCTCCCGCGGTCGCGGCGGCCACCGTCTCCTCTCCCACCACCACCTCCGGGACGGAGCCGGATAGTCGGCAGCCCGCGCCGCCAGGTCCACCTCCATCACGGGACAGTCGAGCTGGACGTGCCCCGGCTGGCCGCACGTCCAGCACACCGGTGCCGGAGTCCGCGGCGGCGGCTCCGGCCAGGTGTCGCGGCGGTCCCAGGCGCTCGCCGCCGGCCACGGCGGGGTCCAGTCCTCGGGTCCCGGTGTCGGTCGCCGCCGCCTCCCCCGCCGCGCTGGTGTTCGCCGTGACCCCGCCTTGGTGGTCGGCCGGGCCGGGTCTTCCGGCTCCCCCCGGATCGGCGCCTCCCTGGTCCGCCGCGCCGGCTCCCTCCGGGGCGCCGGGGCCGGCGGCTCCGTCTGCTGCGCCGCCTCGCTCCGCGACGTGGGGCCCGGCAGTTCGGGTGCGCCGGTGGTCTGTAGCCCCGCCTCCCGTTGCTGGGCCCTGCTGGTCTGTACCGCCGTCTCCCTCCGGGCGGCCTTAGCGGTCTGCACCGCCGTCTCCCTCTGGACTACCCTGGCCGTCTGCGTCTCTTGCCGCGCGGTCGGGGCCGGCCGGCCCAGACCCGTCGGTTCCCCGGGCGGCTCCTCGGGCAGGTCCGTGGCCTGGTAGTCCTCGGCCAGGTCGACGGCGGCCGTCAGCGACGCGGGCTGGCGGCCGCGGATCCAGGCGGCCATCCGGGTCGGCAGTCCCTCCAGGAACTGCTCCGCGGCCACCAGCTCCAGCACCTCGTCGACCCCTCCCCCGCCTTCCGGCCGCAGCCACCGTCCCGCCCTGTCCCGCACTTCCTGTGCGAACCCGCGGGGCCGGTCACCGGGCCCCAGCCGAAGCGCGCGGAACTTCCGGCGGAAGTCCTCCGGCGTCCGCGTCCGCGGGTCCCCCGCCGGCTCCTGCCGCCACTCCATGCCTCGGCCCTCCGCGAGATTCCACGTCGCCTCCGCCGGTGCCGTCGCAGGTGTCGCCGCGGCCCCAGCGTCGTGCCGCTTCCGGGCTTTGGTCCGCCGACCCGCCTGGACCTCCCCCTGCCCGAGCGCCATCACGGCGCCCACCATCCGGCTGCGGCTTGGTCCTTTCGGTGTGGGCTTCTCCGCCCGCTGCTCGAGCCACGCCATCCATTCATCGAGGGTCCTCTCGGGCCCCACGTTGGGCTCCACTGTGGCAGGGATCGCTCCTACCCCCGCGTCCATGGCTCGAACAGTCACACTCCGACACGTTAGCGTTGCGGGTTTTAACGGGTTTTATTTGGCTCACAAGCGTCTGCACCACACTCATGCTCTTCGCACACTCTCTTTTCCCCTACCACCTAACCCTGCCGGGCTTAAATAGCCCGGCCCACACTCGTTGGACCCAGCTGGGCTCATTAGCCCCAGCTGTTCCGAGTGTTTCTCCCTCTCTCGTCTGCTGCAGGTGCGCTAAACCCCGCCCCTGCCCCACAAAGACAATATTTGAAACAAGTTCCTCAGGTCACCTTTCAAAGTGATAATTTATCAGTGCTATGTTCACAACTTGTTTCTGCTACCTCCAAGAGGCCCAATCTGTTATTGCAGGTTTAAACTACAACTTGTTGAATGAATTCATAACTATTTCAAATTACATACTGTTATTTCGGTTCATAGGCTTTCACAGAATTGGCATCTTTTCTCATCAACAGAGAACGTCATCGCAGTAAAAGGTAAAATAAAACTTTTACCTATCAATATCATCTACAGTATCTCTACAGATAGCAGTATGTATATTGCTACCAAACGTAATGCAAACACAATAATAATCAAATGTTCTTTCCCATAGCTTTGATGACAAATATGGAGAGTGTTGCCTGAAAACCGCAGTCAGCCTTCTTGGTTCTATTTGCAGTCAAATAACAGATCCAGGCCTCATTGATGTTCCTATTTGCTTCCTTGAATTGGTCTGTCTGATTGCCAACGCATGCGATCACATTGATTCCCAGGTGAGACTCACCTGTCAGACTTTTTGACAGGCCATACTTTTGTCTCCATACCAAGTCATGGTTGAGGCTTGACATGTCTGAAGCAGTTTACAGCAACAGCTTTATTTTTTCTTATTTTGTCTATCTTTTACAAATGAAAGAAAAACATTAACTCAAGGATAATAATGAGTTCATTTTTGTTATTCCTATACCAAACATTTAAGTTTTGTAATATGTATCTAGACTTGTGTTTCATGTGGTGGTTCTCATTACAGTTTTTCTCGATTGCTAAGACACATTCTTGAAACAGTCACCCATTTTCTCAAAACTGTAAACACAAAACCTCATCTTCAAGCACTATTTACAAAACCTCTGAATCCTCTTGCAAAATGAAACTTTCGCCTCAAAACAGATTTACCTGTGCTCAAAATCAAACACTGCTCTCAAATCATGAACAAAGTGATCAAAATAATATACACTATCAAGCAGTCAGTAAACAATACACCAATAAATAGAAAACACATTGTTCAAAACATATAGTTCTCAGGGAGAAGTAGGTTTTTAATCTCAAAACAAATTTCATATTTATCCGTCATTGTCTTTTGATGAACGAAAACATGTTACTATTACAGTAGCTCAAAATTGATCAGAAATTACTACTCTGCTTTGCTCTTTGCAATTTCTTTTGTTCTTCCTCCTCCTTGTACCCCTATTTTTACAGTACGGTACCCTGCATCTCACAAACGTGTCCTTTGTCTCTGTGATACTGTAATTCTTGTTCTTTGTTGATATTACATTACATTACATTTCATTTAGCTGACGCTTTTATCCAAAGTGACTTACAATAAGTGCATTCTACCGTTACAAACAGGAATCAGAACAACAAGAATCAAGAAGGTACAATTTCGTAAAAGGTTCGACTACAAAGTGCTATCAGTAAGAGCCATTTCAGTGCTACTATAGTGCTACATCCTTTATTCAAGGTATAGTCGGAAAAGATGTGTTTTTAGTTTGCGACGGAAGATGTAGAGACTTTCTGATGTCCTGATGTCAATGGGGAGCTCATTCCACCATCGAGGAGCCAGGACAGAGAACAGTCGAGACTTTGTTGAGTGTTTAGCTCGCAGCGACGGAGCTACAAGGCGATTGGCAGAAGCCGAGCGGAGCGCACGAGTTGGGGTGTAAGGTTTTACCATGTCCTGGATGTAGACTGGACCAGATCTGTTCGTAGCACGGTACGCCAGTACCAGTGTTTTGAAGCGGATGCGGGCGGCCATATGAACCTGCAACCAGTCAAAATCTATTGAGCAGTCAGTACTGTAACAAATAGAAAGCACAATGTTCAAGGCCATAAAATTTGTTTATAGTACATTTTACAGCCTACAATGCACTGTAGGCCTACTACAGTATACAATACTACAGTAAAGGGGACACAAATCAAAGGAGTCAACATGTCATCAATGTGCTTCTTCTTGTCTTTGGGCTGGGTCAGGCCAGAGCACTTCTCAGACTTTCTCCTTCCCACCTTCAACCACCTGTTTGCTCTCTGAACTTTGTCTCTGAACACAGAGACAAAGGACACGTTTGTGAGATGCAGGGTACCGTACTGTAAAAATAGGGGTACAAGGAGGAGGAAGAAAAAAAGAAATTGCAAAGAGCAAAGCAGAGTAGTAATTTCTGATCAATTTTGAGCTACTGTAATGGTAACATGTTTTCGTTCATCAAAAGACAATGATGGATAAATATGAAATTCTCCCTGAGAACTATATGTTTTGAACAATGTGCTTTCTATGTATTGGTGTATTGTTTACTGACTGCTTGATAGTGTATATTATTTTGATCACTTTGTTTATGATTTGAGAGCAGTGTTTGATTTTGAGCACAGGTAAATCTGTTTTGAGGCGAAAGTTTGATTTTGCAAGAGGATTCAGAGGTTTTGTAAATAGTGCTTGAAGATGAGGTTTTGTGTTTACAGTTTTGAGAAAATGGGTGACCGTTTCAAGAAATGTGTTTTAGCAATCGAGAAAAACTGTAATGTTTAATGCAAGCAGTGCAATTCTAGATTTAAAAAAGAAAGTGGACTGTTTTAAATTGTATTTTTTACTGAAAGAAAGGAGGTTTTCTATGTAAAAGAAATTTAGAAAAATAAAGATATATAAAGTAACTTAATAACTGCCATTACAGACAAGAGAGTCAATCTTGGAAACAATGAGGAAATGGCGGAGAAATACATTCAAAAACAAACTGCTCAATGAATGGAATCATATGCAGTTTTCTGTACTCCATGAAATTAAGGTAAGCAGAAATGAATGGCTGTAGCTCAGGGGGATGAGTGGTCGTCCCTGTGTCTTGCTTGAAGTGTCCTTGACACTCCAAGTTGCTCCCCGGGCGCCTCACAGGGCAGCACACTGCTCCTTAATTATAAAGATGGGTTAAATGCAGAGACAAATTTCCCCAAGGTGATTAATAAAGGATAATTTATTTCTTCTTTCTAGTGTATCTGTTGTTCTCTGTTATGGGTTTACATTCAAATTGTAAAAAATGTGTTCAATGCAATAGCCAATTGACGTTGTCTATAATATTGCAGCATAGCTGATCTATCAAAATACATGACCTTTCTAGGTATGGGACAAGTTAGTCTCAGTATCCTTCAGTTGTCAGGAACACACTTCATTATGGAAAACCACCTTCATGGATGATTTTGAAGGAAAATTAAAACAAGTAAGCCTAATTTGTGTTTACATTATACAGATTTTGATTTCTGGTATTTACATGTTTTTATTTGTGCATTTGAGAAACTAAACTGAAGATCCATGCTTGTGTGATAGGAACGTCCTGAGGATCAAATTGGAATATACTCTAACAAGATGGAAGAACTGAGCAAGACAAGTCCATTGTTATGCAAAACAATGGAGAAATGTGCATTGGAGGCGATTGCAGCTATTTGTCAGGTTTGATTTTGATAAGTGTTGAATAAGTAGTTAATACATGCTTTGTAATATAATATATTGTAAATATAATTGCTTATGCAATTATTTTAAATTTGTATTGATAAACAATTGTACTTATATGTAGCAGGGAATAATGGTGTAATGGCATTGAAGGTGTTAAAACAATTATTTAGCAACTTATAATTATTGTTACAAGACCTACCTGTATTTAAAGACTCCCAAAGACACGTAACATTGTAGAGGATAAAAAAGATTATCCTACACTGAATGTGTTAATTAAATCAGTACATCAGTCTTTTCTGAGCTCTCTTCATATATATATATATATATATATATATATATAACAAAACATGAGAGGACAGACAATTTCATTGGCTGTGGTGCCTCTTGGAGTACTACATGGTTAAATCTTTCCTCTAATCTTTTTCTGTTTAGGATACATCTGGCAGGGCTGCTTCAGCTCTATTTAAGAAACATGATCTCACAAGGTTTGTGAAGCTGATGTCTGTTGTTGTGCTGAAGACATGGCCCACAGATGCAAATGGGGATTACATTGAAGGCGAGGACTTGATATTTGAGTACCTTGTAAATTGCCCCATGGCCAAAACATTTTTCCAAATGACAGGTAAATACGTAATTGTTATTGATAAAGTTGTGAGAATGACTGGGAATCTGCGCTTTATTAATGTCTAGCATCTTACTGCTCTTTTACGTAACATACGTATGTGAAAGACAATAGTAATGCCTTAAGAAAGAAAGTGAAGGCTGGCTGTCATTGGGTTGTTTTTGGCTCAGCTCAAATCAGTATATTTAATTATTGTTTCATTGTCAAATGTTATTTTGTGAACAACTGTTTCTTTTGTTTACATAATCAACAGTCAAATGTTTGTAGTTTATGTTTGCATACTGCTTTTCCAGGTGCAAGAGGAAGTCAGATTGACAGATTGTCAGCTGAAGCACAAACCAGGATGACTTTGGCCAGTTCAGCATTCAAATCTGTGTCAGAGAAGTTCTTCAGTGGAGAGATCCAGATGAAAACTTTAAACACAATCCTCCAAAAAGAACATGAATTTGTTGACTTGCTGAAGATCGGTGAGTTGGAATATATTTTTATTTTGGCGACTCTTTCTCCTCAACTTCCTCTTACTTTAACTTATTTTTCTTTCCTTTTTTTGTACTTCTTCTTCTAGTTCATCTTACTCCAGATTGTGTATGTATAAACCCCTTTGACCGCAATTCCAGTGCAGTATGGACATAATAATAGAGGCTGCTGTACCCAAATTAGAACAAGGCATATCTACTACTCTGAGTGGTATCGCATAATGCAGATGTCTCAGTGGAGCCTATATTACAATCTGGGTCAACAAAACGTTCTGCATGACTAGATACCCAATGGTGTATGTTTTGATGGTGCTGGAATTTTTGTTAGATATTAACTGATTCTTGCAAGTAGTGTTTTCCAACTTGTTTGAACAAAAAAGCAAGATTAAAGAAAAAGTCAGAAAAATGAATGCAACTCAATGTAGCAGACCGTGTTTTCTTCTTTCCCAGCCCATCCATGAGCTCACTAATCCTCAGATGTAGCTTAACTTTAATGCAGTAAAAAAGTGAAAAAGCTGTTTCTGCTGTGGGATTACTAAAAGACAATACTGACCCCAGCAGCAGCCTGTTTACCCTGCTGCTGTTTGGCAAGCGATACAACCGTCCTACAGAGCACCTTCTTTCCTCAGGCTGCATGAGACATCATAGTTTTTGTTTAGTTTTTTCTTGTGTAGCATATTTGGGCTACAACTCAAAGTTATGACCTCAAATTGAAAGTCCAATTTTGTGTTTGTGTTCATCTGTTTGTTTATGTTCCTCTAGATGGCCTCTGTGATGATGGTCGTTGTAAAGATGGCAACAACATCAGAGAATTTCTGAGACGAAGAAAAGAGGAAGCTGAAGCTGTCCACAGGGAGAAGGAGATGGTCATGGGTCTTCTACAAATCTGCCAGGAGCTTCCACAACATGTCAAAGGTAGGCAGGGCTGGCACACTGAGATGAGGGTTGATGCTAAGCTGTTGACCTGAGGGCTCACCAGCTGCCAGTAGTATATTCTAAATAGAAAGTCACCCTACCTAGTGCGTCAAATCAAAATATGCCAGCTGTATGCTGTGGAACCAGCAATGGGAGTGGGAGGTTTTCTGGTTGTCCACAGTGAACTTAGTATTGAAACACAAGGTGTGTTTACGTTCCAGATGTATTTACTGACACGTTGGTTCTGATGGTCTAGGCCTCCCATAATTTTAGCTGTTTATTAACCATGACAATGGTTTGTTTGTTTCTTGTTTCATAAATACAGACAATTATTAGAAGTGTATTCTTTGTCAGCTGTACCCTTTACAATGTAAACATGTGAGGCGACATGATGTGATGCAGTCAATGTTGTCAGTACATGGTATTTGAGGTTGGCAAAATATTGCTGGTGTTTCTCAGCAGTTCTGAAGAAACAATGACCAAGGTTACCAATAGACTCACCTCACCTGACAGTAAAAGTAGTTTGAACCAAGTGCTGCTGCTGTTTATATAATAATTTATTTTCAGGGGCTTCTAGCTCTTAGTGCAACAAGGTAAGGAGTTCAGTTGATCTGACAGGCTTTAGTATCAAGATGCTACTCTGTTACATTGAAAGGGACCTGTGAAGTGGTTCTAATCTTCCATTATGATGCTTTTGAAGTAAGGACAATTGAAGGACCTGTTCGTCTCAACATTTTTAATAATATATTTGTATTCCACAGTTGACTTCAAGGGGTTGGACAAAAAACTTCAGCAGAACATTGAGATGATGAAATTGAATGAATTCATGAAGGTTCACACTCTTGGAGGACAGACCTCTTCTACAATTAGACAGGTCACTTATTTCAACCTTTGTGATATCACCCGTCAAATGGCCTCAGAATTGCATGCCATTAAAGACAGTGCAATCTTCAAAACTTGCTGGAAGAATCAAGTGGAAGAGCTGTCAAGAGACCAGCCTGATATAGATGACACTGAACATCTTGATGGAAATGAAGAAATCTACACTCTCGACCTGGTTTACAGCAAAGTATTCCAGAGCTGCTACAGCAAGTACAAAGGACTCTATGATGGTCTGAAGAGTGGGGAACTGTTACTGGAAGAAATAGACAACATCTTTGAGGACTATAAAGGAAAGTACAAAGATTTGGAGAAAGATTTAGACATCATGTGCAGAACAAATCCATCGGATAGCAGAAGATGGATAAGAGGAAGGATTAAGCAGATTCAACTGTACCATGAGCTTCATCTTGCAGTGGAATGTGCAAAAATCATCATGGAAATCAGGAACACAATATGCCCAGAAGGAGACTTTAAAGTACTCGAGGAATTGCTGCAAATGGTACGTTTCCCAACTATTTTACGTTGGGAAGAGCAGATCTGTCCTTAAAAAGTGTCTTTTAAAGAAGCACCAGTCTTCAGACTCACTGACATGACATCATTCATAAAGGAAAATATCTTCTAGTTGCACATCATTATACACACATCAGTCAATATGTAATTAGCTATTCCACTTAACACATTTCTTGTTCTGTAGATGGAAATTTTAAGTGAAAATAAGTACACGTACATTAGCCTACCATCCAACATCATTAAGATAAGAGTTTGGGAAAAGTGAACTTCTTCTAGTCTTAAACATTTATGTCAAATTGGCTTTCATAGAGCCCTCTTCATTGGAATCATGAATCATACACTGATCAAATACATTTTTCATTACATTCATGTAAACATTTTCAGAATCAAGCTGACTTCAAGAAAAACAGCCTGAATTGCATTGATGATACCATCATGACGGCCAAAAAGATGCTGATGGACATTACGAAGGAGCGCAGTGAATGTCTTCAGAAACTGAGTTTGAGCCAAGAGTTTGTCCTGTGGGTTAAAGAAGCACTGGAAGGTACGATAAACAAAATGTTGTTTTACAATATGGAACACAATAAAGAAAATCATCTTAAGGCATCCTAAGGAAATGTGTAATTGCAGATATCAATGAGCTGAAGGTTTTTGTTGATCTGGCATCAATCTCTGCTGGAGAAAATGACCTGGATGTGGATCGAGTGGCCTGTTTTCATGACGCTGTTCTTGGTTACTCATCCATTTTGTATGGACTCAAGCAAAACTCTGATTTTGAAGCCTTCAAAGAGTCCTTGTCAAAATTGTGGAAGGCACTTGAAAATGACAGAAATATCCCAACAAAGCTGGTGAGACTTGACCCTTTATGTTACCATCATACAGTAGCTAAATTGCATCTGAAATCAAACAACAAGCAATCAAAAATATCTAAGTTATCATATTGTCTAAACCAAAGTATTTTACAGTGAAAACTAAGATCTATTCATCATCAAATTTAATTTCAGCAATGAAATAACCCTTGTTTTTATGGTTTTTGTTCATCTTCACATTTGACATTTTACGCAAACCTTTTTGGAAAAGGTCTATTCTCTGAGGGAAGCAAGCTACCTATTTTTCTTTGCATGCCAAGTCCTATTTTATCCAAGTCCATAAAATAAATAAATGGCTACTATTTTACTAGCCATTTATAGAAAACAACAAACAAATTATTTTTGTTTACTTCATAAATACATTCAGATTATTTTGTTTTGTTGTCTGATTTCAGCGGGATACAGCGCGTCACCTGGATTGGTTGAAGACTGTTAAGGAAAGTCACGGATCCGTTGAATTTTCATCCCTATCGCTGGCTACATCCATCAATGAGAAAGGGATGTACTCCATCAAGGTCCAAAACCAGAAAAAGGTACGCTAAATGGACAACATGACAGAGACCTAATACTTTTTAGCAGTAGTAATGTTTATATGAATGAAAACAAAATAAAATAAAATTGTAAATTGATGTAAAATAAACACACTAATTTAGTCCATATTTGATTGATGTTTCCTATCATAGGTCTCTTTAGAGACTTCTCTGATGCTGCAAATTCCAGAGGGACATGAGAAAAACATGACATGCACATATGAGGACCTGAAAGAGTTGCAAAATAAGCTTATGCTCATGTCAGGAAGAGGGGAACAAAATCAGAGTGAAGTGGAACACTTTGCTGAGGTGTCGTATATATCAATTGTATATTTCTGTGACTTTTAATGAGAGATTTGTAAATTAATGGAATGTTTAAAATAATGAATGCTTATTTTACATTGCCTGTAATGTCACTTTATCTTCTTCATATGTAGGTGTTTGACAACGTCCAAAGACTTGCCAAAGCATTTGTAGACCTTTATGCTGCAGGGAACCCACTCTTCAGAGGTTGGGATGCTAAGATTTATTGCAAAACTCAGGATGATCCATGTATCATTATGGAAATTAAGTTTTGCAAGACCCTGCATCATATCCAAGTATGTGGAAGTCTAGTTGAACAACTTACAGCACTATCCAAGAAGATGGAGTTGTTTCTTGATGACTGGCAAAACTTCATGGACAAACAGAGATCTGATCACTACTACTTAAACTACTTCACAGCTGAACAAATATTCTACCTGTGCAGTGTTGTGACTCCGACAAACATAAATGAAGAAATAGAGGACAAAGCTTTGATGATGCTCTCTTTTATCAAACCAAGCTGCACAACATCAGATGTCTGGAGCACATGGAGAAGGTTTCACAACCAATTTGAGCCTGGCAAAAGGATTAATGAAGATACTCACTTTCAAAGTCACTTTCTTCACCAGGACGACAACAATATGTCTTCAGTCAATGTCAGTCATTTTACAGCCGATAATCCAGAAGACAAGGCTGACCAGACCATTGGTTTGAAAGAATTGGAAGAGTTGTGGTACGGCTACATGAAGAATGAGGAAATCTTTTTCCATGATCTTTTGGACATAAGAAGTTTAGGGGGTCTGTTGAAAATGATGACTTTCACAGAAAACCAAAGCAAAGACGAATGGGAAGAACCAGTGGTCTCTGCGACAAAAGACAATTCATTCAAGAGAAGACAACTCCCAAAAGGCCTCTACCCTTACCAACCGAATCTCATAATCTGCCCACATGATGAGGTCCTCACTTCAAGTATCTGCTTGTACATGACCAGCGACTATGAGCCACTGCCGAGTTATGATGAGGTTCTCTTGTGTACCCCTGCCACATCTTATGAGCAGGTAGAGCTTTTCTTGAGGAGAGTTCTAACACCAGGTGACATTGGCCAAAAGATTTACACAATGCTTTGGGCAGACCAATTAACCTATGACGTAAGCTGTGCAATGGAGAAGTGTTTTCAGAAACTGCGTTCCCTATTTAAACATGATTGCAGGCTAGTGATCTTTTGCAGCTCAGACAGGGAGCACACTTACATTCCTACGGCTTTCAGTCAGTTCAAAAGAGACTTTGTGCCACAACAGTCATTGGAAAGAATCCAGAAGTACTTGTCCATGCATTACACTGTCCCCTACGATTCCAAGAATGCGGTGTTCAAAGGCGGCCATTCTGTTGGCATTGTTGCTTCCCGGCGTGCAGGAGTAGGTGAGTACTACATGTACAGAGATTTTACTTCTCATAATACTAATTTAATATTTGTGCCGGTATTATGTAAGGGAATTATTAAGATGGATCCTCGACAAAACCAATTATAGCCATTTATATGGTTATGCATTATACAGTACATATTGAAAATCTGTCCCCGTTTGGCAAGATTCACTGCATTGAAAACTGAGGTTTGTCAACCTTGCTCCAACGTTGTAGTAGGGTATTTGATTTAGATTTTTTTGATTATCCAGATGTGCCGATCACCTGGATGAGCAAAAACAGACCGGAACCAAATCCTTAGCCTCCTTTAGAGACCAAAGCAGAATGGGATAAAACAATTACAGAAATAATTGTCATTTACATTTAGCCAAGATCAAACTAACTTGAGTGAAACTCCTGTGTACTCATAGGACACACTTAAATTTGTTTGTATTAGTCTGTTCATTTAGGTATTTTTAGTTTTATAGTATAAGAGCTGCTTCTCAGTTTTATAGCTTATTGTGACCTGTTAACCCGTTACAGTGTAATACACAAGCGTTTGAAATGTTCCTTGTTTTTCTAATGAAAATGGTTTACCAAAGTTGACAGTGCAAATGCTTCTTCAGTCCCCAGCAAAAGGATTGTGGAGATTTTAAAATGGATGTTATATGACCAATCTTACTGTTCATTGTTAGAGCAGTTCACATATTGAATAATGCCTTATTTTGGATTATGCATTTGTTTACAATATTATTGAGACATGCATCACAATTTGACAGTGTCACTGTATCCTACTCAATTATGAATGATGCAATAATTTAAGTCAGCCAATTGACGTACAGTTATTTCACCATTTTAGGCAAGTCATTGTACATACGAAGATTGTATGAAAAGCTGGAGGGAAGTGTTGAACAAGGAACTGCATTTAAGAAGTGCATTCGACTAACTGAACATCAGATTGATGACCACAAGATTCTCCAGTCTTTGTATGACACACCAAAACAAAAAGATCTCATGGTGTTTCACTTTGATGTCACATCATCAGTAAGCATGTTTGTCTATATAACCGTTATAATGAAAGTTCTTATTTTTTTTAAATGTGTTTAGTCCAAAATATATTTATGCAATAATATTAGTTTTTTTTTCTTATAATGCATATTTTATTTCCCAGGTGCAAAAAGGCTTAAATGAATTCCTTTTCAAGCTTTTATTTTTGCGTTACCTGATGGATTCAGATGGGCAGATGTGGCGCTGCAGCCAGAAACACTTTTACATCATCGAGTTACTGGAATCCACAAATCATCAGCCCAGATATGATCCCGGATCTGTAAGTTGAGATTTACTGTTTGTGCATTGTTCAACTTATAACATCATCTTACAACATTTTATGAGTTTCCTTTCATTACTGATATTATTGTCCAGTTAATGTTTTTGATAACAGATTCTCAAATAACTAAATTGACCTGCGTGCTATGCAATGTAGTTAACACCAAATCCTCCAAGCATTTTCTTTGTAGGCAGCTAAATGATAATTGTCTAAATATGGTATGGAGGTAATTGCATCTACTGCTATTAGTAGCTAGTAGGTTAGTGAGGTATAACGTTTTTAGTGAAACACATGTTTTCAATGTCTTTGAATGACAGTATTGGCTTGCTTGATTGATTATAAACTTCATGTTTATTTGCTTATTATCAGGAACGAAAGGAAAACTCAGCATTTTCGGACATTTTCCCAAAGGTGTTTTGTCGTCCACCAAAGGAGGTTATGGCTTTGGAAATGATGAGAGAGAGAAATACTGACATGGAGAGTGATGACCCCCTCATGGATGACGAGTGTTTCAGGAGTGAAGCTTATCAAAGACCATACCAATACCTTACACGTTTTTACAACAAAAACGACATGGACAACTTTACTTACCAGTGCGTTGAAGGGACTCATGCAGAGTGTCTTCAGATCCTCTTGATCTACTGTGGCATAATAGATCCATCATGGGCAGAGCTACGAAACTTTGTCAGGTTCCTTAATCTTCAGTTGCTAGACTGTGAGAATTCAGACTTCTGCAACTTTAAGTGTGTAGATGACACTCTTCATGGGTTCAAAAGCTTTGTGGTGGAGTTCATGATCTTGATGTCCAAAGACTTTGCAACCCCGTCACTAGGCATCACTGACCAAAGCCCAGGGAGGCAACAAATTGACATCAGTGGGGTTAATGAAAGAGACTTAGCTCCATTCCTCATTAGAAAAAGGTGGGAATCAGAGCCACATCCATACATCTTTTTTAATGATGACCACAGTTCCATGACATTCATTGGGTTTCACCTGAAGCTCAATGACCAGGAAGGAGTTGATGCCATAAATCCCTTGACACAAGAAGTGATAAAGAAAAACATCATGACTCAAGAGCTGTACACTGTCTTAAGACTACAGGGCGTCCCTTTTAATAGGGACTTTGATCAGCTACCTCGAGCTGACAAGATTGAGCATCTGTGCAGAGTGCTTGGCATCAAGTGGCCAAAAGATCCTGATGAAACATATGAACTGACCACTGACAATATTCTCAAAATGATGGCAATCCATATGCGATTTAGGTGTGGCATCCCGGTCATCATAATGGGTGAAACAGGATGTGGGAAGACAAAGCTCATAAAGTTTATGTCTGAACTGAGATGTGGAGCAGCAGCCGAAAACATGAAACTGGTCAAAGTTCATGGAGGAACTACATCAGAAATGATATATGAGAAAGTGAAGCAAGCAGAAAATCTTTCCAGAACCAATAAAGAGAATCATGGATTTGATTCAGTTCTTTTCTTTGATGAGGCAAACACCACAGAAGCCATCAGCAGCATCAAGGAGGTCATTTGTGATAACTCTGTGCAGGGACAACAACTTGGCTCCGAAACAGGACTACAGATTGTTGCTGCATGCAACCCCTACAGGAAGCATACAGACAAGATGATTGAAAGGCTGGAGGCATCTGGATTGGGCTACCGGGTCAGGGCTGAGGAGACTGAAGACCGACTTGGCTCCATCCCTCTCCGCCAGCTTGTGTATCGTGTTCATCTGTTACCGCCCAGCATGATTCCTCTTGTATGGGACTTTGGCCAACTAAATGACTCAACAGAGCAAATGTACATTGAACAAATTGTGCAAAGACAGGCAAAGGCCAGCTCGATTCACAAGCATTATATTCCAACTATTACTCAGGTGTTGACGTCTTCACAAAAGTTCATGAGGGAGAGGAAAGATGAATGCAGCTTTGTCAGTTTAAGGGATGTTGAACGTTGCATGCACCTGTTTGTATGGTTCCACAAAAATCACCCTGTGTTTGCTGAGGAACTGAGAACATTCCTTGAAGAGCAATGTCGGAGGAAAAAAACTCAAGAGAAGTGGACACCTGCTCAAAACAGAGTAACCTGGTCACTCGTGATGGCCACTGGAGTGTGCTATCAGTCCTGCTTGGAGGACAAACAGCAATATCAGAGAACTATCACACAGTTGCTTCCTTGTGAATACAGCAAAGAAATCCAACTCATGCAGGACCTCCTACTCAATGGTGTACCCATGGGTGAGACAATAGCCAGAAATAAAGCTCTGAAAGAAAACGTCTTCATGATGGTGATCTGTGTTGAGCTAAGAATTCCCTTGTTTATTGTTGGGAAACCAGGGAGCTCTAAATCACTGTCCAAAACCCTAATTGCAGATGCAATGCAGGGCCCCGCATCACATTCAGAACTCTACAAGAGGCTGAAGCAGATACATCTGGTGTCCTTCCAGTGCAGCCCTCATTCAACTCCTGAAGGAATCATCACCACATTCAAACAGTGTGCTCGCTTTCAGGAAAGAAAAAACTTGGATGAATACATCTCAGTAGTTGTTCTTGACGAGATTGGATTGGCTGAAGATTCCCCTAAAATGCCACTCAAAACATTGCACCCATTACTGGAAGAGGGCTGTGTCGATGATGAGCCACAACCTCACAAAAGGGTGGGGTTCATTGGAATTTCCAACTGGGCACTGGACCCTGCCAAGATGAATCGTGGGATATTTGTGTCACGTGGCGATCCAAACAAGCAAGAGCTCATTAAAACTGCTAAAGGGATATGCTCATCTGAAAAAAGGGTTCTTGAAAAGATCAAACACCTCCTTGAGCCTTTTGCAAAAGCATATATGACAGTATGCGAAGAAGGCAGGGGGTTTTTTGGTCTGCGGGATTTCTACAGTCTGATAAAGATGATATTTTCAATCACTAAGATCAGTAATGAGAGTCCCACCGGAGATGAAATCACTGAAGCAGTGTTGAGAAACTTCAGCGGAAAAGATGATGTGGATGTGATGAGCATATTTAAGGAAGAACTCAGAGATAACTTTGCCAATGCCAGCATCACTGCCTTTAAGTTGGTCGAGCAAAGCATTTCTCCAGCTCACAAAGGGGATGAAAGTCGTTACCTTTTAATCCTAACCAAAAACTATGCAGCTCTTCAGATTCTGCAGCAGGTCTTCTCTCATCACCAAATCCACCCAGAGATCATCTTTGGATCTAGTTTCCCAAAGGATCAGGAGTACACACAGATCTGTAGGAACATCAATCGTGTCAAGGTTTGCATGGAGACCGGACAGACTGTTGTTCTTCTGAACCTGCAGAATCTGTATGAAAGTCTGTATGATGCCCTCAACCAATACTATGTGACCCTAGGTGGTCAAAAGTATGTTGATCTTGGATTAGGAACACATCGTGTGAAATGCAGAGTTCACAAAAACTTCAGGCTCATTGTCGTTGAAGAGAAAGAGGTGGTCTACAAGCAGTTTCCAATCCCACTGATCAACAGATTGGAGAAACACTACCTTGACATCAACACTGTTCTCACTAATGAGAAGAAGGCCATTGCGAGACAACTACAGAAATGGGTTGATGATTTTGTCTCCCTAAGTGGTCAACACTCCACGATAAAGCAATATGTTCCAAGTGATGTCTTCATTGGCTACCACTCAGACACATGCTCCTCTGTGGTCCTGCAAGTAACAGAGAATCAAAGCGATGAAACCGATGCTCAGACCATCCTGAACCAAGCCAAAGACATTCTGCTCAACTGTGCCACTCCAGACTCGGTTGTTCGTTTGGAGAAAGCCAGACTGCCTGATGACGAAAGAGAACATTTCATGAAACAATATGTTAAAGAAGAGATGCACAGTTCCTTGGGAGACTACATTGTCTATCACACACAGCAGTTGGAACAGTTCAACTTCTTCTTCACTGAGGTATTTTTTTAACTAATCTATAAACAGGGCAAATTCCACTATTTACTATTTACATAATTTTCATTCTTAGTTTAAAAGTATTGTATGATTATCATGCCATCCCTATCCAAATTTAAACTTTTGTTAAGTTATCTTTAGATCATTTCCATTTTTGAATATCTTCATGTGAAGTGAAAATAGCTGATTTAAGTTTATTTCAGGTTTTACAGTACAGTGCCAGTTCCTATTTCATATTGGTAGTCAGGCACGTGAACAGACATTTTGGGGGACAGGTGCTCAAACCAAAAAAAAAGGGCACCCATCGCCAAAATTATTTATGAAATTAAACATAATAATAATAAATAAATAAATAAACAACACAGTAGGATATTTTCAACTTATATATTTTGTGTGTGTACTGAGTACCAAACACCAAACACTGTGGGGGGATTGCACAAACACCGTCATTACCTGTTTGTCTGATGCTGCGGGTCAGAGAAGAAGTAGGCTGCACCCGTTTGGCCTGGCGCTCACTGCATGAGCACTAAGTGGAGGAGGAGGGAGGGAGGGAGGGAGAGGGGGGGTGCGCGGCGGGGGCTTGTGAGCGCCGCGGAGCATGTCGGGGCTCCAGTAGAAGGGGCACTTTTCTCATTCAGGGCAAAAGGGCAGGTGCTTGAGCACCACTAGGGGTCTATCTGTGCACGTGCCTGTTGGTAGTAATTTCAAGTTGTATTACATTGATACATGAAAAAAAGGTTAAAGTATAGTATTACATATATATGATAAACAATAAGCTGCAGTCATGTACAAATAACAATAGACCCTAACGTGTGGCGTGCTTGATTAATCACTGATGACACATAACTATGTAACAGTACTAGGGGTGTAACGGTGCCCTCTTCCGTTAGCGTTAGCCAAATGAGAAATTGTTTGCATAATATTTTGTAATTCTTTGTTTGTTGTTTTTTAAGGTCACAACATTTTCCAGGCTGCTGACTGCAGCAGACACTCAACAACTGCAGAATGTGATCAAGCATGATATCAAACTGCTATCGCTGCAACAGTTTGACACAGAGTACTCCTTTCTCAAAGAAATCAGGTGTGTAAATACAGTGTTAAGATAATGTCACATCTGCTTAGGTGTACATTTGAATCTAACTAAATGATGGCCTTTTTCCACACCCTTGTGCTTATCTTTTTGGGACTCTTTATCTTAAAATTATAATATAACAGAAAATATTTTTGCATTATACTGAGTAGATATATGGGCCTGCATAGGACTATCAAGTGATCACTGTCTATTCAAATGCAATTAATGCCTATATTCTGGTACTAGGGAATTTCTTGGCTCAACACCTGCAGACAAAGTGCTCATTATTCAAACAGACTATGATGAAGACTCCCAAAGGAGGAATATTATTTCCTCAGCCAAGTGAGTCTGAAGATCAGCATATACTTTCTTTTACATTTTTTCTAACATTATCACAAAAGCTCACATACTTGTACCTAATGCATTGATTTCTCAGGTATTCATGCATCAATGAAATAAACAAGTGGGCCACTACTGGCAACACAAAGACATTTGTGTACTTTGTCACCAAACTTCCTCGAATCGAGGGTGGGACCTCCTACGTTGGGTTTCAAGGAGGTTAGTCCTGCTGTTACACACACACGCACACACACACACACATAACATGAGCAGAAAATTGGTCTATTTTATGTCAGCGACTGTCACAATATGCTTGATTATCACAATAGCAACAACAATAACAACAACAAAAGTAATGGTTTTAATATGAATTTATATAGCACTTGAGTAGAAACAAATCAAACAATATAGAAGATCATTTAAATGTATATCAGTTAAAACTTACATATTGTGTTTATTTTGCATTAATGAAAAACATTTCAGGTCCTTGGAGGTCTGTTCACATTGACGATCTCAGAAGATCAAAAGAGTTTGTGTCAGATGTTCATTCCCTGAAGAATCGCAGCATAAGTGAACTTTTTGAAGATCAACCAGAGGGTAATTCATAAAAAATCATATTCCTCTTTAGGATTTTATATATTTTAAGTAAATGAGTAAATTCACCTACAATTGTCCTTCTTTCCAAGCCATGAAGACAGAAGACCACACTGGTGTGCCACAGAAAAATGAATCCACTGTAAGTGTAATTTACCACCCATATTCAAAAACTTGGAAGAAGATCCTACATAAGCAAATACAATTTACTTATCTCTGATGCACGTATAAGTACACATCTGTGTTATCTACTTGGGCATTATTTCTAATTGGTGAGGCATGATATACTGTATCCAGCAGCAACAAGTAATTCAACAGGCCTTGGTCTGAATCAAACACAAAGGGCCAATGGCTGATGTAGAAGATATTATACAGTTCAGGGATTGTATCAGTATTGTAACCGGACACCAATCCAGGAAGGGATCTGAATGTCATTAAAAGGTTTTGAACTATTCAAAATTCTGGCCGTCATTGGGCCTCATGCAAGAACCACTCGCCCCTTGTACGAGTAATTTGTATTCCATTGACAGTGCGACCCTCAGGTGACACAACATTAGAAGAAGAAGAAGAAGAAGAAGAAGAAACCCCTATATTAGTCCCACACTTAGTCCCACAGTGGGGAAATTTATCCTCTGCATTTGACCCATCCTTTAAGGAGCAGTGGGCAGCCTCGTGAAGCGCCCGGGGAGCAACTGGGGGTTAAGTGTCTTGCTCAGGGACACAACGACATGGACTGGCTGAGGCGGGGTTTGAACCCCGGTCCTCTGGTTGAAAGACTGACTTGCTAACCACTGAGCCACAGTCGCCCCACAGTCGCCCCATTATCAGCTCTCATTATTATCTCTCATTCCAAGACTTAACCAGGTCCCTTAATTCCTCTGATGAAGTAAAGCTTTTCCTTTATGGTTCTCTGAAAGCATGAATAAAATCTCAGAACTTCAGAATTATGGCTTCATCATGATTTCATTAATAAGTTACTTGAGGCCTTTGAACTGTGTTGGAGGATTCACTTGTCGGGCATTTTGCCTTTTTCAGATGTTGGGCTGCAGTTATTCATTTATTTATTTTTTATGTTTTTTGGAGGTTTCGGGAGATTTGTTTGGTATATCAAAACTGATAAGGAGCTGTGTGCAGAGTGCAGTGAGCATGCTCAGAGATGCAGCGGACGGTGGTGAACTCAGCACTAGGAGAGTTGAGAACCTGCTCACACTTCTGGATGAAAGTCAGACACAAGGTTAGAAAATGAGTTATTCTGGCACATTTTTTATACCAGGCCACACATCTACTCTGTGTGCAGTGAAAATGCATCTTACTGACTTTTGTTTTCAAGGTGTGTTTGCAAACATTGCGAGGAAGCACCTCCACTCGCTGTTGGTGGACTATGAGGCTAACATCCCTAATCCAAAAAGCTGGGTTCTAACAGAAGCATCTAATGTCAATGCTCTTCAAGAGGGGGGGACGTTCCTGTAGGTCTCTTCTTTACATCCCTCTACATAGCAGTCTGTGACCTTTTTCTTTGCTATATTTGCTTTCAGTCATTTATTCATAACTTATTGAAATCTATTAAAGGTGTAACATGTAAAATGCACTACTGCAAACGTCAGCTTAACAATCAACTTAGCTGTGTATCACTCTCATAACTACAATGTTTTATATAAATGTCCAGTTGATTTTAAGAAAATCATGTGAACATTTCTCACAGACACACACTGTGGAGGAGAATCCAAGCAGTTGTCACTCCACTTCTAGCTAACTTGGTCTCAGTCATTGACCGAGATTGCAATGTGGACCTTCTGCTGTATGAGTGCGATGACATCAGGAATATATGGCTTGCAATATTTGAGAGCAAAGAGATGATCCATGTACCTTATGTGAAGTTGGAAAGCGAGTGAGTATCTCTTGGCTGTATGATCAAATTATTTATTCAGCACATATACATCCATTTGAGATGGCTTTTGGAAAAATGCAAGTAAATTCAAGTAAATAATAGCACCAGTAAGAGGCTATTCTGTCTAGAACATCAATAATAAGATTCCTTTGTCTTGCAAAATCACATTTATAACATTTGCCTGTGGCCTCTTCAACAGCTCCAGTGTCTTAATGATACAAAGCCATATCACAGGTGGCAACACAATGCATTGCCGAATGCCCTTCAGCTGGAGGATCAAAGACTTCCTGGATGGGCTCATGATGCACACATCCACACATGAAAGTAAATATCATATCATATAGGTGACATATCCATATGCCTTCTATCCTTAAGTCGCAGTACATTGAAAGTACTACCCTGAACCTAACTTAAACGGTGGCATTTTCAACTTTTTCCTTTTTGCAGCACATTCATCTCGTCATTTCCAAGAGTTGTTCTTGAACACGTCACTTGGCAGTTACATGGATAAAAATGTGGATAAAAAAATGAGGAAAGAATTTTTCGAAAGGTACCTACAGGATTTTGTTCTCATGACAATGAAAGTGGCATCAGATGAAGAATTGCAGGTGAGGGTACATCAAGTTATGTGTCCACAGTGACACTGTCCAATGGCTGATATACCATTAATCTCCCTTCCTCAAAACTATTTAAACAATCCAATTAAAATCCAATTTAAGATTTCAGTTCCTCAAATGTAGCATAGATTAAATAAACCCTTTTTTACAAAGAGTCAGCTAAAACAGAACAATATACACCCGAGAAAGATGCATTTTTTTGGTTATATTATGTACCATTACATTCCACTAGGATTTGTATTTTTCAGATGCTTTTCTACAGTAGCTACATATTGTAATATGTAGTAAATATGTCACACTTGTCACTCTAAATGACCAGTGTGACAAGTATAATCCACACCATTTAAGAGGAATAAACAGGAACTCCTTACAGTAACAGGAGCATTATAGACTGCTTGAATATGTGGTAGCCAGACCCGTCGCCAGACCTCAGTCTTAAGGGGGGCATATGAAATGCATGGGAGGGCACACTTATTATTAGCCTACAGTACGTATACTTATAATAATCGTATACTATTCGCGCAGCACGTAATCATCACGTTAAACATAACCAACAGCAATATGACCAGATAGCCTATAGCCTACACCACATTACATAGAAGCAATTTTATGAATATCCATAAAACACTTGACTATACAACATATTAGATGTAACACCAGTAGCATCTCTCAAACATTGCATTTTAAAGCAGTCAACAGAGAGATATGCATTGCCATGACACACAAACACACACACACACACACACACACACACACACACACACACACACACACACACACACACAGACTTTGAACCTACCGGTACTTTGAGTGGAGGCAGCGCTGTCCTCTCTCCAGTCCCTCCTGTCAGTACAGCGGGAGGCGGCGTTTCTCCGAGCAGAACCTCCTCATCAAAGTGTCCTTCCACTCGGACTTAAACTTGTGAGTGAGGTCCTTTTCAAAAGCAAGCTGAATCAGCTGGGCCTTGCGTTTGTGCAGCATACTGCGCCGATGCTCTGAGAAGACGCTTTTGAGCGTGGAAAATGAGTTTTCACACATTGCTGTGGAAGCTCCTAAAGTTAGGGCAAGGGTGTAGGCTGTGAGAACAGTCGGCATAGCCTGGAGTGCACAGTTGAATGTGCTGAGGATGTTAGCTATTGTCCATTTTCCATCTTCGGGGGTAACCGGGGTGTCAGTCATTTTCTTCACCAGGAACTCACGAGCCACAGTATATTCAGATTCAACCACATCAGTTCCAGCTAATACCAGGAGAGGGGTTACCTTTGATGGATCCAGGAAATTATCCTCGGCCTCTGGGTTCAAAGCAGCCAGTGCGCCAATGAGCTCGCTACTGCGCTCTCCAAAACGCGCATTCATCTCTCCTTGCACAGCATCGATAACACTGTAAAACAATCTCATGAACTCAGTCTTTTCGTCTATGTCACTTTGTGGCTGACCAACTGTTTCTTCAACTGCAAATCCGCGGAGGTTCTTGTTAATTGTGCGTCTTCTCTTGCTTGGACCAGGGTCGGTCACCGGCACAGCCTTGGTGGCCGATGCTGGAGGAGCGCAGAGGTCCCACAGTGCAGAAAACTCGTTTTCTGTGCGCAGTGTCTTCACGCAGTCAGAAGCGCTTTTCACAAGTGTCACCGCAGTGAACAAATCCATATCTTCGGCCTGTAGTAGTCTGTTAGGCGGCTCAAAAAGTGACAACAGTTGCATAACAAGGTGCGCAATTAAAAGAAAACTGCGCTGCGTAATGGCACGAAGCAGCCCCGTAGCCTCAACGCGCACCTCCGCTCCAAGGCCTCGTGTGTTTTCCACCTCGGTCAGTAATGTGGATATGTCGTGAAAACTCTTCACCACAACTTTGACTGTTGCCAAGTGGCCAGTCCATCTCTGGTCCAAGAGACGTTTCAGGGTATCGCCTTTGTACAGAATAGCCACGGTTGGCTTCCTGATGAAGTTGTACAGCATGTTGCATACACCAAAAAAACCCTCGACAGCTGCTTCGCTGGACATCGCATGAATCACAACCAGATGAAGTTGGTGATTAAAGCAGTGAATATATGGTATGTTACGATCCAGCTTGTTTTGGAGCAATTTCTGCACACCACCATGCCTGCCAGACATGAGTGATGCGCCATCATAAACCTGACTCAGGATTTTGTCCGTGCTGAGTCCGGCGCTGGTGAGCTCATCAATGATGACACCTGTCAGAGCCTCTGCATCACCTTTCTCAGATGTGGCCATTACCAAGAGGCGCTCACACACACCATAGTTTTCGTCAACAAAACGCACAACTACAGATATATTTTCTTGGCCTAAAGGATCCCGTGTGCCATCCACTTTAATTGAATACCAGCTATCGCCGACTTGTCGCACTATCTCTTCTGTCACGAGTTTGCTCATCATTTCGATAATCTCGTTTTGTATCTGTGGGCTGGTATAGCGTGCATTCTGTGGGATTGTTTTTGTAATCCTTGTCAGTTCGGGATCTTTGCGCATGGTGTACTCAAAGAGAATTATCTCCACGTAACGGCAACTGATTCACCACTAAAAACTCCAGCATATCAATTACGGCTGACATGTAGTTTCTGTTGCGAGCCAGTTGCTCTGAATTTAAGAGAGTGGAAATCTCTTTTCCTGTCTCTCTACGTTTTTCTGAATCTCTCCACATTGCTTCACATGCTAAATGTTCTTTTGAAGCTGCATGCTTATTTAAGCCCTTGCCTGTTTCGATTGCATGTTTCCAATCATTGAATCCCTTAATGGAGAAGGACGTGTCCGATGATGCAGATTTGAATTTCCTGCAGGCATAACAAAATGCGGAGTCCTTTTCCACGGAGTACTCAAGCCAGGCCCTGTTCAAATACCAGCTAGAGGAAAATGATCGCTTTTTTCAACCAAACATTTTAACTGGATATTTCTTCAACACAACCTGTTTGGGTTTGTCTGTGCCGAGGTCACTCACACCCACTGATTCAACAGGCAGTTGTTGTGGCCCAAATGCTGCCCCAGTCGCGGTTGCACTTGACCTGCCAGGCCCAGGGTCGGGCTCCACGGAGCTAGCATCAGGCTCAGACTGTCGTCCAGGGTCTCCTTCTCCAACATCAGGCGTCGGTGTCGTTTCAATTGTGGCAGAGGAGACTGTTGGTGGGCTTTTCAACCACTTACGGATATCCATCTTCTTATATACTGTCTATGATCTGAAGCGAGTAAGCGAAAACTCATCCAGTTTTTAAAAATTCGCGGTAACTGTTGAGCGGGTACACTGACGTAGGCAACGTCACGTACGTAGCCTAACGTTCTTTTTAGTAAGGCCGGGATAGGATGTTGCAGTGTAGATTCCCATCAATCAAACAAAATCACACCATTGTTTCTTTATATATTAATGTTTTAATGATAACGAATGCAACATTAATGCAACACAAAATTAGCAACTATGATTATATAAAATTACTGTATTTTTTAAGAGATCTGTGCCTCAATTGGGGGGGCACAAGCATTTTTGGGGGCGGGCCCGGCCCCCTATGGCCCGCCCATAGCGACGGGTGTGGTGGTAGCTATCTGTGTATATTCAGCTTCTGAGTTATTAAGGCAGCAGCTCATTACACTGTCAGCTCCTAGACCTTAATGTCTGAAGAATAGAGATGAAAGTTAAGTTGCAGCCTGAAACGGTTTCCCAGTTTATTGATTGTATTACTTATCACTTAGTTTAGGGGATGAGGGGAGTAACAATAAAATTAAACAGGGGGGAATCAAGGAAACTAATATATGCATTAACAAGGAATTTATTGAGAGGCTCAACACTTTAAACATCCATCCATCCATCCATTTTCCACCGCTTATCCGGGGTCGGGTCGCGGAGGCAGCAGGTCAAGCAGGCTGACCCAGACTTCCCTCTCACCCGCAACATCTACCAGCTCATTCTGGGGGATCCCGAGGCGTTCCCAGGCCAGCTGGGAGATATAATCCCTCCAGCGTGTCCTGGGTCTTCCCCGGGGCCTCCTACCAGTTGGACGTGCCTGGAAAACCTCTAAAGGGAGGCGTCCTGGAGGCATCCTAATTAGATGCCCGAACCACCTCAGCTGACTCCTTTCGACACGAAGGAGTAGCGGCTCAACTTCAAGCTCCCTCCTGATGTCCGAGCTCCTCACCCTATCTCTAAGGCTGAGCCCGGCCACTCTACGGAGGAAACTCATTTCGGCCGCTTGTATCCGCGACCTCGTTCTTTCGGACACGATCCAAAGCTCGTGACCATAGGTGAGGGTTGGGACGTAGACCGACCAGTAAATTGAGAGCTTCGCCTTCCGGCTCAGCTCCTTCTTCACCAAGACGGCCCGGTGCAACGCCTGCTTTACTGCTGCAGCCGCACCGATACGCCTGTCGATCTCCCGCACCGTTTTACCCTCCCTCGTGAACAAGACCCCGAGATACTTGAACTCCTTCGCTTGTGGTAGGCACTCTGTCCCCACCCGGAGGGAGCAATCCACCGGTTTCCGGCAGAGCACCATGGCCTCAGATTTCGTGGTGCTGACTCTCATCCCTGCCGCTTCCCACTAGGCTGCAAAACGCCCCAGTGAATGCTGGAGGTCATGGTCCGAGGAGGCAAACAGGACCACATCATCTGCAAACAGCAGAGAGGCTATCCTGAGATCCCCGAACCTGACATTCTCCGCCCCACAGCTGCGCCTAGATATCCTGTCCATGAAAGTCACGAACAGGACCGGTGATAAAGGGCAGCCCTGGCGGAGGCCAACACCCACCGGGAACGTGTCTGACTTACTGCCGAGGATACGAACACAGCTCCTACTGCAGGCGTACAGAGACCGGATGGCCCGTTGCAACGGGTCCGGCACACCATACTCCCGCAGCACCCCCCACAAAAAGCCCCGAGGGACCCGGTCGAAAGCCTTCTCCAAGTCCACAAAGCACATGTAGACTGGTTGGGCAAACTCCCAGGACCCCTCCAGTATCCTTGCAAGGGTAAAGAGCTGGTCCACTGTTCCACGACCAGGACGAAACCCGCACTGTTCTTCTTGAATCCGAGGTTCGACAAACGGTCGGAGCCTCCGTTCCAGCACCCTGGCATAAGCTTTTCCCGGGAGGCTGAGTAGTGTGATACCCCGATAATTCGAGCACACTCTCCGGTCCCCCTTCTTGAAGATGGGAACCACCACCCCGGTCTGCCAGTCCATGGGCACTGTGCCCGACCCCCATGCGACATTGAAGAGGCGTGTCAGCCAAGACAGCCCAACAAAGTCCAGCGCCTTCAGCATCTCAGGGCGGATTTCATCCACCCCCGGCGCCTTGCCACCAAGGAGCTTTTTGACTACCTTAGTGGCCTCTGCCAGGGAGATAGGTTCATCCACCCCCAAGTCTTCAGGCGCTGCCCCCTGTTCAGGGGACATGTTTACCGGGTTTAGGAGTTCCTCAAAGTGCTCTTTCCACCGCCCGACGATATCCTCCGTCTGGGTCAGCCCCCGCTGATAACAGCCTGGGGAAGGTCCTTCTTTCCCTTCCTGAGTCGTCGGATGGTTTGCCAGAACCTCCTTGAGGCCGTTCCCAGTTCACCCTCACTACACGTTTGGGCTTGCCAGGTCTTTCTGGCCGACTCCCCCGCCATCTGATCCAACTCACCACCAGGTGGTGATCAGTTGACAGCTCTGCTCCTCTCTTCACCCGAGTGTCCAAAACATACGGCCGCAGATCAGATGATACGATTACGAAGTCGATCATTGATCTCCGGCCTAAGGTGATCTGGTACCAGGTACACTTATGAACCACCTTATGTTCAAACATGGTGTTTGTTATGGACAAACTGTGGCTAGCACAGAAGTCCAACAACGGAACACCGCTCGGGTTCAGATCAGGCAAGCCGTTCTTCCCAATCACTCCCCGCCAGGTTTCTCTGTCGTTGCCCACATGGGCATTGAAGTTTCCCAGGAGAACTATGGAGTCGGCAGGCGGCGCCCTTTCCAGGACATCTCCCACCAACTCCAAGAAGGCCGGATACTCCGAAATGCTGTTTGGTGCATAAGCACAAACAACAGTCAGAGCCTTACTCCCCGCAACTTGTAGGCGCAGGGAGGCGACCCTCTCGTTCTCCGGGGAAAACTCCAACACAGCGGCGCTCAGCCGGGGACTCGTGAGTATCCCCACTCCCGCCCGGCGCCTCTCACCCTGGGCGACTCCAGAAAAGAACAAAGTCCAACCCTTCTCCAGGAGTTTGGTTCCAGAGCCAGCGCTGTGCGTGGAGGTGAGCCCAACTATATCTAGCTGGTATCGCTCCACCTCCCCCACCAGCTCCGGCTCCTTCCCCGCTAGCGAGGTGACATTCCACGTCCCTAGAGCTAGTCTATGTCACCGGCGATCGGCTCGCCCAGGCCCTCTGCCCGGCCCGCTGCCCGGTCTACATAGCACCCGACCCCGATGTCTGTCCCTGCGGGTGGTGGGTACACAGGGTGGCTGCACCATGGTGTTTCTTCGGGCTGAGCCCGACCGGGCCCCATGGGCGAAAGCCCGGCCACCAGACGCTCGCCGACGAGCTCGCCTCCCGGGTCTGGCTCCGGGAGGGTGCCCCGGTTTCCCTGGTCCGGGCGAGGTAACTTCAGTCCTAGGGCTGCTTATCATCAGGGTTTTTTGAACCGCTCTTAGTCTGGGCTCTCCCCCGAGACCTGTTTGCCTTGGGAAACCCTACCAGGGGCAGATGCCCCGGACAACATAGCTCCCAGGATCATTGAGCCACTCAAACTCCTTCACCGCGTTAAGGTGGCGATTCGCGAAGGACACTTTAAACAAACAACTGTAAATTGAGTCAAACACTCACAACTCAGACAAAGAAGGCCATTAGCATCACGGTAGTTACATGCAGGCCAAAGTCTGTCACGGGACTGTCGGCGGCTCTCTCTAGCTCCTTTAGACCGGACCCTGATGAGTGATTGATTGAAATCAGCTGCATACAATCACTCACTGCAGAAAGTAACCTGGCGAGAGAAAAGATATGAAACACAATACACGTCACCATGCCGTGCAACATGATTAAATTCAAATTCAAGTTTGAAGAATACAAACCAAAAATACCCATCCATATTTGTTTGCATTACAACAAGCTGATATTTACAGTCATTAATAATAGCCTAATTGCTGCATTTTTATTTAAGGCTGTTAATTTATCTTAATGTGATTCCTCATTGACATTGTATTAAAAACAAATGTGATTAATTAATTACTTGTGCATTATCTCCTTAGCTCTTGTGTCTCTCCCTGGCCAGCTGTGTTGATGAAGTACAAAGACGAAAAAGAGATGAAGATGAGCTTTCTCTTCCTCACATCCACATTGCCTACCATTTCTATCAAAGTCGTCTTCAGAACCTCTCACGGATGATGTCTCTTCAGCCTAATGTTGTTTCTCTTTTGGGAAGAAACAAGCCCATTGAACATTGGCCAGAGATGGTAAATGCATTTCTGAATTTCAGTCTTCTCAGACTGCAAATGAATACCCATCCTACAAACTTGAGGCCTGTGATGCTCATATTTCATTTTAATTTGCCATTGAGTAATTTCCAAGCACATTCTGACCATCAATGTTGTCTACCCCTAAACTAAAGTCAATCATGCAAAATGTGATGATATCACATGCTTAGAGGTTAAAAATACAAATGTCAATGATTGTCTGATAAGGTGTTGTGCAGGGTACAATATACATATATGGCGGAAAGTAAAATTCACTAGAGTTGTAACAATACATTGGAACTGCATTAACAAAAAAAAAAATATTGACCACCTTAAAAACATTTGAGATTATTTTGTTTTTAGATTTAGATGGATTCAATATGATTAGAATCCCTTCCAAAAAAATTCTGCCCTGTAGGTTTTGGATGTCTATGCAGCCAAGGCATGTGTTGAATGCATGGAGTCTCCTAATTTGGATACTGATGCTCTATGCCAGACCTGGCTAAAGCAAGTGAAGAGGCTGCAAGCCTCTTTGGAGTTGATTTGCTCTGAACATAACACCAAACTCTATGGAGAGCGATGCAAAGAAAGACTCAACGATGTCAGGTAAGATGCTGATGCACTGAAGTGGGAGTAAAATAGTAAATGGCATGTGTCTGCATGGATTTGGTCTGGATGCTCTGGTTTCCTCCCACAGTCACAAGCAGGTTGTTGGACTTGGGAACTCCAGAATGCTCATAAGTGTGAAAAATATTTTTGGCTCCCATGTGTCACTTTGACAGACTGGTGCGGATACCCAGGCCTGTAGAATAAGCTCTACCCTCTCATCATTAACCCAATGAGCTATTTAGAAACTGGGTGGATGCATGTTTTACAGAGTAATAAAATACCAGTCAAACAGGCAGAATTTGAGACAGCTTTTATATTGAGGGCAACCCACCATGCCAGAACTAAAGAGTGTTCATGCTCAAGTCATAAGAATTCATGAAAGTTTTATTAAATACATTATTAATCCTATTAAACTTCGGGGTGGTATTGTTTCATTTTTGAGGTGATTATTTTAGTCGTCATCTAGTGCTTATACATCTCTGCTGTGACACTTTAAAGTAATGGTTGGAAGCGCATCTACATCCTCTCATTGTTTGTGGAACACATGCTGTTGGGTTTCCATAATGACGAGAATCAGCTCAGAACACTGGTCCTGAACCACATGCAAACCTTAAGCAAGGTGAGTAGATTGTTATTTACTAATATTATTTTTTTAAAGCAATGTGGCCTAAATCCAATGTGATGAGGGCTCTTTTTGTAAACCAACTACCTTGAGGTGAATTATTTTTAATTACTTTCAGCCAACTGAAAATTCACCATTATTTCAATTGTCTTATTTATGTCCAATGTTTTTCACCTATTTCTAAGGTTCTAGAGGAAAATGCTGATGTAAAATCAATGAAGGCCTTTCAAGCTGTGATTAAAGTTCTAAAGTCCTGTAAGCAGGGGGCAAGTGATCAGATGTTCAGGTAAGTGCTTGTTCACTTGACAGATAAGTTATTTGTAATGAAATAGTGAAGAATGTTCTTTAGGGAACACCTGTGAATCTGAGTGCTATTGATTTCATTTTCATAAAGGTTTGGACCTCAGTGTGCAGTGTGCATGAGGGAGCCCCAGGACCCTGTAGAGCTCCCATGCCATCACATCTACTGCTCAACATGCATCAGGGCAAGCCTTGATGCAGGACAGACTTCCTGCCCACTTTGCAGACAACAGTTACCAAATGATTTTCAGCCACTAGTCTCTGAAGATATCATGTGAGATTTTTTTTTTTTTTATGTCATGTATCATTTAGCATTCCAAAAATATCCATGTCTTCTCGTGATCCAGAATCCGTTAGAGAATAGCCATTGCAGACCTCGTAGGGTTGGACTGTTAACTCGACATAAGCTATTGTGAACTTTATTCTTGGCCTTGACTTACCAGAGATGTTTGACTTAACTATCCAGTAACGTTTATTGAGATACAAGATGAATGAGAAGTTTAATATAAAGTTGTAGTGGTTCTTAAATACAAGCAAATAATAAGTAAGAACATACTAATTATTTATTAAGAATAGATAACAGTATAATTAGAGAATTACACGGCCATTGTATATCTATGTACATTATTAAGTGTACAGGTATTGTTTTTTTTAACAGTGCTTACCAGCTCTGTTTAATGAGCCATCTGCCATCAAATAAATATGTGCACTCTCAGACACTGAGCAGTGTGACAGATCAGATGTTTCTATTGTGAGTACACTTGTCCTGTATGTGTAGATGAACAGAGGAATACAAACTGAGGCAGGAAAGTGACCTAGCAGAGTAATATTTTGGTCAGAGAATTGGCCAAGCTTAGCCACATTAAACACATTTATAATAAACACTGATAGCAATTTATTGATTTTATTTTTATGTTGCATTGGATTTTTGTGAATCTGCAGGATTTCTAATCAGAAAAATGCAGAATTCAGGCGGCGTTGCAATGGTTTCTTCATTGATCTGCTCTCCACTGTGTGCTTCAAGGACAACACGCCACCAGAAACACATGTCATCACCCACCTGTTGTCCTACCTGATGGTTGAGACAGGTACCACAACATCAAACAAACGATCAATATCCTCTTTGTTTTCTTCAACTTCTTTTCTAATAAACCTGTGTGACACGGTTCCTGCATCCCGGGAATCTCCGAACGTGGACACCACGACTCACACACGTAGGGTGACGTTTGAAGGTTTTTATTAGGCAGCATTATTAACCACGCCCCTGCCCCACATACCCCCACAACCGCGCCCCAGGAGGTAGTATCGCAGGGAGTCGACCGCCCACCGGATGGCCAGGCAATCCTTCTCTACAGTGCTGTACCTGGCCTCCCGCTCGGACAACGTCCGGCTGATGTAGACGATGGGCCGGTCGACCCCCCCCACCTCCTGGGACAAAACGGCCCCCAGCCCTCTGTCCGATGCGTCGGTCTGCAAGACAAAAGGGATAGAGAAGTTAGGGGTATGGAGAAGCGGCTCCCCACAGAGGGCCTGTTTCACCGCCTCAAACGCCAACCGGCACTGCTCCGTCCACTGGACCGGATCTGCACCTTTCCGGGTGAGGTCGGTCAAGGGGCTGGTCAGCTCCGCAAAGGCGGGGATAAACCGCAGATAGTAGCCTGCCAGCCCCAAGAACCTCATCACCTCCTTTTTGGTCTTGGGTGGCGGGCAGGCTGCAATCGCCGCCGTCTTGTCTACCTGGGGACGCACCTGCCCTCCGCCCAAGTGGTACCCCAAATACCGTACCTCCCTCCGTCCAACTGCACACTTCCCCGGGTTGGTGGTGAGCCCCGCCTGCCTCAGGGACTCCAGCACCGCGGCCACCCGCCGCACATGCGCCGCCCACGTGGTGCTGTGGATGATGACGTCATCCAAGTAGGCGGCAGCATATGCGGCGTGCGGCCGCAGCACCTTGTCCATGAGGCGCTGGAAGTTCGCCGGCGCCCCGAACAACCCGAAGGGAAGCGTGGTGAACTGGAACAACCCGTACGGAGTGGAGAAGGCCGTCTTTTCCTTGGCCTCTGGCGACAGGGGAATTTGCCAGTAGCCCTTGGTCAAATCCAGCGTGGTGAAGAACTGCGCAGTGCCCAGTCGGTCCAGAAGCTCGTCGACCCGGGGCATCGAACCGTGACACCTCATTCACCTTGCGGTAGTCCACACAGAACCGTATAGACCCATCCTTCTTAACCACAAGAACAATGGGGCTACACCACGCGCTGTTGGACTCTTCTATTACCCCCATCTCCAGCATGGCCGCCAATTCCCTCTGAACCACCTTTTTCTTGTGTTCAGGGAGCCTGTAGGGCGTGACCGCACGGTCACGCCCGGGGGGGGTCTCAATCTGGTGCACGATGAGGTTGGTGCGGCCGGGCCGGAGCGAGAACACATCTGCAAAACGCTCCTGCAACGGGGCTATGTCTGCCTGCTGGGCCGCAGAGAGACGGGCTTCACAATGGAGCAAGGCTGGACCGGCCGATTTTGGAACCTCGAGCCCCAGCTCCTCCCTCTCCTCAACTGCGGACACCAGCGAGACAGACTCCGCCTCCCTCCACGCTTTCAGGAGGTTGAGGTGGTATATTACATTACATTACATTTAGCTGACGCTTTTATCCAAAGTGACTTACATGATATACAGTATACAGTAGACACAGCAACGGTGAGCAATTAGGGTTAAGTGTCTTGCTCAAGGACACAACGACATGGACTGCCTGAGCCGGGGTTTGAACCACCGACCTTCTGATTGAAAGACTGACTTGCTAACCACTGCGCCACAGCCGTATATCTGCGTGCTCCCGCCCCTGTCCGATCGCACCACCTCATAGTCGACCTCCCCGACCCGCCGTGTGACCACAAAGGGCCCTTGCCACTTGGCGAGGAGTTTCGAGCTGGAAGAAGGAAGCAATACAAGTACCTTCTCTCCCGGTGCGAATTGCCGCAGCTTGGCATTGGGTTATAGTGAGCCGCCTGGAAAACTATTTCCCGGCGGCTCTTCGGCACCAGCAACTGGGTGTCCTCCTGCCCGGTCTGGGTGTCACGGCTCACCCGGTATAACCGGTCTCTAATCAAACAAAAGTGCGGATATGTCTGCGCTGCGTCAGGGCGCACCAGCTGACCATCAATTCTTATCACCTGGTCAAAGGCCGAGCACAGAGTCTCATCCCGAGACTGCTCGAGTGGAAAATCTTCCATGGAGTGGAACTCGGGAGCCGGCGGAGTCTCCACGGGAGGCTCAGCTGGTTCCCCCTCCCCCTCTGCAGTGTCGGACAAACCCGCGTCGCCACTGAGCACCGCACACATCTCGCACGGCCCTGTCTGCAGTGACCGCACCCCCGCTGTCTGCCCCATTAGCTTATCAAACCCCGGCCAATCCGTTCCCAGAATTAGGGGGTGCGTGAGGCGGGAGCTAACCGCAACCCTCACCCTATGGTTTTTCCCCGCATAACGAATTTCCACTGGGACTACAGGATACTCGTGTATATCCCCATGCACACACCTTATCCTCACCCGTGATGCCTCCACCAATGCCCCGGGTCGAACCAGGCTCTGGTGGATCATGGACTGCATGCAGCCCGAATCCACCGTCGCCTGGTGTGTACCCCCCTGGATGCTTACCGGAACACGGTACATCGCTCCCGGGCCTGGGGAGGGCGCTGGAGGGCCGGCAACCCGGATCACCGGCAACCCGGATCACCTGTCCCACCTCTCTCAACGGGCAGTCCCTCCGGACGTGACCGGGTTGCCCACACCTCCAACACGCCTGCCCTGGCGTCTGAGGGGCCCCCGGTGAGTCTGGAAGGGTGCGGGCCGGCGCTGGCGGCCCCGGCGGACGCCGTCTTCCCCTCGGGGCTGGGGTCGGCCTGGTCGGTGTGTCGACGGTCGGCGGGGCCGGCGCTGGCTGGCGCGGGGCCGGCGGGGTCCGTCTCCTCCGCGGTGCCGGCGTCGGCCCGGTCGGCAGCCCGGTCGGCAGCCCCACCGCGCACCGCCGTGTTGAGCCATGTTTGCATGTTTGAGGTAGTTTGCTACAATTACAGAGATACATGTTAGACAATAATAATTTACCTTTTTTTTTAATCTCTTTTATTCCCTCTTTTTTTCATATGTTGTCACTAATATTTACTCTAAATCATCTTTCAACCCAGAACATAAGCAGATTCACACCAAAGATCTGTCGCCTTTTGACGAGTCCCCAGATAGGAACCCAGTAGTGCGATCTGTGATCCTCAAACTGCTTCTGAAGTTCAGGTAGGTAAACTAAATATGTCACTGTAATGTTAAATTTCAACATCCAAATTAAAATGATGAGCTATCTAGCCGATATAATTGCCAGCTCTGTCAGTAACACTACAGAGGTTTTTGACAGCATTGCTGCTATAACCATATGTAAGGATTTTTACATTGCATTACATTTAGCTGACGCTTTTATCCAAAGCGACTTACATGATATACAGTATACAGTAGACCGTAGACACAGCAACGGTGAGCAATTAGGGTTAAGTGTCTTGCTCAAGGACACAACGACATGGACTGGCTGAGCTGGGGTTTGAACCACCGACCCTCTGATTGAAAGACTGACTTGCTAACCACTGCGCCACAGTCGCATTTGTGGGCAGTCATGATTTAGTTAAGAGAAAATGTCTTAATAGATTTCATCTGCTTCACTGTGCAAAGCTTTTCTGCATTGTACCATATCTATGATGAACTCAATTGTGTTTCAGTTTTGATAAAGTCCAGGAATATTTGCAGCAGCATTTGTCATCTTTTGAAGAAAGCAGATTTGTGAATGAGGGGGATAAAGCAGAGCTGTATGCCTTGTACATAAACTGCTTGGAGGTAAAACATATTTTAAACACATATATATCAGTACTGCGTTATTATGTTAAATAGAGTAGAAATGTACCAATAAAAGATGCAAAGAAGATTTCACTGAATATCATATTATTATGTAATGAGATATTTATGAAGCACCCCAAAAAAGGTTTTGCTAACATGTTTAAAAAGATGCTAGAAAACATGTAATGTAAAGTGTAATGTGTAGTTACATGATAATCTTAAAAATCATGCAAAAGATATGGTGTAAGCTATGAAAGTGAAAGATTCTGCTCTGTCAGGGGGGCATATACTTTATCTAGTGTGATGGATTTAGACCATGGGGTGCTTATTGCCTACCACTACCCTACAATATCTGAATAGACAGAAAGGGTGGATGGCCACTGTACCACCAACCTTTGATGTAATTTCTTGTTCATCGCTGATTTAGATGATCAATTGAAGTGATAGTAAGCTTTAAGATCCTTTCTTTGCAGGACTCCATGTGGGAGAAAATACCTCAAGGCGCCCCAGCTGAAGAGCTAAAGCCAATTTACAAAGATGAAACACAATTCCTCCACTTCATTTTGGCTGATGTCCCTTCTGTTCCTGCAACAGTATCTATACAACATCTGCAGCACATTGCACGATTGCGTCTGTCCCTCACCATGGCTGCCCAGCTTATCAGTGATAATATGTCTGGTAAGACATCATTTCACTACTGCTGACAGTTTGCATTGGGTTAGCAATTCTCAAAAAATTGAATCTATTGAAATATGTTGTTGTTGCAGACAACAAAGTCCCA
Source organism: Cottus gobio (assembly GCA_023566465.1). Taxonomy (NCBI): domain Eukaryota; kingdom Metazoa; phylum Chordata; class Actinopteri; order Perciformes; family Cottidae; genus Cottus; species Cottus gobio. Next base: position 14,310,503 of record CM042217.1, read on the forward strand.
GATGGAGCAGAAGATTTCCTGAACATGGTGATTAAGTTTTGTGAGGACAGTGGGAATGATTGGTACCGCGTTTACCTGATCCGCAAGCTCAGCGAATGGCAGGGTGTTGAGTCCGTCCAGACGCTGGTGAAACAACAAAAATTCAGCTGGCTTTTTCCAACGGAGATCCATCAGCAGGTACACCACCATTCATTAGCAGATATATTGTTAAAAATGTACAGTATGTCACAATAATTACTTGATGCTGCCAGTGAGGCCAATCAGCAGCAGCATACTATCATTTGATAACAGCATTTGCATGTCTGCATTTACTTTTTACATTGGGTTCAGCCTCTGCGACTGAGCATATCAAAAAAATATAAGAAAAAATCAAATAAATAAAACAGAAAACCCCAAAAATGTAAAATCCCTGCCTCACAAGTCAATATAAGTTAATTGTGTCATGTTTATAACACTATTACACAATACATATAAACACAAACCATAAGAATGACTCATTGTGACTTAAAATTACCTCCAAATTTACTCAAAATGCACCCCAAGTTTTGAAAAAATGCTGATTAAAAAAGTTAGGAACTAGCTAGAAGGCTATGGAATCATTAGAGCCTGCAGAGTCCGCCAATACCAACCATTCCACTCTCACACAAAGCATCGCAAAGATATGCACAAGAATGTAATTTGTGTCCGGCAAAATATATGAAAATGTACTTAATTATGGCTGAAATATGAATATTCCAGGCCTTCCTGCTCCCTACTCACAGCTAAGGCCAATGAGCACCATGCTGCAGTGAAACGAGCCCCGTTCAGGGACCACCGAGGACTGTGGGAACTTTCAAGCTTTAGCGGAGTTGACATGAGTTCTCGACATGTCTGAACTAAAATAATTATTAGAAATACTTAACTCAATCACAGCCAAACTTCGCACAGATACTCCTACAATATTGAGCTATTTTATATGATTTTAATAAGTGTACATCTATATGTGTAAGGTAATACAAATTAACTTTTAATTTTCTTTTTCTGAAAAATCTATATATTTTTTTGTATGTGTACTATCATAAACCAATATACCACTAACACATATGGCCTTATTATCTATCTTCACAAGGGTTTTCTGTATATTATAGCTTATAGACCTTGTGAATGAGGAGATAATCAGGATTTAATATGAGATTAAAAGCATCCGCAATTTTGGCTGAAAGATTGGTGGCTCCTAAAACAATAAAACAAACCATGGAGTTACATTTATTCAAATTATTGGACTATCTCTTAACCAGAGAGCCACCTGGACATCTAAAATCCATATATTTTGATCGATTACATTATTATTGTTTTTGCTCCTCTAACTCCTTTTATGATGTGACCAGAACGAAGTTGGAGGCCAGATGGACCAGTTTCTTGTGTGTGGAGAAGAATACAAGGCGGTGAGGGATGCAGTTGCCAGGGCAATTGTGGGCGGGGATGTCGAGCAAATAGAAGACGTCTGTGAGGTATTTACATTTAATTTTACCAAGTTCTTTTATTTTTAACTTACAATCTATGCGGTAGTTTATTTGATTGCATAGCATGATTTTGAAATGTTTAGCCGTTTTTACAAAAAATCTAATCTACTACAGCTAATCATTTCCATCAATCTAAGAATGCTGCCATGTATTAGGAGAGTCACTTTACTTTGTTTTTACCATTCAAGACATTCCCGGTTTCCATTAATTTCTGAAATTGTTGGAAAATGCATTAGCAAGGTCTTGGAGTTTGGTCCAGTTATGTAATCAATCACAGGGCAGTCTAAATGGAAAGGTCCAGTACAGACTTTTTATTCCAGTTTGCTCTTAAAATGCATTACCATGCAATGATATAATGTTGACCAAAAACAAGTTCACTGTGATAGACTGAAGAAATGTTCACACTGTATGGTAAAGATTGGAAATCAATGGTTGCCTGTAATGGAAAAAATGATTAAAAGTCTAAAACAAAATAATTTTAAAAAGTTTTTAAACGTTTGTTTTATTTCCATAGTTTTTACTGGGACCAAATGCCCATTCAGTCTGAATAGAAGCTGCTCATAATTCAATCTTTAATCTCAAGGATCAAAAGAAAAGAATATTTACAGACCACACAGTAAATTCCCCAGTGTTAAATATGCATTGTCAAAGTATATTAACTCTTCCAGAGTTCTTACAAGAACGGCAAGAGTAACTACTACCAATTTATTGCCCAGTGTCAGTGTAAAAAATCAGAGTTGAACTTTTCAGTGTAAAAAAGCTGTGTCAAAGTTCATTGACTATTTCAAGAGTAAAACGCCCCCCAGTGTTGATGTACTTGTACACTGCTACAAGACGTAGTGTACTCTGGAAAGTACTCTGTACTCCGTGAGGCTCCGCCCACCTCCTTCTCTTCTCTAACGGATCATGAGTTTCCTCACCGCCATCTTGCACCTCTCGAAACACCGTGGTAAGTTTCTCTAAATCACTTATGAAACCAAATGTTGTCATTTAAGCAGAAGAGAATACTTATAACACCGTTATATTGTTGTTAAACATACACTGCAGTTGTTTTCTTGTCTTGACATACTGAATAGCAGAGGGCTAACGGACCGAGTTGAAGGTTAGCTTAAATGTGCGGCACAGTTAAGCTAACATTACGCTAGCTAGCTAACATCAAACTGGACAATGTGGGCACGAGAGCTCAATGTGGAGGATTGACGGTGTTTTATTGTTTTAATGTACATGGAGGAAATATAATAAATACTGCAAATGTTCCTTTGGCTGCATGACTTCATGGGATTAACTTTAAAGCTAGTTAGCAGTCAGGAATCAGTTACTGCAGACAATCGTTTCTTTTTTGTCCAGTTCAACTGAATTATCAGTTATCAAAGTAACGTGAGCGTCATATTGCTGTCTACTGACATCCAGTCCTCTAATGTGTGTTTACAGCTGCAGGCTGCAGCTCTCAGGCTGAGGAAACCTCAACCCTCCAGAAGGCTGAGGAGCATCAAGAGGCCCAACAGGTGAGTTGATGTGTAACATGTTTAATGTGAGCTTCCTTTGGGGATTGCCTCATTTAACAAAACTATGTCAATCTTTGTATTTACAGTTATTTCTTCAAAATCATTTTATATTTAATGAATATTGTTTTGTCCTCTACTCTATCGTTTCACAGGTAATCTGTTGGCTCAGAAACCTGGTGGAGACGTGTTGTCTGGACTTCAACTGGATAAAAGGTCTGACGGACAGGATTACACTTAAAGATAATGAACATTGTATGCAAACTAAACTAAAATGTTTTTATTTTAATAAATTGTTATTGTGACATGAATATACAGGTGTTTGTTGTTTTATTCCGCCGCAGACATTTTTTTGTTTTATTGTTTTAAGTGTTAGCTTCAAAGTTATTCTGTTTAAGAGTTAAAAAGGAGTAAATTTAAAATAAGTAAGTGTTGGATAAAAAGTACACTAATAGGGAGTAAACACAAGAGTAAATATGTTTTAACAATGGCAAGAGTCAGTGGAAACAACACTTAGTGTCAACTAGGTTTAACACTCATGAAGAGTATTTTTGAGTCTTAGTGTCAAATGTAAATAACACTACAAGTGTTATTTACATCATAGTGTCAAATCTGACCAACACTTCTCAGTGTAGTGTAGTGTAAATAAAATATTAACTCTTACCAGAGTTAAATCGACTCTGAAATTTTAACACTATCTTCAGTGTAACTTTAACTCTCTGTTGATAAGGGACCATATGTTCACTGACTCAGTGTTAAAATTTACTCTTTAAGTGTTGCAATAGCACTGTCAATTTTACTGTGCAGGCCGCCGTGCTTCTGTTTTAGCAGAACTATAGTTTCACTTGTCAATGTGGGCGCTTTTGTGGGGGGAAGTGAGATTAATGGGGGATACCTTGAACATCCTGCCAGCAAAACGGAGGAATTTGTCACCAAAAAATGTAATGCAGTTAGAAAATAATATTTTCTGTAACACAATTAAAAAACAATGAGCAGCAGCATTATTTTTGCCAGACATTTAAACTCAGAAAAACTCGAGAAGTACTCATCAATTTTAATGTATGAAATCAGTGGACTTCGCCTTAAACAACAGAACTATTGATATGTCACAAAAATGTTGATAAATAATATACATACAAATCTGGAAATGAAATAATGAAATAACTGTTCACTGGAAACTTCTGTCATATTCTGTCATATTCATTGAATGTACTGTAACTCTGTTATGTTCATTCTGTACACATGACATTTATTGCTTCTGTCCATCCGGGGAGAGGGATCCTCCTCGGTTGCTCTCCTGAAGGTTTCTTCCCTTTTTCCCAAGTGAAAGGGTTTTTAACTATTTATTGGGGAGTTTTTCCTGATCCGATGTGAGGTCCCGGGACAGGGATGTCGTATGTGTACAGATTGTAAAGCCCTCAGAGGAAAATTTGTATTTGTGATTTTCGGCTATACATTTTTCGGGTGGTGGGTTCACTCTGTGGGGCCGGGGCGAGCCGATCGCCGGCGGCATAGACTAGCTCTAGGGACGTGGAACGTCATCTCGCTAGCGGGGAAGGAGCCAGAGCTGGTGCGGGAGGTGGAGCGGTACCATCTAGATATAGTTGGGCTCACCTCCACGCACAGCGCTGGCTCTGGAACCAAACAAAAAGGTTGGACTTTGTTCTTTTCTGGAGGCGCCCTGGCTGAGCGCCGCCGTGTTGGAGTTTTCCCCGAAGAACGAGAGGGTCGCCTCCCTGCGCCTATGGTTTGCGGGGAGTAAGGCTCTGACTGTTGTTTGTGGTTATGCACCGAACAGCATTTCGGAGTATCCGGCCTTCTTGGAGTTGGTGGGAGGGGTCCTGGAAAGGGCGCCGCCTGCCGACTCCATAGTTCTCCTGGGAGACTTCAACGCTCACGTGGGCGACGACAGAGAAACCTGGCGGGGAGTGATTGGGAGGAACGGCTTGCCTGATCTGAACCCGAACATAAGGTGGCTCATAAGTGTACCTGGTACCAGAACACCGTAGGCCGGAGATCAATGATCGACGAATGTGTGATGATCATCTGATCTGCGGCCGTATGTTTTGGACACTCGGGTGAAGAGAGGAGCAGAGCTGTCAACTGATCACCACCTGGTGGTGAGTTGGATCAGATGGCGGGGGAGTCAGCTAGAGAGACCTGGCAAGCCCAAACATGTAGTGAGGGTGAACTGGGAACGTCTGGCGGAGGATCCTGTCCGGGAGGTCTTCAACTCCCACCTCCGGAAGGACTTCTCACACATCCCGAGGGAGGTTGGGGACATGGAATCCGAGTGGATCATGTTCAAAGCCTCTATTGTGGACGCGGCTGCTAGGAGCTGTGGTCAGAAGGTCATCGGTGCCTGTCGTGGCGACAACCCGAGAACCCGGTGGTGGACACCGGGGGTGAGGGAAGCCGTCAAGCTGAAGAAGGAGGCCTTTTGGGCTTGGTTGGCCCAGGGGTCTCCTGAAGCAGCTGACAGGTACAGGCAGGACAGAAGGACTGCAGCTGCGGTGGTCACGGATGCTAAAACTCGGGCATGGGAGGTGTTTGGGGAGGCCATGGAGAAGGACTTTCGGTTGGCCTCAAGGAGGTTCTGGCAAACCATCCGACGACTCGGGAAGGGAAAGCAGGGCCTTCCCCAGGCTTTTATCAGCGGGGGAGGGTGGCTACTGAACCAGACAGCACTTTGAGGAACTAAACCCGGTCAACATGTCCCCTGAACAGGCGGCAGCGCCTGAAGACTTGGGGGTGGATGAACCCATATCCCTGGCAGAGGCCACTAAGGTATTCAAAAAGCTCCTTGGTGGCAAGGCGCCGGGGGTGGATGAGATTCGCCCTGAGATGCTGAAGGCGCTGGACTTTGTTGGGCTATCTTGGCTGACACGCCTCTTCAATGTTGCATGGGGGTTGGGAACAGTGCCCATGGACTGGCAGACCGGGGTGGTGGTTCCCATCTTCAAGAAGGGGGACCAGAGAGTGTGCTTGAACTATCGGGGTATCACACTACTCAGCCTCCCGGGAAAAGCTTATGCCAGGGTGCTGGAACGGAGGCCCCAACCGTTTGTCAAACCTCGGATTCAAGAAGAACAGTGCGGGTTTCGTCCTGGTCGTGGAACAGTGGACCAGCTCTTTACCCTTGCAAGGATACTGGAGGGGTCCTGGGAGTTTGCCCAACCAGTCTACATGTGCTTTGTGTACCTGGAGAAGGCTTTCGACCAGGTCCATTGGGGCTTTTTGTGGGGGGTGCTGCGGGAGTATGGTGTGCCGGACCCGTTGCAACGGGCCATCGTGTCTCTGTATGCCTGCAGTAGGAGCTGTGTTCGTATTCTCGGCAGTAAGTCAGACACGTTCCCGGTGGGTGTTGGCCTCCGCCAGGGCTGCCCTTTATCACCGGTCCTGTTCGTGACTTTTATGGACAAGATATCTAGGCTCAGCTGTGGGGTGGAGAATAAAAGGTTCGGGGATCTCGGGATAGCCTCTCAGATGATGTGGTCCTGTTTGCCTCCTCGGACCATGACCTCCAGCATTCACTGGGGCGCTTTGCAGCTGAGTGTGAAGCGGCGGGGATGAGAGTCAGCACCACGAAATCTGAGACCATGGTGCTCTGCCGGAAACCGGTGGGGACAGAGTGCCTACCACAAGCGAAGGAGTTCAAGTATCTAGTTCAAGTATATGCCTCCAGGACGCCTCCCTTTAGAGGTTTTCCAGGCACGTCCAACTGGTAGGAGGCCCCGGGGAAGACCCAGGACACGCTGGAGGGATTATATCTCCCAGTTTGCCTGGGAACGCCTCGGGATGCCCCAGAATGAGCTGGTAGATGTTGCGGGTGAGAGAGAAGCCTGAGTCAGCCTGCTGGACCTGCTGCCTCCGCGACCCGACCCCGGATAAGCGGGTGAAAATGGATGGATGGATGAATTGGAAACATGTGGTCCATAATGCATAAATGTACATTGTTTGTTTTTCATTGATTTAGAAATGCACAGCGCCACCAAGGAAACGAACAATGTTTATCATCCTGGCGCTCTTCCGAGAGGTTACTACTCTGTACAGATCGGCAAATACAGGACTTCATCCGACTCCTGAGGTATGAAGAGTTATAAGATACGCATGATGTCGAATAATATTTTACACATCTTAGACCAGTGGTCCTCAAATGGGGGTACGTGAAGGCACTCCAGGGGTATGTGTATTTAATAAATATTCAAAAAAGTATAAGTGTAAGTTCATATACTGAATTTTATATACAGTCAGGTCCATAAATATTTGGACATTGACACATTTTTCATTATTTTGGCTCTGTACACCACAACAATGGAGTTGAAATGAAAAACATCAAGATGTGCTTTAAGTGCAGACTTTCAGCTTTAATTTGAGGGTATTTACATCCAAATCAGGTGAACGGTGTAGGAATTACAACAAATTCAAATCTGGCCACCCTCTTTTTAAGGGACCAAAAGTAATTGGACAATTGGCTGATCAGCTGTTTCAAGGTCAGGTGTGTGTAATTCCCTCGACATTTCATTTACAAGGAGTAGATACAAGGGTCTTGGGTTCATTTCAGGTGTGGTATTTGTGTTTGGAATCTGTTGCGGTCAACTTTCAATATTAAGTCCAAAGAGCTGTCACTATCAGTGAAGCAAGCCATCATTAGGCTGAAAAATCAAAACAAAACCATCAGAGAGATAGCAGACACATTAGGTGTGGCCAAATCAACTGTTTGGTACATTCTTAAGAAGAAAGAACGCACTGGTGAGCTCAGCTACACCAAAAGACCTGGAAGACCACAGAAGACAACTGTGGTGGATGACAGAAGAATCATTTCCCTGGTGAAGAAAAACCCCTTCACAACAGTTGGCCAGATCAAGAACACTCTCCAGGAGGTAGGTGTATCTGTGTCAAAGTCGAAAATCAAGTGAAGACTTCACCAGAGTAAATACAGAGGGTTCACCACAAGATGTAAACCATTGATGAGCCTCAAAAACAGGAAGACCAGATTAGAGTTTGCCAAAAAACATCTAAAAGAGCCTGTACAGTTCTGGAAGAACATCCTATGGACAGAGGAGATGAAGATAAACTTGTACCAGAATGATTGGAAGAGAAGAGTATGGAGAAGGAAAGGAACTGCTCATGATCCAAAGCATACCACCTCATCAGTGAAGCATGGTGGAGGTAGTGTTATGGCGTGGGCATGTATGGCTGCCAATGGAACTGGTTCCCTCGTATTTATTGATGATGTGACTGCTGACAAAAGTAGTAGGATGAATTCAGAAGGGTTTTGGGCAATATTATCTGCTCATATTCAGCCAAATGCTTCAGAACTCATTGGACGGCGCTTCACAGTGCAGATGGACAATGACCCGAAGCATACTGCGAAAGCAACCAAGGAGTTTTTTAAGGCAAAGAAGTGGAATGTTCTGCAATGGCCAAGTCAATCACCTGACCTGAATCCAATTGAGCATGCATTTCACTTGCTGAAGACAAAACTGAAGGGAAAATGCCCCAAGAACCAGCAGGAACTGAAGACGGTTGCAGTAGAGGCCTGGCAGAGCATCACCAGGGACGAAACCCAGCGTCTGGTGATGTCTATGGAATCCAGACTTCAGGCTGTCATTGACTGCAAAGGATTTTCAACAAAGTATTAAAAGTGACAATTAGATTTATGATTATATTAATTTGTCCAATTACTTTTGGTCCCTTAAAAAGAGGGTGGCCACATTTTAATTTGTTGTAATTCCTACACCGTTCACCTGATTTGGATGTAAATACCCTCAAATTGAAGCTGAAAGTCTGAGCTTAAAGCACATCTTGATTATTTTCATTTCAACTCCATTGTTGTGGTGTATAGAGCCAAAAGAATGAAAAATGTGTCAATGTCCAAATATTTATGGACCTGACTGTATACAGACACTGATTTCACAGCGCTGTGTATTACATCTTTGAAACAGAATTTTGAACTTAGCCATGTTGGTTTTGAAAAAGCTGATTTTTCAGAATGAAACGGATCACTTTCATTCTGAAAAGTCGGCTTTTTCAAAACCAACATGGCTCAGTTCAAAATTCTGTTTACATAAGCAGAACTATGCCTGTTGGGCAGTGGGCTCACCAGATATAAACCTTCATACAAAGTGTTGTGCTGGTTACTGGGTACTTGGCCAAAAAACTATTTCACAAGGGGTACGTCACTGAAAAAAGGTTGAGAACCGCTGTCTTAGACCATAGGACACAGCCAAGAGTTCAAGAGCAGATCTCATTCAGGAAAACATGGCACAGACTTTGATTGTTTACTGGATTAGATTGTTTTTATCATTTCTTTCTCTTGGAAGTTTTGCGTCGGCTGGTATTTAGTTATAAAAAGTTTTATAATGATTGTATAGAAGTCTTGCTTATTAACTAATATTATTCTAATATCTCCCCGTTAGCGATGTCAAGCATTTGGAGAGCTCATCCAGGGCTCAAGGTATCTACATCAAAGAGAATTAAGGGATTTTGCCTCAGCCTTGGTTCACAACAGGTTGGGATCCCTGGCCATGAGCCCTGATCATACTATCGTGGAAAACAATATCATCGAGCTGGCCATCCATCTGGCAGCTGTGCTGCTCACTGAGACTCAGCCTCTGATGTTGCCACTCAAGCATCTTGGTCTGTCTCCTGAAAATATGCAGGTAAACGTGTGTCTGCATTTCTACATCCTTGCAACAACTCTTTTTAGTCTCAAATGACAGAAGGCTGTTGATTTTACAACTTTAAGGGCCTTTACATATAGTCTGGTGTTGGGATGGGGACTTTTATTCCAACAGTTCGAAGGAAACACCCTTTAAATGGCTTATAGCTTCAATAATAACTGATTATTACTTTCATGTTATTTGATGTTGTTTATTTTATCTGACAGGCGGCATTTATACCCACAATGCCTGATGACATGTTAGCTGTTGCCCAGGCAGCCATACAACAAGACTATGGGAAGCTCACTTGGTATGGTAAGTATCATTCATACATAAAACACAATTTGAAATACACTTTTGCAGCTTGGTGTTCAAAAATAATTTCTTTCATAAACATTTTTTATAATCTGTGTTGCTCTGGGTTTGCATCATCATTGGCCAAAGGAGTCACATCAACCTACATACTATTTTCAGTTTAGCTTATCCTCTGTCTCAATAATCCAAGTAATTTGAGTGTGTTTTAATTGGTTGATTTTTTTCAGTGTGTCCAAATAATCATCCATGCTTTGTTGATGAGGTACGTTATTTTAATGCAGTTCCAATTAATTTTAATTGTATCGGGATTACAGACATGAAGTGATACAAGTGTACTGTAGATAAAAATTATAAAACTGATCTGATCTGCTTTGTTCCACTGCAGTGTGGCCGGCCCATGCAGAGAGGCCGATGTCTGGAGTGTGGCCATGAGGTGGGAGGAGACAATCATTTACCCGTGTCTGGTTTCAGACCAATTCAGCTGCAGCAGTGAGTGACAAACAGGATTTTTGGGTGGGACACGATATGGAGGGGGATCATTTAAAATATTGTTGTGGGCAAAACATATTCCGTATGTTTTGTTGTATAGTTGTTAAAGTAGTGGCAAAGTCAATGCAAATCCTAAAGTGTAATGTTTTTTAATTTAAATGGTATGTTTTGGACGAACACAAGATCAATGACCTCCCCACAAAAGTAGAAAAAAAGTAGAAAAATATCTAGAATTTCACCAGCTGCCAACATTTTCAGTTATGTGATTTCTCCAGACTCAAAAAATACTCCTGACTTTGATTTTCTTTATTTAACCTTTTTTGATCGTAGTTGTGGTATCAAATGTCAAAAAAATGTCATGTCCAGTAACATTGTAACAACTCCCCCGGACTACTAACTGACTGATGTTGTGATCTGTTGTTTTAGGGATTGCACGAAGCCTGGCCACATTCTAGGAGACCCTGAGCAGAGAAACAGCCCAGACACCAAAAACATGCCTCTGTGTCCCTTCATTCTGGTCAGGCTGGTTACACATGTGGCCATGTTGCTGGGAGCCTCCAAGAAGTCCCAGGTGAGCAGATGAAGAGTTACTGTAAAAATGAAATGTCACCCTTCTGGAAATATACATTAGCAGTTACTGTGTATAAAAAATTTGCCTGATCTTTTTAATCTGACTAAGACGTGCCACACTTTCTGTTCCTTCAGATTGTCCAGAACATCATACAGCCACCTGTGGAGGATGTTTGTTTGTTTCTCATTCTGCACATAATAAAGGATCTGGATCAGCTGTCACAGGCACTGGGAAGAGGAGCTGACGACACTATTACAACTGTCCACTTGCTGCTCAGATCCCTGCCCGAGCTGGTGCAGGACAGTCCCTGTAAGCCCAACACCAGTTCTAGTCACTCACGGTTATTGTTTGTCAGCTTCTATTACCACATCTCATGTCTAAATTATGGAAAGATTAGTCCCACCCAACACAATGTGCTTGATGTCGTAGGATAACTTAAGAAACACAGTTGTTAATGTTCCTATATCTTTCAACAAGCTCTATAAACTCCCATCAATAAAGAAATAGTGCTGTTTGCACATTATGTCGGCCAAAACATAAGCCTCTTATTCATCTTTCCAATTCACCATCTTGAGGCATTCTTGCTTGTTCAGTAATTTAAACTGTCTTCTGAACAAAAACATGGACACACAACCTCCCCAAGTTATAAGATTTTTGAGCTTTTCATTTTCTAAATGCAGGATGTGCATAGAAAACTGTATTTGTATACAACTATTTTTGTAATATATCTGAAAGTTTCTGTTCATGTTTTAAGGGCTATATAATAAAACTGTATATGATGTATTTTACAAAATATCTTGTTTGACTTCAACTAGCTGGAAGTGATGCTTACCTAACAACCAAAGCATCCAGAAACACCTGGGAGACTACTGTGGCTGCAGATATTATGACACCTCAGTTGAGGGTATGACTTTTTACCATTTTATGATGTCCTTTTCATCATATGAGTGATGTTGAAGCTTTTATATTTAAGAATGGGTAGACTCATACATATGATGTATCTACTCAGTCATCAATGTCAATATGAGAATAATTTATAAAAAATAAATATAAGCTAATTTTATTATAATGATGAATATGTTTAATATAAATAAACTGCTTCTCTTCATATTCTCATATGTATCGTATAATGATATGTTCATGGGTTTCTTTTGCCCAATACACATTTCTCATTGCTACAAACTCTCCTTTCACTACTACCAATATTTTGTGTCTAGGATCTTGATCAACTCCTGCAAGAAGCAAAGGGCAGCATCAGGACCGACTCCCGTGTATCCTCCAACTTCATCATGAGGACGACCTTCGGTGATGATTGTACCTTCCTGACATCACTGGCGCAGGGTTCTCAGGTCCACAGCTCAGCGGTGTGGAGCTGCAGGGAGAGGTTGTCATTGCTCAGCCTCACACACATTGTAGAGCAGCATGGCCAAAAGGAGGAGCTGCCTCTTCTCTGGAGGTTCCTGCAGAAGGTGAACGTCTGATAGACATGAAGCTTTATGACAACATTTTATTGAATTAAAAATTGATTTTAATTCACCTTTCCATCCAACAGTTTGGTCCAGAGCAAAACATCTTCAACTACCAGCCAGATTGTTATGAAATTTGCTATAGATATTAATTCACTAAATATTTGTAATTTCCTTTTTGACCTCCTGGCCTTTGATCTAGGGTCACCAGTAATTCATTTAGATGATGAACTTTTATGCAACCTTTAGACCAAATTCCAACCATGCCCAAAATATATTGTATCATCTAAAAGCAATAATTTGCCAAAAGAAATTATGATTCTAAAATTACAGCTAGTAAAAATGGACCAGAGATATATTATGGTCAAAAATCTTAAAAACTATATACGGGATGTGGCTATGAGGCATGATTATCATCTGTTTCATTTGTGTTTGTATTCTTCAGGAGAGAGACTTTCGGCAGATTAAGCTCCTTCCACACATCCTAATCCTGCAGAAACGCTTGGTGAGAAAGTTCCAGAACGCAACTAACCAGATAGTGGGCTCCATCGGAGACTTTATTGAGAAGCAAACAGGTACAGCTTCAATATCTCTTAGAAATTACTACACGTAAGCCTTTCCTTAGACTTTGTTCTAAAATTGTTAACATTCAATTGACTGAAATCGAATGAACGGACTCTTAAGGCATGGTTTACGGGACAGAAAACAGATGACATTTTACACATTTATTTGATCTTTTCCTCGTTCCATTTTTAGTCATACAAACTATATCAATATTTTAAACATTTCTTGTTTCAGAAATGAGGATGTGGTTTGAGAAACACATTGACATCTTCTTGAAAACATGGAATCTGCTCAGAGTGTCTGTAACCAGCAGTAAGTAAAGCACTTATCCTCTTTGTCTCCTTAGAAATGTACAGATGGATGAAGTCACAAGAGTCCATTGAAATCTTTCCTTGCACTCTCTTTTATTTTGTTATATTTTCATGTTTCACATGTCAAGTAAAGATTTAAGCTGAGTTGTGTTGTTTACATTTACTGTAATTACTGTAACTCCATTGTTAGAGCTTTGATACTCATCAATAACTTAAATTCCTCTAGTCAATAGTTGGCTAACATTCAGTGTTGATTTTGCCCACACACCACAAACTTCACTGGTTTCAAAGTGATATCTTTGGGAAAGAGTCGTAATAGTTTGTAGAAATGGTTTCTGTGGTGGAACAATATTGAAATACATACTTGCTGTTGTATTGGACATAAGGAATCATGTATGTGTCCTTTACAACTTACAGGTGAGTTGAAGATCCCAGATGAATTTTGCAGTGAGGATTTGAACTTAAACAGTGACCTGCAGTACCTCCTGCCCCGACGGCAGGGTCCAGGTCTGTGCTCCACAGGGTTGGTCAGCTACTTGGTGGCGCTACACAATGAGCTTGTGAACGCTGTGGATAGCCACACTGGAGACAACAGCAGGTACAAAACGGCTAGAAAAGAGAAGTTTGTTGTCCAGCAAAGACAAGAAGATAATGTTTCAGTTTGATACAAAATACTGTTTTAACAATGCTGTAATCATTACAGCAAGCAAAACCTCTTTTAGTGCTATGAACATCAAGGTTTTGCTCGCTGTAATTATTCCTTTCATTCATATTCGCCATTAAAAACTCCCTTTTTTTTATACTTTCAATGCAAGTGATAAGGGCCAAAATCGACAATCCTGGTTATGTGTAAAAATATATTTCAAAGTTGATCTGAGGTCAATGAGACTTCAGCAGTCTGAGTTTGACAGATCCTAGGCCTATCTTTGAAAAGCCTGTCTTTGAAAAGTCCTATAATCTAAATTTTAATAAAAGCTCTACAAACTCAACACCAAAATACACATCTAATCCTTAAACTTTGTTGAATGATACATTGATGATTTTTTAGTAGCACTAAGAAATATATATTACAGATAAGCAATGTATACATGTTTGTTGAAATTTACAATTTAAAGTTACAATTTATTTTGCAGCAGTTACAAGGTGACTGTGGCAGAGCTAACAGAGGAGCACGTCATACGCTATGAGCTGGAGAAAGACCTGCTTCCTCTGGTTTTATCTAACTGCCAGTACAGTTTGGAACGTGGCCATGAGATGATATCACAATATGACTTACCCAGCATTCAGCAGCAGATCCTCAGCCGCTTCCTGCAGGGAAAACCACTCATCACCCGCACAGTGAGTCCAAACAGTCTGGATTGGTTCAAGCAAATGACAACACCATAAATGAACACAAACAAGCTTTACCAGTCTTTCTATTGTTGCCTGAGTTGTGCACCACCCGTGCCAAGGAACGGACTCCATCATGCCTTGTGCTATACAGAGTGATACATAAACTCCTGGAATAGTGGTATTATGTCAGAGAACAGACACATGTTTGTTTGATTTGGTTTGTTCTGGGCTGTCATATTGTATTTATCTTGTAAGCAAACCTAGATGTTTTATCTTGTGTTGCTATTTTATCAACCAAGACATTTTCACCAAGTAAATTGTAACATTATTTTCATTGTATTGTCTATGTTTCATTACTTATTTAAATGTGTTATCATTCTGCTTTACTTTTCTCACTTAATTGTATTCTTTATTTCAGGGAATTCCTACTTTGGTCAACACACAAGACAGAGACTATGAAACTCTTTTCAAAGTTGTTAAAGGAAAAGTGCATCAGGTAAATTATTGACATATTACATTATTCAATGAGATTTTCCTTAAGTGTACTTCATCTTACATCTACCTAGTCAAACACACAAATATATAATACATGCATTTAAGAAAATGTATCTTCTCAGGCTGAAATGTAGGTAATTTTCATTAACAATTAAGCTAAGCTAGTTATTTATTGTCTATCAGGGGTCTTCTGACCAATAATTGGGGGAATTCTGTTTTGAGGGGGGGAACCCAGAGGAAGCAAAATAATTGCTCTCCACACACTATAGAAACAAAACTGTTGCATTTCTCATTCAATGTTGCTATGAGTAGGGTCTCTCACATTTTCAACATCTGCTGAGATTTGAAAAAAACCCACAGATTTTCATTTTACAATGGTAGAACATGTAAGGGCAGGAAATCTTCTCATGCGACAAGCTGAGACCAGATCATTTTTGTATCTGTGTGACGTCTCAGTCTAACATGCTGGATTTTTTACATCAACATTTCAAAGTGCTGCTTGGTTATAATTAAATGGTAAAAAAAAACTAAACACCTAAATGCTATGAATCATTTTATTCCATTGAAGGTATTTCATGTAAATAGTTAAACATTCAGGTAATTGTTGCTATGAAACGTGACAGTGGGGATGTACATATTGTGTGTATATTATGGCTTCAGGCTTCATTTACACTTTGTTGTTCCTTCAGGACTTTCTGCCCTCCCTGACCCGGAACGCCTTGTCTAGAGAGCTGGACTGCTACAACGAGGTGTGTGAGGCACTCAAGATCACCGAGCTGCTCCTGGGTTTCCTCTCAATGACTGGTGGTGATCCCATGATGCCGTTGGTCACTTACCTCGAGGACATCCTGAAGATGGCCAATCACATTGATCGTGACATATTGCAGGTCAATGCATTTTTAACATCTTTGTCAAGAGTGATTGTTAAGGTTTCCTAAAGCTGAAGAACAGTTATTTTATGTCAATGTAAACATGTGATGTTATTGACAGTTATTTTATGTCAGTGTAAACTGGCCCCATCACCGACACTGTAAGGGATTTCTCGTTGGCCATTATAAACAGGATGACTGTTGACAGCAAGCAAAACCCTACTATTGTTTTAAGACAGAGATAAAATATTGTGAAAGTATCCTTTCACCTAAACAATTGCAAACACAACAGGCAATGTGCACCATGTTATATGGTTCCCCATCTATACAAAAATAAGGATATTTTACACTATGAAGAATTATTAATTGCTATTATTAAATTATGTCAATCTTGCAAGTAAAAAAAGTGAATCTACCATATAAAGCTTCCCAAAAATAAATCTCATCCTAATTATATTCTCAAATCCCCCAAAATTAAAAAATAAACTGTAAATAAATTATATATTTTTTGTTTTAATCCACATTGTTGCTTTCAATCTGTATGTAACAGACTATTTACTCTGCTGTGTTGTCTCCTCAGGCTCTGGGCAGATGCAAACTCAGACACTGTGTTTCTCTGTGGCAACTCCTCTCCTCCCTCAAATCTGAAAACATGCTGCGTCTCAAGAGGGTAGGTGTTGCCTTTGCAGAATTCTGGTGGTTAGGGTTAAATGTAAAACATGAGCGCTGAATAGAAGATCACTCAGAACAACTTGTGCTATTATGTCCCTTCAAAATATTTCAGTGCACTACACCTGTTTTTCTAAGAAATATTTTCAGTTATTGGTTCATTCATTCATTCTTATGGTTCATTTCACTGTATACTTCCAAACAACATTTCACTTAGAATGTGCACCGTGATTAACATATAAAATATCTCACTCCACGTTTCTATAAAAAGGAGCCCTTTTCTGGGTATCCAGCTGAGTACCTGATGCCACTGACAGAGGAGCAAAAGATTGAGCTGAAAGGCTTCGTGTCCAGGGGAAAAGTGGACCAATGGCTGCTTGAGATGCACGAGTTCGTCCTGTTGAATCTGGGTCGGCCAAGGTCCACCGCCGACTACAAGCCATCCTGGAGGTAAACCTGTTAAACAAAGTATTTTCTTGTTGATGTAATTTCCCCCAATAGCCCTGAAAAGAGATGTGGATTTCTAAGTGTGGCTCTTTAGGTGTGCACACTTCATGAAACGTCCATCCGCTCTTGGCATACTGCTAGGGATAACATCCTGTGAAATATGAATTAATCCCCTCAAATGTGGTCATCACTTACTCATTAAAGTCAGATGAAGAATTAATGAAGATATCAGGGACTTGTAGACTTCCAATAATCGTTTTAACTCAAGGGGAAATGGTGTTTTAATAATTCACATTATTTTTGTTCAGTAAATGTCGATAAACTTGGACCGCATTGTGATGAACCAGAGAGAAAACCTTGGATTTTTTTGTAATATGTTTTCTGTGGGTGGCTCCTGTCAATCACATCCCAGTCAACAGCAAATGTACAGTAATGAAAAACATAAAAGAATTCAGGTACATTTTTAAAAACTACCATGGCACTGAGTAAATGCTTGACTGGATGGTCTGAAGGGATGGATGGTTAAGGGGAGGATGGCCGATTGGTCAAGGGATCCCTCCGGGTCATCCACTCTAGCATCAGCCATGACAATGGTGCTGAACTTGAAAGTTGATATGCAATTGCTTTAATTTTCAGTTTTTAGCATTCCTGAATGCATTCTTATCATCCACACTTCTTTTTCTTAGTGTAAAAGAGACGGTGTGTGCCTACATGGACCGTAAAGAAGTGGAAGTGCCTTTTTATGTGGAAGACAAGTTTCCTGAAAACCTGCTACTGTCCCAGATCGTGGAGACCTGGAAATGTGCTGTCACAGCCAAACAGGACTGGATGATGGAGGGATGAACTGGACAATTTAAGAGATATTTGATTCAATCAGGTTAATTGCTGATAATACATTCTCAAAACCAAAGAAGCTAGATTTTACTTTGTTTTTTACTTGTTTCTTTCGATTTTTCTGTGATAACATATGAAAGAGCCAAAGAATGACCTTAAGGCTTTGAAAAACAATGAAGCATACTAAAGCTGATTGAACTTGATGAAACACTGCCTTGAATACAGTTTTCTAAGTGTTAACATGATCCAGCTGCTCATTTACTGGCCCTTTTCACTGTAGTAGCAATCATTTGAAAAATGACTGTCTGAGTCTCATTTGAAAAAGATGTCAGGACCTTCTTGGGCCAATTTAAGACTTTGACAAGCATATTCTGTGCAACTGTTTTATATTATCAGTTTCAGAATTACTCTTAACATTTTGGGGCTAAAATGTATTTGACTATCGACCACCAGAATATGATAATTAGGGTAGAGAATATCTGCATGGTGGTACAATATGTATGGTTTGTTTGATGATTTATCTGGTTTAAGTTTGCTTTGTTTATATTTGGGGTTATAGACTCGAGAAAATCATTATCGTATTGTGTGACGTCACTCACAAGTGACGACAGGGATGTTTGAAAGTCTGGATATATATATACCTATATATATATATTTATATATATATATATACCCAGAGGTATCTGATTTTGTGTAAAACTGTGAAACTGTGACCTTTCACACTTGTAATTCTGAAAGCAGTAAATGTTTGTTTTTAAATTGATTATTACATTTGGAAATGATTACATTTGTGTTACCAATCAGTACATCAATATACATGTATACTGAGACTAAAAGTATCTACTGTTTTGAGAATAAACATGTTTTTTGGGGTCATAAAGTATGGTCACTGAATTAAATTAATGCAACTTTTAATTCTAATATAGAAATATCTTAGTGTTTTTTAAAACTTTAAAGACATTGATGGCAAAATATAAGATTGGCTTGGTCTTGGTCCCATTAAAAATATGAACTCTTTCAACGTTATTCAATATTATGCAGCCCATTGACAATGTAAACCACTCATTCCAGTTCTATGGTCTTACTTATAACCCCATGATTAGCTAATCATGGCTTTAAATCAAGAATTATGATTTAAAAGGACACTTACAGGAAAGTGAAGCAGTAGCCAGAACAAACAGCAGTCTAAATAAATACAACTACTTTAACAACAGTTCTTTTATTCTCATGTAAATAAATTGCATATTTATTTGCAAAAATAAAATGAAACCCAAACAACAAGACACATTGGACTTATCCATTTCAGACTTAAGAATATTTTTTTCTGGAAATCCTAATGATCATAGCGTGCCATTTTACAAATGCTTTAACAAACGTGTTCATTTTTAGGGACTCATCTCCCCACCAACTGCCAGTCTACTGGCCTACCTGCCATGATCAAACCATATGGCGCAGCGGACAAACTACAGAACGTCAAAAACACCACAAAATAAAGAGCAAGTTAAAAGAATATTGGTGCAACAGAAGTTGGGGCTGGGCAAATTTCTTTACCGTGAAATATACACCAGAGACAAGTTGACAAAATAAAAACCTCATTCCAGTGTACCAACTGTTTTTGGATAGTACAATGATTTAGGATACAAAATGTTCTTGCAAAGTTGTAATAACACATTATCAATGGATACTAAAGATGGGGTCTGTCAGCTGTGGCTGATACACTGGCGTGGTCATACTAAAAAAATGTAAATACCAACTTACAGATGCTAAAAAACAAAATGCAGTGCAAAAGCACAGCTTCTCTTAACGTCTCCCGTTGTGACTTCTGCGATGGTCAGTCCAGACAAACATCACAGCAGAAGGAGAGTTAATTTTTATCTTCATGTACAGAAGGAGAAATCGCTCTGAATAACAGGATGTGTTGGTGAAGGTGTGATGTTGTCCGTCAGTGCTGGTTTTTCATTCCCTGTGGTTTGCTCGGTTTCTTATCCTGCAGCTGCAGCTGCTGCTGCTGGCCTCGACTGGGACCACTCATTCCTCTGCCACGGCCGCCAAACAGACCTACAGAACGCAATAGAAAGAAAAACGTTTGTTAATCTTATTGTGAGCGAGAATTAATGTTCGACCAATTCAGTCAAAGAGATAGATGCTTTTCAACAAAAAAAAAAACATTCTTGAGCTCTCTTACAACCGTTTTGAACAAAACCCTTGATGCTCCTGACAGAGTGTGGACTTTATAATAGAGACATTTGGAAACAACCAAGAACGGTCATGCAAATACTTATATTAAGACAGCAGGCACAAACAAACACATCTGCAGCAGCCTGTCTGATGAGCAGGGAGTGTTTCCATTCACCTCGGCCAAGTCCTCCTCCGCCACCACCGCTTCCTCCGCCGCTTCCTCCTCCTCCACCTCCTCTTCCTCCTCTGCCCTGCTGTTTGTTCTGCTGGGGGCCTCCACGCCCCCGTCCCTTCGACACCACCTCCTCCTTCACCATGTCAATGATCTCATCGGGGATTCGCAGGTACTTGATGGTGCTTCCTCTGATGTAGCACTCGGGCATCCTCCAGAACTTATCTCCATCCTGTTAAGATGGAGATAAGTACAATAGTAATGTTACTTATGAAAAACAAATAAGTTGCGTTTGGTAGATAACATAGGCACAGCGAGCTTCAGTCTACACCTTTTCGGCCTGTGGAAGATCTTTATGCTAGGTTGTATTGTTTTCTATTATACGGTTTTGATTGTCATTTTTTCATGTAATTATTTACAGGCCAAAAAAACAGACAAACACTGACACCTACCGCAAAATGTACATGCTAGACGACAGAGACGTCTACTTTTCCTTTCCAACAGAAAGAAGCACTGTGCCTACAGATTTAGTGACAAAATAAGTGAGTTCAGAGCTCAGCTTTACCCTTGAGGTGCAAATGACTTCTCTCAGGTTGATGTTCATCCAGTTGTCACAGCTCACCAAGTGACCATTGTACGTCTCTCCATTCTTCAGCTCCACTAGCTGAGGAGAGAAAGGACACAAAAAAATAGCCGACTTCTTTAGAACCTTGACAACACAATACAGGATGGCTAGTAGGAACCAAAAAACAAGACAAAGCAAGTATGTCCTACACATATTACAAATTACAACACAAGCAAAAAACAAACACATTGAACTTCAGCCAATTCAATTTGAAAGTTCAGAAAGAAGTTAAGAATGGATGAAAAGTGCATTTCTTTGCCCTTTGTGTTTTCCATGTTTTCTAGCATACAACAATTCAAATTATAAAATTAATTGATTTTTATTTGGATGTATGTAGTGAATCTACACAGAATACAAAGGTTAAATAACTGAAAAATGGTGTGCATTTGTTTTCACCCGCTTTGCTAAAAAGCCACTAAATAATATCAGGTCATACCAATTGCTTTAAGAGTTCAGGGACATCATTCAGGGTAGAGATTTTGTAAAATCCACGTGCACGAATAAATTCATTCCAAGAGAGGACCAATCCTAAAACCAAACATAACCCTGAAGAAGCTGGAAAGCTCCACAGCAGAGATTGGAGTAAACATGTCCAGCTGTTGCCCCATCACTAATGAACATACGCTCCTTGAAAGAGTTCAGTGTCTCCTCACCATAGGATGATTCTGGGCCGTTTTCAGCAGAGATAGTGGAAGCTGCAAAATGAAAAAAGAAAAACACGTCACACGTATGAACTCACCTGCCATGAACAGTATGTAGTTACCTGACTTTCGCCTTCATACATAACTAGCGTCACTATCAAATACAACCGATCGTTTGCAACGCGTTTATCCTGCAGTATGTAACGTTATTCACAGCGTCAAGCTAACTCACGGTAAGTGAGATACAGCATTGTTATCTCCTTTAATTTAGCGAGCACACTGAGCATTACGTCGTCTCGCGCCACGGTGCTGTTAACGCGATTAGGTAGCACGTGCTGCTGGAAAAATAACGGCTATAAGCGTTTCTTCTGAACACCGCAGTGAAATACTCACCATTGTGAAAGTAAATCTTTCCGGTTTTGTGTATCGCGTGCTGTTTTGGCCCCTCACTGACACGATTTTGGATTTTTAGCTGCTATTCTTCTTCGTCTTCTGCTCGTGAGCTTCCGGCTCCGCGGTGAGTAATCACGGCTGTGATATGAGATGCTGCCCTCCACAGGCAGGAAGCAGGCACTTCGAAATAATGGCCTATATTCAGACTTTTTATTTATTCATTTTTTCTTTACGCTTATTAGTATTATTATCATGAAATCAAAGCTATAGTTATTAAAA
Source organism: Cottus gobio (assembly GCA_023566465.1). Lineage (NCBI taxonomy): Eukaryota > Metazoa > Chordata > Actinopteri > Perciformes > Cottidae > Cottus > Cottus gobio. The sequence continues at coordinate 14,332,822 of CM042217.1, forward strand.
TCACTTATTTGTGTGATCTAGAAATAATATACAACAGAACAACCATACATTAGGGATATTATTACCCACATACTAATATTTTCAGTAGGACTAGCTAAGTGATTCAGGAAGGGATTTATTTTTGTAAAAATATTTCAAATAGTTCTGACAAATGATCCTGTAAAAGTGCTAAAAACCTATGCTTGAAGCTAAATCTGAATTGTTTGTGAAGATTTCTGTTTTGTCTTTCTTTAATTTTCTCATCATGTATTATTTATATTTAAATAATTGCATACTGTTGTCTTTATATCATTCAGTGTTAATTCGTTGGATTTATTGGGTTGTTTCCAATTTATTGCACCCTTTAATTTATTCATTTGTTCTGTGCGTCACTTGAGCGTCCCTTTGCTAACGTGATTACGTCACGCCTCACGCAGCCTGCAGCAAACGGGTCTGGATGTATTTTGTCTCCGGCAGACGGAGGAGCCTTCAGCGGTGGAGGGTACTCGCTCTCTTTACGGTGTTGGCTCAAAAATAAAGACCGGAAAAGGGCGACGGATCCTCAGCAACCGGACGGGAGATGGACAACAGTAAACGGACTGTGGTCGTTACAGGTTTGTCTGCTTTTTTCAGCCGTTGTTGTCGTCTCTGTCGGCCAACTGAACATTAGGGCGAAGTGAAGGAAAAGTTGTGCCGCTGACAGCTGCTAACGTTAATGGCGTCAGGCTCCGACTGCTTCACTCCGAGGAATTCGTACACAGTTAAAACGTGTTGCTTGCAGTTGTAATAATAACGTTATATCAGTGGTATTTTTTTCTATATTTGTATTAGAAGCGCTGCTGACAAGCTCGGGGAAATTATCCTATTGTTGTTTACGGTCTTTCTTCTAAGGCCACAACGAACAAAATAAGCCAGACATGTTCCGCTGAGCATGAATAAATAAACACAACAACATCATTCAGTAGAAATGTAAATGTCTCTACAGATCTTGCAACTATGTAATTATGTGTGAAACACGTTCATAATATAAATGTGGCCGTCATTCATAGAGACGACAGTAAAATAAAAGTTATCTCAAACAGTAGTTGTATGGTTAATACCATCACGATCAGATACTACTATTACGTTGATATTTGTTCCAGATACAATAATTGGCAGACAGAGCAACCATAATAAGCAATTTATAACATTACTGTTACCTTTTTCCGATATTTGTATTTTAAAGGATTCATATAGAGTGTCTTAGGGTGGCGTTTTGTTATGATAGTGTTTCTATTTTCAACAATTCTGCAAAAGAAAGAGTGTCTATATGTTTCTTCTGCATGGCTTTGTATTATGAGTTTCACAACAGTTGGACTTTTCCTCAACATCAGGCCTCTGTCCAGACATGGTGCCTTTGCATAGCTGGGCAAAGTCGTTAAAAGTAAATAACATAATAATCAACCAATGATTATTTTCCAGTATTTATCGTAATTCATTGGTTTCTGCTCATCCAATTTATTTCAGATTTGATCACATAGCTTCGCATTATGATATGAAAAAATCTCAAACCAATCTGTCACAGAAGCTGCCTTGCATGTTTCATTTTAGGAAAAACACTTTGCGTCACTATTGGTTAAATGAGAAAAACAAGATTAATTGTAAATTCACTTCTAGACACTTAAATATATCTTCTAATCGCACAAACTACAGTCTTGACCACTGAATCTGTGGATGATAACAGAAGCAGTGACTTTTCAGACACAAAGGGGTGCAGAAGCTGGCAGTCCCAGCTGATAGGAGATGTGTATATTGCCTGGGAACAGCGCCTTCACAATAGCGGGCCGGCTGGCAGCTGCCGGCCCCTCACTCTGCTCCTTTTCAGCAGCCTGTCAGACAGACTGATCCCCCTCCACCCAACCCCCAGGGACCCACTGACCCTTGGAAGGGTGGTGGAAGGGGATCAGGTATAGATCCCTACATAAACAAGCCTGAGTGAATATCCATGGGCTGCTGCTGTGATTTTATAGGTTATATAGAGTGATGCATGAAGGGACTTTTAGTGATAGTGGTTGGTTTTCATTTGGTAATTCAAGGAAAGCAGGATGATGCATTACTGTAGAAATCTAAATTTGTTTTATAGTGTTTGTTTTCTGAAAATCTAGTATTTTGTAAGTTCATGTGTGTATTCTGTTAACAGTTCAATACCTCTTACTCCAGAATTAAATGTATTTACTTTGTTTTATGTTATTTTTGTACTAGTATATATGTCTAAGGGATCCCACCAGAAATACACATTTCTGTTCATGTTGACAGAACAAACATCGTTAAATTACAAACAGACTCCCTAGTCGTTTAAATAATGTAAACGCTGTACAGCAACCAAAATAATGTACGTGTTTTGCAGGTTTTGGGCCATTTGGTGAGCACACTGTCAACGCCAGCTGGGTAGCAGTACAGGTGGGTTTTACCCCTCTATTTTTTTTAATGCACTTAATTATTATGTCAGTGGTGAACAGGATCTTTGATTTAAACCAGAGTGTTGTAATTCCCTATTTAGCTTTTCTTAATGTAGTAAAACAATGCTAAACAAGTCCTTAAGCTTATCTCAAATGTTTTATATTAACTCTGGACAAAAAAAAAACATGACTATTGATCACCTCTTAAATCTGGCACACAAATAAAGCTCCTCGTGTTTTTATCCACAACTTACAACAATAAGAGCAAGTGTGATTTTTCTTAAAAATTCTTATGCTGAGCCGTTTTTTGTGGCGTTTACGTAAAGCTCTTATAGTTACCGGCTGACTTCACATTGGGCAGCAGTGTGTCGGACACTCTCTGTGTCCTGCTAAGTAAACTGCATGTGGGGGATGACGCTGGTTGTCAGGGTGTCTAGACGGACTTGATAAGGATATTAAAAGGCAAACAAAAGGCCGCTTTGTGGCGGGGTCACAGACGTGGTCAAACAAGCCTCTTTTCAATTCAAGTGGGGGTCAGTGTCCGGGGCCACTCCTGCAGGGGACTGGGGGAGGTGTCTGTCCACTGGCTATGAATTTGACAATTTATGTAGAATTCAGATAATGGATGGTTGGATGGATGTAGAATTCCCTATTAACTATTACTTACTATTGCATCTTTTATTTCTAGCTTTTCTCATACAAGACAGTTGAGTTTTTTTTTTTTTTTTTAAGAGAAGTGTAAAACAAAAACAGACACCTATCCTCTAAGAAAAAGCAACAACAGGACTGATGTCTACCTGCTCGAAGTTAAATAACGTTTCACAGAAACATTTGGCCATGGATAATTAGCATTGATTCTGAATATTTTTTCTAAATTTGTATTAAGAATTTGCCTTTGTACTTTTGTGCATTGTGGAAAATCAAGTCAAAGAACTATGTATCTAAAGTAGAAAATTAAAAAAATATGTGAAATATATCTGTTTTTAAAATGAAAAGAGCTGTACAGTGTAAAAACAAAGAAACATTTTGCGTTAATGTAACGGTTCAAGTTTAAAGTGGAGACTTGACTTTAAGTGAAGTGTCCATGAGGCTGGATAAGAGTCTGTGTCTGTGAGGGCCTTATTGATAAGGCCAGCTGCAGTCGGGAAGAAATGCGTACAGTCTCATTGGATTTTTATGATTTTTTGTATTTATTTTTTGTGATTGAAAATATTGTTTTAAGTTTATGATAACACATCTTTTGCTAGTGACTCTTAAACTGACAACGAGGAAATCTATGGATATATTTTCAGTGGGCAGTGAGTGAGAGTGATGAGGAAAAAGGGAGCAATGAGCAGTGTTAAATTAATATACACAAATAAAAGTTACTATTCGACCAAAAATGATTGCATTTTGTTCATCAAGGTCATCTACTTCAGTTTCATAACTTGTGTGTTCTCTAAACTCAAAGGTACACCTTCTGGCTTTACTTCTGTTTTATGTCTTTGTTTGTCTCGGCAGGAACTGAAGAAGCTCGGACTGGGTGGCGAAGTGGACTTGCATGTGTCCGAGGTTCCTGTGGAGTACCAGACAGTCCAGAGTTTGGTTCCTACATTATGGAAGAAGTATCATCCACTGGTAAGAAGAAAACGTGGTGTTACCTCTCCACTTTATTCATCTTTTAGAGGTGAAATACAGGAACTCTTGTCTGCCTAATTTCCAGGTTGAGTCTGATTTTATTATCTTGTGGAAAGGGAAATGTGAGTTATAATTGGATCTGCTAGGCCTTGAGAACAATAAGATGATAACAAATGTGTTCAACACATGCTGCGTTAAATTAAATCACAAACAATTTTCAAATTATGTAACACATTATACTGGCTTTGACGCTAGCTTGTTAAAGATGTTAACATTGATACTTAAATCTGTTTTTTGTGTCGAATAAGAGTGTTTCTGCTCTTTTTTTTAGACACTTGAGGTTCAAGTCAAAGCTGCCACAGATGTGTTGTGATTCATTTGTGCTTTGGGACAGTATTGATATTAATTCTGACCTGTGTTTTTATTGTTTCGTTGTTTTCCAGTTGGTAGTTCACGTTGGAGTCTCGGGTATGGCCACCACCGTCACGTTGGAGAAGTGTGGCAGAAACCATGGCTACAAGGGCCTCGACAACAGCAGCTTCTGTCCTGATTCGCAGTGTTGCATTGTGGGAGGCCCGGACTGTATCAACTCCGTTATTGACATGGAATCCGTCTGTAAGAGAGTGACCGCCTCGGGGCTGGGAGTAACTGTCTCCGTCTCCAAAGACGCTGGAAGGTAATTATTAACCTGACTTTTTACATTTAGAATCAGCCTTTTGTTTTGTCTCCCACCTCTTGGTGCTTTAGCTGCTGAGGGATAGAGACATGATACGACAGTGATTTTACAAATCAGCTGTACATAATATTTACTATCTGCATAATTAGTGTGGTTAGTTTAATAATTTGCATTCAGTTTGACAAAGAGCCAGCATGAAACTGTGTGCAACAAAGTCTGGAGTAAAAGTAGGATGCTTAATAGAAACAAAACATCTATAAATCAACTTTATAATCTTCATGAAGAGAGGGTTTATCTGGCAACTTCGATTTTCCTGTAACTTATGCTGCATTCAAGAGAACTCGTACTAGTATGACGTCACACAACAATGGAAGTGCACATTGTAAATAGTAAACCATCAACCAAAAGGCCTAAATGTAATTAAAGGAATACATTTAGTAAACCTATTCTGCTTATAAACTGATGTCAAAATATTACACCAATGTGCTTGCTGGTTATGGTAAACGGTAGGGATGCACAGATACCGATACCGGTATCGGTATCGGGGGTCGATACTGCGTTAAAATACTCGTACTCGTATCGATTTCAATTGTCGATACCAAGAACCGATACCACTCAACAGTATTTCACTACAACAAACTGGTCGCGCTTTGTGGAGAAAAAGATTTGTTGTCCTACCTGACTTCATCCAGAGCCGCATACGGCTCTTTCGTCGCTCTCTTGCGGCTCTTGCAGCAAGGTGTGTAGAGTTATGGTGCGTTCACACTCAACGCGACGGAAAATTACTGCCGTCCCGCCGGTTTGAATCAAACTGTTGCTGGTCCGCCAGAAGTAGCGCTGGCAGCGGCCACATTCAGACGCTGTTGTGCGGCTACGGATGATATTATTGTAGCCGAGTGTCTGTTGTGTGTCTATATTTGTAATTCTAATAAAATGAAAACACGCTCCAGGGTAACTTGAACCACTTTTTTATCTCCTTCACACACGTATATCCCACAATTCCACTCCTCTTTTCCTTTCCGTTTCTCCCTCCACAATAAAAGCACCGGAAACATAACTTGGAACACAGCTTCCTATATAATTGCTCATACCTAATATTATCGCTTACATTATGAACCCGGACACGGGGCGTTTTATGGTCCGACATTAGAGGGACTTCCACAAGAAGTTTAAAGCTTTGGATAGCCTTCTGTTAATTTTGTACTATAGGCTTGACATAATCTGCAGAGGATAAAATAAAATCTGCCTCCAAATTAATTGCACTTTCATGGAGACCAAATCTAAGAAGTACCGGTATCGGTACTCGGAATCGGCAAGTACACAAATAAAAATACTCGTACTCGTATCGGTTTGTAAAAAATGGTAACGTTGCATCCCTAGTAAACGGTCTCTCAAAAGTTATCTTCTCTGCTCAAGTTATTTGGGAAAAATGTTTAAAATGCCCCAAAAGGTGGTGGCTGCAGCTGAGAATTAAATTGTATTTACACTTTCCAAAGAAACATCGGTTTGTAACGATCAGCCATGTTTTTATTTATTTGAGTTTGGCGTTGTGCACCGTGAACGCTTGGCGGTTTCTAGTTCATCACAGATACTGATGTATCTGGATACTTATACATGGCCTTAGCGTGCGTTCCTGTGTACAACTAATCTATGTTGTAGGTATGCAGAGACTTCCACTCATTTGATGATGTGCGTTCCTCCCTAACAGGTATTTATGTGATTTCACCTACTACACGTCTCTGTACCTGAGCCATGGTCGCTCTGCCTTCGTTCACGTGCCTCCTCTTGGAAAGCCCTATAGCGGGGAAGACCTGGGCCGTGCGCTGCAGGCCATCATCCAGAAGATGCTGGAGCTTCTGGGCCAGGCCGAAGACAAAATCCACTGCCAGCAGCACTTCCACTAAGTGACCTCCAGTTGCCAACCAGCCTCTCCAGTCCTCAACACACAAGAGAAATTGCACTTAACCACAAGTAGCCAAACTTTCTTTCTTATTTTAATGTTGTCCACTCTTGGACCAAATGAAAACTTCGGAGTATCACATGTTTCAAGTGTTTGTTTCTGTTTATTTTTGTTTTTTCCTATGTGTTTTTCTAGCCCTGACTCAGTTATGTTTTAATGTCTCCCGATGGCGAGAAGATATGGGAGTCTCAAGCCTAACTGTGCTGTTTCACACTTAATGTTGAATTGTTTCTTGAGTCACTTTTCTTTATAAGAAGTTGTAATTTTGCCTTCTTTTACAAAGGTTATTTAAATCAGGGAACGGGTTGGTTCCAGCTCATATTTCCCACAATTTTGTCTGCCCAATTCTGACAAATAAAACTGCAACTCCACCCACTGAGATCTTGCGCCAGGCGGTGCATTGTTATTATACAGATCTCAAGTTTAGTCCTTTAGTTTAAGGGTTATTAGAATTATATTATGGCTGCACCGTTATTTGAGAAAATATGCTTTCTGTTGTTCCCTTCATTAAATCATATATAGTATATCTGCTTAATTTTAACTGAGGATTTGATTTGGGGAAGTTGGACCGTCAGTTCAGTCAGAGTTGGGCCTGGAATTTTATTTCTGTAGCACTTTCTGTAGCACTTTCTTTTACAGCATTCAGTAGTTTATTTTTAGTCACTTTAACTTTAAATATGTAGCTTTTCAGACATACACACTTTTATTTTGCAGCACAAAAATGATGATAATGCATGTGAGGTATCCTGCTTTATGGGTGTGTTTTGCTTTATTTTCCTGAGCTTTGGTTTGTTCTGACCTCTTAAACAAACTGCAGCAGATTCAAACAATGTGTTTGTGATGGTGCTTCTCCCAGGTGTAAATGTTCTGTTTTAAGGCGTTTTATTGGATTGTGTGGGCCAGTGTTTCCCGGGCTGCTTAGTCGTCACAACAGCCCATGTCACCCAACACGGCTTCAGTCGGTTTTAGTTGAAATGTTAGCATTGGATGGTGTGCATTCTGCTTCAGCATCTTGTGTTTCCCCAGAAAAACTAGTTGTCTGTAAACTGTCTTAGCTAGGCTTAGGTAACTAACACTGTGGTCTCATAGCCTTTGAGTTTTTATTCAAATGTTTCATCAGTTAAGCAAGTTGGGTTAAGCTAGTTGCCAGTGAGTTTGAGCAAATTGGTATTATTTTTAGCAGTGTGTGTCATTTTAATTGCTATTCAGTACCTTGGTTTGTACCACAAAGTAGCACCCTGGAGCACTGACCTGAACTGCCAACTAAATTTTGTATCTTTTGTGATTCAACTTAAATCTGAGTTGAAATGTTCTGAGTTTGCAGGTGCTGATATCTTACTGTGTAGCTTTGTGAGTGCAGAGAAGTAAAAGGGATGCGGAGGAGCTGCCCCTAAAATGTCTACTCACTAAAGTGAAAGCCTCAACTTTACGTATGAGGCGTCCTCTGACCCTGTGCCTTGATGTTGTTTATGTGTTTATGAAAAGGCCTTAAAAATACTCAGCGGGTCAGTTCAAATATTACTGATGCGGTCCAGTCAGATGTGTGGCTACCTCAAAAATACTTTTTCCTTTTTATCTCGGTTTGTGCTCTGTTGTACAATAATATTATGGCTCTGTGATTTATTGTGAGTTTCTCTGTTTAGGGAGAATCCTCTGAAAGGTGTTTTCTTCTGCTTCTGACATTAACAAAGCTTAAAGCTTAAAGTTACAATAAGTAACCTTGGCTATTAAAAGGAAATGCTTTGAAATAAAGATAATTAAAGGATTACAAGTAACATGTTTGTGTTTATTGTTACAACTCATTTGTCCACTCCTCCTTAGTTAAACATATTAAAAACATTATGTCAGTGTTACTTTGAAGCACCACTGTGTCAATAATTGGCCTGCCATCTGTAGTCGTAGATGTGAAGTAGTGCCTATTTATCAATACTATACTTTGTATATCACTTGGTATGCAAAAATGAACTAAGCTAACTGTTCAGGAATAAGATAAATTAATAAAGGTTATAGGTAGCACATCACCAGGGCTAACAACAGCTTGTTTACACTATTCAAAGCTTTTTTTCCAATTCCACCCGTAATTTAGATATTTTGGTATTAATGCCATTGTAAATATATTTACATACTTTGCCAAAGGTCCAGTGTAATAATTAATGGCTGAATCATCCTGCTTGCTTTGTAATTCAGCCTTATGGTGAATACATACTGAAAACATGATTAGATTTTGACACACATATGGGCCTAGCAAAAGCAATATTGTTTTTCACAGTGAATGCTGTAGAACAAATTTCTAAAATGCCAATAAAAACGTTTATGTTTAATCTAATAGGCTATAGATATTGTTTTGTGTGGGTTTAAAACATGTTGAGGCTGTGAGTCATTTTGTCTAAATATCTATTTTCAAGGAGGGGGATACTTGCAACAGTTGAACTTGACTTGAAATTTAGAATCAAAATATACTTAGAGTACCAATGCAAAAGTAGTCATTATGGCACATTTTAGAATAACACATATTGATGCACTTTAATGTTGCAGCTGGTAAACGTTGGGTTAATTTTACAGCTTTATGAACTGCCTGGTTACTTAATCTATAATAATACATAGTTATTTATGTGTTGGATTATATTTTGTGTTAATAATCTGAATCTGCAAAGTAACAGCTTTCAGATCAATGTAGTAGCATTAAGAATAAAACATTTGCGTAGAAGGATAAAGTAGCATAACAGAGAAATACCGAATTAAAGTACAGGTACCTCCAATTTCCACTGTAGTTGAGTAGTTAAGTAAATGGTACTTAGTTCCCTTCCACCACTGGTATTTCCCATAGACTGTATAAATGTTTCCACATTTGCCCTACAGAGGTTCACGACTCTGTTTTGGTACCCAGGAAAAGAATCAGAGTGAGAGCTCTCCCTCTATCGACGATCGGCCTCACTGGTCCAGCCCATGGCAGCCTAGCCTACAGAGAACGTCACACGTTGAGCGGCGCAGCGAAGTTCGTCACCGTTGCTGTTGGACCTGCTGAAGCTTTCGAGGTTCGGATCGGATCCATTTTTGTTTTGGTTCATATCCCTAATCCGAGCGTCGGCATCTAAACCAGCATTTCGATACACAAACATCGCGGAGGATTTTGTTCATCTTCAGGCGAACACCGGAAACCGCTCCGTGAAGCGAAAGTTGAGACTCAAGATGAGTGTGGAGGCGTACGGGCCGAGTTCCCAGACCCTCACCTTCCTAGACACCGAGGAAACTGAGTTGCTCGGAGCGGACACCCAGGGCTCCGAGTACGACTTCACCGACTTCACCCTTCCCAGCCAGACGCAGACCCAAGGCCAGACCCAGAGCCAGCTGGACAGCCAGGTGTGAGGCGTTCACTTGTTCAGGAAGGCACATTAAAGCGCGGTTTACCGACGGTAGCTGGGTTAGCTAGGCTAGCTGCATGCTAGCCCGCTGCCATTGGAACTAGCGGCTTCATGCTAGCTAGCTGGAGCCGCTAACGCGCTGCTAGCTAGCGAGCGAGCCCTCTTCTTAAACATCCCAAAGTAATGTGAGGTGTCGGAGCGCGTGTCTTTGTAACTGCTCGATGCGAACCAGACACACCGGCGTGACTTAAATGCCCAGAGATGAGAGTTAAGAGCAATGACAGTCTGTCAACTTGTAATTAGCTAGCTAGCTGCCTTTTTCGCGCTGCGTCTCCTAGCCGCTAATCGTTGGTGTTCAGTTTGTTTGGTAAAGCTTCTGTTGTGCTACAGGTAAACGGTCCTGATGAGGGTCTTCTCAACGGGGGAGTGGAGGACTCCGTGGCTAAAGCTAGCCAGCTGTTGGCCGAGCTCAACTTTGAGGAGGATGAAGAAGACACGTACTACACCAAAGACCTGCCTCTGCACGCATGCAGGTACACAGACAGGAACCACATCGTGCCTGGGTGTCCGTAGATAATAGAGGAAGTGATTAATAGTATGTTGGTGTTGGATTTGTCTTGATGATTAATCAGTACTGTATACACGGTGCTTATTTTTTGTGTAATCCCTGATCTTTTACACCACATGCAGGGCATATATATAACCCGGTGCATGCTCTCTAACGGGTACAATTTTTCTGATACACATTTTACTGTCAAACTTTACAAGTAGTGCTAATTTAAGACTTTCACATATCACTAATGAAACACACTAGCCAGCTTCAGTGACGGTTTTCATATCGTTATTGTAATTACAATGCTTATGCCCATTCTATTCAACTTTACAGACGATTATACACAACTTCCATAATGTACGTTCCTGTAAGCATTTAGGAATTACACAGAATATACAATTATATGCATACATGTGGGAAATGGTTTTACATATGATCTTAAGAAAAAGGAGGGTAATATTATATTACTGCAGTTAGAATTTGATTGTCTTGTTCGGTTCCTAAACAATTTTCAGGCACACATTATTTTTTTAAGATAACACATATTCATTTATTGTTGAGATAAATGGCAATCCTTAAGATTTAATTCCTGGTTGATGTAGACTTTCTCTTAATTCGATTGTGTTCATAGTTTCTTTTTTTTGTGTATACAATGGAAATTAAAATTTCAAGATTACCATTTTAATGTAGAGTTTTTAAGAGTCCTGTATGTCGAGAGCATGAGCCCACGAAATGTCATGTGAAAACATTGTTATTGTTAAATTTAAAAAAATAAACAAACATATTGCATGTTAGATACATTATGCTAACTCCTCTGACACTTACTATCATGTGTGTATTATTTAAATAATTCATCCTTTTGGCATGTTAGCATATCCTTGCTTTTGGCTAGTCAAGATGGCTTTTTGACTAAACAGTGCTGTAATTCAGATGCAGTTTTGATACATTGTTGTTTTTGCAGCTACTGCGGTATTCATGATCCAGCATGTGTGGTGTACTGCAATACCAGCAAAAAGTGGTTCTGTAATGGACGTGGCAACACATCTGGCAGGTGTGTAGTGTCCTCATTTTCACCTGATCACTACCTCAAACATAAGCACCAGAACATGAAGCTACTCAAATATAAACGTCCCACTTAAACTTGATGTAATAATACAAATAACTAACACTGCAATATATGTGGGTTATTCTACTATTATCACCATTGCAATCAGCTAGACTTTTGACACACAGGTGATGCTGAATGTGTGTAAAGAGCAATCTATATAATGTAGTAACTATACTGTCAGATCCTAACGTAAGCAAGCAATGCCATAAGGAACATAACATTGTTTGTTTTAAACTGAAGTGGTCTGTCCTGTTTTTGTACTATGGGTCAATGTGTTGTTATGCAAACTGTCAATAGATTTCTGCAGCAATGCTACCAGGAAAATGTCACAGAGATCAGAGTGTTTCTGATTATTTTTTCAATCATTTAACCCATACTCTCTGAATTCCAGTCACATTGTTAACCACTTGGTGAGAGCCAAATGCAAAGAAGTGACGCTGCATAAAGATGGGCCGCTGGGCGAGACAGTGCTGGAGTGTTACAACTGTGGCTGTCGCAACGTCTTCCTTCTGGGTTTCATCCCGGCGAAGGCAGATTCCGTGGTGGTATTACTCTGCAGGTAAGTGCGTGCTGGGCGGCGGGCTTGTACATAGACACACCGTCCTGTAAGCAGTGTTCATACTGGACAAATCCAGAATGAACTGTCAAGAGTGTCCTTCGGGATAGCATTGACAGTCATTATACGCTATGCTGCAGTGCAAGCTGGCTAAATATGCAAATCCTTTCTTTAAAACTGGAAGGCTTTACAGGTTTCACCCCTTGCGATGAGTTGTCATCAGATTGTCAGGCATCCTGATGCCCAGGAAACAATGCAAAGTGCCTGAAATATCTAAATAGTCAGCCAGATAAGAAAAATAACAGAATTCTACATTTATGGAAGTTTTTCTTTTTCCATATCTCCAACAGCTGTAAGGTAAATTATCTCAATTAAGATTAAACTAATAATAATTTAAAAACACTTTTCTTTTATGTACTCATCTGTACAAACTATGTAATGGTGACACTGTTTCTACCTCAAACATATCTTTGGAGTCTTGTTTGCACTGATTAATATCACAATTTTTCAACAGCCTGTTATATTCACCCAAAATGTGACTTGACGGTCAGAATTAGGTATTTAGTCTGCAGCTGTTTGTGGAACTCTCGGCTGATATCCACAGACCTTCTTTTAGTTCCTCCTGCTCTGTGGAAAGTTTTTGAGCCGTCTCTGTGGTCATGTAGACAGAAGTACTAGTACTACTGAGAAATCAACTTATGGCAGTAAGACACTTTCTCATCCTCTGCAGTAGTTGAATTACTGTCTAATTCCAAACATAAGCTAAGTTTCTGTCTGTATGTACCTTGTATCTCCATGTAGGCAGCCCTGTGCCAGCCAGAGTAGCCTGAAGGACATCAACTGGGATAGCTCGCAGTGGCAACCACTTATCCAGGACCGCTGCTTCCTGTCCTGGCTGGTGAAGATCCCATCGGAGCAGGAGCAACTTCGGGCCCGTCAGATTACCGCCCAGCAGATCAACAAGTTGGAGGAGCTCTGGAAGGTATACATACAGCTGACAGACTGTGAGGCTTTTTCTCCAGGGACACATGTTCAGAGCAATGCTGACCGGATAGTTGTAAACTTTAAGTTCTTTAGCACAGGTTGGCATAACGGTTTTAAGTCTGCCACTATATAAGTGGAATTTGTGTGTGGAATAAGACTTTGTATGTAATATTGACAGTTGCCTTGACTTTGTTTTCCCTCAGGACAACCCCACTGCCACCTTGGAAGACCTGGAGAAACCTGGAGTGGACGAGGAGCCCCAGCATGTGCTGCTGCGCTATGAGGATGCCTACCAGTACCAAAACATCTTTGGCCCTTTGGTCAAACTGGAGGCTGACTACGACAAGAAGCTTAAGGAGTCCCAGGTACCTGAACTGCACTTCTGATTAGGAAACTTTGTAACTCAGTGGCTTGTGGTTTTCTTCCTTGAATGTCCATGGTTGTTAATGTGTCTCTCAGTTCAGGGGACAGAAATGTGCTCAGAAACCCAGTCAGTTAGATTAAAATATTCTTTTAAGGTTTTGATAATTTTCTGCAAGCACACTGGTTGCCTAAATATAAAGCACAACTTCATGTAACCTTTCACCTTTATTTGAATTTTTTTATATTTCTGTTTTGTTTTTCCTTCTGCAGACCCAAGACAATATAACAGTCAGGTGGGACCTGGGGCTGAATAAAAAGCGGATTGCCTATTTCACACTGCCCAAGACGGATTCAGGTGGTAATTCTCTGAGTTTGACTTCCTCCCAGTGGTTCTGTGGTACAGATAGAGCCCCTCCCATCTCCATTCAGTCCTGAGAATTGCACGCAACCTCCCCAAACCCTGCATCTTTTGGTGACGTGTGCTTGGTTTTGTTTTTGTAATGGGTTTTTGTGCGTGCACGGTACTGTATCATTTGGTTTATGAAGATAGCCCATCCTCCTCAGTTTATTTGTGGGTTATTTTGAGCATATATCTGTGTCTAACTTGTGTCCTTTTATCTGTCAGATATGCGGCTGATGCAAGGTGATGAGATCTGCTTGCGGTACAAGGGTGACCTGGCCCCTTTGTGGAAAGGCATAGGTCATGTCATCAAAGTCCCTGACAGTATCCTTTACACTATTAGCAGTTGCATATGTATCATCAATTCGTCAATATATTGTCTCCTGCAAGAGTTTTTAGTCACAGGATACACACTGGTCTCATCTTTCACCGCATTTAATGTGAACCCCAAACCAAGATAGACTTTGACATATTTTCTTTTGGTTACCGTCAGCTGAGCTTGACCAGAGTCAAAGTACTGAGTCTTGTACTTCTCGGAAGCATTTCCGTTTTATCTTTTCATCCATGTAAAATATCTGTTGATACTGTAAACCTACAGTTTATGTCTGAACACCACTGATGTTATGAAATAGTTATTTGAAAACGATACAGATACATAGATTCAGTTCTGCATCACATCTCCCCCTTTCTGTGAGCCACATTCGTCATGCCTCTTTGCGACATACTTTGAGAACTACTGCGTTACGGGGTCTTCAAGTCAGCTCATTATACAGGCACAAATGTCATGTGACAATGTATACATTTAAAGGGATAGTGCTGGTGTTTTGAAGTGGGTGGTATCGGGTACTTCTCTATAGTCGGTGTATTACTGAAACTCTAAGTAAAACTTCAGTGCACTGTTGAAAAATATTCAAAATGTAGCACACACTTTTACTGATGTAGATTATTTTTTCAGCTAAACATGATTCAGACCTTTTAACTAGAAAACTAGACTGGTATTTACAACATACTGTGTTTACTTCCTTAATAGCCGGTCTTTAAAGATTATGGGGATGAAATTGCCATTGAGTTGCGTAGCAGTGTTGGAGCACCTGTGGAAATCCCCCACAACTTCCAGGTTGACTTTGTGTGGAAATCCACGTCCTTTGACAGGTAGGCTCAAATGTATAGCTCTTCATAGCTTATTGTATTACTCCACATTACAGCACATCATTTTTTCCCCACCCATAAACACTGTACAGAACTGCATTGTTTACAGGAGGTACCTTTATGTAAATATGCCATGTCTGTCATTAGTAAAGTAATGATGTCAGATCAAATTCACCCTCTTGGTCGGGACAGCGGTTCAAAGATGATGAAGTGATAATAACTCACATTTGTGTTGATGCAGGATGCAGAGCGCCCTGAAGACTTTTGCGGTGGATGAGACCTCCGTGTCTGGTTATATTTACCATAAACTGCTGGGCCACGAGGTAGAGGATGTCACCATCAAGTGCCAGCTGCCAAAGCGCTTTACTGCCCAGGGCCTGCCCGACCTCAATCACTCACAGGTCAGACCTCACGAAACAGTGTCCCTGTGATTCATCTTATAATTTTGTCATTTAATTTTCTTCAGAATTGGACAGCAGGAAAAAAAAGAGTAGTTTTGTTTGCTATGATTTATAATGCACATCTGTGTATCAATATAGCTAATCTATTTTTAATAAGTTTCAAAAACAACAAAAGCATGTGACTTAGTAGGACAAGCATTCTTTTAAGCGACAAAAAAACACTATTTTGTTACTTGTTCAGGTGTACGCTGTGAAGACGGTGCTGCAGAGGCCCCTGAGTCTCATCCAAGGTCCTCCTGGCACTGGGAAGACTGTCACCTCTGCCACTATCGTCTACCACTTGTCCCGTCAAGGCAATGGGTAAAAACTTCTTTAAAAAAACATGTTGTATATATTTTATTATTCCACAAACTGTGTTTTACATAGTTGTTCCTGTTTTAACTCTCTTTATTGTGTCTGTTTGCAGACCAGTGCTGGTGTGCGCTCCCAGTAACATTGCCGTGGATCAGTTGACGGAGAAGATTGACAAGACTGGACTGAAGGTCGTGAGGCTTTGTGCTAAGAGCCGCGAGGCCATCGAGTCACCGGTATCCTTCCTAGCTCTGCACAACCAGATCAGCAACATGGACAGGTCAGTGGCACGTAGAGAAACGGACTCGGGACTCAAAAGTTATTGATACTTGAATTCTGCTTTGTACAAACACCAGTCACACCAGAGGCTTGGCACTCCTAATTTCTTTTTAATACAATAGTAATCCTGTTCTGTCGGTTTTACTCAAATTTCATCAAGTTCGCATACTCGTACTCACTCTTGTCCAAATTCCTGGTAATGTCGTTGTGTGTTGTCTAATTGACTGTCAAATGAAGGAAGGACACATTCACACAGTCAATGGTACATTGTCAGGTGTATTTTTAGTCTGAATTATGACTTCATGTGAACACACAGACATAAATACACATGTTTATATTCAGTATGACTGCTGCTTCCAGAGAATGTTGTAATCCAGTGTCCATTACGAACAAAAGTCCATAAATTCACTGAGAATTCATAGAAAAAGACGCTCCTAATAACTACAGAACTTGTCCGATTTTTCTTTAGAATCGTAGTAATCCTAATAAAGTAATCCTGCAATAAATGCATCTAAGCTAATAAACTGACTTCATGTCAACATTAGCCATCCTATTGAGGACAGGTATTTTTTTACTTTTAAGACTTGTGCCCTTGATGACAGATTACAACTCTTCTGTGTGTTTTCTGGAGTAACTCTGTGTCTTTGTCTCTCTAGTATGCCGGAGCTTCAGAAACTACAGCAGCTGAAGGATGAGACCGGTGAGCTCTCATCTGCTGATGAGAAGCGTTACAGGGCTTTGAAACGCACAGCTGAGAGGGAGCTGCTCATGGTGAGGAGCTTCAAAGTGTTAACCCAAAATAACTCAAAGTTGAAACTCGGCTCATAAAAAGGCCCGCTACAGCTTTTGAGTCACTGCTAATGCAACATGTAGTTTCTGCAATGCATTTTAAAACTGATTCTGACTGTTCTTCTTGTGTATTTACAATATTCCGTGTAGTTGCTGTCCACTACTCCTAACTAAGATTGGTTAAATGCATATGCTAAATTTCACTGCGTGCTGTGGCATGTACAATGTGAGACAGTAAAAGTATATTTGCACCGAACGGTAATAGTTATTACCATATAGAAACCGTTCCATCTGACAGGAGAACAATTTCCCATCATATAGACAGTGAAAGACCCCGTTGTCTTTCACCACTCTATCCTGGCGCTCTCTTCTGTTTGATGGTTGTAAATTGTCCTCTTTGTTGTCCAGAATGCTGATGTTATCTGTTGTACCTGCGTCGGGGCTGGAGATCCTCGTCTGGCCAAGATGCAGTTCCGCTCCATCCTGATTGATGAGAGCACCCAGGCCACCGAGCCAGAGTGTATGGTGCCTGTGGTGCTTGGCGCCAAGCAGGTAAACATACTTTTTGTTTAGAAATAACATCATCTTTATTCAGGGAAGGCAGTTGGTGACAACTGCGTCATGGTAGCAGTTTGATGGAGTAGCAGCGGGGAACTGGTCTTAGCAAAGGGTCAGTTGCACATGACTTATAATTGAACTACAACTGTGACTGAAAAAACATCTTGATATTGAAGGAACTTGCATATTTTCAGTTGAAATCAGGGCATCCAAGCAGCAAGTTACAGTTGACAATAATAATGTATAGTTAAAAAAAATAGAGAAATGTCATAGGAACATGTGCAACTGCCACTGTCAGCATTTACTATCTTGTAAATAAATCTTGTCGAGTTAGCAAAATAATTTGCCCTAGATATCAGGAACAAAAACGTCCTACATTATGCTGTTATATTAACCCAACTGTGTGACTCATTTTCTTCCTCACAGCTAATTCTGGTTGGTGATCACTGCCAGCTGGGTCCTGTGGTGATGTGTAAGAAAGCAGCCAAGGCAGGTCTGTCCCAGTCCCTGTTTGAACGCTTGGTGGTTTTGGGGATTCGCCCAATCCGCCTGCAGGTCCAGTACCGCATGCACCCGGCTCTCAGTGCCTTCCCCTCCAACATCTTCTATGAGGGCTCCCTGCAGAATGGTGTCACTGCAGGTCTGTAAGATCACACAGTTCACTGTCTGGTTTGATGGCAGAGCAAATTTGCATTTTAAATTACCCTTTGGATCGTACATTAGCTGTAACAAGATCTGCGGAAAAAAATGTAAGACTAAAAATATAATTTTAATTCTCTCCTCAGCTGACCGCATCAAGAAAGGCTTTGACTTCCAGTGGCCGCAACCAGACAAGCCCATGTTCTTCTACGTGACTCAGGGTCAAGAGGAGATTGCCAGCTCTGGAACCTCCTACCTTAACAGGTAACGTCACACATTTTCTTTGGTTACTTTGCAAAAGCTCTAAATAATTAATAATATACAAAGTGCATTGATGACATTAGAGTTGGCTGAAGCTAGACACTAGGGGGTGCTCTCATACAGTCATCACATCAAAACCAGGCTTAAATGGTTGCAATCCGTGGAGAAAGCCCTCCACTTGTCAATCATGATCAACAGGAATGTTTAGCTCAACTCCACAGAACAGTGAAAGAGGATTTCCTTTAATCAGGATCACAATTTCTTAAAAATAATCTTTGTATATTCAGAAATGAACCTAGTTGAAGTGAGGCTGGAATTCAGAATTCCAGAGAAGCAAGATTAAACTGAGACGGTTATGTGTTGTTTTTTTAAATGTTATAACCGTGGTAGTATTTTATTCAATTTAAATAGTGCCATGAAAGTTGCATCAAACTCACCCAAACAAATTGAAGTAAAAATAATCCTGATCCTCATTTGCAGGAGTAAAAAGTTGAGGCGCCATAGTAATGAGCTACCATTAGTCTACGCCTAATAACTTTCAGAAGATTGAGCAGTACCGTATTTACGTGATGCTGATGTTTTTAAGGACGGAGGCTGCAAACGTAGAGAAGATCACCACCAGGCTGCTGAAGGCTGGAGCCAAACCTGACCAGATCGGCATCATCACCCCGTACGAGGGTCAGCGCTCCTACCTGGTCCAGTACATGCAGTTCAGCGGCTCCCTGCACACCAAACTCTATCAGGTAGCACACATAGCTGGGACACCTGATCAGAGGTGTATCAAGTTCAAATTGATTGTAAACTTTAATTATCATTAGTGAGTTTTCTATGCAATCTCCCCCTCATCCTGCTCTTGTCCTGTCCCCTTATAGCAAGTGGAAATTGCCAGCGTGGACGCCTTTCAGGGCAGAGAGAAGGACTTTATCATCCTTTCTTGTGTTCGTGCCAATGAACACCAGGGAATCGGCTTCTTGAATGACCCACGTCGTCTCAATGTGGCGCTGACCAGAGCAAAGTAAAAACCGTCTCAATGATAATTATGGTCCAGCACACAGCCAGCTCATTAGTTTATTATGAGCTATTTATTTTCCATATAGAAGCTAATTAGAAATCATTAATTTCAGACATTTTTGACAGTGTCAAATTCAGCTTTTGATTTTCGTTGCAATGTCAATACACAAAGTTTCCAACCTGTAACAATATTGTCAATTAGATTAGACTTGCCTACTTTTAATTGTATAGTCAGACCATTTGAATGTTTGTGAGTGTAGCTCAATACAAAGGTTCTACCCCCGTACCTGAGCAGCAGTCTTGTGTGTGTGTGTGTGTGATATGAATGAAGATACGGTGTGATCATCGTGGGAAACCCTAAGGCTCTCTCCAAGCAGCCGCTGTGGAATAACCTGCTAAACAACTACAAGGAGCAGAAGGTCCTCGTGGAGGGTCCCCTGAACAACCTGAGGGAGAGCCTCATGCAGTTCAGCAAGCCCCGCAAACTGGTCAACACCATCAACCCTGTGAGTAGAACAAACTATTGTATTTGCACCCATCATGCTCTGGGGCAAACATAATCACAAGACAAAATAAGCCATTTACTTTTTTAAATATTTTTTATAGTTGTTAGTTGAAGCCCCAAATCTGTGAATTATGCAACTGTGTGACATGATTATCTGTTTTCTTTTTCCCAGGGGGGACGCTTTATGAGCACTGCGATGTACGATGCCCGGGAGGCCCTCATCCCTGGCTCTGCTTACGACCGTAGTAATGCTGGTATTCATTTAATATGTAATAATCAAAATACTAAATTACACTTTATTTTAAATCAACAGGCTGCAATACAGTCCTGCAAAAATAATGCCTGATCTTTTAAAAAAAAACTGACATTGTGTCTTGTTATGCTTGCTCTCTTTCAGCCGGACGTCCGTCCAACATGTACTTTCAAACTCACGACCAGATTGGTATGATTGGGGCAGGCCCCGGTCATATGGCCGCTATGAATATTCCTATTCCCTTCAACCTGGTGATGCCCCCAATGCCTCCGCCCAGCTATCTGGGTCAGACCAACGGCCCTGCTGCAGGTACTGAGATGGTCGACTGAGCATGACATGAACTGATGATCAGAAAACTTAAGTACGGTTCGTTAGAGTGAAAAAATAAAGAATCTCAGTAGAATACCCCATCATGCCAGGTTGATCCGGGTGTGGAGACAAATCCCAAATCGACACCTCTTTAATGGTTGGAAATAAGATTATCATTAAATGAACTGAGGTAAAACTACAGTGTGGACTAATGTTACTTCATGTAGTGCTATAAATTTGATCAAAAGTACTGACAATCCACAAGTTACAGGGACCAAATCACTTTAACACCCTGTCTTCATTGTTCACCAGCAATAATCCCCAGTACATCACAAGCTTCACTTCCTCTTCCATCTAGTGTAAATAACATATGACCATAAATGTTTGTTACTATGTTGTTTTTTTACTCTGGTGCTGATCTTCTTTTTTCCCATTAAGGTCGTGGAGCTATGAAGGGTAAGCCTGGCCGTGGTGGGCGGCAGAGGGTTCGAGGATCGGCACACCAGGGTGCCAGTCAAGGTAACGGACCAAACAGCCAGGCCAGCCAGGACGGGGCCTCCCAGCCCTTCTCTCAGGGGCCGCTGACACAGGGCTATAACTCCATGAGCCAACCCTCCCAGATGAGCCAGCCTGGCCTCTCCCAGCCGGAGCTGTCCCAGGTATCCTATCACACAGAGAAAGAAGATTTATCTAAATAGCTTCATGACAGTTAATGGTCTTTTTTTTTTTTTTTAATCAGTTGTACTGGTCAAATATGTTTGTAATCGGAATTGCGCAAATACAGTGAACGTAAGGGAAGAAATTATATAAGTGTATATTAGCTCAAATATATAGGTCTGCATTAGAAGAGATGTGGAGCTTCTGCCATCGTTCTCACTGGTAAAGGTTTTCTTTTAGTTGTATTTTAGCCCTTTTTTATGGCACTATTTTAGTGCCATTTGAATTCTCATTTTGTTTTTACATGGGTGGGCTTCCTTTTTTTTTTCATACATATTTAATTAGCATTGTTGGTGGGAGCCTGTGACTAAAGATTTTCAATACCAACGACTGCTGTATAACATTTAACTTAAAAATGTGTCTGCAATGATGTTTCTGTCCTCGTCTTCTACAGGACAGCTACCTGGGCGATGAGTTCAAGTCCCAGATCGACGTGGCTTTGTCCCAGGACTCAACTTACCAGGGTGAACGTGCATACCAGCATGGTGGGGTGACTGGACTGTCACAGTACTAAAGTGTAAGTACATAAAACATAGTAACTGTGTAGTTTCAACATAGCACATCTAAGGTTTAGAAAGTAGTGCAGTCATTGTTGTTTTATTACTGAGAGGGATGTGTCCAGTTTTATCGTGGTTATTTAGCCAGACATTTTGTTTTATTTATTACCAAAACACCTATGTGTCTGAAAAGTATATGTTCAGTCTTTTCAAGCTTTTGAGACTTCTGAGGCTGCTCGCAGCTTTGTAGAAACTTGTTATTCAACATCAGTTTCTTATAAGATCAAGTTTTCAACTTAAGTCAATTTCTAATAAAAATATATGTGTGTGTATATATATATATATATATATATATATATGTATACGTGTATATGTATATGTGTATATATATATATATGTATATACATATATATATGTATGTATATATGTATATGTATATATATATACATATATATATGTATGTATATGTATATGTGTATGTGTGTGTATATATATATATATATATATATATATATATATATATATATATATATATATATATATATATATATATATATATATATATATATGTATATGAAATAAAATATTTATTATCTTTACTTTAAGTCATCTATAGTGGTGCTTTTCAGAAAATCTCACAATTCAAATGATTAGAAAATAAAAGATTTGAATGATGTATTTTCAAGCTGCTTAGAGCTAGTGTGGAACTGTCACCCTCTAATATCTGTTGCTGTGAAAACATCTCCTTAAAACTAGATTGTTAAGGTTCTCACCAAAAACTACATTTTCAAAGATTACATTTGATCACATGATAACGTTATACTTTACTTTTGTTCAAAACTTATTTTTACTGAATGGAGCTTGAACGCACCACAATGCAACCCAATGGAACCTCTGTACAGTTCCTGTTAACGTTACTAAAGTTACTAGCTCTCCTCCTGAGGATTTCAACACAGAATTGTTGTTCACTTTTTTTCACATTGAGGGTTAAACAGTGTAATCAATCAGCGATTTACGTGACTCCGTGATCATTTTCTATATCCAAAGTGCTCCCACCCTGCTGAATTTAGGCACCTTTTTGATTCTACAGTACTACTCATTTCTATTGAGCCAAATATAAAGTTATCTTTTTAAATCATGTTGTGGACAAAAAGTTATACACCCGTTTGTGTCTTGCAGGTCACTTGAAGAAGGGAGCTAGGCTTGAACTGAGCTTAGTTCATCAGCTTTTTAATCTGGGAAATAATAAAAACATAAAATGGATACCTGTTTTCCTCTGCTACAACCGAAGCACCACCGAGTGAAAGCGACGGGATAGCGAAACCAAACCAATGACCAGCGAGAGAAAGAAGAGGGTAGAAGACGAGGAGGGCACGAGCAGACGGGCATGGCGATGGCAAGAGAGGCCGAGTGAACACGCAAGAGGCAGGGGCCGATGCCCGTGCAAAGTGATGGAAGGAAGTCGAGAAGATGGCGGCGTGTGGTCGAGCTGCTGAGGGAAACGGAGGGGGAGATCTTAAAGGTCTCTCGTGGGAGTCCTAACGAGGCTCAACTCCCAACAAAATAATTCAGCCAACCCCTTCAACCCACAGCCTCCAGGAAAGGAAGGAAAGCGATCGTCTCTTCAGATGGAGGTCAAGGCTTTCTAGCTGAATTTGAAGAACTTGTTCTCCAAACTTGCAGAGGGGGATAAAGACCGAAAGCCATCGAACAGGAAACAAAATCCTCATGCTAAAAGTCGGTTGGTTTCTTAGCCTGTATCTCTTGAATTTGGTTTATCATGGGAGGAGAGCGGCAACAACAATCTTCTTGATGGCCCAAAAAACCTCAGCAGCCTCTGAAGGAAGCGGCAGTCGACACACCTTCTCGGAGAGGAAATAAAAACACGGTTTCTGTGCTTGAGTCTGAGAATTAAGAGCCTTGAATTGAACCTTTCATTTGCCTTGAAAACCACTGGCTCATTCACGAGGTCTTTAAACAGGGTGGTTTCGACCACACGTCAGTGGTGGAGGGGCACAGGGATTTTGGACTGTTTTTCAAGGCATGACGCGCAAATCCCACCGATATTGTGATCATCATGGGACAGTTTTTTTCTTCTCTGAAGTACCTTTCTTATCACAGAGCACAAAATTGCAAATAAGTCATTGAAACTTTTAAACACGACCAGCATTGAATATTCAACTCAATGTCATTTGAAGTTTCAGCGAAGGCTTATCTTTATTTTAATCTTTAGGACGCAGGGGTCGATGTGATGTCCTGCTGTGCTTCATGACCAGATGTCTTTCTGAAAACACTCTGTGCACGCTTAGATTGGCAAACGCTTGAAGGCTTTGCATTGATTGATTACTCAGGGGATTGTGGACTGTCCACACTCAACACACACATCCCTGCTTGAGGTGAAAGAAACCAAACAAGATGAGGAAAGAAGGATAATGGTAGTCAAGGCTTACAGGCGGTCGTGGCAATCAATCCACCAGAGGTGAAGAGTAGTTAAAGGAAGGTGGCTGAGGAAGAGAAGGACATGAGTTTCCACTTCTGGAACATGACTTCAGTTAAATGTCGAGGTTAAAAATGTTGAAGGAAACGTGGCTTCAGGACTGTGAGGTCCCAATACGGCCGCACACATTAGACGTTAACCCAGTGTCATTTAGATTTTGTGAATAATGGTCACATGACTCGCAGTATAGCCACGCCGATGGCCGTATTGTCTAGCCACACGACTCTTAAGATACTCGGGGTTGAAGAATTAAGGCTTTCACAAATGAGAAAAGTGTAGAATCTCAACACAACCAATGTAATCTAAAAGATCTTTGGTTCCTGTGTGGATGAAAATATTTAAAAACTTTACTAAACCCCAGTTACACACAGGATATACCATGGGTACTGATTAAGTGATGGCCAGCAGATTAATGAAAAGTGAATGAGAAACCTGAATCAGTGCCTATAACCAATCACCTTCAGATAAACAGCTGCAACACAAGCATGAATGTAGTTAAAAGTCAAACTACCAGCATAAACAAACCTTGCAGACGTATGTATTTTATTTTTTTATTCAAATCAGGCCAGGTAGAGATAAGGTCAGTGAGATTGCGGCTGGGTTGTTCCTTAAAAGGATGGGCCACCTTCCTTCTATGTGGAGTGAAACATAACGAAAGCTGGTAGAATTGTTTTTTTTCCTTCTGTGGACGTGTTTGATTTGTGAAAAGCTGTTCTGCCTGCATTATGTATTTCTTGTAGAGTTCTTATCAATATTTGTGGATCCTAAACTCTTTTCCTGAAGAACTGTGTGAACCTGAACCTTGAGTTGATCCAAACTTTGCTTTTGTCGGGGATTCGCTGCTTTGTGTGTCACATTTTGTTCAGATGGGTGTTATTTAGCCATTTTGTGTAGTTTTATTAAAAACCTGTTATTGTAGCAACTTGCTGACAACAGGAATAGGGGTGGACTGTTTCCTGTCTTCATGAGTTTTGTATCTTCTCCTCAAACTCTCCGAGGGATTGTAGTTTTCATTTTAAACTCTTCCAGGAACGACGCTTTCTGAACACAGTAAGAATGTACTCCACTGTTTCTCACCGGCTTCCCATTTCAGCAGCCATGTGACAATCATGTTCTAAGTAGATGTTTCCATGTTTAATTGACTTAGAAATAGCTGTTTTGTTGACATTGTGCAAATCACTCTTTAGTGCATTGAATTAGTTTCACATATAAACCCGTTCCACTGAAATCCTTCAAGTTATAGCTTTAATATTGCTTTTGGTGTTTTCCCATCTTGAGCCCCAATGAATTGCAACATCTGCAGTGGTCGTTAAAGAAGATGATTCAGTCGTCAATTGGTTGTCAAACATTTGCATCCAAACGCTTCATTCTGTCAACCTGCAGGGGTCGAGAGTGCCGCGTGATGTAAATACATATTTGAAACATCTTTGCAGTGAAGTTTCATCATGACATGGTGGTTCCTTGTTAAACTGAATCAATAAAGGCTGTCAATTTGGATGGTATGAAATTCAGATTCAAATGTATTTCAAATTTATTTGCAGATGCTCACACAAACAAAATATAACGTATTGTACAGTGATAACTTTTTTAGTATATACACATGGGTTCCAGCATTTTTCAGGCTGTTTTCTGTGCTGCCTTTTTATTTTTCATCTGTTTTCTCTTGGTCAGTTTCTTTTTCAGCTGTCCACGCTTCTGTTTCTGGATTGTCTCCTGGATTATCTGTTTAAACTTCTTCTTCTGACTCCGGATCTTCTCCAGCTCGGCCTTCCTCTTAGCCTCCAGGTCTGGATCCTGAGACGGTAGAATGATCACAAATCAATAACAGCAAAATTCAACTCTTTGGCTGGCTACAAATCAGCTTCGTTTACCGTTTTAGTTTGTATGTTTTCCCCCCACATTTTCACAGAGTGTTTAAATGGGTCCGTCTCAAATGTGAATAATTAAAGCCTTTGTTACAGTCTGATAGTCAGACTGAATTACCATTTAATTTTCACTTTAGTACATTTTCTATTTATACTGCTGAACAAATCAGATGATGCAGCGATCTGTGTAACAAGCTAATATTGGTACCACGCCCTTTGTGTTTAAATCATTAGTTATTACACACTTCATTTTTCTTGTAAACAATTTTTTTTAGTGTAGTATATTAATACTTAATTTTAACTACTGGCACAAAAACATAACATACATTTTCAGTTACGTATAAGTTTCCCTGGAGAGGAAAATAAACTGAACTTTGATGTTTGTAGCTTCATATTGGTAGTGTTTGTACATCAAACTTGACTTTTTCTAAAATGTGCCAGCTGCCTGATGAAACTAAAGCAAATGTTTGGTTGTTAAAAGAAAGACATGAACTTACCTTTCCCTCCAAGATCAGCTGTTTCCTCTTGTTGGTCTCCTTTTTCTCATCAAAATCTGTTGACTCAAGTTTCTACGATGCAAAAAAAATAAGAGTTTACCACAAAAACAACATATTGGTGAGAAGGTCCAGTAGTCAAAGTCAGCTTTGTCAATTTTTACATATGTGCAAACATACAAAAGATTGAAAGTACGTTTCTCTTCTGTCCAACATAAAGTGCAAAAAGGTTTTTTAAAAAAGTAAGAAAAAGAGAAACATAAGCATTTATAAATAGTGTCCAGTCTGAAAACAGCATGACAGGACTGTTATGTTAATAGACATTAAGTTAAAGAAAGGAAAATGTGTTTCTGGTTCTGACAAATCCATCATGAATTTAAAATGCACTAAACTACCACGAGGTGACTGAATAAGAAGAAAAGGGCGCCTTACTATTTCACACTGCCGTCTGGTCACATTGACCTGGGTGAGGATCTTCAGGACATCTTTCTCCACCACAGGATATTCCTTCAGCTTTGTCTCTGAGGAAACAGAACAGATGACATTGGGAAACACCAACACATAGTGAGTCTCATATCACAATCTGGTATTTCCTGCTTCTTGGGGTTCCTGGTTGCTGGGTAAGACCAAGGAACTGTGTTATCAGGTCCAGGACCATGACACACTGCCTCCAAGGCTTCCTGTCATTTTCAGTTATGTAATAAAGGCCAATTATAAAGAATTAAACATTTATGTATGAGCTACTAGCTATATTGATGCTTTGGATGTGAACGTGTTATCATTGGGCGTTAACATGATCAGAAAAATGTGCTGGGGATCTTCCACTAACTCATTAGGATTTGTATATCCTGTGTGACTGAACACTGGGTTTTCTACAAGCTTTTTTCCAGTAGAACAGATGTCCACACTGCAGCAGTAAAGACAAGCTGTCCAAAAAGAGTTTAGTCGAGTTCTGAAATCACCTACAAAAGGAAAAAGTCTTTCCTGTTTACCACATTTTAATTAATAGGGGCGACTGTGGCTCAGTGGTTAGCAGGTGTCCTTAAGCAAGACACTTAACCCTGATTGCTCACCGTTGCTGTGTCTACGGTCTACTACTACTATACAGCATGTAAGTCGCTTTGGATAAAAGCGTTGGCTAAATGAAATGTAATTCAGTCTACGGTAACTTACGAATCAGTTCTTCGATGGCGTGGACCAGGTTGATGTCGTACTGCGTCACCAGAGTGATGGACACTCCATGCCTCCCTGCAGAGGAAGAAAACCGTGTCATGCATGAACTGCATTTATTTTAGATGCAATGTGATGAAGGGCAAGAACTTGGATGACGTTGGCATTTCGGGTCTCGTCCCTTAAACAGGACAGTTAACATTTACGAGGAAGTTGAGCGGTTACCTGCTCTTGCTGTTCGGCCGACTCTGTGGATGTAGGTCTTGGGGAGGCCCGGGGTGTTGTGGTTGATGACGACCTGGACAGTTGGAATATCCAAACCCCTGAGAGTCAGAAAGAACAGGAGGGATGTCTCAGTCTGAAACTGTGTGACAGCTTGAGGAGGAATGGATGTTAAACTTTGAAAAAGGTGTAAAAATGAAGACTGCCATCATCCCTAAGACGAGGATCAGCGGAGCTTCTTACCTGGCAGCCACATCTGTCGCAATCAGGATTTTGAAGACGCTGGCCTTGAACTTGGCGAGGTTTGCAAACCGTTGTTTCTGGTGAAGATGAAGAGCAAACGTTCATTCTGCATACCTGCTTTAATCTCTATATTATCGCAAAGGCGTGCTATATGTTTCTATATTTGTTCCTTTAATGAGATGAATAGGATTTCTAAATCCAACACAAGTTTGTCGAGGAGCTCCGAGGACGGGCAATAAGGAACACATCACCAAGCTGGATTAAATCTCTGCTCACATCATTCTCTTGCACAAAGCAAAGTCAAGTTCTTTGTGTGTGCAAATTCTGATACAGCCTCTCTGATACAGGGTCCATCATGAACATAAAAACATCCCTCAACAGGCCTCCATCCCTAATATTCACTCTTTCTCTGCGATCAGGCAGCTGCCAGTGTCACAGTGAAGGATTAATAAAGAGAGTAAGTTGCACTAGTCTCACCTGTTTCATCATGGAGTGCAGGGAGATGGTATGAAAGTTAAATTCCCGCAGCATCATGGTGAGGATTTGGCAGTTCCTGTGCAAGAGGCAACTCATTATTTCATGTAATGAATATGGTTTTCATGAGAACCACTCAAACACCCATTCAAACAACATGTACATGCACAGAGGCCCCCGGCTACGGGTCACACTCAGCTTCACGTTTTAAAGACACAAATATATAATTTCACCTTGCAAGCTGAATTTCGAAGTTGAGGCTACTAGGCTGAAGCATGCATCTCATTAGGGCAAGACTGCACTATAATAGTGATTTAATTACATCTGGGCTCCTTACTTGCATGTGTTGGTGAAGATCATGATGGACCAGTCATCATGCTCATCAGTAAACTTCTGGATCAGGTGGACCAGATAGGCGTCCTTCACCTTCTCCGGAGTGAGTATGTACCTCTGGTCCAGCTCCTCCACTGTCCGTGTCCTGTTAACAATATTTCAATGTTCCCGATCAATGGATAGAGGACACAGTACAGAACAGAAACCCTATTGATTCAGGTCCCATTTCAGAAGACGTTCTTGCGAGGGGATTTAACTTTGACAAGTGTAAAGATCAAATCAGAATGCCTTCCTGTTCAGCAGCAGGGAACAAGTAGAAATCTGCTCGACAACGCAGCACTCCCAAAGCCTGGGTGCTGCAGTTATGTTCAGTCAGAAGAAAAATGAGATGCGCCTGTCGTTTCTCTTCCCACATCAAAAGGTGAGAACAATAAAATCAAGCAGTGACATTGTTCTGCACCCCCTTTTAAGTCGGCTGTCACAGTAATTACATTATCTGTTCAAACTGAATACACCTGCATGAGGTTGCAGCTGATTTCTGCACGTCTGAACCCTCAGATGGTCTGAGCATTCGTTAACCCAGCAGAACGCTCATTCAACCACACACAATTCCCATTATTTGCACAGCTCTGCATCCAAAGGCATTTGTGCGAGAGACACACTTCAGTGATTAGTTGCACCTCAGATTAGATGACAGGCAAACAGATTTTCCAGGCCGGTGCTCCTGTTTTATAAATATCACGCAAGATTTATCACAGAAAATGCATCTGAAATGAGGCACAACAACTTTGACTGAAATAAGTAGAATCTCTGCAAACAAAGATTAGAAGATAGGTCAAAATGAGACCTGTAATGAATTAGCAATAACAGCTGTTAAATGGCAGCCGGTGACTCACTCGGATGTGCTCTCCCAGAAGAAAGGTTTGTTCATGGCGATGTTCTTCAGCTCGTGCAGGGTGTCAGTGAGCGTGGCGCTGAACAGTAGCGTCTGCCGTTTAGCCGGTAAAGTCCCCAGGATGGTCTCCAGGTCTCTGGTGAAGTCAGTACAGCCCTGCTCCAACAGCCGATCCGCCTCATCCAAAATCTGACAAACACACAAAAGCGATGACAAACTGTTTGAAAAAGTATACAAATCAATCTTTTTAAAGAATTTAAAGAACTGATTTCAGCACAGGTTTTTGATGTCAACTTAAAAATGCCTTCCAACTGGTTCATTAGCAGTTTAAAAGACAGCAATACAATATATTTATGGTAATCTGGTGTTCCATAGGGTTTAAAAACAAAAAGCTTAGTATCTCATGAACCGTATGAGAGAGAAAAAGCATTATCTCGCACACAGACTTCTCTTTTGCATTATAATTTATATCCTGGTATTCCTAACAGAGCTTAAGTATATGAGCGCTGTAGCAGAGACAAGGCGTTGAAGACGGTGGTCATCCTGAACTCACCAGAAACTGGATCCTGCTCATGCTGAAGGTGTTGGAGCTGCGGATGTGATCAGCCAGCCGTCCGGGCGTCGCTACGACCACATGTGGCTGGTTGGTCAGGTCTATGGCCTGGCTCACCATGTCTGTCAGAAACACAAGGGCAACAGCAGGCCAGAGGAGAGGCTCAGCTATAATTCAAAAGTGAAGAGCAGCAGTTTTTCATGTAAATTTCTGCAGCAGCTTTAAAACTCAAGCAGACTCTCATAATAAATGATTACCCATTCCACCGACGATGATGCACTCTTTCAGACCCAGCGGCTTCCCCAGCACTCGAAACTGCTCTGCAATCTGATAGGCGAGCTCCCTGCATGACATCACATATATAACAACATCAATGCTGTTCATCTCAACTCAAGACTTATTTAGGTCTGACATGCCAAAGACTTGACAATTAAGATTGTTCAGTTTAGAGCCATTGTGCATTTATTTTGAAGCTGTCCTTTACCACTTGTATTTTAGATCACAAAAACATGTAATCTTAATCAACATCTGTAAATGACACAACTTGGAATCACCAGTAGTGAAAAGTAAGAATAACCATTAAATTAAGAATGAGCTCCAGCTGGTTCTCGGCAGCACTGACCTGGTAGGAGTGAGCACCAGGCAGAAGATGCCATAGGGGTCCTCTGACAGTTTCTGCACCACTGGAAGCACAAAGGCTGCTGTCTTCCCACTTCCGGTCTTAGCACAGCCCATACAGTCCCGACCTGGGAGGAAAAGCACCGTCACACATCTGCTCTAAATTCTGGTTTACTGGTTTACCTTGTGGTAACTTTGCACGATTAAAGTATTTTAATATCTTCCTCATCATGGGGGCTATCCCAACGCAACGAAAAAACAAACAATGTATTGCTGCTTTGATGATCTACAAGCCATACCGTTCTGATAGATTTTTCTGATAAATACAAATATAATTACATTTATAGTTGTAGTTGAATGATTATGTTTATTTTAAAAGTAAAAGAGACATGGGACAACTGTTAATAAACAATAATAACTATTGAAATGGAGCTGACACATTTATTTATGATAATTGAAGAACACTATTGTGTTGAGCAAATGTTGACTATTTATCTTCCTCCAGGTGTTTGCCTTGCATGACAAAAACGTTAAACATTTAACTAATTGATAGCTTTTTCAATGGGGATCTGCATTACTTCCAAAAGTAGTCTAGAAGATATTGACGTTGCCGGTAGATGCCGGGATATGTTTAACGGGATGATTAAACAAAGGGCGTCTTACCTTCGAGGATCGGCGGCATGCAGTGCTGCTGGACAGGAGTGGGTTTGTTGATTCCCAACTGTTTACACTGTTTAACCAGCCAGTCTGCGAGGCCCAGCGACGAGAAGTCCGCCATTATCTAATTTACCTCGTTCTGTGGGGCTCGAGGAATAGTTCCGTGTACTTTATGTTACGCAGTGTTAGCTGAAATACTCTATTTAAACGTAGAGTAAAACATCCTCGTGTGTTACACGGTGCCCAACCGATAGTCGCGATTTGATTACGTAACCGTTGGACGTGCGTAGTCATCTTCTTCTCCGAGTTGGAGGCAGCGCATGCGCGTTGCTGCCCTCTGTCGGATGAACCGAGTATTTCGTTGGCCCTGCGGACCTATTGAACATGATTGTACTAAACCCAAGTTTTACGTGAATCACATATTTTAGTAGGCTGACCTGACCTTTCTTGATAAATCAATCAGCTTCTTTTAACTTGAACCTTTATCTGTATTACGTTATTATTTCAATAAGGTCACATATTATTATGTTGGTAAAGAGGACAGGCCTGCCATATTTTAAGTAAAAGTAGCATTACAACAGTGTAGAAATACTCTGTTACAAGGGATCAATAAAGTCTTATCTTTATTCATAATAATACAATAATAAAACATATTCACTTTATGTTATGTGTTGTATTAGTAAACTGAATCAGCAGATTAACTAGTAAATAAAGGTAATCAAATAAATGTAGAGGAGAAACACATGTTGCTCTGAAATGTAGGAGTAGACATATGAAGAAGTATAAAGTAATTAAAGTAGTAATTTATATGAGAGTTAAGTACCTTCAAATTGTAGTAAATCCCAGTACATGAGTAAATACTTAGTTCACTTACTTTCTACCACTGGCCTGGTCTTGTAGAGCCCTAGCACCTCACCTTCAAGCACAGATAAACGGTGAGTATAGGAATATGCACCATGACGACATATAGCTTAAGTCTATAGGTCATTTCAATATAAATTGATAGTGTAACTTAGTACTGCACATTCAAAAATGCATGTGCAATTAATCAATTGACCACAACACCTTCACTAGGTGGTGCTGTTGGCGATCCATCCTTATACGACCGTATGGAATCTAATGGGTCACATATACAACGCCACACGTACATCTGGTTCAGCTTGTCCGGCCCTTCAGTGCTGCAACACCATAGGAGGCGAAACCCAGAGCGTTGACACATGCACCTGTTTGTATCTGCTCCTGTCCTCTAGGTCTGTTGTTCAGTTCACAAAATTAATTGTTATTTGTGTTACAGAAAATATGGTAACATGTGGGAGGAAAAGCAATTGACACTTTCTAAAATTACCTCTTAGTAATTTGATACAGATTGCCAGTCTATAAACTCACCACTCAGAGCTTGATGAAGTAAGTTTCAGGTCAATAAATACTTTCTCCACGAGACAGAGGAATCAGGTGTCAGATCTTGCATTTCTCGGTGTCTTTCCCCACGTGATAAAGAACCACTGATACACTAAATAACTACCAACGCTAAGAAAATCATATTTATTTCTTATCATTATATAATTTTAATATAAATTGTATGCTATGGCCTTTAATTTGACCTTGTAAAAGCCCACACATGTCAGTGATCTTTATTCAACAATTCTCAGGAGGTGGCTAGTATTTGTTAGGCTCTTGGTCTGAATGGATTTAAACCCTGAACTACCACCATAATTTGTTTTTACCACCATCTGTTCTTTCCTGCGGATATCACTGATTTGTCCCTCTGACTGATCAGAAATAATTAGGCTTGAAGCACCCTCTGATCTCCATGACGTTGATATGAACACAAGGGTCTCCAGACTAATTGCAAAGCAGCTTCCTTAACTTTTTTAACCATTCAAGATTTGATTCTCGGTCCAGACTATATTTCCATTGTAGATGATGCCGTGTTTGTCACATCTCGTAGGTCTTTGTCTTTCTATCCAACCTGCAACAGTAAGCATTGCAAAGACACTCTGAGTTTGATTCAGCGCCTGCTTGACTTGAAGAAACAGAGAAAATAACCTAAACAAGACCCATCTGTGTGTGCACCCTGGGCTGCCAGAGGTGATTATACCTTTTGTGTTAAAAGCAGAGGCCTGGAGTTTCAGCTCCATCCTGCCCAGACTGTCCGGCTGTGCTGCAAACTGCCTCGGTCCGGCTGAGAAGTGTCTCTTTAAATGAGCATGAGGGTTGTTTGCATGTAAGGCAGAGATCTGATGCTCCCTGCTGCCTCCCTGCAGCACCGAGCAGCAGTCAGTTGCATCGCTGTAACAGGCCACTGAGCAGCACGATTAGTGCACAGGAGCTCTTCCACTACATTTGATGCTCCGCTCTCTCATGTTCACCCTGCATACATGCAATAAGTAGTTTATTCTAAATCAGGGGTGTCCTCAAACCAAGGCCTGAATTAATGAGGTGAAGTGAAGCTCTTTCTATGCTGCAGTGATTTTCAACAATTCTTAGGCAAAGTTGTGGAGCTTTAACAAGAAGTAAATGGGTGACATGGTGTCCAGATTTCTTGTCGGTTTTTGCCTATTAGCAGCTTAATGGAAGTTTCACATTCCCAAAAGTGCACTTTATTATACCGTAAAGTATAACATCCATATCTTTATTCTATTTTTTTATGTATTTGGGGTAAATTCATATATTCCATATGATTTATAAAATGTACAGGATTTTGTATTTTATATGTGCGTGTTTTCGTGTTAATGCTTATTTATGTTTATGACTATAACATGTCAGACCAAGTCATATTTGTTCAAAGGAGAATTTGATTTCACAAATCTTGAGAAAAGACAATTTAAGACCTGATTATGTTTCTGAGCCATTACTATGCAAATCATTTTATAAACTATACATACTGGAACAATCAAATTGTTATATATATAGACAGTCAGCGTACAGTTCTTTGGTTGTGAGTGTATTTGTTTTTACCTTTTTATTTGATCTGATGTTCTGTGTGATATTTTAAAAATCATATTTGTGTAGATCAGTTTCTCTACAGTTTTGTTTAAATAAATAAATCTGCTATCCTTGGTATTATGGGATTTACAGAGAGAGTAACACATGAGTCATTTGGTGACATAACTTTTGCTATGAAATATTCTCCCCTGCTTAATGAATAAAAGCATTAGACTAATGCATAATATTCCCGTAGGGACTTAATGTAAATGTAGCACAGTGAGTTTAATGAGCTTTGTGGTATTTAATAAGCAGATTTCCAGTCGTACATTTATTTATCCTATCAACAGCAATATATTTATTTTGCTGTTGATTTATTAGATTATATCCATCAGAGTCTGTGATAGGATTACAATATAGCTCTTTATGAACTGATTTATATAGAATAATATCTGATTTAACTTGAGATCAACACAGTCATGGGTGCAGGATTGTACATCTGACTGATTATTCGCTGAAGCTTTTATTGTAAACAACCATTTGGCTTCTGCCTTCCACCAGTCATGCGTCAAGCTTTTATACGCTGCATCTCAAACATATGCACTGAGGGGGGCTTTTAGGACATCCGCAGGCCATCATGTACTATTTCACATTCTGACATTTAAGTGCAGAGTGGGGATATGAGGGTGGGAGGGAGGAGGAGGAGGAGGGGGGGAGGGGGAGGGAGGAGGAGGAGGAGGGGGGGAGGGGGAGGGCTCCGGTTTGTAGTTCGCTTGTGGCCATCAGGTGGCGCTTCAGAGGCTCCACGGTCCCATCGAGAGAGTTGAATGGGATCCCAGTGAGATCTGGCACGGAGGCGGGAAGGGAGCGCAGCACAACACAAGTCCTGGACGAGATTTGAGCCAAAAGCCCTCTGCTGCCCGACTTTTATCGACATTCCTCCGTTTTTCCGGCCCGCAGGACCGAGCCAAACGATTCACGGTGCGTAATTACGCATCCGCGGCGTTTTTCGGCGTGGAAAGCCGCGGACAAAGGAAGGCAGGCAGGCTGGAGTACAACTGACTTCAGAAGAGAGGAGTACTGTTGGAGGGGAAACTGGGGAGTCTGGAGTCGGAAGTGATTTGTCTTTTTTTTTCTTTCGGAAATGTAAGTTGCGTCCAGGATTTCGGGGAAGAAGCAAATCCGTTTGGAAACCGAGGAGAAAAAGACAAAAAGTGGAGTGCTGGTGAGTGGAATTAGTCCTCAAACAGCATCCAGATCCTCGGAGCATGGGGTAAGTTAGACGTTTGTGTCTGAAATGTTCAGATCGCGCCCTCCTGCTGTCTGGAAGCGATTTGTTCACATAACGAACTGCTTAAAAAGTGAACTTTATGGTGACTTCTCAGCTTGTGACGCTTTGGTCTGGTTATTGTCTCTCCTCCTTCTAAGTCAATCATCATAATATTACCATCAGTTTTTTATTTTTGCACATTCTGAAAGCTGTTACCGTTATTTGTGATGTCTGATGTTTGTTTATACAAGAATGACATGTGTTACCAGCTCAAATTCACATGCTGAACGGTCCTGGTTGCGTTACACTTATTTCTGGCGGATACACACACAATTTGTTTCAAATGTAATCAATCGGTTCATAGTCATATGATAAAACACATAACGGGATTACTCATCCTGCAGTTAACAGAATTACTGTGATTTCCTGTTCTCTATTCTTCTATTTGTAACACACACACACACACACACACACACACACACACACACACACACACAGGACCACTTCCAGGTCGATTGTTGTGCAGAGGATCCTGGGTGGGTTTGCTTTGGGAAGCTTTGTGTGTGTGTGTGTTGAATTATACATGCAGGCCTTCAGTTTGGTTCAGGCACACCTGAACCCTCCTCACATTACTATCATGCTGTCAGCCTCCCCCTCTAGGCCGGTCTAGTGAACTTTAATTATTTGAGATGCTAGTCAAATTAATGAATGTGACTAATATTAAAATACCCGTAGTGCACATTTCAAGGCCTACTTGCTTGTAAAATGTGGTTTTACTATACTCTTATGGTGTAGTAACTAACATGGTGGTGTTGAAAAATTGAAGTGGAGTCATTGGGAATTCCAAATTCTTCAGATTATTTAAACTTCACAATGTTGCTGCTCACCTGCTACAAATCACTTCCTGGATCCCTCAAAAGGCCGTGGAGGTGTGTCCTTCAAATGTCCTTCAGATCAGGCTGAACCTAGTTCTCCTTCTCAAATGAGACAAACAGAAATTAATGATGTGTTCAGGTGGTACATTTTCCATCTCAACATTGCACTCAAATAACCAACGAAGTGCTAGATGAAGCATGGCTTCAGATGTACACGTGAAGACTACTTGTTCACAGAATTCCAGGTTACTGGGAATATCTCTGTCTAGTTCCATATTCCAAATTTACAGAGACTGACGTACTTAAAGATCAACTGTGTGTTGACAACACACTGCTCTCTGCACCAAATCTGTCAGTGGGTCTCTGAGCAACCTCTAACTTAACTATGAGATTATTGCTTTCATGTGACCCAGATCCATCAATCCATTGACCCAGATATATATTCCAAATGTATGGGGATGGGACAGGCCATGAGGTATCGGCACATAGTTGATCTCAGTCAGTCTAGTGTGTTATTGCTGGGCCTTTGACCATAGCCTTGACACACACCTCTGATCTGATCTGATGGCTTGTGTTTGATGTCCAAATGAAAAGTCATGGCAAGGACCTCTGGAGGAAATGATGGATGTAGTCTCATGGCCACCATGCACACTCAGACAGGAACCTGCACAACTCTTGACAGGTGGAGGAAGTGAGCACCAGAAGGAGGAGACTCTTGATTAACACTTCTGTGTCGTAAACATAATGATTGTGAGTAGGTGCATAAGGGCTCTCATGCTGTCTACAGTTTGTCTTAAAGTACTTCACCTTGTCACCTTGCCCATGAATGCTGTACAAAAGGGAATATGTAATGTGATGGTGAGACAGTCTTGATTTAATGGGGATGTTATTATATTTTTTCTGTAACAGGCCTCTGACAGCTTTCATTACTTACAACCCTCTGAATTAAAGAGGTGCACCTGAATGCACCAAATGAACACTTGCAATTGATTAAGGCATGCTAAGGGCAGTGAATGCCTTACCAGAGGGGCTGTTCACATTTGTGCATAAAAAAAGACGCATTTCTTAATCCCATTTCAGGAACCTCTGGACTGAGACCGCCTTGTCAACCCATTATTTTTACATGAGCTAATCACAATATTTGTATAGTATAGTTATTTTGTCAATGAAAGGCTGTGATTCAGGTTCTTTTCTCTTAACAGATTATTTACTGACTAGGGTCATGTTTGCATGTTTGACGTACCTTGAGTTGACCTACCTACTGTAGTTGAGGTATGAGGGTTAGCTGCACTGTTCAAAAATGTAATTATTGGATTAGCACTTGGTATCAGAAGCCTCTTCATGAGGACTTCACTAAAATAAAGGTATTTTCTTGTAACTTGGTTCCTCTTTCCCACATTGTGCTGCAGAGGACTTGTCTGTGAGCTGTAAAATGTTCCCGGTACACCGAGAGAGGTACAAACATGCACGTTGTCTCTGTTGTGGCTCTGCATGGCAGGGATGGGCGGTAAACTCAAGTTTAGTTTTTGATCTCCTCCCAAATGATACTGGGCATCAGATGACTGTTATTGAAACTTTTCATCTGCAAAAGCTGCTGAAGTGCCAGTATTTATTCATAATTTATGATTTTGTGTGACTATAGATATAAAGAATTGACATTTTTATTACAGTAAAATTTCAATGCAAGGCTTTTTTTAATGGAAAGGTCAACATTAAATCATGAAATTTGAGTATACGCCTACACAAAAGGCTCTTCAGCTCTGTTTTATATTTTAGAATATAACATCAGTACGTGTACTGTTAATACTTTGGGATCAAGCCGCCCATCCCTTCTTCATCACTTCATCACTGAACAAAAAGCCACCCCCATCACTTCCCTATAATGTCTCTCTCCTCGGTGTCTGGATACTGTGAACTGTAAGATCTGACTCCCACAGTGGAGGTGTCATCGTCACGATGTGCAGATGTTTTCAGCACGCTCTGCTGTCGATGTCTGTTGTCTCTTTCATCACATCGTCCCCTGTCAGTTGCTCCATTGCTGCTCCACTGTTGGATTATTGAAACCCTTTAACAGTGCATTGTATTTTATAAATTGTTGTTATGTTTTGCATGTCGTTCTAGGATTTTTCTAAATAATTACAAACACAAAAGTAGTGAACAACAACTACAATGTTTTCCCCTGACAAGCACTGGATTGAGAGTATACAATCACAAAAGGGAAATCCTCAAGACACATGACATACATTTTCTTTAGCAAAAGCTTTTATTCAGAGCGTCTCATAAGTTAATTCAGACAATCGTACAACCCCAAAATATAAGAATCGTGAAAATCTGTCACTTTAAACAAACATGTTGGACTGCTTCAAGTGACCATCTAACTGTACAGCAAGTACATAAACTAACGATAGGAACAGCGCTTTGGGCCTCGGGGCGTGTCGTCTCTGCTGCATGCTGTGTAACTTGTTCTTATATAACTGGAGTGTATAGCCCAAAGGAACAGTGACATGACACTCTGCCATTACAACTCCATTGTGTACGTTTTTGCTCCACAGTCTTATAACCAGGCACGTGCACAGATAGACCCCTAGTGGTGCTCAAGCACCTGCCCTTTTGCCCTGAATGAGAAAAGTGCCCCTTCTACTAGAGCCCAATTTTTTCTTCATTCATCAGTATTTAAGAATAAAAATTACTCTCTCTGTCATCAATTCCCCCCAAATGTGTTTTGATATCTGACGGGGCATTTATTTGAGTTCTTGTGAGAATTTCGCACCGACATGCTCCGCGGCGCTCACAAGCCCCCTCCCCTCTCCCCCACCCCCACACTTAGAGCTCATTCAGGGCTGAGCGCCAAGCCAAACGGGTGCAGCCTACTTCTCTGACCCGCAGCATCAGACAAACAGGTAATGACGGTGTTTGTGCAATCCCCCGACGTTGTTTGGTGATAAATTAACCACAACATTAGCGCCGCTGAAAACATTACGTCACAACTGGTCCGACGTTTCCTAAAAAAATAAACAAAAAACTCACGAAATCCGTGATTTCAAAGCCTTGTCCAGCTGTTTACTGACGTTAGTCATGTTTAATGAAGAGAGAGAGGGAGAGATATACAAGCAGGCATCTTTTTTGTGTTGTTGTATGTGGGGCTGTGGGCGTGGTTAGCGCACCTGCGGCAGAGGAGAGGGAGAAGCGCGCTCGTTGGGATCAGCCGCAGCTCGTTAGCAGCTGCGGCTGAAACCAATGAGCGCGTTAGAGCAGGGCTATTTAAGCCCGAGAGGGACAGCAGCCTGGGGTGGGTTGTCATGCAGGGAGTTTCCCATCACTGTGACAGTGATGGGACGCACAGACGCAGCAAACACTTCTCTTATGGGTTCCATAGGTTTATTTACATGCACGTTCAGCGCTCTCTGCACACAAACTCCCTGCATGACAACCCACCCCTGGCTGCTGTCCCTCTCGGGCTTAAATAGCCCTGCTCTAACGCGCTCATTGGTTTCAGCTGCTAACGAGCTGCAGCTGATCCCAACGAGCGCGCTTCTCCCTCTCCTCTGCTGCAGGTGCGCTAACAGTAAAACGTGTGTGTACTGTGTTGTCAGCTTTATAGAGATTATGTAAGTCACTCTTGATTATTATGCACAACATTGATTTATCTCATTTACAAAATTTGCAGCATAATGCCAAGAAAAGACAGACTCCAAAAGCAGAAGGACAGGGAACTGCAGCAAGCAGCTCAGGGTAGCAGCTCTCTTTTATCGTGGATCAGGCCATCAACTAGTAAAACAAATGAGGGAGAATTTATTTATTTATTATTATTATTTTTCATTTCATAAATAATTTTGGCGATGGGTGCCCTTTTTTTTGGTTTGAGCACCTGCCCCCCAAAATGTCTGTGCACGTGCCTGCTTATAACGCTTATAATGTTGATAGTCTCTGTCAGCTAAATGTAGTACAACAATGTTTTCCTCTGAAGTAGAACTGCACACAACATAGTATACTGTTGAGTTGCATATTTGTAAAGTTCTTAGGGTGTGTTTTAGTTATTTCAGGGTACAATGAGTTGGAACAGTACCGTTATTCAATAATGTTCATATTTAAACATAATGATCATCTCTAACAGTATGGCAGGTGTATGAGGACCCACAGCCACTCAGTGGAAAGTTGTTTGTATGAGCACGAGGCCAAGCACGGGAATATATTGGCACTGCACCATAGTTGTGAGACAATGAGAGGGCACAGAGGATAACACCATTTTAGTTTTAGAAGGAACTTAATCGGTTGATCTTCAGCAGTTTCTCCATAAAAGCTGTTCAGTGTCTGGCCAAGGAGAAAGCAGCTGCTCTGTGGGGAGAGGAGCTCCTTAATTGCCATTTTGGAGACCTCTGCAATTGCATGAATAATCATCTCGGCAAACTCTTTTTCTGTTCACTTCATTTCACCTTGTTTCATTGGCATGAAAGTAATAACAGTGCCTCTGCGTGATCGACATGAAAGATCATCTGGTTGTTTCTGTCTCTCCCTGACCTTCATATCTTGAATACAGAAAACACTTCGGCTATGTGTCACCTTCTCTGTGTGAGAGCGCAATAAGTTATCAGTCCGATGAGCTGACCTTCAGATAACTGAAGTGCTGTCCTAAAACACAACCAGAGTTCACATTTCTGGCATTTTTCAAGCGTTTTTCCAGGTACAGGCTCGTGATTGTGTTGTGTAAACATTGTTTGGTAAACCGCCGACCATCAACGTTGCTTTACTTTTTCCAAAGCATACTAGTGTGAAAACGTTGGCAGTGTATATGTTGTGCTGCAGATATGGTAACCTGTTGGACGGCTTCAGTTTGAGTTAGCGTTTACCCTCGCGGTGCTATTTTGGTATGTAGTTGTAGCGTGTCATGTTGCCAGACTGGACCAGACACTTTCGCTGGCTCAGGAATGTGGACACGAGGGTTTACTCTCCGAGGCCAGAGGAAGCAGACCTACGAAGGAGACATGCTTTGAACGGTAACAAAGAGAAACCGCCTCAAAAGAAAGCAACAAAAACAAAATCATTTTTCTGTCAGTGCAGTCCCCTGAAGTCCCAGAGGATGTAAAACCACAGCAGAGTTCCAGTTGTGTGTTGTCTTAATGCACAGATGGTGAAAAATGATGCTCGGCTGAAGCACTCAGCTGACGCTCTCATTTAGGCTGAATTCCATTTTTATTTTTTCAAGGCTTATGGGTTAACGTGTTATTCAACCTGACAGTCTGAACACACTTTCTTCAATACTTTAATATTTCTGTAAATAACCCCTGTTCTCACCCTCATCTATATATGTTGCTCTTCTCACTTGGACAGATACTTAACCCTAAGTGGGAAAGAATGTGAGTTGTTGCATAAAACGTTCATGAGGTGACTGAAAAGAGAAATGAATTTTAGGTCTGTTTTTAAACAATACACACATAATCCTTAAAATATATATATATATATTCATGAATATGTGTGTATTCTTTAAAAACAGACCTAAAATATTACACTGAGCTGCCAGCTTTGCAATATAATATATATTGTGTGTGTGTGTGTGTGTATGTATATATTCTTTTTTTTTTTTTTTTTGGTCCTTGTAATTATTCCTATAGTTGACACTGGTCATAAAATGCAGCATCAAGTACA
Source organism: Cottus gobio (assembly GCA_023566465.1). NCBI lineage: Eukaryota > Metazoa > Chordata > Actinopteri > Perciformes > Cottidae > Cottus > Cottus gobio. Next base: position 14,375,271 of record CM042217.1, read on the forward strand.
TTCCTTGTTTTGTTAACCAATAATATAATATTTTCAACTAACCAAGAATTGTTTAGTGCAAAACAATCTGTGCCCAGAGCATAAAAGATATCCAGATTTCAAACTTTTTGCTTTTTTCATGTGAATGGGCCCAAGAATGAGGGATTGGAGGCGGGGTTAAAGGACCCGATGGATGATGAAGATCACCGGTTGATCCGGGTACATTCATCTGAATTTTATATTCTTTTTTGTGCTTCATGTGCAGCTGAGCAACTTTCATAGGAATGTACAGGGCCTGGCAACAATAGCAACAGTATTGTTGTAACATCGTCACTGATAATTTGCATGAAACTAATAACTGTGCTTGCTTTGACCCTGACGTATCTTATGCCCATCTCCCCACTCATCAGATCGCCTGCAGGCTTTCTGATTGGCCGTTTCAAGTCTGAACATTCAGGTTTTATGTACAACAAATAGGATTTTTGGCAAGCAAATTATGCAGCTTCGCCCTCCCCCCAGGCTATTTACAGCTTGCAGAGCTTACATAGCTCCATTATTGGCAGTTTGAGGAGTGTGTTTCTCAACTACAGAAGCGATTGGTTGGGTCTGACTGCAGAGCCAGACAGGAGGGTGCAGCCTCTGTTTCACACATGAAAGATTCAGGACGCTGAATGGATGCTGAAGTTCCGAGAAGAAATGAGGCGAGCAGTGAGAAAATCAGAAAGCGATGATGCACAGCACTACCATTACGCGTGTGTGTGTGTGTGTGTGTGTGGCAACTAGCCACCAAGTAAGAAATGCATTGAACATTTTCTTAATTCACGTAAACTTATCTTAAACTGAGATATCAGTTAGAAAGTAAGAGAGTATTTAAACTTAAAATGTTACATATCAAATATCTTCCAATTTAAAAATTGCTAAATATACTCATTGTAAAGGTAATGTTTATTTAAGTGTGCATCTGGCCGAACAGCGCTTCTCAGCGGTGATATAGCACAGGCTAGCTTCATATTGATTACGTCATTTGGCTATTTATTTACATTATTTGTATGTTGCCATTTATTGTGTAACCACTAAAAACTGCCCAGCGTCCGTAGGATGACTTTGAAAACTGCTTGTTAGGTGGAGGTGTGTTGCTACACTTTCTGCTTCCCTCTGGTTTTGTTTGCCAATAGCTCCGGAGAGACTTTTCACACTGATGGCCGTTTACAGCCAATTAATATCCTGGCCAAGATTAGAGATTGTTCATTTATAAGGGAAAATATTAACAGACACACAACACCGACCATGCGGTCATTTTTCATGTTAACACACTTGAAGAAGATTAATAATTTGTATCCGTATTTGCCTCAAACAAACACCCTTCCATGGCAGTTTTAATTTGGTTTTGATGGCTGAACCCTCGCTCTGCTGCCGAACTGGAGACTGGACTTGCAAGACTCTCTGAACTTGATATTTTCTGATACTGCAAGAACTCGATTCCACTGGCAAATCTGCAGCGCTCGGTGACCCAAACTCAAAGATATCATTTTGACAGACTCCAGTCTGTCAAAATGATGAACGGCCTTCTGATCTTTTCGTCAGTGATGAAGATATTTGGTTAACGCACCTCTGGGATCAACTGGAATAAAACCAATCAAATGCAACGTTTAGAGATGCCATGATCACATTTCTTTGCCTCCAATAACCATCGTGGATGAGCCACAACAGCCAATACAGATTGTTTTGGTTATAGCAGCTGGTATACAAGCTCCAGACTATTTGTTTTTCTCTCCATACATTTGGAAAAAGTATTTCAACCATCACAAAGTCAGTGTAAACTATAACAAACTTTAAATCCTATCTTTTTACTTTGTTACAGATCATATATAGTGGTCATTTGCATAAACCCACTCAATTCAAATAATTAGGAAATAACATATTGTATTTTCATTGTTAACTGCTAGAGCTAGTGTTAGAAAGTTAAACACTTTAAGGCTTTAGGAAACCGTGGTGGTAATTTTTCATGATTAATCGAGAAATAAATTGTGAGCTTCCTCAATGTTAATGCATAACAATATAACTGTTAGTTGCAGCCCCGATGACGACCTGAAGAACATCTCATTTAAATGCTAAAGTTTCATTCAAGTTGTTTCCCACTGGCTCATCCGTGGGAACTTCACTCTTAAGTTTTGTCTTGAAGGCACCATGAATTAAAACAAACCTTTCTATTGAACAGGGAAGTTAATTTAAATAAACATAGCTATAAAGCTTCTACATGCTAGATTGTCTTGATTGAGTCTAATTCAGCTGGTGTCTTTACAGCATCACGGTCAGATAATATCTGAGATGTGATTTCTGTTCTAGAGGTAATGAACTGTTATCAAAGCTGTCCGAGCAGTAATTTGAAACTGAGCATGCATATTATATATAATATAATAAATATATACATAATATAATAGGGAACCGACATTCTAGTTTTGTATTCCCCACAAAGGTACCTGAACTTGTCCGCGTGAGAGCATTTATATATAGAAAATGACCAGGAAGTCATGTGAACCACAGATTAATAACCCAGATTCATCATCATAGTCATTATCGCCCTAGATTCAGTCAAAATATACAAGCTGGAGAGCTGCATTAATGCCTTCTAGTCAGCGATCCCTGGTAATCTACATTGTGAACAACAAATCCATGTTGAAGTCGGCAGGAGATGTAGTTAAAGTTGGCAGTTTATAATGCATAATTAAAACGGACATCAACCTTTAATGCTTTTATAGTCGCCGATCTCTGATAATGTTAAAAATACATAATCACTTTTCTTATTTGCGTGTTTTTATAAACACTTTAAATACATCATAGATGGCTATCATTTGGGAGTTTTGATGGCTTGAACAGACTTCAGAGTGGTTGAAATCATTTTTGAAACTGTGGCAAAAACAAAGAATCTGGAGTCTTATAGACCAGCTGTATATTCAAACAATAAAGGGATCTGTTTCTGGCAATATGGCGCTTCAATTATCAGCAATTGGTATCGATACGGCAGCAAAAAGACGTGATCAGGGATCTCTAAAAGTTATATTTGCTCTCTTTGTGCTGATCCGAAACCGTGAGTTTTATGACCCGTTGCCCCACTAGAGGATTCCAGGCAATGTCGTAGCCCTCGGGAGCAATTTAGGGTGCCCAGGGACACATCAAACAGCGATTCTCTGATTGAAGTAAGACCCGCTCTCCCCCTGAGCCACAGTCGCCCAGTTGGCACAGCATCTAAATCATCAGATTGCTGCAGACTTGTGTGGCGCATGAATATTATGACGTCCAGAAGTGAAGATTCAAGTCCCCCGCTGGTCTGCCTGCCTGGGCTCCGATCCCAGCAGAGCGTTCCCTCCTGTGTCCCTCAGGTATTACCGGCCTGTCTTTTCTGTCTCCTCCACGCTGACCCGGAATACAAATAAAACTAATCCCAAGGAGAAGCAGCTCCTCTCCTTAGATGGAGAAGTGGCTTTTCTTTTAGCCCTTAGGTTACTCACATTGGTTTTAGCACTAGTTTCGGCAATATTACCGCTATAAATGAAGACAATTCTTTTTGTTTTGTCTTAAGAGCCAGTATATACACTATAGAGAACGTAGAAATTGGAGAGAAAATAATTTGGACTAAGTCAACTAATAATTGATATGGCGAATATTACTTATGCCTCAGCTCGTCAGTTGTACGGATGAATTGCTTTTCTTCTGTTAGTGTGATGTTATCAACTGAATAACTTAGTTGACTGAGTTTTGGAGTGTTGGTTGGCCTCCAGGAAAATGTGAGTGTCATTTTTCATTATTTTCTGACAATCAATTGATATATTGAGAAAATATTTGATTATTATTATATTTGATTAATAAATGGATGAAACAAATAATAATATTATGCAGCCCTAATTCTAATGTAAAATGGTGTACAATGAACAAGCAAAAAGGAGTTTTGTTTGCATAATGTTGATGGGATGGACGGGTCAAACTTTGACCTTTTTTAGTTGTGGGTGTGTTTTTCTAATGATGAAATATCGCTCACTTCCCTTAATGGGTAAACTAAAGAAACCTGTGTGTTCAGTCCTTTTAACCCGTTGGAGAAATTAAGTTAATCTTCTTTTGTTGTATGATCTCTTGTTACTGCACCGCTCAAATATTTAGTTTTACTGTGAAATGCGTCAAAGTACAGGAGCTAAAGACGCCGTTTGTCACAAGTCTGAGAGCATAGCCGATACAACAAGACTATTAACTTTAGTTATTTGCTAACTACTAATAATTAAAGCAGTTTGTAATAACTAACTTCTGGCAGGTATATTTGTGACCCACATTCCTGCCTCAGCAGGCCAGTAGTAGTAGTAGTAGTAGTAGTAGTAGTAGTAGTAGTAGTAGTAGTAGTAGTAGTAGTAGTAGTAGTAGTAGTAGTAGTAGTAGTAGTAGTAGTAGTAGTAGTAGTAGTAGTAGTAGTAGTAGTAGTAGTAGTAGTAGTAGTAGTAGTAGTAGTACACCTGAAACTGTTTAAATTGTAAACATGTTGTTATGTTTTTGACCTCTTTAATTACTGAGCTGTAATCTGATCTTCCTCCACTCACGGATGGATGTGTAGCAATGAGTGTGTACAGTGTGACGGAGAGGGGGGGGGGGATGATGATGTATAGTTGACCTGGAATAGATTGACAATAATTGATCTAGATGACCCCTCACTGGATTTAGGCCTCTTGCTCACAGCGGGAGGTGGTGCCCTCTGACGGATGTATGAAGATTTACTGTCGCCTACTGTGACAAGTACTACACTTAAATACAATTTAGAGGTACTCGACTAGTTTATTTCAATTCTACTTCATACTACTTGTTGTAGTTTATGTTTGCCACATTTAATGCTGAAGTAACAAGGTACTTTGCAAATTAAGATTTTACAAACAAAAAAATGAGAGAACAAATGTATATACTGTAACCAAAGTAAATATGATGCATTGTTTTCTATTAAACCGCCAAATAGCTTACTGTACATTGTGATGTTAAATAATGAGGCCTGAGTAAGAGCTTAGAAACATTGCCTTTTTATAGAGGGAAATTGAGCATATTTCCTTGGTGGTATTGCTATTGCACCATCATCTGAGGTATTCAGATCACATCTTGCTCTTTTATCATAAACATAAATATGATATCTTGTGCTGTGGGGTTATTTATGTTAGCTTAACATTCGTCTGCGTCAATGAAAAGCTATTCAGGTTGTCAGATATGAGTAGCTGTCTCCTTTAAGTCACGCAGGGTTTTACTCTCACAACATCTGATTTGATTAAGGACCACACAGTTTCATGTTAATTGGATCAGGTGTGTGCAAAGTACCACATTCGACTCCCCTGTGGCTGTGAAGCTGCTGGGCAGTGTTTGCTCACCCCCTCACCTTAGGAGGAATTTAATCCAGTTTTAATCGGCTCATATCATCAAACCTCGACGTGAAGCATCCTTTCTGAGCTGATTATCTTAACAGGCTTTTCACAGAGCAGTGTGAAGACGGGCCAAATGAATGATGGAACATTAATGTCTGTGTGATCCGCTGTGATGGGAGCTGATGAGCAGTCAGTCATTGTTTCCTATAAAAGCTGGGACATCTAACGAACGTCCGTTACATTCAAGCCCTTGCCAAACGAATTCACTCAGTCAATCATGCTCAGGAACACAAATCATGTGGCTGCGTGATTAAGTACCTTCACGGTACTGTTGATTTGCTTGATTTGTGTCTGATGTTTTGTGACGGTGAGATAAATGTGGAGGTTTACCACAAACCTCCCTAAAAAGCTTTGTTACAATATCCTTTGCACTTTCTCAACCAGAAGGAAAATGTCTGGTTCCATCCCAGTCTACTGTTAGCCACGACATATTTTCACGTGACAAATTGCTGCTAAAAAGCACGCGCTCAAGGACAATTGCACAGTGTCCTTTAAAGGTGACGGAGATAATTAACTCGGACACTGACATGCTCGAGCTGATCGATTTGATGCAGTGATTAAATGCTTGGAAGCAACAGCCCTGTGGCCTCACGGCTGCCCTGTCTGCATCCTCACAGAGACATTATATTCTTAGGTTTACACAACACTTCTTGTGGGCATAATTTGGCAGAGGTTCCAGGTACAAATAATCTAAATGGCTGAGTTAAACACAGGGAATCAATTAAAATATCTCTTTTATAGACCAATTGATGGACTGCTGCCAACTTCATAACTTAATTGCTAAAGTACTGATTTTTAAAACGTTATTTCTTAGAAGTGACAGTTTACTGAGAACATGTTGCCATCCAATGCATTGAGGCCTCAAGTTTGTAAAGCTGTGGTACGTTGAATGAGAAAACATGACATAAAACTACATAATCTGCAATTGTGAAGCATGCATTTCGAATTAAACATGCAATAAAATAACAGGAAACCTAACTGTATTCTATCTATATTGGCAACAACTGTATTGCAAGAGCAGAACCTTAATTTAATTCCAGTAGGGTTGAAACAATTTCTCAAGCTTCACAATTAACATTTAAAATAACAGTTTGGTAAGATATTGCACTGAACACCTTTCTGTTGATTGTTGTGGTAGTTGCTGATCTCTTTCTCTCTTTTTTTATTGGCAGACATTTTGGCTTGTTACACAGGGAAAAGCACGGGCTTCATTCCATTGAATTGTCCTAGTTAGTAATGACGGAGAGCCAGTAAACCCAGTAGTGGGACACTGGAACTGGAATTAACCATTAGTTATGTTACTGATTGCACCTTTCCTGCTAAATATATCAAATATATGCTGTGAAGAAAGTCCATAGACCGAGCTCACATGGCTAAAAGCAATTTTCTACAATTGGCAGCACTGAACTCAACAGACTGATGTCCAGTGAATTAGGACCAGGTAAATGCAGTCAGAGATATAATAAGTCAAGCTAGTTAGCTGCTAGCCTTCTAGTCTTTCAAGATCAATAACTCAACAAACAATTAATATATGAAATATATAATTAAAACAATAATAAACTTGTCTGTCACATTTATCAGAGTTCACTTTCGCTTTTTAAATGATATGCACCCAACATCTTCATCCGTTTGAACATTATTATTGAAGAAATGTTTGTGCGCTCAGATTGAACAAAAAATAAATAATACCACATGCATTTCTGAGTCTAAAGATCTTAGAAATACAATTTACATGTCACAAACTGTAAAGGTACGTATCAGAATATTTGAACTAAATCAAAGGCGTTGAAGGCACAAATTAGAGACTTATTGTTGTAGCTCGCTCTACATGTCTGCCTTTTTCTCCCAGTGAATGTGTTGTTCAGCCACCTTCGAATTTGTAACATTTGTCATATATTTGTATCATCAATCAGTCATATTCATTGTTTCTCCTGCCTCTGTCATCCTGGACCTGACTGACACCAGAATCTGCTTCCTTGGCTGTGCCGCTTTTTTCTATTGTCAATTGTAGCTTCAGTAATCTGTGTGGCAACGATTGTTTGTATGCAAATGTACAATAATTCCAACCAAACCCAGTGGGAACAATGCTCCATATAGACACAGCTGACCTATATAAAGGGTTATTTCTCTTGCTTACACAAAGAACAGAGCCTCCCCCCCAATTATCCTCATTAATGTCAGTATATAATTGACCTGCAATGGGAACGGCCCATACAATTGCATACATTGACATTGTGCAAACTCTATTAGCTGTGTAATGTTGCATGAATTCACCAAAGTGCCCGCATGGTCCCTCATCATCCCGTGATCCTCTGTCCACGGTTAGTCATCACAGTGAGTTTATGGTTCTTCAAGAGAGCTGAATGGCTCATTGGACTGATAGCGGTTAGCACATCTTCAGCTTCATTACACCAGGAGAACATCAATGACCTCAAGGTTCATGACAACACTATTAGGAAATGTAGGGTATTTTTGTCCCTATTTATAGCTTCATCCATCATCATTGTACACTCGGTGGAAGAGTGGGGTCCTCAAAGTGTTAAACAGATCACTGAGCCACACTGAAACAGATGAACACGATGATGATGATTAGATGGGTAGCGGTAGGATATTATCAATACTAGTGCTTTTATTGATGCTGATAAATAGACAATTAATTAAGAATCAATTGCTTCATTATTCTTGTATGTCTACAGTCTTTCTTGAGCAGCAATACAATAACTTCCAAAATTGTGTGTGTGTGTGTGTGTGTGTGTGTGTGTGTGTGTGTGTGTGTGTGTGTAAAAGGAGAAAAGGAGCTCTGCGAGTCAGGCGGTCACGGGACAAGAATAACACAAACTAATGGAAAATAACACGACTGAATACAATCATGATAAGCATTCAAAATAATACAAAAATATGACTAAATACTTTATTTTGTTGCTTTCTGGCTTGGCCAAAATGTATGACAATCTTACCACACCCATTTTGGAATGTGCTGAAAGTATCTTCAAATCTGATTCATTTCTTTATGACGGTAAACCATTTTTAAATAAAATATAAAATGACTCATAGATTACATTTCTAAAGCACATGACTCAAACTTCAAACTATCTGCCTGGATGTATCCACAAGCTTTTATAAATGAATGTGACAACAAATCACCTGAAACACTAAGTTAACACATTCTGTTGTGTTTTTTTTTTTTTTCTTCAAGGGAGCAGCCCATCTTCAGCGCCAGAGCTCATGTCTTCCAAATCGACCCGACCACAAAACGTAACTGGCTGCCGGCCAGTAAACACGCGGTCACCGTGTCCTTTTTCTACGATGCCAGCCGCAGCGTCTACCGCATCATCAGTGTTGGTGGGACGAAGGTGGGAGCCCTTACAGATAAACATGTATATATGCCCTTACAGATACACATGTAAGCCCTCACAGATAAACATGTATATAAGCCCTCACAGATACACATGTAAGCCCTTACAGATAAACATGTATATAAGCCCTCACAGATACACATGTAAGCCCTTACAGATACACATGTAAGCCCTCACAGATAAACATGTATATAAGCCCTCACAGATACACATGTAAGCCCTTACAGATACACATGTATATATGCCCTTACAGATACACATGTAAGCCCTCACAGATAAACATGTATATAAGCCCTCACAGATACACATGTAAGCCCTTACAGATAAACATGTATATAAGCCCTCACAGATACACATGTAAGCCCTTACAGATACACATGTAAGCCCTCACAGATAAACATGTATATAAGCCCTCACAGATACACATGTAAGCCCTTACAGATACACATGTATATATGCCCTTACAGATACACATGTAAGCCCTCACAGATACACATGTATATATGCCCTCACAGATAAACATGTATATAAGCCCTCACAGATACACATGTAAGCCCTTACAGATACACATGTAAGCCCTCACAGATAAACATGTATATAAGCCCTCACAGATACACATGTAAGCCCTTACAGATACACATGTATATATGCCCTTACAGATACACATGTAAGCCCTCACAGATACACATGTATATATGCCCTCACAGATAAACATGTATATAAGCCCTCACAGATACACATGTAAGCCCTCACAGATACACATGTAAGCCCTTACAGATACACATGTATATATGCCCTTACAGATACACATGTAAGCCCTCACAGATAAACATGTATATATGCCCTCACAGATACACATGTATATATGCCCTCACAGATAAACATGTATATATGCCCTCACAGATACACATGTATATAAGCATAAAAGTAATTTACAACATTAATTGATTATAAAGTGGTTTGTCTAACAAACTTGATTTTCTTATTAATTATAATGTGTAGTGGGACTGTATTAAAATCAGATCACGGTTTTGCTGAGTCCGTTACTTCTGCAGTAACGTACTGCAGCTTGTTGCAAGTGTAACCCACTTGCTAACAGTGAGTTAACCGTATTTTAACAGGGAGTTAACAGTGAGTTAACAGTATTTTAACAGTGAGTTAACAGTATTTTAACAGTGAGTTAACAGTATTTTAACAGTATTTTAACAGTGAGTTAACAGTATTTTAACAGTATTTTAACAGTGAGTTAACAGTATTTTAACAGTGAGTTAACAGTATTTTAACAGTGAGTTAACAGTATTTTCCTCATATGGTATTCATATTACATTGGTGGAGGGACTCTTCATCTGTGGGGTGTGAAATCCTACTGACTTGCATTTTATTTAGCCCCCTCTGTGCCTCCTATCCTCAGATTGTTCAAATATAGGAAAATAAATCTGTTTTCCATTAGCTTTTGGCGGTTATGGGTGGGGATGCATTAGTCAAAGTTGCACATTGTCAGCAGAATATTTATAACACACCCACATCGGTAATAACGCATCCATTAGAACAGTAAAACACACGGGGCTCCCAACACTGACAGCCCAAAATGAAAACTCTTTATTGTTATCACCCAGTTGTGCCAATGTAGCACCCTGTAGCACCACTTGAGTCTTTTTGAGAAGAGACCAAAGAAATCTACATTTAGTAACAAATCCACCTCATCGGACTGTTCACTTGAGAAGCTTTCTGAACAGATAATGTTCGATATCTTCATTTGTATGCACAGTCCTCGAGCAGATTGTCACAATGTTTTTTTATCTGTAAGTGACACAACCGCAAAGGCTCCTGATTTAGACGACTACATGATCTAAATGTGACTAGTGGTATTAATGTAGCGGTGTTATTTATTGTTGCTCCTGAGCTAAAGAAAAGTGCAGAATTCAAAGCAGCAGTTGACTGTAATGAGCCGCTGCACACTGAAATGTTGGCCTCTTGATTATCAAATACAAATCTGCATATGTTCTGGTCAAGTGCATGCAAATGGAAATATGACAATGAGCTGTGATGAATTTGGCATTTAAAGATGACATAAATTATTTATTCTTGATATTTTTAATTCTTTGTTCTTGAAAATTACCTTTGGAAAACAGGCTTTTTATTAAGCACATTAGCTTGATAAATAAATACAAGCACAAGTTCAGCACCCGCACAGAATTATAGTCAATGCACATTCATCACAACTCCTGTAGTTGTGTAATTACCTAAAAACTCAAATCCTGAAGAAATTTGTGAAATAAAAACATGGTTGTAAATGGTGCTTAAGGAAATATACAATTTGATTTGAAAATACAAACATATTTATATGAAAGGAAAATGCTAGTTATGAATAATAAATAATAATAATAAATGAAACCCAGTGAACAAATTAGTTTGTCTTCATAGCAAACAAAAAACAATATTCCAACATTCTTCTCTTTTATCTGTAACTCATATATATTTTAGGGTTGACCCCCTGTATATTTTGTCTGAACACCCTCCGGTGTGCATATTTAATACGTTTAATATCCCTCTCGGTTCTTGCTCTACTTCCTACAGGGATAATTTCCCTACTTTTGTGTTCATGTTATTTATTACTTATTGTATTCTCTGTGGTGTCAGGCCATCATCAACAGCACCATCACCCCCAACATGACCTTCACCAAAACCTCCCAGAAGTTTGGCCAGTGGGCGGACAGCCGGGCCAACACCGTCTACGGCCTGGGCTTCTCCACTGAGCAGCAGCTGCAGCAGGTGAACGGCTGTCACACACACACCTCGACAACATTGAAATGAAATAACATGTTAACGTTTTTTTTATTTATTCAATATTACACAGAGAAGGTGAGATGGAAAAAAGGACTATGGATAGTACAGTCATGTGATTACAGAGGCCCAATTTACCCCATTTCTAATTGATATTAACACGTCTTGTTTTCTGTGATGAATATAGATATTACACAGACACGTAAAAACACCTCCAATCTCTTTTCCTCACCATCATGCAGGTTCTCACACACTTCCATGACATTTATTCTTATTTTATTAATCGTGTGTGTGTGTGTGTGTGTGTGTGTGTGTGTCTTGTCATACCGTGTGTAATGCCTGTCTTCCGTGTCACCTGTAGTTTGCAGAGCAGTTCAAGGAGGTGAAGGAGGCGGCCCGTCTGGCCAGAGAGAAATCTCAGGAGAGGTTTGAACTGGCCAACCCTGCGCTTGACATTGCAGCTCCAGAGGTAAAGCACAAATATGGTTCATTCACCCCCATTATATTGGTGTGGTGGAAGAATTCTGAAATGGCAGATATAAAACTAACACTATGAGCAATCAGCAATAGGATTTAATTAGTATTTTTATTGTTGTGACCATTACAAAGAGCACAAATTGTCCACTGTGTGCAGACACCACCACAGGAACTGGCACTGCTAGTAAGGGTTGAATAGCCACTGGTTTTATTATCTAAATGAAAAAGTCTGAAAAGCTCACAGTGCAGGTGTTTGTTGTTCAGACTTTAGAGGAAAGACATTTTTAAACGCGATGAGGATGGACAACAGGTTCAGGATCTTGAAGGGCTATGATGACGTCCGTGAATCCCAGGCAAATAGGACAGAGCAGTAATATGCCAATTAATTTAGTGGCTTTGTTTCTATTTTAAACGTATACCGAATCACGAGGGATTGATTGTAACTTCATCTGGCTGCTCAATTATTCTCCCGTTGGTTAAAGCCATTAAAGGATGTCATGCATGACAGATGGAGATGAGTGGCAGAAAGAGATGCTGGGCTGAAGGTGTTTGGAGGGGCTGTAATGGCTGGGACTGAAAGAAAGAAGAATGAGGGATCATGAAAATGAAGTTGGAGGAAGGGAGGAAACCGAATCATCTATAATTGAAGGGAATCTGGCTGCTGCTGAGAGGACAATGGCCAGTTTTTATCCTGCCGGCGTCCATGATTTCTTGGTGGTCTTGATAACACCGAGGTTCAGTTTGAGAAGAGAAAGTTTGCCTGCAATGGAAACTCTTCATCCTTCACCTTTGTCTCGCTCACAAAACCAGCCGGTGCGCTGTGTAGAGTCCTAACAAAGAGCCAGTCAGCAGGTCTGAGACTGCAGTCACGCTGTCACCTCAGCTCTGACACTCTGAGGCGAGCTGATTTAAATGTCCTTTTGCTGCTTGCAAATTTGCTTTTAATGTGTCATATTTTGTTTATTTAGTAACCCCTTATATCAGATGAATCCCTCCGTGTATTTGACATTTATCAGTTACTTTCTTTTTGATCACTCTAATATCTTATCTTTAACTTCTTAGACTGGGTTTGAGATCTGTTTGTATATTGGTGAAAAGTAAAAAAGGGGGACTTTGTTGTTGCATAGAAAGCGTCTTTACCACCAGAAGGCTCCTATAAATTAACATTGATACAAGTACTTTATAGTGGAAAAAGTCTAAATGGAAATGTAATAGTAAAAGAACTGTAGAAAAGTAAAGCGGAGAACACAAAATAGAAAGAAAAGAAAACGGCTGAACAATTGTAAAACACAGCCTTCGTCGTAAAACTGTAACCAATGGATTAAGAAGCAAACGGTCCTCTTTCATACATGTGTTGTATGTTGATATTGCAATTCTTCTCAGTTGTACACATGTGCAAAATTAATTTCTTGCTCCTACATAACTCTTCTTTAGCAGGGAAGAGTTGCTGTGGGATGTAACAAAAACACTGGTGTTCCTGTGTAGGAATAAAAATGGAAAATTATGAATTAATAAATTGCGGTGAGGAAGTTATTGTGAATTACAGAGTATCAAGGTCAGCAAACAGAGGGGTTACATACGGTTGAGAATCCGGTAACGCACTCACAGAGCACAGCGATACATGGTCATACACACGGACAAACACACACACACACACACACACACACACACACACACACACACACACACGCACGGACAATAATAAGGTCAAATGCAACCAGGCGAGCGGCCTGAATTCTAGAAAACAGCAGTCATTGATTTTTGGGTCGGGCAGTAAACGTAGAGGTGTCGTTGTGGTTACTATCACATCCTCTGACTCGACACTGCACTTTGTAAAACAGAGTGCTGACTCTGAACCTGTGTAATATGGAAGTAATAGCCAGTCAGAGTTGTTATGGCGTGTAAGTACATGAGGTTATTGTACGTACGAACTACAGCCAAGTATTGACTGCAGCTCCGGTGTGGCTCTAATGTCAGTTAAAAGCTCCATTAAAGATGATATGGCTTTCATTTACCAACATGTGAGTACTGTTTAAAGCTCTCCACAAACACCTGAACAAAAATATTAAAGATAAGTGGTTTGTGTAGATAGAAGTTTCAAAGTTTACCAATAAAAGTGCTTGTGTCAGGTGGAGGCTTCAGTGAGGACTCAAATGCCAGCAACGGTGTAAAGTACATTTATTTCTCCAAAAAACAAGACAGGTTTGCAACAGACCGGATCAAAAACAGCGGACGGGAATCAAACAGGCACACAGTACAATCCGACACGGGGGCAGGAGACACACAGGGTTTAAATACTAGAGGAAAGTGCAGGTGATTGGATACAGCAGGAAACAATCAGGCACAGGGCAGACAATCACAGGGGCAGGAAGTGCAGGGACACAGAGGACACACGAGACAAGGACTTCTAAATAAAACAGGAAACAAGAAAAACCCAAACCATGACAGCTTGAGTTAAATGTGAGTGAATGGAACAAAAGTCCAAAGTGTCTCTTGGTACTAAATGTTTGTCAAAGCGTCAGCAGATAGAGGAAGAAAATGTAATAATACACATCTAAATATGTAAACCTTGCATCATAATAAACTGATGCTGGAAGCGAGCTGCAGTATTTTGTCTGGTTTTATCTTCCTCTCTGTGTCTGTAGGTCTTGCAGCACATGTAGCTGGTCAGTAACAGACCTGGTCAGTACCATCTAGCGTATTGCAGAGGTGTATTTGTGCAGCCTCGAGCTTTACAGAGCACATTTTCTGCCTCTGATATGTGGATGGCAGCAGGGGATCTGCAGGCAGTAAAGCTTCAGCTTTCAGGCTTGTTTGCAGAGCTCACAGATGAGATGGAGAAGCAGATGGGAAAGTTCAGTGATATGATGAAGAAGAAGAATAAAAAGAGCAATATAAAGCGCATTATAGAACTATAAGAAAGATGCAAAAATGCTTTTTTTATATTTCTTGCCCTGTTTATGTGGTGTTGTCCAGTATAAAATAGCTTAAATGAGAGTTTGCAACAGTAAAGAGCATAACGAGTCACATGCAAACGGTTTAATTTAAATATAAGATGATCTGGTCTTCTTTTCTAGGGGTAGGAATCACCAGATGCCCCACGATATGATATTTTCATGATACAATATCATCACGATACGATATTGTTGTGATTTTGTGATATGCTGAGTGCAGTGTGTGTAATTGTGCGTCCTCTAGCAGTGAGGTTGCAGATTGCAACCAACTGAAACTTCTTCTTTTAGTTTGCCAAGTGTGGAGGAGAACTATGGTAGCCGACTCAAAAACATGAAAACTGGAAGATCCCTATCTAGAGCCAGAGGTCAGAGTTCACTAAACGGCTCATTCTCAGGTAACTGAAACGTTTCTGGTGATTATACATGGAAGAAAACATGAGGAGCAATATACGACCTTCAGGGCAGTAATATAGCAGCAAACAACTATTATGATATAGGTATAGATATAGTGGAGTGATGGGTTAGGGGTGGCCGCTATGCACTGCTCTCATGTGGCGATTACAGCTGATAAGGCCGGCCCAGCCGACAGCGTTGCACCCACCCACCGGCTCCCCTCAGGTAAAAACCGTTGGCTCTGCCAGCACTTTTGCCGTTGTTAGTGCTGTTAGCTGTGAGCCGCTTTGCCATGTTTTTTGGAATATCTTATTTTTCCAAATATTTTCACAATGCAAGAGAACATGCAGAGCATACAGAGCACACTACATTAAACATTACAGACAATTACATAACAAGTTAAGAAAGGAAAAATACACAAATAGATGAATTCAAATTAAGTAAATAAATAAAGTCCCCCCCACCCAAATCAAAAATAAATAAATAAAAAGGTTGGTGCATAGGGTGACACAGCACACTTTGCCATGTTAAGACGTTGAGAGGCGATAGAAATGCTCCCAATCTCGTAATGATGCCAATATATCCCCCTAAAGGCGGCACCCTATGAATACAATAGAAGCAAAGCCTGAACATGAACAATTCCACGGTCAGTGTCCGATTAAAACCACTTCAAATAAACACAATTGGAACATGACATGTGGTGGTAATGAGCTCATCTTGCAGAGCTCGTCAGACAAAACAGAGGTTGGAAACACAGAGCCACGGAGTAAAACAAATTTAAATGTCAGACAGAGTGCAGAAGAGATGACATCTCTGCCCATAAATCCTCTGAACAGCAGTGTAAACACAGCAGGACACAGAAGCTGTTTCCCTCATCTGACAGGTAACAGCTGTCTTTTGTTTGTGCCTGCTGATTGGAGGTTTTTTTGCTCTGCTATCTCCATCTGTACATAGTATCCATGCAGAGGCAGAGAGGCAAGCAGAAATGCCAGTTATCAATATTTTAAACCACAGACTTGGTATTAAAACAGCTAAAAAGATGTGTGTGTGTGTGTGTGTGTGTGTGTGTGTGTGTGTGTGTGTGTGTGTGTGTGTGTGTGTGTGTGTGTGTGTGTGTGTGTGTGTGTGTGTGTGTGTGTGTGTGTGTGTGTGTGTGTGTGTGTGTGTGTGTGTGTGTGTGTGTGTGTGTGTGTGTGTGTGTGTGTGTGTGTGTGTGTGTGTGTGTGTGTGTGTGTGTGTGTGTGTGTGTGTTGGCAGGGAAGGTGCTTCAAGGGAAACACAAGCATGTACCTCTGATGCATGGACACATGAATAAATAAATTAGGTATGTGTCTCAGTGAAACAGGAAATAGAGGCTTTATAAAGCTACGGGAGCAAATGCACTGATGCTCAGATAAATAAGTAAACAGCATAGATGTACTTAAGATGAACAGCGGTGCAGAGACATCAGCTTTTAGAAAAGCCTTTGAATATTAAAGTATCTGGGATTTCCATCGATTTCAAAGCAAGCCTCTCAAAACTCCAAAAAGTGGATGTGTGTGTGTGTGTTGTATTTCAACACACACATTTATTTTGCAGATAGTGTTCATGTGAATGTTGTATCAGATTTGTATTTGTATTCCACTTTGTTGATGATTTTAAAAAAAGAAAAGAAAAACAAAATATCATTTGATCATCGCTTCCCAGAGATCACGTGTCACTCAAACAACATGGGCGGCACCATGACCACTTCTTCTTATTTCATGCAGTTGGAGTTTTTTTTTTGTTCAGCCTTCAGTTGCAGTCACTGCTCTTCCTCACGTCTCTCTTCTTCTTTTGTTCTCTTCAAACAAACCAGAAATAAAAATGAATTGAAAAAAAAAAAACCTGTGCAGAAACAAAGATCAAACAAAGTTGAAGTCTTGGTGAATATTAAAGCTTTTATGAACTAGGTATCACTGAATGTATGGTCAAAATAATGGTATGGTTTTATTTATCCATAATCTACTTTTTTTTCTTTCTATTTCTCCTCATGTGGCACTTCCCTCTGCCTTTCACGGATGCATCATGGGACATCTGCAACCCTCAGCTCTCCCAGGTGCGTAAAAACACACATCCACCCAAAAGACAAAGACAACCATCTTATTTTGTCTAAGGGACTGCGGTGTTCGTAGTCATGCGTCTGCATAGACTATGCGTTCATAGACTATTATGCTCAATAATTCATCTGGAGTCTGATCAAAGTTGACTTCAGAGCAAATTTAGCTTCAAAGCACAGCTGGTGTTGGCTACAAACGAATAAAAGCTTTGTCAACGACGACAACAGCAGCACAACATGTAATTTAGTCTGTACAGTCTATTGAAAATGTATAGAATATTGCAACATGCAGATACATTCATCTGAATTTACTTCATCAGAATTGAGAAGATCCAGAAAGCAGACTTCAATGATATCCTGGAATATCCCCCGAAAACAAACGCACAGCATCGTCCTTTAAAAGTGGAATTTCCTTTGAACTCTGCCTAATTAGTCGTTGGTCGCAGGCTTGTGCTCTTGTGCCTGCCTTGTTTCCACTCAGCCTGTTAGCAAACAACATACGGAAAAACCGCTGTAAATTTGTAATCTTATTTATGACTTAAACATGATCCACAGAATGAATTATTCAGAGATACACACAGCCGACCCGTTGGCTTTGGGGCCGGACTGGAGTTGTCTTGACTTTGATTTTTCCCGTTCTCGGGTTCCTTCATCTGGACACTTTGCTTAGATGTGTTTAATTTCATATTCATCCACGAGGTCAGACAGTGAGCTGTTCAGCTATAGATGATATACTATCGTCCTCAGAGGAATACACTCAGGCAAATTAATAATATAGTATTTTTCTATAATAGGTGCAGGGCTGTAATGCTTCAGTGAGGCACTTTCTCGTCGACACGTTCAGGTTTGGGTTACCGCACAGAAAGAAGAACGGCGCTGGGTAAAGAAATGTGCCCAAGTTAATTCATCTGCATGCTTTAAAAAAGAAAAAAGGACTTTATCTCAGTGTTTGCTTTTAGTCGTATAGCCCACAGCCTCAAACGGAGGAAAATGGTTCACAAAACTGTGAAAGGAAGCTTGATCCCATTTCTGGGCAGCAGAGAAGGAAAATATCAAAGCAGATTGGTTAGACTTGACTGTGCCAGGCTGGAGTCGAGCCATCCGCATGCCGTGGTATATGTCATGTTCAAAGTCTCTTTGTGACAGGACAGGAACTTAATGGCTCTTCTTGTACTGTATCACCATTCAGTTTATTTAACTTTGTTACACATGTTATTAGGCTGCTGCTCCTAATGAAGTACCAAACAGAAAAGCAAGTACTGCTGTCAGATATATTACGGTTTTCTTGCTTTATGATCTATCAGATCTCTAAAATCACATTAGTTGTGCTCAAGCTTGTTTCAACAGTGTAACATCCATAATCAATAGTCTTTGTTTATGTATTGTAGCATATTTGAACATTTAATGTAATTTGCAGCATCCACTCTGAATAAAACAATGTGGCGCATACAAAATACTAGTTGCACCTTGCCAAGTGCTGTTGTCACTTTCTCTGAGAGGACTCTGGTCTCCCAACAGGAAAACTGCAGAGTAGTTGACTAGGATTTAACCCCAAACATGATCTTTTCTTTCATTTTTAACACTTCCACAAAATGTTCTAGTACAGAATGAAACTAATGTCGCATGAACAGAGATGCTGCTGATCTTTACAACAGAGCTCATGTCCTGATTGTTTTGCCGTCCCTGTTGGTCCAGGAGTTGTCAGAGGAGCACCATTCTCCCCCGCTGCTCACCGTCAACGGGCCGGGCGAGGAGAAGCTGTTCCGCAGCAAGAGTGCTGAAGTGGAGCTGACGGTGGAGAAGGAGAGGGTCAAAAATATGTTGTCTGAAGGGTAATGACAATGTTTTGTTTCACTTCAGCAGGAGGTGTACACATTATTAGTATCACTACATTTCATTTAGCTGACGCTTTTATCCAAAGCGACTTACATGCTATACAGTAGACCGTAGACACAGCAACGGTGAGCGATTAGGGTTAAGAGTCTTGCTCAAGGACACATCGACGTAAAGACCAGACACTCTGTATCTGTAGATGCTGTACGTAACGTGGTATCTAAAGTGTGATCTGCCAGATTCACAACACAGAGGAACAGTTCCTTCACAGGGACGGTTGTGTTTACACCTCACTGCTGTTTTGCATAGTGTTCTTCTTTTAGCTTCAATGTAAAATGTGCTTTTAGTTTATTCTACACAGGCAGAAAGACGAGAACAAGAGAAACAGAAAAAGAGGGGAATCATGTAGCTGCAGCTTCTGATGTTCATGAAATAATTTAGGCTTTCAGCAAAGCATACAGCATAAGAATATTAACAACAATCTACAAAATCGACAAACAAAACACAGAGACATAAAACATAAAGAGACATAAAACAAATCAGGGCAGCAGATGTGAGTGAGTGGGAGTACTGGAATGAAATGGTATCGGTTGGAGGTTAGAAAGTGTAATGCTAAGGTTGTGATCCCGTGAGCAGCCCAGAGCACTTTGCTGAGCTCTGTACAGTAAATTAAATGTACTCCAACTGCCAAAAGCATGTCTTCTCAGCTATTACAAGCCATTAAACTGCAAATCATTTAAAGAGTGCATATTTAGATCATATTTTAACAACACAAATGTTTATAAAATGTTTATCTGCATTATTATTTTCTTTTTCAGAAGTGATTTTTGTAGTTTGTGAGAAAACAGCAACTTTTTTCTGTCCCATGGCTCAACTGTTCACCAATATTCACTGAAATCTGTTGACAGGTTTCTGAGCTATCCTTTTCATAAACAAAGACATGACCTCATTGTCAAAGGGAACCAGTTTTGTAGAGACAGCACTTTCTTTTACATCAAAACATACTATTTTCCACCCAGAGAGACGAGCTTGTACTTAAACTACAACTGAGGGGTTTCTTTCTGAAAGGAGAGTTGCTATTTGAAAGAAAATGACTCACACCGTAACTGACAGCAGAAAATGTAAAGTATTTTGTAAACTGTAAATATTTACAGTATGTCTCAGGTAGTGGGAATGTGATGCTCCTCTCTGCTGCAGTATCAACTAACTGAGACTGTAGGTTATGTAGAATACAGCAGCTATGATTGTTGTTTTTATAATCACAATGTATAAATAACTGAAAATGCTACGATGAACATCCAGAGAATTAACACCTGAATCTGCAGCTCTCCTCGGCTTTCCATGTCTATAACAAGTTGAACTCATTTTAAAGCCGTCCAGCCACAACCTTTGGTTCACTCTCACCGCTCTCATAGCGTCACATAGCTGTTAAAACTCAACCTGCTCGTCACCAAAACGGCAGATGGACACAGTTAGCGACGAGCTGGAACATAATGGAACACGTAGCAGCTAAAGAGACGGATATCTCCCTCGGGAGCTGAGACCAAAAACAGAGCTAATTATTGGACTTGCTTTCATCACGTGATGCCATCAAATCATTTTACAAGGTGCTGCTATGTCAATGTTGTGTTCATAACCTGTTTCTGCTGCCCTCTAGTGGCTAAAGAAAATCACCTATTGCAGGCAGAAAGGGTTCCTGTTCGAACTCTGCTCGACAGATAAGGAAGGACTCAAGAGGTAGTAGTAGTAGTAGTAGTAGGAGTAGGAGTAGTAGTAGTAGTAGTACAATAAGTAAAGCCACAATCTAATATACAAAACAGAAAGACTGAAAAGGTATAAGTAGAAGCATAATGCTTATATATTCCTATCCTAAATTCTTATCAATTAAATCAGATGATTAATTCGATAGAAATAGTTTTATAAACGATCTAAAAACACTTTTACAGCAAAGCAAAAAGTGTCTTCTGCCTGGTTGTGCGTCAGTGTGTGATTGTGTGTCCGTCTTAAGACCAGCCGGGTCTAACTAGCACAGAATTCTGCTGCTTCTTCTTATCGTCATCACGGTGCTCATTATTGATCACTCAACCTTCCATCTGAGACCAGGAAGCAGAAATGCATTCCTACACAGCTGCTTTACAACCTCTCATCCTGGCAGTTTTATCTGAGGATTGTCATTTCTCTTGTTGCTATGGTGAGTAGTTTTATGGATGCCAAGCTGTTAGTTTAGTTGTCATGGTGTGAAATCTCTCCGGTTTATTAAATATCCCCACTGAATCCTGACTGGCCTCTACTGGCCCGCAGGACCCGAGCCGTCTGTCCAACGTTGAGAATGTTGAGAATGGATAACACGTCACTTGTGTTGGTTTATTTCTTCTGTAGCCCGGGTGGCCTTGTGCAGGGCTGCTCTCAAAGACATGAACGTCAAAAGAGAAATAGAATATTTGAGTAATAATAATCAAGTTAATTGGGGTGGGAGGGAAAGGTAATACAAAAGTCTGATGTAAGGATACGAGTCAGTGGATGCTAAAGTAGACAATGTTTTTATAATCTAGTTATGTCTCAGATGTCTCTGAAAACATTAAAATACATGGCCTAATGGTTCCTTAAAATACAATAAATGTTGCATCACATTCCTCCAAATAGCTGGTGCAGCATGATATAAATGTTTCACTTCATAACCTCATTATCGTCTGCATTTTCCTCACCAGCAGGGCTTCTCTCTGACAGTCAACCAGCATCATGTCTTTAAAGCTGCACTAATCAATGTTTTCTATTTTAACAACAAGCCAAATGATAACGGGGTGTTTTCAGAGAAGATGTTCTGATCTACCAAACGCACTTAAATAAATAATGGCGACATTAAGTTAAGTCGGTGTGTTTTTGTGGCTTCCCCTCAGGTCCATGTGTGAGATAAACCTGGAGGCGGAGCTCTTCACCCTGCAGGACAGTAACTCCAAGCTGGTGGAAGCACTGCAAGAAGCCAACGGCAGCGTGGAGCAGTGGAAGAAGCAGTTGTCTGAATACCAGGAGGAGACGGATCGCCTCAGAGAGCAGGTGACGTACGGAGCGTGGACCAATGAACAACATACAACTCATTGAATATACACATACTCATACACATACCTCATACAATTACTAATACAACTTATTGAACTCGTACAACTCATTGGTCCGGGGTGGGGGCTGTTAATTAAGGTGCTGCTGATCCAACTCAGTGGTCATTTCTGAGGCTGTAGGTTGTCTATTCTATAGAGTTTATTCTTTCATCATCCCATAATGTGTAGTGGTTGCAACTGATACACCACTAGCAGTCTAAGCCATCTAAATTATAATGCTGGCCCAGTTTTGAGGAGACTTATTTTTTAAATTGGGGACACTTCAAAGTGTATCATCAAACTTAGTCAAAAGTAAAAAACAGGCCATAATCCAATTGTTTAGAATCAGTTTGACCCATTTAAATGTACTTTCACCAGAGAGAATAGCATTGAGCATCAGTGTTGTTGCTGAACATGCCACCTTTTTTCCCTTCAAGGATTTTTACATTTTTGCTATCAGAATCGAGGATTAAAATTCACGTTAGTTGTTGTAGATATGTAAAGCCTTCTTTTTTGACTCCATTATATTCGTGTAAATAGACTTATTCAATAGACGTATTATTCAATATTTGACTAGAAGTGGAACCACCTGAAAATTAATCAAAGCAATATTTTCTGTTGTATTGTTTTAAATGTGTAGCAGGAGGTGGTCCAACAGTCAGCGCTTTAGTTTAAGGTATTTCACAGAAATACAAAGATGACACATTGCATAAAACAGGATAGTCCACCCCAATAAAGCTGCATAGACCTCCTGTCTCATTTCACTGTGCTGAGTCGAGCGTTTTCATATCAGTGCTGCATTATGTGACGCTCTGCTTTCTATCAATCCGCTTCACATCCAAAGGATGAAATATGTCCTCCAGCCAAACTCTCCCAAACAAGTCGCCCTGTAACCTTATTTGTCACAACCCCGTCTTGTATTTAGGTATTTAGGGCATTTACAGCCGCTGCACCAGTGACGTGCGGTGAGGTTCGAGGCTGGTGAGGCACCGACTATATAAAAAGGAAACTGGTAATTATAATTTGCAGTATGCATTGCTGAGGGAAGTATCAACTAGATAAGCAGTAAATTAACTTTAATTTATATTACCGTTTATTCAGAATTGTTAAGGACGTATTACCAGGGTTAAGATTTTGACCAAACTATCAAACCCAAATGAGTATTCATATGGTTTAAAATGACAGATGAGGTATATTTAAATCAAAGCAGAAATACTGCCTATGTTTTTGTTCTATGAAACATTTTCTCACTATGTGACCACTCGGATAGAAACTGGATAGATATTATGCAGATGTTTTTATTCAGACATCTATAACTATCACACTGAAATCCCCACACAGACTTGGTCTCTTCAAAACTGCAGATGCATTTTTCATCCAGCCCCCCCCCCCTTCTTGGGATATCTTTGTTGACAGGCTCCCGTGATAATCGCAGGGCCAGAACGCAGGCATTTCATCTTTAATTTAGAGCGAGAAAATCATGCCCATGGTCAAGCTTAACACGCCTTCTTCAACGCGACAGAATTAAGTGCTGCCGCAACCGGTCTGCAATGAAACAATGACCACCAGTGACAGAAAACTGGCCCTTTTATTTAGCCCACGTTGTGGTTTCATCTATCTCTACGAGTCCAGGTGAAGGTTACCCCCCCCAAACAAACAAACACACACACACACACACACTCTCTGCAGCAAAGTCAACCAGGTGGCAGGAAGTAGAGCAGGCCCCCGGGGTTTGGCAACAGTGTGATGAGGAGGACAGGGATGTTTTTCGGGGGGAGGGGGTTACAGGACACCCTATACTGTCCACCCTCTTTCCTCCTTTCTGCCCCATTTAGAGAAAGAAAGAAAATAAATAATCATGTGTGCCGAACAAGAGAGGTTGGCTGGCTTTTTCTCCCTCGTCACACTCTGCTTCAGCCATGTTTGTGTCCACCCACAGCAGAAGGTTTCATTGTGGGTTGACTCTGACCTCTGCTCAGTTTAAAAGAGATTTAGCACAGCATGGAGTGGAACGTTAGGTTATTGGATTTAATTGTAGGATACTTCAATAGGTAGTTGTTTTTATTTTTAAGTCATTAATTTGCCTGTCAGTTGAGCAAGTTTTGGATGATTTCTTTTGGGGAATTATATCTGTACGTTATTTGAAATTATGATGTATGAAATCAATAACAGCAATCTAAATAATAATACAGTTTTTCAATTAATTTGTGTAAAGCATATCAAGAAATTCTGTTTCTTCTAACCGTGTAAACACTTATGACTCAATTAGGTTGTTGTCTTAATTGGAATACTCCTGGAGCTTGCACACATTATAGTATATTGTTTTTTTTTTAAGGGCCAGTGGGAATTGAACCCCTAACCACGGCAGGGTCGTGCCTTACTGTTAAGCTAGTAGACAAACAGTAGGACACTTAATTGATCAAATGTTCTGACTTCAAAGGCTGAACAGTTTGTCCTTGTTTAGTCAAACTGTCACTTACCGTCTTTGGCTTTGGGATTTTACAAGGACAACAATAAAAAAAAAGAAGTTTCCAAGGCGAGAGAGTTCAGCCCTGTGACCACTGGCAGTACATCTTTCTTTCCACAGAGGTGTGTGTTTGTGAGTGTAAGTGTGACTGTGTGAGTGTGTGTTTGAGTGTATGGTGGAGAATCAAGATGGATGAGAGGAGGAATGAATCATTGTGTGCATGGCGATGATATGTGTGTAGGCGATGACCCCTCTGTTGGTTTTCCTCATTGCCATCAGTAGTAATCGTCAAACTATTTGTATATTTGCATATGATTATATTAGTGTATTTGCACATTACTGCCTCATGTAAAAAATAATGTTATGTCTGATTTTTATGTTTTCCACTGGAGGTGAAAGGGTCATGTGGTCTTCTCAGGGTTTATTAAATGACACCACACATTAGGTTAATACACGTCTTTCATTGGATAACTGCTATAATGAAAACCTAGTACATCATTCTCCTCATTACAATGGATTTCTGTTTACCCTTTTTCCTTTTACCCACACCACCCACTCTCTCATTTTTCTCCTGTTCGTCCATCAGCAAATTGATGAAAATCAGACTAAAATATTTAGATACGATTATTAAGATAATTCTGATATACTTCCAACTCCTGAGGTGATTTAATTTGTTTTGGGATCAGAATCAATTTAAAACTAACTTAATTTGAAAGATTGCTTCAGTGTCACAGCAGGATGGAGAGTTGTTTAACTTCTTTGAAAGTCATGGTTTGGATACGTCTACTCTACTGCTTACTTTCATCAATCAGGCTCCAGATGATGAGAACCATGTTTTTTTAATTTATTGAATATTTAAAAATCAACCTGTTTCAAAATACTTTCCCTTCCTAACCCCACAAACCCCTAGTTTTAATGTTATTAAATATATTTCATCTCTATCTGCATCCAGACTGAAAATCTTTTTAATAACTATTTGATGGATTAAAGTCCAGCCTCACAGAGCTGCTAGCAGGACTGTAAACTCTTGTTGTCTTGTCAAATGTGTTAATAAGTCTATATTAATTGTGTGTTTGTGTGATTCAGGTGGCAGAGCTTGAGGCCCAGCTGGCGCCTCCTGCTGCTGGTCAGACGGTTGGAGAGGAGCTGAGTCGATCGATGGAGGAGCTGGAAGCCCTGCTGAGTGCCAAAGATCAGGCAAGACACCAGTTTAGTCCATCCATTACACACTGTCCAAATCCATTTACCATCCTAAAGGGAGCCTCGGTGTGTAATCCCCCTGAATGCTACACACCAGCACTTTAAAGCTTTGAATGAGATCTTTCTGGTTCAGTAATCTTATTTTTATCTCCACCAAGAGGCAATTACTCCACAAAATGCCGAGAAGAGAATGTGCTTTGGGGATATTACTTATGCCCTTCTAGTGTCTATTTTTATTAAATCCTTAATTTATCTTAACAACACTGTAATGGTTTTTGTGGAGTCATTAGTTTGGTCAGACAAAGAAAGCTTTTATAAAATACCACAGCATCCCAAGATTAAGACAAGATGAGAAAAGATGCAGATGTGCAGAGCTGCCAACTACATGTTAAGTGAAATCAGAAATTCTGACTCTCCTTCATAACTGTTTCCAAACTTGGCTTTAATATGATTTTGTTATGATGCCAAAGTATCATCTTGTGAATATTTGGTATCCGTTTGAGCCAAGTCAATGTTCATCAAATGCATGCTGAGCACGCTCAGCCAAAGCCCATTTCCTCTGGATAAATGAAACGCATATCAAAGTCGCTGCTGTCTTCTAGCCTCGTTAACATAATCATGTCTGTGACATCACACAAACAAGTTGAAGTTCTGGTCACGGGATCCGTGCGAGGTCACAGTCGTTTCACAGTGGCTGAATCACCCTCCTCCCTGGAAACATCAAGGTGTCACACCGCGTATCTAACCTGATAAATGCCTCTTTGCAGTGAATTTACCAGCTGTGTAATATAGATAGGTTGGATGTTTTGTAAAAGCTTTTTAAAGAACCACATGAAGTATTTTGGTGTAAAACACAAGACAAATGTCCCGTGATCTGATAAACAGAGATGGTGTTAACGTGGTGTTAACGCGGTGTTGTGACAGTTTGGAATTACTTTTTTTTAGGAAATTCGCAATCTACAGAGCAAGAATCCCAATGTGGGTGAGCTGGAGAAGGAGAGAGAGGAGGCCATTCAGAGACTTCAGGTAAGATGACAACCGTGTTGTTGCCTTCCTTAAAACAGCATGTTGCATTCAGCGTTGCTATAGCTGTTACAGGGAATTGGCACAAACTTTAGAAAATGAGCTGTCAAAACTTGAGTGATAATCATCTTTGAGAAGAAAAACGTAACTGCCGTGTGTCAAGGGCTTAAGAAGTTCTGACACTTGAAAGACAGACTTTTAACAGAGCTTTTGATTGATGGATGTTTTTTGGCACTGCTGCACAAATTGGCTCTGCTAACCTACATTGTTGTTGTTACTTAACCTAGTAGAGCTTGTATTATGTCAGGACAGTGCAGGACGGGAGATAAAAGCATTTCATCTTTTGCTTGTGATTCAGGTTCTAAGAAGTATTGTATTTTTTTTTTTTTTTGGTCCTCTACTTAGACAATCGGATTTCTACTCTGTAGATATTTATAGCAGACATGTTCATGATTTATTTTGTCTTCACCATGTTACATTTATTGTTTTACATCTTCCCATCATGCTGTGGTCTCAGTCTGTTTGACATATGTTGTCTTGAAGCTTCTTTATCGTAAGAAACACAGGAGTAGTGCAGAGTGCTGACCGGCTTACAGATCGATTTCTGCTGTTGTCCAATCGAAACAGCTGACAAATGGACAATCAAAGCGCTGGTGCTGTACCTCAACAGAGAGAGCACAGTTCAGACCTGCAGCAGAAGAACAGTTCAAGAGAACTTTGAGAAAACACAGTATTGGGTCTCCATGATAATGCAGGAGATTGTACCTGATGCATATTGCATAGCCTTAATTAGGTCCTTTATCATTTCAGTCATAGTGTCAGTTTTGAATTATGTATTCATGTTTGACCTGTTCTGTCCTTGTGTTCCTTCCATAATCTATTCATGGGTATATTTGGCATTCAGAATGACCTCTTAAAGCACACAATTGCATATTTAAACTTGTAGTATAAACATTTTAAATCAAATAAGGCTGTTATAACGTTCTCATTTAAATTTATTAAAGAAAGGCGGTGACAGTGATTTATATTTACAGAAATACACAAATACTGTACAAAAAGAGTAAAGGCATGCACAGGGATGAATCTTACTCACTATTTTACTCCGTTTGCAGATATAAACATTTGTGTAAAATGTCCTAATTTCGAAGTACTTGTGATCCGTCTTGCTTGCCCAACTTTAGACAGAGCAATGTAAAGCAAATCTGTATTCTTGTTATCTCTCTATCCCACTTAATAATCAGGGCATATTTATGGACAGATATAGCAAAGATAATAGCAGGAAACAGTCTACTTTAGGCTTACTTTCTTCACCATAATGATTAACATTACTACTCAGCAAAGTGTATTCCACAAACAAATTTACTATAAACATTTAAGAGCAAAGGTTGCTCATGCTAATGCCACAAAAGTAGAAAGGGAGCACACCATTTGGACACCAGCCCATGCAAAGAAATATTCAGAAAGACATCCAGACAAGAAAACTGTATTTACAGTTAATGTGTCTGTAGGATCTGGAGAGGCAAAATGGCGACTTGGAGGAACGGGTCCAGAGTGCTGAAAAGACGCTGGCGTCGAGCCGGGAGGAGCAGAACCAGGCGGAGGTCGAGGTCCGACGCGTCATCGACGTCCTTGACGTCAAAATCTGCGACCTGAACGACTTGAGACAGAGCCTGGCGAAACTCATCGACAAGTAGCCGCAGCAGCAGTTGGGCTGCATCTCCACAGTCGGCACTGGTTCCACCCATGTGGCCTTGATTTGTGTTTTACTGGTTAATCAGCAGTGCAACAATCAAAGCAATGTGTAAGAAAACATACTGGTGTTTACCTTCATGGATCTGTGTTTTAGGATCAGTGCAGGTAAACAGCAGGTATCACACACCTCTTTAAGGAGTTATGTGCAAAATAAACACATTAACACTGCAACCTTGGTATGCTTATCATAAACAGTTGGGCGTGAGATCTAACTGGCTACGACTTGTTTTTCCATATCCTAATTCTCAGCAGCTGCATGTCCTTCAACCCCTGAAGAGGATGATATGATATTTACAACAGGTTTTTACTTTGTTTACCATCTGCCATCACTGAAAGCTTTTGATGAATCTGCTCTGGAAGAACAACATCCTCTTCCTCTTTTTGAGGACATAGCAATCCAGTTTATTTTGTCAGAATTGTACCAGGTGGCTTACAATGTAAAATGCTGAGTAGTCGCAATTATTTGATCGTATTACCGATGTCTCAAAAGGACTGAAGTAATGATTTATTGGTAGAAAATAATACTCAATTACCTTTTTTTAGAGCTGTTAAACATGCTATTTTGCAAAGGTAGTCATTTTCAACAAATAGCAAAGGATTTTCTATTTTGTGTAAAGTATCTTCTTTTAAAAAAAAATACAAAGCAGGCTCTCCCCTTGTATTATACTTTTTTCTTACTGAATTAAGAGGCAAGAGTGGCAGTAAAACTAGGAAAGAATCAAAAGAAAATGGCCTGGCGGTGTTTAATATAAGCCTCTATAATAAAGGTCTCAACCATGGCGGTAAAACTGCAGTCCCGTAACAGCGGGACGCACCTCAGGTGGTTGTAAAAGAACGTTTTATGGACCTTTTTTTTTTTTTATTCCTATATTAAACATAAATATTTGATCATAATTCGAGACATTTGGTTCCCAGAAAAAACAAAGTGACAGTTTTGTTCACTGCAGTTACACATTACACAGCCGGAGGCCCACACATAATAATAATCCTGTATGAATAAGCTTTTTGGATATGCATTTTCTCATCTTATTGGTAGATCTCAGAACTGCGAGAAAGAAAAAATCCAACTGGGAACAATCAAGACTATAGCTATATGTGTAAAATGTCTGCTTTTACACAATAACAACCTTGAGTTAATGTTCATGACACCCTTCCTTTGACACTGTGGAGATGCACCCAGTGGGCGTCAGTATGAAGACACACCGAGGAAAAGACCCTAAATAAAGTCGGCTCCACTTCACCATCAGTAGCCTGGGCTCCAACCAGAACATCAACAAACTCAGAGATGCAGCAACCTGCTCCCATTCTGTCCTCTGAGGATCTCCAGCGTATAACCGTTTTTTTTTGTGTTCATGTTCTATGAGAACTGCTCTTTTCTCCACTTTATTCTATTATTCATGTCTATCAGTCTCAGTCAGGATGGGAAATCAGAGATGGCTACACCAGCTGAATTTCGGCTAAATTCAAGCTGCAGGTGGTAGGTGTGTCCTCTCCTACGGGCCACTTTGACAGGTAGATCAGCATTTGAAGCAAAGATCCACTGTGGTCTGAGGACAGAGACGCCGCTTTCTCACCCTGTTGAGTTGAACCTGAGATTGCACTTGATGTTTGTGCCAAGTTTGAGTTTGTTTACATGCGTCAATGTTCACAAAATGAACCAGTTCTACTTGATGTACTTTTCTGTGTTGCTCAACACTATCATTTACCAGAATAGTAAATAATAACCCTCGAGAGGCTCAGCGGAGCCGCAGAGCACAAATCATTATGAGAGCCCTGCATGAGCTCTGCAGAAGCCCTGTACCTACAAAGGAATGTGAAGCTGTGTGTGTGTGTGTACAATATTTTGCAGTGTGCAGCGGAAGACTGCTAGAGTTCAAAAAGCACAACTGCAGTAGTTTAGTAAGTAGGTACTTAATTGACTTGCCTCTCAGCTTTTTATGTAACCTTCTGATGCACATTAGCTCTTGGTCTTGGCTTCTCGCCCCCGGATGACTTGATTTCTTCATACGACAGTAATATAGGTTCAAATAAGGTGCAATCTTTAGCCAATGATGCATTAACCGCCTGAATATAAAATGTCAAAATGTGATTTTAAACGTAACAAAATCTGTTGGCGATAAACTACCATGTATAATGTACCAGAAACCGTTTATTACCAACAATTATTACTTCGTATGGGTTGTACCATTTAACTGATTTTTTTTCAGCGTATTTATAACCACAATTTATATCATAGCTTAAGTAAATTAAAGAAATATCACCTCTACAGTCCAACAAGTCTAATACAGCAATGACAGTTAATGCTACAGCATGTTGCTGCTATTGATCACATTAAGATTTTATATTGTACCTTTAGTAAATTTAAGATTGACCTTTCATCATTGTGACAAGTTACTACACTAACTGGGAGTTTTGACCAGCTGCTACAAGCAAACATCACTGAACTAGCAATAACGTGTCCACCATTGATAAGTAGTTTGTAGGTAAAGTGACCTCTGCAAAGCCTCTTCCAATCCATTTGAACAGACATGTTTTTTCACAATATATATATATATATTTTGGCTTCACCAGATGACACATAGCTACCAGCCTTTTATCCAGCATGAAGAAAATGTGGAGGCCATCGGCTCCTCAGCATGAGCTCCTCACAGTTGGTGTCAAACACTTTGCGTCACAGCAGCCTTATTCCACTGTATCATTAATGTACAAGAACAATGTAAACAGAGTGGGTGCCTAAATACACAGAAAAGAGCCTGCCCTCTAACTGTCGGGCCTATCGGGATCAATTAAGTACATAGTTATTGTACTTAAAAGGGTGTAACACCACATGTAAGTGTCTACGGTACACAATAGGATCAATACATTTAATAGAATGTGAATCTGATCTTCAGTATTATGTATTTATAGACCTTATCTTTGAGAGTATTTAGGGACCTGTTGGCGATGTACATATTGTTTATTGCTGTGAATACAGAATATGTACATCACAAACCGGTCCCTAAATAGTCTCAAGGATAAGGTGTATTCCTCGTGAAATACACTGGAATAAGGCCCTTTTAAAAACATGTTGCAAGAGAATGCAGTACCAAAGATGCATCAGTCATGCGAAAGCCACAACTGGAACAAATAACGTCTGCATGTTGCAGAGGTTCATCTCGATCAGATTTTTTAATTTACGTTTAGATTTGAACAACTCCGTGTCAAACATTTGACCTTTCTGCAAGACTCAATACCTCATTTAGTTGTGGGTAGTTTCATTGAAGTATTGGTGAATTGAGTGTAAAACTGGTGTTGGTCAGTTGATGGCGGCTTTTGTCGTTTCACAAGAATAACTGAATTTGTATGGTATTTTAAATTGTGAGAAGTTCCTTATTTTGTATAGAACTGTTTAACATTAAAACTCAAACGTGCAAGAAACTCATGATTGTGTAGTCTTATTCATTCTTACATCTTACACAGACGACTTAATACATTTCCTTAAATTATATTTCAGTTGCCAGGTGGCTCTCAATCCCCATCAGCTGATTAAAGGCAGGTGTTGGCAGACAATACAATTCTCATTTGGCTTTGGCAACTACCAGCTATCTGAAATGCATTGGGCTGTATTGTTAACAATGCAGTTTGGACAGGTATTGATTTGTTGCCACCAATGTAGGCTGAAACAACCAGCATGTGAAAGAGACCACTCAGAAATGGCAATTTGCAAGCCGTGTTTTGAAGTGCACTGGCTGTTTCAAACTAGCAGCAGTCTCAAGAAGCAAGTTTACTGAATTACCCAGATAACTCAGTAAACAAGCTTCTAACAAAACTTGTTAAATTCCTCTCATTATTATCTTTGACAAACAGTAACTTGAGTTTGTTTGATCTGGTTACTATTTCCTAGCAGTTGAAATTACCTGCACATCTTTAATCCTGTATTGCGCACATTAATTCAAATTCAACATTTCCTCCTGCCACTGAATAATACAAGACAGACAGTATCATTTTCTTACATTTATTTTAACACAAAATGGCAGCGAACCAATTCAGTCAAAATGTCTACTTCAGCTTCTTCTTGGGGCGAAGATTGTTGGTGTGTCCACACTTCTTCTTGCGGCAGTTGACAGCACGCGGGTGCAGACGGGCATAGCACCTGAAAAACAAGTGGGCAGGGGACAATTATAAGAATGTGTCTCCAGAACCAAATGGAAATGCCAGATATTTATTCTGGCGCATAAATTTAAGGTGCGCCAAGAAAAAATTACTCAATCTGAGAAGGCCAGTTGTTTGACTCAGTGTTGGAAAGATTACGCCTATACTGACCCACAGATTTATACTGCCATTTCAGTTTTCACAATTTAACCAACCTTTTACTTTAAATCCATGTAGCTAATTACTTTAATTCAATTAAATACTTTTTTGGACCTGCTTGTGGTGCCATTAAATCACAGCAGTATTGTAGACAATTGAAGTATATTACAAAAAACTCAAGAGGTGATTTTCCAGACTTACTTGCGGCAGATCATCTTGTCGCAGTTGTATTTCTGGGCCAGTTGTCTGAGAGACGGCTCAATGATGCCACCACGCAGACGCAGAACCAGATGCAGAGTGGATTCTGGAGGGCAATGACAACAACATTATGTCAATCTCAAGTTCAGTCACACCCACAAACCCCACAACAACCAGGTTTTGACCAACCTATTATTGCTTGTTTAAGCACATCTGGCCTTGGTTTAAATAAACATACCTTTCTGGATGTTGTAGTCAGACAGTGTGCGTCCATCCTCAAGCTGTTTGCCAGCGAAGATCAGACGCTGCTGATCAGGGGGAATTCCTGCAAACACAACACTTATCAACCAGACTGTATTTAACCACACATGTTCAAGCACAAAAAGGCAGAGATGACAAGTGGATGAAAAGTCACACCTGTCAAACATGTTTGCTTTAAATAAAAAATGATTGGTCAAGTTAAATGAAAGTAAGTATCATAGCCTAAAATACAGTAACATACCAAATCTACTGGCTTGCGCTACCATAACTGTTAATACTTAAATTTAAACACATTGTTCGACCACACTTAACAGTAAAGATAAGAACATTTTTTCAAACTCAACGAGTAACGTTAAGTGTCCAGTTAAACTATCAAGATGAAGTTAAATGTGAACGCTCACCTTCCTTGTCCTGGATCTTTGCCTTGACATTTTCGATAGTGTCGCTGGGCTCAACCTCAAGGGTGATGGTCTTCCCCGTCAACGTCTTCACGAAGATCTGCATGTTTGCAGGCTGAGATGGAGGAAACAGTGCCGTTAGCTCCGAGTCGAGGCGGTCTCACAACGCCAGCTAGCTAGTTGACAACTAAACTGTCAGCATCGTTCACACCAACTCAGCCAGACACAGACCGGTCATTCACACTCATTAGGAACAAAACGCTCATGATTTTAATTTATTAACTTTTATAATGATCGTGGGCAACTGCTATGGATCAGGAGCTGCCGATGTTTTAGCTAACGTTAGCATCCGAGTGGACCTGGCGTGAGGCCTCGCCACATGCGGATCGCTGGCGTGGCGCTCAGTCACACTTTTCGCTTATTTTCTGCCATCGAAACGGGTCCTCAATGCTCAGTAAACATTTACTGTCGATGTATGACGAACAATATATTGTCTTAATCGCATTCAACCACTCAACGTTCGCCATAGATCAACGAATAGGTGCTGGACAAAACGTGTACCCACCCGGCCGCTAGCTGAGCCTCGACGAAAAGAGAGCGGAAGCGGGTGTGACGCTGAATACGTCACTTCCCCCTTATTGTTGACACGGGAATAAAATCCCGCGAGTGCGTGTTCAATTCAAAAATGGATAACAAATATATTATTTAGAAACATTACAACTTATTTAGCCACAATTCATGTACACATCTATTAACAGCAGGACAGCCGTATATAATTAAAATTAAATGGCTTCTGACATACAACAAATGTATAGAACACATGGATAGGAGGAACAACGGTTGGTCTTATGGGCCCAAATATATTGCATTATTGTTAGTATTATGATGCTATTATTAGATTATTCAATACATATTTCAAAATGTAATTCCACAAAAGACCAATGACGGCAAAATCGAGCAGTATGATTCACTTTAAAAGCTGACAGGTATCTGACACGTGTCTAGTTAAACAGATTAAAGTGTTTAGTTTAATTTTGAAGAACTAAACTAATTTCCCTTTATTTTTTAAAGCGGTTTAGTGTGTTCCGGATTCGTAGTGTGTGTACGTGGCTGAGCATGACCATTCTAGAAGTGACTGACACCTACTGTTGAAGTGTTGAACCACATTGTGAACGTGCATGGACAAAACAGCATAATGTATCAATTTGGGAAAGTAGAGCAAGCAAATACAGTGTAATTTCATTACATTTTAAATACAAAATTACATTAAATTTGTAGGGCAAATAACCAAAGCCTTTCTTTCAAGGTTGTGTCTTATATATATATACTGTATATATAGGACTGGTATATCTATCTATCTATCTATCTATCTATCTATCTATCTATCTATCTATCTATATATATATATATATATATATATATATATATATATATATATATATATATACACACACACATTTAGTAATCAAGCAAAACCAAATAGTTACACTATTAGATCCTCAGCGGCAGTCTAACAACCAGGAAGATTTTATTTTTTTAAGTCATTACTTACGGGTGAGGATTTATTTTTTTGAATAAATGTTGTTGAATAAAATGCTAATTTTGTGTGTCCAGTCCACTGACGTGGCCAGGTAATAGGACACCATGTCATGCGTTTGTGTCTTTGCAGGAGCAGCAACAGTATCAACATCATCATGTTCCACAGCACAGGGGTTTCCATGGTGAGGCATTGTAGCATGTTCACCTGCTGCATACTACCATGGCTCGCTTAACCAAAGAGTTACAATAATGTAAGGGGGACACGGATGGTACCCAATATTACTGCAGTGATCAAAAAAAAAAACCTGATTCCAGCTAGTCCTAATGGCAAAGACTTCCTCCTGTCTACCAACATCTCATTTCAGGAG
Organism: Cottus gobio; assembly: GCA_023566465.1. Lineage (NCBI taxonomy): Eukaryota > Metazoa > Chordata > Actinopteri > Perciformes > Cottidae > Cottus > Cottus gobio. Next base: position 14,411,159 of record CM042217.1, read on the forward strand.
ATGAACAATCCAGATTAATTTTCAACACGTTTCCAGGATTACTTCCAGCCCTCATCTTCCAAGAAGTCAGAGCCTTTTTGAGCATCCAAAACCAGCTCTGTTGGACCGGAAGGACTTCAGGTATATCAAGGAGTACCAGCAGAGGCGATGGTGTACCGTCACACATTGCCACAGATCACCTGTACCCCACACTGCACTGCGCTTCACACCAACTCTAAGATGCAAACAGACCCTGAAGAGGCGGCTTTCCTCGCCACACAGTCCAAGAAATTCCAGCCCGAGTCCTTCCAGCCCCCTCCCAGTCCCATCCGACACACAAAGGCCATCCAGAAGATTCCGCATGTGGAAAGACTCCCAGAAAGCACCATCAAAGCCTCCTTCACCCCACACCGTTGCTGTCCTGTTGTAAAGGCCAGGGCTAAACATCTAGGTCAGTGACAATTTCATTTCATTCAGATTTATTTGCATGCATTAAGTTAAAGAAAATATTAATTCAGTACTAAGCCATAAATGATTAATGTGATCTCATAAAAGTGTCAGCCTCAGAGCATCATTGACTTGTAATAAATAATAATCTGTGTGGAGGTTCTGCAGAATGTAATTTTAAATGTTTTCTGTAGTAGAGGGTTTTCCCACAATCAAAGGGGACAGGCGCTGTCAGAGTTTTGTCTCCCATTACAACAACACCTTCCAGGGAGCCTGGAGCAGAGTGGATAAACCTGTGGAAAAGGTAACACAGTAGCAGATGAGCTATCATGAGCTATCATGATCAAAGAAGCTTTTTTATATCCAACCAAACACTCCATGGCTTGAATGAAAACCAGCAGACTCTCGAGGGAAACTGTTGCCATAAGATTTATATGTTCATTTAAAAGTCACAATGAAAAAAATGTCTTCTCACAATAGTGTCTACTCCACTGAGCACCGGAAGCCATTTCAACCTCTGCTTGATCTCAGATGTAATGCAGAATCCATCCTGCCTGCTTACGTTTTTTTTATCAAATGAGCAGCAGACATATTAGCACATCATTAATTAAAACATCATCAGCTCTGAGGCTAAAAACTGCACCAAAACGTTTAAATATCCTAGACTAAGTTCTGTATGTATTTGAGATCATTTCTATTGTAGACCTCCATTCCTCTTCATTTCAGGGGGATGTTGAACTTTGACTTAGAAGATTAAGTTTTACTTTTCAAAACCTATGCAGAGAAGCCGTTTTCTCTGACATCATAGACAGACTGAGGTCAAACCAGATGGCAGGCGGAAGTGTGCAACACTCAGCTGTGTGCGTGCTCAGGGAAGATACACCTGGAGTACCAGCACTGTGCGCTTGGAGTAGACACAAGAGAATGGATTTGACCTTATTTTGAAGCTTTCCATGAAATGAGTGTTATTCATTAAACCGTGACAGTTATTAACATTGTCTTTATTCAGCACTGCTCAGTGGCTCTGGGTGATCCTGTGAAGATTGTAGAGAGAGAGACAACCCATGCTGCATCATTCAGCTGGCCCGCTGCCTGCAGGTCTGCAGCCGTTCTGCCTCACTGGAAAAACTCCCGTCACGTCACTCAGTTCCTATCTAATACAAACTCAGTCGTAAAAATGGCTATAGGGCCTGATGTCGTCCTTCAGATCTCTGTTCAGACCTCTCTTGGTTTCACTGCTTGTTTTGATGAGGGATGCCAGAGTTTTGAGGAATCTTGCATGCTAATAGATATTTAATTGAATCAAAAGCCTTAAAAACAACTTTTTCTGAATTATTATTATCACTCTTTTAAAACTCACATTAACTGGTGTTAAGTTTATCCCAACACAATAAAAACATTATCTGATATTTCTTTTGATACAGGCCACCTGTGGTGAAGAAGCATTTGAAGCTCAACCTTGAACATTTCTCAAATAACTTATGGTCGTCCACAACCAGAGAAGACTTTTGCCACCACACGCTGGGTGAGGGTTTTCTGTGTTAATGTCCAGACAGGTTTTAGCCAAAAGTTTTCATTCTTGTGAACTGACAATTCAGATCTATTACTTTAAATTGAAGACATCTTCGTTGCTTTAAGTAACAACACACGCTGCAAGGAAACTTAGCAAGAACAAATGTAAAATCCTGTTTTAAATACATTTGAACTCATGTTTGTACTGTTGATATGTAAGGAAACTGTTCAAAGCAGATATTGTTTTGTAACTGTAATGAACATCATCGACAACTGTGTGTGACGGTACAATGTGCTTACATTTTCACATTTCATAATTTGTCTTACATACATTCTAAACCAATCAAACCAAGATGACACAAATGCAACTCCATTAATCTCACTCAGTTTTTCTGCATGGATTTGGTTTAAATCCCAGCAGATCCAGTCGTTGTGATAAAGAGGGACGAAAATTTCAGTTCCTTACCCAAGGGGGACACCAATACAAGGCGCAATAAAGAGAGGATGTCTTTCACCACCAATAGAATCTCCTTCTCTGATGTGAGATAACAGATCTTCTACATCGTTATTTGTTTCTGTATTTATAATAGTATTGGTTCATGTATTGCTTTAAACATGAAAGTGAACAGTTTCCCCTTTAGTTTAATGTATGATCCTCCCTGTAGCAGAACTACTCAGTGTGTTCAGTGTATGCACCCGGGGCTGACCGGATGACCAAGAGCCATGTCCAGTTCAGCCCACCCCGTCTGTCGGACCTGTACTACACAACCACAACCAAAGAACACTACAGCAAGCAGGACGGGGAGCGGGCCAGAGCAGCTGTCCAGCTGTCCAGCAACAACATACTGAGTAGACCAGGTGATGGATCGGTTATGCTAGTGTGTTTAAAGGGAGGTAAATGTCGACATTAACTGTGTTTAATGTGTTTGGCAGAACACCACCAGCACCACCAAGACTGATTACCTCCCATTGAAGACCCGCAGACAGACACCTTGTCCGTCACAGCAGAGGGTGAGAGATCCCAAAATGAAGTCCAAAAAGCCCCCACTCACCTGTGTAATTGTAATAGTAACAGTAGCAGCAGCGGTAGTTGTTGTCATAGTAGCAAAATTGTAGTTGAAAATAATAATATGGAAATGGAATAAAGTGCTGCAGTAATGAGTCCTTAAACATGGAAATGAGTAAGCATTTTTGCACTTTCCTTTCCCTCATCTCAAAGGTCAATGGGTTTAAAACAAAAATCAATGCCTAAAATAATGTCTGTGATTAACACAAGCTTATTTAAATTTTTTGTTTTACGATATGAAAGATGTCAATAATATTCCCACTTGTGAATTGTAAAGTTTTTACATGTGTTGTCACCTCCTTTTTATTTCTGTCAATTGCATTTACGCTTCAAAAATCAGTTTTGGTCAGAGTGGTCTTCATTTATAAAGATTAATCTTGTAAGTTAAAATATTTTTACAAGGCTAGCTTTGGCCAAAAAAATGTATCCCTGTAGCACTCTCTTGGTAGTACGTAAACACAAGTATACCTGCACTCAATTTGTCATAAAGTGACAAAACACTTGGTCACTTGCTCTTGTGTTCTTGCTCAATTCCTGATGAAAGATACAAAGTCAAATGTGTTTAGAATGTTTCTGAAAATGTAGCTGGAACTTTTTGTCAATTAGTAGAAATTAAATCAGAATTACTATTTTTAAATGGGCACCTATGTACAAAATAATAATATGCATTTTTAACATTAAAAAGACCGAGTTGTGCTTAAATGGCAGCAGTTCTGAATTTTGTAGACAAATATACTGTTCTCTCACATGACCTTTTCTTAATAATATACACAGAACTCATAGTGTTGGTTACATTAGGCTTCATCATGTGACTGGTCGGTGGGCCTCAGAGTCAATTGAGAATTCCAATGAGAAACAAGGAGAAACAGAGATATGATGATTAGTCTTTTCAAGTTAATTTCCTACATTTCCCAGAAGTCTCTTCGTAACCCAACAACAACATATTCTATTCCCATGTAGAACTTTAACCCTGATCCTATTCCAGCTCACTAGAGCGTATAACTCCTTTCCAAGCATGCATCATCTAAAGCCTCTCTCTAATATCATCCCTCAGTGTTGTGTTTTTCAAGAATGATAATCTTATTTAGCTAAAAATTAATCAATATACCAAGAACAGTACAGGAGCCATCAGAGTGTGAAATATTGAAGCAGTGTGCAAGTTCAGCTTTAGCAGTTAGGTGGCTTAAACATAAACCTCAGCCTCGCCTGTCATATTCAGACCAGGAAGGGAAGTGGCCTCGGACTTGACTGTCCTACTTCAACCCTGTTTACACTGTCAATGCAAACTGCTACGAAGGTTACGAAGAAAGATTCTCATCCCCTCCTTCAAGCATGATTGACCACACAACTCTGTAAAAAACAATATATGCTGTTGTAGGAATAACACAGCCTTGACAAGATGCAGGCTCAGCTGATAAAAACGTTGGCAGGCACACTGAATCTGGAGTTCATCAACCTGGTGAAAGGCAGCAGTCCAGGTGGGCTGGAATGTCAGCGGGCCAGCAAGCTCAGGTCCAAGGTGTACAGCTGTGAGGACATTTTACTCCAGAATAGACTGGACAACTCTTGTTTGATTTTGCCTCTCTGTTTTACCAAGAATCATACCAAATACATATTCATTTTCAGCCTGATAGGTTAATTTTAAGTGGTATGTGTGAAAAAAAAACTTAATAACTTACATATTTCATACTATGTTCTGTGGACCTGGTCATTTAAAAACGGGTGAACAGGTTGTTTATGGATCACACTTATGACCTTGCATATTTGTACAATATTGTTATGGACATTAGACCACAATTCATGCACTTCTAAGCAGAATTATTATCATATGTGCACTGCAGTATATTACAGTGATACAATTATGATAAGAAATGCCTCAAAGGATGTTTATCTCTTACTGAATTATTCAGTGTTTTGAGTTTGTTGCCATATGAAATGTCATTTGTCCAGAAAGATTTTAAAAATGAAAAGGTTTTACAAAGACACCTGTTTTAGTGATACCACACATGTGACCTATAGGGATCATGTGGGGCACATTATTTAAAAAATGTTTTTTTCTTTTTTTAAAGGATTTCCTCCTTTAAAATGCATTTTATATTAGGCTACATTTTGTTTAGTTTTTATTCTTTTTTTGTACATTAGTGTACAGCAAATGCTGTTTTACAGAGGCAATATTCAAGTATGTCATCACAGGCAATTTATAATCTGAACTATATTTCTGTAGAAGGAGAACAAATGAAAAGCCTTCAAAGTAAAAGTCTATACGTAAAACAACAAAAACCAAGTCGACGGTCCAATTCCACTTAATGCATCGGTGCTTTCTTAAATATTTTCATATTCTGCTCAGACACACGTCACCAATATTAAAAAAAGGGGGGGGGGGGGGTGAAATTATTGATTGTATTTTAGGGTGAAATAAAAAAAATGTGAAAGGTATAGCCGGAAGTTCACCTTGTTCTGCCGTACAGTCGTTCCACGCTGTCCCCATCGCCACTTCCTCCCCCCGCCTCCTCTTCCTCCCCCCGCCTCCTCTTCCTCCCCCCGCCTCCTCTTCCTCCTCCTCCTCCTCCTCCTCCTCCTCCTCCTCCTCCTCCTCCTCCTCCTCCTCCTCCTCCTCCTCCTCCTCTTCCTCTTTCCAGAGAGCTCCGTCTCCTCAGTATTAAAGTGGGCGGACGTGACTCGCGCGTGCTCTCTGTCAGCGGTGTGAAACAGAGCTGCTGTGTTTCTGGGCGTTGAAACTTGTCTCGTTTATAAAGGCTGGGCTTTGACTGAGCAACCAGTCTGGCCTGTCGTCTTAAGAGGACATCACGCTGCTCCCCACCGGCCGGTGAGTGTTTTTTTTTTTTTAAAGACATTTATTAAACGTGAACTCGACGTTCACAGCTGTATTCATGCAACATAGTCACGGCTCTCAACCCTGATTGGCTGAGACCCGTCAAGAAAATTAATTATAAACTATAAACACACACTGGCCGCTTAATTAACAGAACATGTAAACTTCATTAGACTTAATAGGAATCATGATGTCAGTTCTTATCACAATAGTATTTACATATTTTTGACTGAAAGTAGATGTTCAGTAATTTGCTCTTGTTTGTTTCCTCAGATGCTCTCATACTGGATTTGTTCAATTGTTTGCCAAAAGGTTTTATTTGCGTATTTATTTGTGATATGTTAAATTGTGTCTTCATATCAGAGAGGTTATTATAAACTGAAATACTATTATAGTAACCATTTTGTTTAGTCAATTAGTTCCAGATCACAAGCAAAGAGAAACATGTAACATTTAGTTTTGTTATCTTATTGCACATTTTTAAAACATGTTTTAAAACAACTAGCAGTCGACACAACAGTAGCTTCTTCAAGGGTCTGGCTCTGGCATGTCTGGGACTCTAAGCAGTCCACCCAACTCCCCTAAAAATACGATATAATAATTGTTCAATCATAATCAATATGTTCCTTTTCTGTACACCATGAGTATTTGTTAGTGTCTCATTCTTGTCAAACTGCTGAATTATCTCCATTTTTAGGAATGATGTTGAAGTCCATCAAGTCTTTCAAACTGGAGCTGGATGGTCCGGCTGATGCAGCGTTCACCGGAGGGGAGGTGGTCTCGGGCCAGGTGGTCCTGGAGCTCCGGAGGGACACCAGGGTGCAGTCAATGAAGGTGCAGGGGAGAGGGGTGGCCACAGCCCACTGGCTGGAGAACAGTGGCATGAACTCTGTCTATAACGACTACACCTCCAAGATCACATACTTCAGGAAGCGACAGCATCTGATCAGAGGTCAGTGGTTAAGCCTGTGGATAGTGTTAAACCCCTTTAAGGTTAATATTCTGTGGGTTGATCTATATATATTTAAGCATTTTAAAAGTGCTTATTCGGGGAAGCGAGACAATTCAAAACTGACGGCTATGAAAACTGAAAACTATTGGCTATGACTATTTGAAAATGGAGAACAGTGCCTTCTTTTCTATACATTTGGGGCATTATATACATAATTTGCGCTGAGGTTGTTGTAGTTTTTGTATTTTATTTTATCCGCTACGGACATTATCCTAAGATATCGTCCATCACTGTAGCTTTGCTGTGATATACATAGTAACTGTGCATCAGCATGTATTGCAGCTGGCTGATGTAAAGGTTATGTCTCCAGTCTGAATAATGTGGTATAAAACTGCTGATTTGCGCTTTAATGTGCCAGCTGGTAGCCACTGCGCCTTGTAGTCGCTGCAGTTCGCAAAATAAAGCCACCTGGGCCAAATGCGTTGCCTCGAAACCAGGGAGCGAAGTCGACACTGGCTCGTCCAGATACATCTGCTAGATAACCTGACATTAAACACACATCAATTACTGCTAGGTCCAAATAAACACAACCAGCTTACTGATCGCTGTGTTGTTCAGGACATAATGCTGTAAAGTGTAAATGTCCAATGTGAAAGGCACCGAGCAGACAGGCAAAGAATATACCAAAGATATACCAAAGTAGCGGAGTAAATAAACTGTAAAGAGTCATTCATGTTTTATTGGATGCTTCGTAAACAGTACAGCTGGTTTGACTTTACCTGGTAAATACTGTATGAATGGACGCGATAGTCTTGCAGTCTCATTAGAGCAGTGTTTGTGTTGTTGTTGTGTTTTCAGAATACACAAATGGGTGTAAATTGGTTATTGTAGTAGTCCCATTGCTGCTGCAACATATTTGTGTGCTGTGGTTTTATGTGTTTTAGGCAGGTTCTGTATGTTGATTTCTCGCCCACATTTGATCCTAAATCATTTGTGACCACAAAATGAAACGAGCAATTGTTTCTTTGCGTGAATAGTAAACATGTCATTTACCAGAGCTGAAATTAATATTTTCCAACCGCTACCTTTCTCGGAACAGCATAACAAATAAAAACATTAACTTGACAATCAGAACATTTGGACAAATCCTTCTCCTTCATCTGCAGACTTCCTTTGAGTAAATTTGGAGCCACAATGAAACTGTTTTGCCTAATGCAGCTGTTACCAAGTACCAAAACAAATAAGATATGATATAATTAAATAAAGACACTGAAAATACCCCTTAAATACATTTCATATTTATATAAAATGTAACTAAACAATATATAAAATAAAACAGCATAGAAATCTAAACAAAATGCTATAGAAATGTGCTTCTGTTCTTATGGAAGAATAAAATACAAAGTGGCCTGTCAAAACCGCCAATATTATTTGTGCTTCACCCCTCACCCAGAATATCTGCCAAATCCATGCCACTGATTCCTACATGCGCCTGACTCTTCTGCCAATTTACAAACAACTTTGTTTTCTGGATTGTGTACAATTGCTACCTGTGGAGAGGCGAAGGTGCTGTCAGTACGTGGGTGGTTTGACCTGCAAACGTCTCCCAGACTGTCACTCTGTGGAGACCAATGTTATCTGCATAATCAGTCCAAGAAACGACAGAAGAAATAACAATGCTGTTTTTGCAAAGGCTTCAACCGTCTCATGTATAATCTAAATCTGTTCAGGAACAGAATCAGTTGTCTTCACTGTGGTGGTGTTTGCATGTGCAAGCCATTGGGCAATGCAGTAAATATAAATGCTGAACAGTAGGAAAAATAATGATGTGCTTGATTCTGTTTACTTACAAGAACAGGGGACAAGGGGAGCGAGGAAGGGGAAAGACAAGTAGAAAAGGAGGAAGGGGCAGCTGTTTAATTTTAGCAGGACGCATTGTCAGGGCAACCATGAAAACAACACATGGCTCCCCTTGGCCCTGTCCTCCTCCGACACAAAGCCTGCTGCTGCTCTCCAGACATTTTACACTATGGTGTCATTTTCAGCTCCTTTAGCTTTTCATAAACAATCTTTTTGAAGCTGATTGTTTTCCCTTTTTAACGCAGGGAATGTATCCGAGAGTCGGCCCATTTTCAACAGAAAGTTTGGTTGTGTTTTTAGGAGTTGGAAGTTGTTTCTCATGCAAACACCAGTGAAGAATTAAATGAGCATTAATCATGCTCATCCTTCTGCGTTTACGCCCACATGTTAGCCTTATCAGGATCGTGGCAGGGAGACCTGGTCGAGCTAGGCGTCTACTCCTGGTCTCCAGCAGGTGGCGTGCTGGGCTCTATTTCCCACCGGGTCATACCTTCCTTCATGTACTTTGAGCAAAAAGTGACATATTGATTCAAACTGGACATTTTTTCCCCCTTCCAAAAATGAGTTCTGCCGAAGAAACTGATTATACCCATGGAAAGATGCAGGAAATGTCTTTGTAGTTTCTACTTGTATACTAACCGGCAAGGAGTAAAATTACAGTGAGGGAATACTCTGTTGGAACACCCTCCAGAGGCCTAACTTTATTATTCTGTGAGCACCATCTACAACTTTCCCCAGATTCACACACATCTCCAGTCCTGTTCAGGCGGTGTAAAAACATCCTGGTAGTCCTGTGCACTCTGCCTCCACATTGCCAGTTGGTGGCACTGACGAGCTAACTTCTTCCTACCGGGGAACAAAGGAGTAAACAACTTTGTTTTTATGAAACCAGACTTGATTTTTGTTCTGTTTAAAATTGAATAAAAAAGTAACCCAGTTGAAAAGCAGGATTTTTTTTTTGGTTGTGTTTAATCGCCTGCAGCAGAGTTTGGAAGAAAAGATCCATTTTGCTCCATGTTGGAAGTTGATTTGATGTATTAAGAAAAGGCTGTGTACTCCCCGTGTGTATGATTCATGAAAGTGGCCTACTTGTCCACATGTTTTCATTTCATGTGGACTTCTCCGTGTGGTAACCCTTTTTTATTATTGGAGCTAGTATATCTGCAGTTGTTTATCTTAAGTGGATTTGGTGGCATAAGTTGCATGCTTATATATCTGTGTGGTTTCCACGAGAGCGGTAAGTTAAAAGCAACATGGAAGAAGTAGAGTAAACAGCTTTGGTACAGAGTGAACTATTTCCCTCTGGGAGGCATGTTCTGTAAGTCTGTTTTCTTCTAAACCTGTAACTATCAATCACCAGCAGGCCCTGTTTTCCTCTCTGCTGCCTCCACACCCAGTCTGCATGTTTATTATGCTGCCTTCAGGCTCGGTCCGGAAATATGAGGATTTGTTTTGAGTGTTGCACACAAGTTACCTAACTAAGTTGTAAGTAGGACTGAGGAAGTACAACCTTTTCTTGACACCGAAGTTGTCAAGATCTGATTCTCAAATGGGTAGTTGTCATGCAAACCTGAGGCCGTAAATGTGTTTTATTTGTTTGTTTTTTGTCATCTTGGTAATGTTGACGTCACAACGTTGTTTGTTCTTGGCCTTTGTCTGGACTTGTTCTAATGCTTTGTTTCTGTTGTCTCTCCTACACCAAGAGGACAGCCTGTTATCTTCTTATCTAGTCTATACAATCTGGTTGATATACAGGAAAAAAGGTGACAATTGAAGGTTGATCAGTAAATGGAGGCCCTGATGAGATTGTTGTTATGATACTTGCAACAAAAGAACAACCCACCAAAAAAAAACCAAACCACCAAAAATTGAACGGTAGTGGTGTTGAACCTGGATGCAAGGTCTGGTTTTCAGCTGCAGCAGCTGATTTCACTTTACGAACACACACACACACACACCCCTCCAATCCAGTGTTTGAAAGTGTGTTTTATTATTGAAAACAGCTGCTGCAGTGTTTGTTTAGAATTCTTCTACTTTTCACAGTTTGAAACTTTTCTGACTAGTTTTGACCGAATGAAGTAGCCACATGCAGTCAAAAGTCTTAAGTCACAAGTGCAGCACTGAGAAGTCGGTGCCACGGAGGATCACCTGAAGGCGGCATCAGCCTTCAACCCTCACTCTCTCGAGGCCTTACATAATGCATTTGGAAAACCCGCCCACTTTCTCAGCCTGCAAATAGGGCTGCAGACTGAAGGTGCTCCACAGTTTGAGCTTTAACCAAGTGAATGAAAGTCGTCTGCAGTTTGAAAATCCACTTCAAAACACTTAACTTGAATATACTGCGGAACAAGAATAAAGGATTCACTCACTTTGCGTTGGAGCGTACTTGCACAACCCGCAAAAATGATTTTCGACAAATTGAAAAAGTTTGACATAGTCTTCGACTCTACGGAGGTGGACTGTCCTCCGGTGTTCAGCAGCGGGGACGTAGTGTCCGGCCGGGTGGTGGTGGACCTGTCCGGGGAGAGTCGGGTGGACTCCCTGAAGCTCCACGCTGAAGGGTTCGCTAAAGTGCACTGGACTGAGTCCCGGTCCGCCGGCTCCAGCACCGCATACACCCAGAACTACGGCGACGAGGTGGAATACTTGAACCGGAGAGAGGTGCTGCTGCAGACAGGTCAGTCCGCTCTGCAGGCGCTGTGCTGGGGGAGACCACAGACGGTGCACCCTGTCTGTAAACCTGTTGTCAGCAAGTAGAGGATCGATGCAAGGAAACTCAGCGTCCCTTCATTGAGTGTATGTCAAATGATTGAAATAATAGGGAAAGGGGTTTGTTTGGATGGGGACACTGAGTTGTTTGTTTGTCTGTAAACTGGGAATAGTGTTGTTTCGTAATTAAGTATGAGAGTTAAACGGATCTTGAGTAGAGTACTTATTTTATCTGGTTGTATTAATGTCTGGTGTAGTCAAATTGTAGCTTGTTTTGTAAGTGAGTTTTGCTTTGTTAGCTTTGACTTGATTCATAAGAAATAAGACTGGATCACCTAATGCTCTAAATGAAGTCAAACTTGACTTGAGGAACATCACTTTATTAGGAGCCTTTTGAGGGATGATTTCTTTGATTTTTGCTACTTTCCTAAAGAAGTCAAACTGAGCATACAGATTCAAAAACTTCAGTAAACAAGCACTCGGAGGTCTGGTCATTCATCGACAAAGGCACTTTTTTAAGAAGACGGTTTGTTCTTTATTCTGCCACATGAAAAGTTATGATGTTAGTCATAACTCGATATATAAGTATAAAAAGGCGCTCCTATGTAGGAAGAGCGTAAAATATGTTTCAACAGCTTTCTTTGCACTCATTGTGAAAACATCTGTTGACTAAAAGTCCTGACGGAAGACTTTTCCCCTTTCGAAGAAACTCCAGGGTTGTTTTTCTCTTCTGCGATGTGGGAGAGCCTCAGCTTTTTGCCTTCATGCATCGAGCACAGTTCTAAGTTTAGACCTGCAATTCACAGACATGGCTTTGTCAGTTTTACGTTGTTTTCTTGCAATGTTAGTCTTACTGCTTGATTTGGTATTTTATTAAAACAATTTCCTTACAAACAAGGTGACAAAAAATCATAATGTTAAATATGTTGGTGATGTTTGAAAGTTATTTGGCTGGTGTGCACATAAACTAACAAGAGAAAGCTCCATAACAGCCCACTTGACCTATTAAGAGGATCACACAGTGACAGTATTGTTATTATAATCAAGAAGGCGCTTCCAGCTAACAAAGGGAACCTAAACACAGAGTCGGTTAAACGCAAACACGTGTTCCTGGACCTGTGCAGCAAGAGGGAGAGAGAGAGAAAAAACAGTGCAGTTGAGACTGCTATATAATACAGCTTGAGGAAAACATGTTCTCAGTCAGCACAATGGAGGAGTCATGCTCTTAAAATCGGTTCCTACTCGCTCACAAAGCCAACTGTATTTACGTGGATTTCTAAAGAAACAGAACGTTTTAGTTTTTTACTAGTTGTCTATTGGCACTTTTCCTTCGTCAGATGAATTACTTTGCGGCCATGAATGCGTGTAGAACATAACTTAACCTCACACAGAATCAGATAATCAATCCCAGTCAGGATTTAGAAACCTTTATGATTTAATTGCGCTCTATTGGTTGTTTAATCAGTGTAGTGATACTGCATGTACACTTGATGACACAAGCAGGGAGACACTGCTCTTCTAGGAATACTCTTGAAATCAAATGACAAACCATCGGCAAAACAACAAGTGAATGAATTGTAACTTTAATTTTCCTCTTGTTCTTCTCCTCTCCTCAGATAATGGTGAAGTATCCGTCCTCCCTGCAGGCAGACATGAATTTCCATTTAGCTTCCAGCTGCCTGAGGAGACACTGGTCACCTCCTTTGAGGGGAAACACGGCAGCATCCGCTACTGGGTCAAAGTGAAGCTGCACAGGCCGTGGGCCACCGTCAGGAAGATCAAGAAGGAGTTCACAGTTATCGAGCCCATCGACATCAACACACCGGCCTTCCTGGTGAGCATCTCAGCCCTCACATTTCATAATTGTGTCATTACACTTTTCATGATTTTCTGGGTGTTTTGATGCACTTACCTCATTTGGTTTCATCATTCGCAGGCGCCACAGGCTGGAACGAAGGACAAGATGGCCCGGGCATGGTACCGCAACTTTGGACAGGTGTCTGTAACTGCAAAGATCGACCGCAAAGGCTACACACCAGGTAAGCGGCTTGCTCCTACAACAACTCCCTCTTAAAAATGCAGACTTTTTTTTGGTCAGATTTAGATGTGTCTGCAATCTCTAACATACTTTCCTTCTCCCCAGGTGAGGTGATACCCGTCTTTGCGGAGTTCGACAACTCTACCTCCAGATCAGTTGTGCCCAAAGCCTACATCACTCAGACACAGACGTTCATTGCCCGCGGCACCATGAAGCAGAAGCGCGCGGTGGTGGGCACGCTGTCTGGTGACATTGTGGGGGCCAGATGCAGGGAGACGTGGCACGGTCGCGCCATAAAGATCCCACCTGTGGGACCCTCCATCCTGCAGTGCCGCATCATCAAAGTGGAGTACATGCTCAAGGTGGGCTCAGTCAAAAGCGGCTTTATTTCTTTGGACTTCAAATGCTGTATTTCCCTCTTTTCATGCACACTGCTGCTGCACTTTACACAGATTTCACTAAAAGTTTGAATTTGTTCCTTCCACCAGATTTGTGTTGATGTTCCTGGATCGTCCAAGCTGTGTCTGGAGCTGCCACTGGTCATAGGAACCATCCCTCTCCATCCCTTTGGCAGCCGGACCTCAAGCGTCAGCAGCCAATACAGCATCCACCTGGAGTGGCTGCGCATGTCCATCCCGGAGCAGCCTGAGCGTAAGTGTCCTTTTAATACCGCAGTTACTGACCAACAGAGGAGTGTAGGTCTAGATGTGTAAAGGGACTCAGTTACTAAACATAGACGTTTAATGAGACAAGCAAATCAGGAGCCAATGTGACAATCTTTTTCTTGATTGTGCTTTGTTTATAGCACACGTAGGATTGTGGAAGGTCTTTTTCAGGCTGGGCAGATAAACACATGACCCTCAGAGTGAGCAAAGCAGTACAGACTCACTATTGTCTTTTTTACCATTTATATAATCTGTAGCTATTAATGTTCAAGGATATTTGCACTTAAGGAAACAGTCTGCATACTGAGAGGCTCACTTTAACTTTTATGATCATTGACTGGCAAAATACCAGTCAGATGCCAACATGAATAAACAAAGGTTTTGATTCAGACAAAGATTAATTTTGGGTCAAATCTGTGTTTGTTAGTGCAACAGGCAGCAAAGTTCTTTTTTAGGAGTTTTAACCACAGTGATGTTCCAGCAGCTTAATGTTTGGACCTGTACTGTTCTGTTGAGTCAGACCATAGGACTTATCCCGCCTCTTTCCCTGCAGCTCCTCCAGATTACAGCTCCGTAGTGACAGAGGAGGAGGCCGAGCAGCGTAACAATGCGGTGGTCCCGCAGCCCGCCGAAGATCTGAGTGGGATTCTGGAGCGTCCCCTCATGGCATTTGTTCAAGAGTTTCGCTTCCGACCTCCGCCAGTGTACAGCGAGGTGAGTCACCAGATGCTGGAAACAGCAGCTCCCTATTTGTTGTTTTAATTGGCATACAAGTATTTTCATGTCGCTGAATAGAGCACCCCCAACTTTTTTTCCTGTCAAAGACACTCTTGCAGCTGGATTGTATAACTGTAACTATATGATAACACATCTGTGAGTGTAGGCTGAAGAATGATTTGCGCAAACAAAGGATGAATAATCTGCTTACTTAACCGTCTTCTAATGTGTCTTTTGTTTTCCCTTTGTTGCCTACAGGTTGACCCCAACCCTCAGCCCTTAAACATGAGACCTCGCTGCATGACGTGTTGAACCACGAGCCCCGCCTGTGCGTCAATCAACTTAACTTAAAGAAACAAATCAAGAGATTTGTCTTCTCCTGGATTACTTCTCTCCAATAAATGGCACCTGGTTCCACAGAGTGTCGCGGATAGGGACTGGAGCGCCACGGAGAGTTCAGGAGACGGAGCTCACAGGAACTGGATGTCCGTGGACAAGCCGCCACTCCATAAAGAAAAGTGGACTCTTTCCTGTTCAGTTACAAGGAAAGTAGCTTCTCCACATCAGTTCCTGTCCTCCACAAGTGATTCTTTGTGGCTCCTTTTTTATGAAGAGAGTTACAAATATCTCACAATCAACGATTCCCTCATTTGAAGTGAATTTTGAGATTTAAGGAGTTTAGGAAATATTGGGGGTGAAAGATCACTTGATATTTGTTGGGTACAGAGTTGAAGTTGCACCTAGTGTTAAAAAAAAAAGCTGACATCTGTTTAGAAGTACGTTGTCATGATTGATTAGCGTAAAAAGGTGCAATCTTAACTTCACAACTCTTCTTGTCCTGGCAACAAGGTAGCTTTTAACAACCGACATTGCTATCGTGTGACCAAGTAGAAGTGTGCTTTGGATGATTTCTACTATTAGTTAAGCACATACTGTATCATGTGATGGGGGAGCAGACAAGCCAATTAAGCAGATGTAGATGTACTTTATGCATGCAGGTCACTATATGTAAAAGGGAAAAATACACGTGACATAATTATCTGCAGTTTCATGGAGTCATTCTCTCAAAGAGGTGAATGGAGCTGAATGTATTCTGCAAGAACTCTGAACAAAATGTTTGGCTTGTATGTTCGATTCCGAGAGGTGTGTTAATGCAAGGCACTGAAGATAGACAGCAGATTGTTAGCTGTCAGATAGCTGTGATGGTTGATTCTAGCATGGCATTGAAATAGGATGAGCATTTTGTGTATAAAGCTGTACGAGGCTCCTAGATTAGCTCTCCCAGCTGCTAAACAAAAGGAGGAGGAGGAGGAAGAGGAGGAGGAGGAAGAGGAGGAGATGGAGACCTCAGAGCCACGTGGTCTGAAGCTTTTGATGGGAGCCAGATGCCCCTGTGCTGTGGGGCGCTTTGTGACGCTGCACGAGAACACAGTGCTCCACAGTCAAGTCGAGCCTTAAACTGGAGATGCCACTGAAATGTATGGACAAAGAACATTCCAAAAACTTGAGGATTCTTTTTTCTCCTCTACTTCCAAAAAGACTGCAAGAGTTTGAAAGAAGACTTCCGGGTTTGCTGTGCGACTTAGGTGGCATGCACTGAAAAAAAAAAAATATATATATATATATTTTTATACAAATTGTAGATTCACAATCTTGTCAAAGTTTTGTAATTTTTTTTTCCTAATAAAAAAAATTGTCTTCAACGTTTCATTGCAACTCTGACTTATTATGCTAGAGGAATGTGTAAGGGAAATAGTCAGCGCTTATGTTTATCATGTTGCGTGCCAGTGAGTTGGTACATCATGTTCAACAATGAGTCAAAACATCATTGCCAAGGGCAGGGTTAGCTAGGGAAACAAGCTACGACTAAAAAGACAATAATTATGGGCTGAAGTTATACACATGTCATCTCTAATATTGAGCACTTGCATAATCACTTTTTTTCTGGCTTCATCTCACCAGTCAATCTGCCACATTGAGTTCAATATGGATCTCATATAGTGTCTCCTTGAACAGATTGTTCTCTGCTTCCATGAATATTCAACAGGGATTCTAGTTATTTCTTCCACATGTAAACTCATAAAACATAAGACAAACCATGCAGCTCAGCTGAGTATACTTTTACACAAAGTTAAAACATGGCTCAAAAGCTCAGATGTTCAGTACAGTACAGAGGAAGGATTAAAGCTTCAGTCAAAAGCTTTTAATCTTTGTGTTGTCAATTTTGCAAGAATGTCAGACCAACCTACTTTAAAATGAAAGTAAATAACAATGATGGTAATTGAATCCCCAAAATACCAGAGATTTTGGGGCTTCCAGCGGATTCAATGTGTGCCACTGTAAGATAGACATCTTGAACTGTGAATCAGACAAAACAGCACTGACTCGAACTCACAGGAGTTTTTCACTAGGAGTTGCAATAGTGTGGCGTCACCTCACCGCTGCTGTGATCAAAGCAATGACAGGGCACAAAAGAAGAGAAGATACAATCTTAGTTTTGCTACAAGGACAGACGCCACAGAAGGGAGGGAGGATTGAACCGGGACACTCTTGAGGGGGTTCCTGTTCTGTTTAGGACTGCAGCTAGAGATCTTCACCAAGAGACCAAGCTAAAGTTACAGCTTTAAAACGCTGTGTAAACCTGAAATTAGTGCAGAATCGCATCTTTAAAATGCTAATTAAGTCTTTTCACCAAGTGGAAGCTGAGTTATTTGTTCAAGTCCATGTACACTGTTTGTTACTGAATATCATATTTTTTCTGCAGTGAGCACTTTCACCATTGATACTTAATGTACATTTTGATTATGCTGTCACAGCTTTACTTAAAGATTATATATTTTACATGCAGAGCATTAATAGAGCAGCAATCAACTTCTAACTATATAAAGATATAGTGTAGAGAGTATTGTCCACCTGAGGAGAGAATAAAGTCGCTCTCCCTGTGTGTTGTCATCCAAGCTTCTCTGTGCTCTGTTCGCATTGCCGGGCCGGCCACCCTTGCCCTTCAGTCCATGAGAGTGTGCCCTGCTGGCTCCCTCATGGCGGCCAAGTGCACAGAGAACATAAAGTTCACAGCCCAATCACTGCGAAGTCTAGCCGATGGGTGCTGTAAAGCAGATTAAGATATTTATGGTTTATTATGGACTGGTGACTAGATGAAATAGAGTTTAGAGGGCCCCCACAGTTCTTTACTTTGAAGTGTTTGGGGAGAGGGTTAACGTGGCCCCAGATCAGAGAGCATTGTGGAAGACAATGGATACTGTAGATCAGCATTCATCAGACAGTATCTGTTGCACCTACAGCACATCTGGACAAGGGATTCCTTGAGGTGTTTTTGAGGATCTAATGAGAGAGGGTTTAGAAAAGTAGAAAAGTTGTAACAAATAAACCTTACTTGTATTTACTAGCTGTGCATTCAGATTTGTTATATATACTTGTGCACAGTGTGCTTGCAAGGGTTTGTGTGAGTCATTAGGAGCTGCTGTACAGACAAGCGCCCTGGTTTATCACACCGCCAGACGCAGTCAGACGCACACAAATCACTCATGGTCATTTCTAACCAGAGCTGGTGCCACCAGCCGACCACTGTTCAGACTAACTCGCCTCACCTTGGCGGGCCAATCGGCATTCAGGATCCAACCTGCTTCACATGTAATTGTAGAGCACATTAAATCTGAGGAAGTCATAGATGACATATTGAGTTTCAGACACTATAAAACACACAATACAACGCTAACAGCTGCAACATGTCAGATATTTTCGAAGTGACAGCCTCAGCGGCTCAGAAATAAGTTTCTGTTGAAGATAAATGTTGAATTTGATTAATAACTTGTTTTTTTACATCATTGATATTCTTATTAACATAGATTTGCTGTTGTGGCATTAGGGACACAATCTGGTGACACAAGCAGCTGTGTGTGTGTATTTTATTCAGGATGTGGTCAGGGTTTTTGCTGATTTTCCATAGTCGGCTGACGTTGGCGTTTCCCTGAAATGTCGAGACTATCGACAATTTGGTCAGACTAAACTGTCTTTCCCAATATGCTCAAAATGAGCACATTTAGTTCTTGAAAACTATGATCAAGAACACAAAATGTGTGGACTGCATGGTGGTGTCGTGGCTAGCACTGTCACCTCATAGCAACAGGGGGCCAGGGTTCAATCCCCAATCCCGGGCGGTCCTTCTGTGTGGAGTTCGCATGTTCACCCTATGTCAGCGTGGGTTCTCCCCGGGTTCTCCGGCCTCCTCCCAAAGTCCAAAGACATGTAGCTCAGATTAATTGGACTCTAAATTGTCCGTAGGTGTGAATGGTTGTCTGTCTCTTTATGTGCCCTGTGATAAACAGGATGAACCCTGGCTTTGCCCAATGCCAGCTCCAGCGACCCTGTGACCCTAAATAGGATGAGCGGGTTGGATAATGGAATGGTTATTGTGCCATGAACATGCAAACTGGGTATATGAATGTTACTTTATTACTCGAGTTGCTTGATATCGTATGCTGATTTTCTAACACTATAAGCGATATGAAACAGAGTGCTTAAGAACAGAGTTACACTTCATATAACAATATAGCCTAGTGGACAGGTACTTCAATGTCTTGAGAGTTTGTAGATTTGACAAAAAATGTATATTAATACAGCAGTCTTTGAAATTAATGGATTTTAAAGTGATCCAAATATGAATACAAAATTCTTAGGTTTTCACTTTGCTTTCAATAGTTCTCATTCTGAGGAATCCAGTTTTTGAAGTAGTGTTCGAGACAAAATCAGGAAAGTAACACATGAGGCCTCATACAGACAATGGTCATACGCTTACAAACAGACACAATTTTGAATTCCGTGATGTTTATGCCCACAAGAAGATGGAAACATTAGGTTAGAATACTCAGAGACTCAAGGACGTACGTATCTGTGCCGTTCAACAAGGGTGGCATGCTAATGAGGCTGTGCTTAAACGGGTGGGGGAATAAAGAATATTCCATGTGTTATAAGACCCATATGATGCTTTGTGAAAAAGCTTCAAAGAGGCCCCTAGATGCTCTTGTATCTATTAATACGTTGTTGTTTTTACACCATATCTGCAGTCCACTTGGTGTTACGTTAATAATGTGCTGTTTAGGTGTATTGTTCTGAGACACTGGTCAGTCAGCAGACCAGGAACTCTTATTCCTCTTTCTGCCCTTCTTGTTATTGAGCTGTCTGCAGATATGAACGTTTACACAGTTAATGTGTTAGACTAGCATCAGTCAGTCTTATACGGATATATCTGGCGCCATTGTTGCCCATTTCTTTTGTAGATATAACTGAAAAGAAAATATACCCAATCAGGACACTTCTGAGCAAAGAAAACTCGTCAAGGTTGCCATGAGGAAGTCCGTTGTTCTGATGCTTTTTTCCTTTCTTGCGTTTAAAATGATTATCGGCTCACATTCCGAACAGATCCCAACAAGACCAGAGGGAACGGTGGCAGACAAATCAAAACAAGCCAAAGTTGCTTGGCACTTGCAGTGGGCATCTAAAAGGAAGGACAAATCACCAGGTTGTCTTGGAGGACATTACATTACATTACATTTAGCTGACGCTTTTATCCAAAGCGACTTACATGCTATACAGTAGACCATAGACACAGCAACGGTGAGCAATTAGGGTTAAGTGTCTTGCTCAAGGACACAACGACGCAGACTGCCGGAGCCGGGGATCGAACCACCGACCTTCTGATTGAAAGACCGACTTGCTAACCACTGAGCCACAGTCGCCCCCATCATGAGGCTTTGTTATGGAGGGGAATGCAGGGAGTTTTGTTGGCTGTTTAGGTGTGCAGATTGGTCCGTGGTCAAATCCAGTTATGTTTTGTCTTTAGAGCCTAAGAGTTGACTTCAGTCTCTGCTCTGTCTTCGTAAGTCTTGGAGTTGTTCCACTGCAGAGCACAGTGAAAACAAAGCAGTTTTTGCTGTCAAAATGTAGCATATTAAATGTGTTATGCAATGTACAACATCAATGTTTTCATGAGGGCTGGTCAACACAAACTGTCTTTTCTGGCCATGTGACACCCACAGGCCGCTCAGTCCTGCTTGTACGTACAGAGGCTGTGACATCAAGACGTCAGTGCGAGTTCAGATCAGCGCCTTGTTGATGCGGGAAGGTGGTGATGGTGTGGGAGGGGAGGGGGCGGGGGGATCGGCTTGCAGCTCCCCTCCCTTTTCAAGGCTTCATGGAAATCAGTGTAACTTCAGAGGGGTCACAGAGCAGACAGCAGGGAACTGCACGCCATGCTGCTCACCAGAATATTCTGGAAGGGGAAAAATACCATGTAGGAACAAACGACATCCCCAAACAACATGCAAAAAGAGCAGCTTTGTTTATGTCTGCTCCTCCCACGCTTGCAATTCAGGGTTCCACAAAATCTACTTGTTGCTTTGTGTTGTTATGATCTGTCTCTCTTTGTTTCTGGGCTCTGAGGAGGTCTTTGTTTGTAAATCTTCCTCTGAACAATGGAAGCTCCACACAGAGCCCAAAATGCATTATGTGATGGAGTTTTACTAATAAATCAACATTCAGCATCTTCAGGTGCCATCACCACAATTCACAACTTGATTTAATTAGACATACAAGCAAAAGGTGACGTTCTCAGAGTCTAACATCTTTTAAATCAACACCTGAAAAGAACCAAACACTGACATTTGGTGTATGTATCGTTTCTTAGTTCAACACCTGTCGAGCCAGACAGTTCTTTTTTTTGTTGACAGTGAATTACTGCAGCCCTGCTGCTCCGTCTATGATGGGTACATTTTTATGTAGTTAGGGTGCACAGGTTTCATAGGGCAGGATGAATTTATTAGAAATTGAACTGAGATTCAGTACTATGCCTTTTTTAGGTTTAATTTACAGACATAGCATGATAAATGAGATACAACTGTATTGTACTATAGCTCATCAGAATCTGATGCATTTTAGATATTGTAGTATTATGTGTCACTACATAGTAAAACCTTGCTGTCCTGTGAAAACCAAGTGTCTCCAAAACAACTTTTAATGAGCTCAGAAAAACAGCCCTTGTTTACAGCTTTGTGAAAATGTTTTTTCTTCTTTCAGATAATACAGTCTGTTTTTAAATTTAAAATATATTTAGTTTTAAGAAGTAGGAGCTTTTTTTATCAATCCATAACACTTAATCATTCAGTTTATCTGAAATATTAAAAATCACCAAATTTGCAGGCTGCCGATGATGCTTGTTTTTAACGGGACAGCAACATCATTTGAAAAGTGGGATATTGGCTAAATCAAAACACACTTCAAATTCAAACTTACTAATTATCCGACTTCCTGTCTAGCTCTTGTGAGCCACACCAATGACCTATAAGTATAGTTGTAGTCAGCTCTTAACTCCAAACACACAGTGCACAAATGTGTTCCCCCTGTGTTAAATGTGCAGAAGGCATATGCATGTGATCTCCCATCCCATGCGAAGATGCACGTGGCTGGGCTGTTTGGTTGGGAGAGCTGGCCGCCTGCCAGCAGTGCAAGGAGAAACGTCCTCCTCCATAATGTGACAAACATGAAAGCAGCGTTCAGGAATGTATTTTTCTTGGAAAGAACGCAAGATTAGCACATAGCTCTCTCAGAGCTGCAGAGCAGAAAAACAATGGTAGGGTAAGCTGATGAGACGAGTACGTTTTCACTTGAATGACTCGAACGTATTACCCAATCGCCTTGCTTTGCCAGGACCAAGAGAACACAATGTCCCATGAAACAAGTCCGATGTAAATACTCTTAAAGCAGAAATAGGGGTGTGGCAGAGCTTGGTGTCAGATATCCTTATCCGGGATAATGTTGAAATGTACAGTATATAAGAAGGAGAATTTCGATAAACTCCGGCCTCCGACAGCAGCAACTTCTTTGCAGTTTTTTTCTGCCAGTGAAAGTGGAGCTGTAGGTATTCCTGCCAGCACATGTTTCACAGTTACTTCCACATGTTGTGTTTAAGATTCAAGAGGTTGATAGCTAAACAGTGAACACTATTATCTCGACAGTATCTCTAATCCCATCAGAGTCGTGTAAAATCGTATGGTACTAAACAGAAGCTGAAATACGTCACAAATAATCACATTTACTCATCACATTCCCTCTTCTGGGAGGGGAGAAGTTTGTTTTTACACACCATGGACTGGATGCGTCATCTCAGTCATGTGAAAGAAGAGAATTGACTGAAATCCATCCCAACTTTTTTTAATGCCATGATTCTGTGCCAGATGCTGTTCCGTGTTGTTGAGACTGGTCTGATTGTTTTGAATGCGGCCTTCAAGTATTGTAGGGAGGATCTTTCAAAGAATCAGAGCTGGTGGAAACATTAAAGGAGATATTTTTACTGGTAGACACCTTTTTTACAGATGTAGATATCAATTAATATCAGGAAAGACAACACAAGGGAGTGATACTGTTGGAGCTTTATTTGATTAATATGTTGGCATTGAGCCTGTTGATTAGATAGATCTATAGATAGGTACAGGACTATAAATAGCAGGCAATCAGAGATATTTCATAGGGATCCATATAGCGTAATTGGAATGTCTGTGAAAAAAATCCAAGTGAAATCATTGAAAATAGGAAGAACAATATGAGGACAACATTGTGATTATTGTCATCCTGCTTGAACTTACCCTAAAAGCTTCATTCTTGTGTGAAGAGACATGTTATCAACTATTTCTGCAAAGTTGTGATGATCTTGGCCTCATAATGACAGACGCTGCAGCTTGTTGCTTGACATTGTTGCATTTACTTTAATGTGGAGTCGGACATTTTAGATAAAGATGCTTGATGTTTGACACCCAAACAAAAAGAAACAGATTTACTGTCCCTCTCTTCTGCCTCTCTCTTTATAAATCCATGGCCTTTCCCCTGGCCTGGCCGGAAGAGTGTTGTGTGGCTCGGTCTGAGAGACTTTGTTGTTTCTTATTTACAGAGCCAGGGCCATGTAGAACACAGGATCTTTTCTCAGAGGACCATGAAGTGAAATTCGTAAAGTATGTATTCAAACATTGTTAGCTGCATACCTCCAGTCTTGCCTCAGGGTGCTTTGTGTCCCATGTGTTGAAAGGACCATGCTCAACAGGTCTTTAAGACATACCTTTTTGTCACAGAAGGAAATTTGTCTTGGGAAACCTAAGAATGTCTACGCTGCCTTTCTCGTCTATTCACTTTAATTACCATAAAATCCTATTATTTCTTTTTACATTACATTTCATTTAGCTGATGCTTTAGTCCAAAGCAACTTACATGATATACAGTAAACCGTAGACACAGCACCGGTAAAAAATGAGGGTTAAGTGTCTTGCTCAAGGACACGGATTACCGGGATCGGGGATTGAACCACCGATCCTCTGATTGAAAGATGGACTTGCTAACCACTGAGACACTTTCTCTCCACTCTGCTCTTACTTAACTCTTTCCCTGAATGTCTTTCTCACATCCGTGTTGCCAGGTCTCTCTCTCTTTCTCTCTCACTCTCTTCTCTCTCTCTTCTCTCTCCCTCTCTCTCTGACCTTTGACCTCCATACTTCTGGTTTCCCGCTGATTTACTGTAGGAACTGAGACTTACTGTACGCGTTGTTAAAGGCTCTTGAGTAGGGTGTCATCTAAAAGCCTAAAATGTAAATGTTATTGTGAGTGTAATTTGATTTGACCTGTCTAGGGCTTGTTGTTGCCCCACCACGAGAGGCTCCTTGTTTGGAGTGATCGGATCTGCTGAGGGGAGCTTTAACTCCCTGCAGGGAACGACCATGGGCTGTGGTTGGTTGAGACATTAGGGGTTGATATTAAGCTGACGTGTGGGAAGAACAAGAAGCTGATGGAGAGCAGCAGAAAGAAAATGTAACCACTTTTAAGTGTGCAAGTGGAAAAAGACAGGCCTGCTTTTATTTTATCTCAAATTAATAATGTGCAGCTAAAGCATCTATTGTTGTATTATTGTCATATGTTAATAGGTCAGCAAGGTGAATTATTTTAAAGAAAGTTAAAGAGTTCAGTGCCTAGTCACTCCTATTCATTCATTGAAGTTTACATAAAGTAGTAACTATACCTTTTTTGAGAAATGGAAAGAGACATTTAACCATCATCCTGATTTTCCTGCTGAATTAAATAATAACTGCTCTCCTGGATTGGACATGTTTAAATACTTTACAGAAAACAGGACAGACATCTGAACCCCTTTGGTGTTGGGACAAATCCAGACTTTTCTTAATCAGTAACAGTGTAAACAGTCCCACGCAGTATGGTGCAGATTGGGAAATATACTGTACTGTAGAATCTACGGTGTAGATTATAGCACTACACAATAATCATGTACTTTTGACATTGCCCTTACAGTCAGAGCATGACTCAATACACTATAGATATGTGTGGCTGCATGTCTCTATCTCAGTGGACTTTCCTCTGAGGAATAAAAGGTTAAGAATATAAACTTGGTTCCAATTTAAGATTCCAGATTATTCATTACACGTCATTTAGCTGACGCTTTTATCCAAAGCGACTTACATGATATACATTAGACCGTAGACACAGCAACGGTGAGCAATTAGGGTTAAGTGTCTTGCTCAAGGAGACATCGACATGGACTAGCGGAGCCTGGGATCGAACCACCGATACTCTGACCCACAATCGCCCATCAGTCACCCATTCATGCTTGTTTAATGGTTGTTGTCTCTGTAATTTATGGATTTAAGAATGTTTTCTCTTTTGTTTTGGTCTGTGCATGACACAATCAGTGAAACAGCTCTTCTTTTACTTTAAGAGAAGACAGACTGTATATGTTGAGGAAAGAATCTTAGTTATATGACCATGCTGTCAAGTCATTAGAAAGGAAATGACAACATGGGGCATTTCATGAAAAAGTCACGTTTTCACTGCTTGTGCCATACATTGAGGTATCTGAAGTACCTGTCAACCCATAAACTAAACCCAAGTTCACACTACAGGACTTTCAAAGTCGTAAGAGTGATGTACTGTTCACAATACACAACTTCCACATTTCTTTTCTATTTCCCCATATAGAGAAGTATTATGGGCCATGCAAACACCTATCATCCTAAGTGAAGCAACAGCAACGACACCTGCAAGTGCAACACCACATGCAGGTATGCTTCAGATGAGGCGACCTCTCCCCAGGTTTCCCCCTCAACATTTGTCTCATTGATCCCCAACATACTCCCCAACAAGTGCATAATATCTGAAATGCCTCCGTGAGGTACCAGTGAGACAATCGGCTCACTTAAAGCATGTTAACATGTTCTATTAGAAACTCAAAATAAAAAAGTATGAACCTGAAAATGAGCATGTGTCCCCTTAAATAAGTCCCCCTCTTTATTAGTCTTACATTGTATAAACATGTAATATACAGTTCATATGCCACATTAATGTAGTTGATATGTTTACTTGACGAACTATAACTCTTCCTGTGGGCACCGATACGTGAAGCTGGGTGTATAAATGGACAATTAATGTCAATATATTAAAACACAATTTTCCTTAAATAAAATGTCTTACTAAGAGTTGTTATAATTATTGACACACATTGTATACTAATAACACTTAACATGTTATTGTATCTCCTCAGAGCTATAACTACATTATTGTGATATAAACGTTTTTTTATTTGCTTCTTTTTCCGACTAACAGATCATCCCATTCAATATGGTATCCCAATCAGTAACTTTGTGGTCCACTTTATGTTTTTATCATGCCGGCTCTAAAGGTTATATAACACATCAACAAAACCTGTCTCTCAGCTCACCCTCTTATGGTCATCCCTGGGAGGAAGGGCTATCCTGGATTCTGACGTCAGAGTTTATGGGTATGTAAAACAAAGACTGATCAAATGAAGAGCCCCCATGTACACAGAGTGGTTGTTGCAGTCAATAAGGTTCAGATTAAGAGAGACACACATGGGCTAAGGTCACGCTTGGAGATTTAAAAGGCGTCTGGCTTTTCTTCGTTTTCCAATAAAATATAGAGATAATAGAAACATCGCTTTTATTTCAAATACATCCATAAAGCGATGTTTGAAAACATTTGTTATGATATGATGAGATGAGAGATGTGCATTTGAAGCAATTCTTTATGTGACCCATTTTAGCTCCTGAAGCAACTAAACTAAACTCTTAAAAAGCAGGTCCTGACCTGCATTTAGCTTTGTGCACACTGCTTTGCTCAAGAGCACAGAAGTAAAAGACTAAAGAATGCTAGTTAATAGATCAGTAAGGTGAAGTATTTTTAAAAGAGGGTCAAAGAGGTCAATGTCATGCAGGCCCAGTCACACGTAGCCATTCATTGCAGATTACATAAGCACATTATATGACCTAAAGGATTTTGTAACAGAACCACACACTGAAAACGTAAAACAGAACAAAGTAGTCTAAACACAATTTCTTGGACACATGGCTGAAGTTGATGAGGCATTCCACAATTCACTGTGAAGGAAGGGGGGACGTGGTCACCAATGAAAACACAAATCCTAAAGTTGTCTAATGGGAGATAAACCACTTTTAGTGCTCAGAATGCTCCGGTCAAGTAAAAGAATAGGTGCTGTAATGCAGCTAATGAGGATCCAAAGGAACCAACACACCACCACATCTGGAAAAGAGTGTGACTGATCATAACCTAAACATTTCCAAGGTATAGCTCAGGTATGTTACCTCTGACTCCCTGATAGATTATTTAATTTAAAAATAGCTGATTGCACAGAACAGTTGAAGATGCTTTTAAAATCCTCCAGTTGTCATAGCTGTGTCTGCATAGTTTAAAAGTTGGACTGAAGTTTGGTAATAAAGTAATAAAATACATTTTATGGTGTCCTGCCCTTTGGACTAATTTAATGTTAGCTTAATGTAACTGTTGCGTAACTGTATCACACTAGAATCCATTAAGCCATTTTCACTGACCTTGGTTTTTATCTCAGGTGCTTTCCACCTGGTACAAGGCATGCAGGTTATAAACTCTGCTTTGCAGAGCAATAAAGTTGACTGGTGTGTGAAATTTAAACAGCCTGTGGAGGGAGGAGAAAACAAAGACTGCGATAAAGAAAGAGAAGACAAAGGATGTAATTTGTCCCAGTATCACTGTCCATGCCCTGAAGTCAAATACATCCAATGTTTTTTTGTTTCATTTTGAAACCACAGACACTATTTTTAGTCTTTGAGTGAGCAGAGAATGTGCATGCTGTGACCTGCCTCTCATGCGCAGCTTCAAAATGTAAGTAGAAGTTGAGGATAAAGGCCTTGTTTGCTGTACATTTTGTTCTTTTCTGTAACAGCAGATTGTCTTGACAAGAGGAAGTTAACACAGGCTTTACAAACTTTACCATATCCGCCCTAGATGTGGTGGTGTGACAGGCAGGATGAACTTGTAGCAAATAATAGCCTGCAAACACATTAAACAATAATGGTAAATGTTATACTTGCTTAACACCAGTATGTTAACGCATATGCAATTGTAAGAACTTAAGCACCACCATACACTGTACTGCAGCCTTATGGAGCTATTATCCTGGCTACAGGCTCTAAGTACTGTTATATTAACAATTAATCAAATGACCACATGTAATCTGAAATGGGTTGCTCATAGTCATGAACTATCTATGAACTAGTCATGAGAAATCTTGCTTTTGCGTTATTCAGCTCAATGATTTGGATTTGTGTACCCCTCACCAGCAGTAAGCAGCTATTGTTTAGAGCAAAACACTCTGTGAAACCAGATGCATGCTATCTGTCCCACACCAAACAGAAGACAACGTTACAAAATAGCTGGTGAACATGACACTACATTTAGTCGCTAAAGAGTGAGATATTCCCATCAAGAGTTGCTGGACACCAAAACGGAGCTAAAAGGGAATGAATATTGACTTCTGTTGGTCTGCGTCTGCTGGATGAGTAAACGGCAACTGTTTCCACATTCATTGTCTTTTACACTTAGTTTTGCTTAAAATATTCAATGAATTACAATAAACTAAACTAACACGTATAACAGTACGTTATCAGCAGTCAACAAGATTTTTCTGATGCCGTCTCTGACAAACATCCCTGCTGACATTAAAACAAAACTTGATATTGAAGCAAACTGCCTTCAGTACATTTCAGGCATTGTACTTTGCATTCCTTTATTCAGATTCTGATTAATCACAGCTAGTCCTTGTTAAAACTGAAACTAAATATATAAATCAGCAAGTTAATGCAGAGCTTCAGAGGGAGGTGCAGATTGAAATAAGCAGATGTGTGTTAGTTAAAGTCTCTTGGACTAAGCTGCAGACAGACTTTGTGTTGATGAGCTCCAGCCTGAACAGAAGCTGGCCATAGATCTACTCCAGGTCTCATTCTGAAGTAGCATTGTGTCAGATGGCACACCTTTACACAGGTTATCATCAGCTGACTGAAACCAGCTTTTGTTAAGTTGGCGTGAGTGTAAACACAACATTCAGCTGTTTTAGTGCCCGCTCACCACAGCACTTATTCACCTTCGTAGCTCTACATCAAAAGCATCTCATGCATTCACAGGAAGAGTCACTACTAGTGCAATGTCAAAATGACAGCCTAAATACAGCGTCTCAGAGCATGGGGCGACTGTGGCTCGGTGGTTAGCAGGTCCGTCTTTCAATCGATGGTTTGATCCCCGGCTCCGCTGGTCCATGTCGATGTGTCCTTGAGCAAGACACTTAACCCTCATTGCTCACCGTTGCTTTGTCTACAATCTACTGTATAGCATGTAAGTCGCTTTGGATAAAAGCGTCAGCTAAATGTAATGTAATGTAATCTAGCATGACTGCAGACACTTTGCATGCACAAACTACCATTTTACACAAACTTCTGATGTTACTGCTGCTCTGCCTTCTACATCTTATCCCACATGAAGTGCTGAGAGAGGAACAACAACTGGCTCTGAGGAGTGAGTTGTTTTTGTTCAGCACACCCCCCTGGAGAGGATACAGTGTCAGAGGCTGGGAGAGGCAGGCTGGGTTGTTTTCGAAGAACCAGTGCAACAACCTCAGACTGGGAACACGAGGTTGTTTTTATCCCAGACATTAAAACTTGACTGTGTCTGTTTCATATCTCTTGCTGGATGAGTGAAAAGTAGCTGCACTTATGTATACAAAAACAAGCTGATATAAAAATCAATCAAAAAGAAAACTGGATAGGAACAAACACGCATGAAAACTACACGCAAAAGAGTAAAGTAAAGTAATCAAATGGGGACATTTCATATCTATTAGTGAATATTTGTACTCCATTCACCTGCAGTGTCTCCCTTTAAAAGTTAGTTAAGTAATTATATATATTATAGTTAAATGATCATCATCATCCACCATAATGGGCAAATAATAATTAACTAAATGTTTACAATAAAACAATGTGATAATGAATAACTAACGCTTCACTTCACTGAAAGTTTAGTTGATTTGTTAATATCTTCTATAACTGATAAAGCCCTAATATTTGTACATGTCTCTTAATGCTCTTTGTGCTTTTTTTCTTTTCTTTTGGCACGTGCTCATTTCCTCGAGTAATACACCCTCAGACTTTTGGCGAGTGGAAGAGACTTTGTTGGCCACCGACGGTTAAAGAGAAAACAGCCTCGCTCCTCCCCTCCTCATGACCACAACCTGGTGGACCTCCACTCTTCTCCCCTCTCCAACCCTCCACCTCCACCCACTCACAGCAAACTGCTACTTCAGAGGGAGTCCTGCTGGTCCCGTGTCGAAGGGCAACAAAACAAGCTCTTCTCTCAGTGAGACGCTCACCTCTCTGTCTCCCTCTCTCTTTTTTTCCTCCCTCCCTCTCAACTCTCTCCCAGTTTGTTTTTCATTGAAGGGAAAACCGAAACCTGTTGTTTTCACCCTGTCTTGGCCAAGTGCCTGCTTTTAAAGCCCAGGTGTTGCCAAACAAAGGAGTCATCTTTCAGAAAAACACGAGGTGGATCTCTGGGTCAGGCTGCAGGAGTAGAGTGAAGGGGAGGAGAGGAGAGAAGAGGAGAGAGGAGGGGAGGAGAGGAAAGGAAAGGAAATGAGAGGAAAGTAGAGGAGAGGAGGCTAACGTGGCTGGATTTTGACATCTCTGTCATCTTTGGATGTTTTCGTCTTTCAAACTGGTTGGACAGTCTTTCAGCTGCGAGTTAAGCAGTCAAATAAACTTTGTTCTTCGTTGACGTAATCATGGCAGCTTGTTTTTCACGATCCTCTCATTGCAGTAAACATTTGCAATACTAAGACAGAAACATGTCTCACCTATTGAGTCATCTGAAACGAACTTGAACCTTAAAGTTCACATGGAACACTTTCTGCATAGCATGTGAGAAAGCAAGATGGAAAACACTGGCCTGGCATTGTTCCCTTGGGCAAGACACTGAACCCCAAGTTGTTCCTGAAGGCTGTACCATTAGTGTGTGAATGTGTGTCATTGTTAATTAATTTAGGATCATACCTTGCATGGTAGCCTCTGGCTCTGACTATGAATGTGTTTGAATGGGTGAAGGATGGCATGCAGTCCAGCACTGTGAGTGGTGGGGAGACCAGAAAGAAGCTGTTTAAATGCAGGTGCATTTACTATTTTACTATTTAAGTGTAGTCTGTTGTCCCACAACAGACTACACTTCTTCTTGTTCTACATTGACAATTCATGGTGATATAACTTAACTAAGTTGTTGTTGTATTGCTACCAGGGCTACTGAGGGCTAATGGTACTTTTTTATTATCAATTAATCTACAGTTTCTTTTCTGGATTAATCATGTCAGAAAACTGTCAAAGCAGCAAAATGTGACCATTTCAAATATCTTGTCTAAAAACCCAAAACAATAACATTTACAGTGAAATAAAACATAATAAAATCCTCACATCAAGGAAGCTAAAACATTTTTTTTTAATATTTGTGCTTGAGAAATGACATGATTATTTGACAATCAGAAATAGTTTGTGTCTCATTTTCTTATTATTTATTCATTGATTAATCAACTCATCATATCTGCTCTAAATATGATTTTTTAGTGCCAGAGACCAACTTCACTGTTGCAACTGACATGACATGTGTTCATGTACATTAACACTGTTTTAAGAAAGAAAAGACTGTGTTAGTATTTGTTTGTGACACCCCACATACGTCGGGTCGGCCATTATTGGGTTAATACATTAAGACATTTCTGTATCCAGTTTAACTTCTAAACAATGTGTGCACTCACTTTTTTAGAGTGAAAAACTGTTATAAATAGAGAAATTGCAAAAACATTGGTGCTGTTCTTTCAGTTGAGGACTCACACTGTGACAACTGTCACAGCACATCTGTGTCCTTGGCAGTCTGGACCTTCTCCTCTGGAAAGAAAAAACTCAGTGGGGAATATTTTGGGGAAATGGAACTGGGAAAACAGATTCAACCCCTGATGTACCCCTCTGACACCCATCCGCCAAAGCCCCATGGGAAAACCCAGAGCCCGCCTCCTCTCTGCTCCTGAAGCTAAAAACCCAGCTGGAGAGTGATAAGGTCACTCAGCTGATTTAATCCCCGGTCCAGGTCACATAAACACACAACACTGGGAAAACAACCAAGTTGACGTAGATGTTATGAAGCTGAATTCACTACAGAGCTGCTGGATAGGAACTTCATTTCACTTTATGTAAACATAATTTTGAGGAGACAGGATTGTCTATACAATTGGAAAGCTCATACATTTTTTTGAGGTTTACTCAAGAGTTAGTTTGTATGTTTGTCTCAACGTGACTGACTGTACGTTTCCTTTCCAGCACCATTCATCCCAAAGCAGGTTGAATGCAGTTGCTTTGCATCTGTCCTGCATTACACTGTGACGCGCCTCGCTTGTTATCTTTCCCTTCAAACGTACAGCATCACATACCATGCACAGACCTCTGCAAAACAACTGCGAGGGATTATGTAAGAAGTCTCTGGTCACGCAATACTATAACACAAGACAGAAGAATAATGTACTGATGGAGGAAGGGAAGGTATGGTCAGGGAAGAAGGAAGGGATGGAAAAAGTGGTGAAATCAATTTATAGTTTCATAGTTTATGGTTCGGTCTTTGGGAAGAGATAACCAGTTTATAATATGCGCTATACCTAATAAGGCAAAAAACCCATATAAACTATATTTATGAATGAAGATAAAACACATTTTCTTTAGAGGCAACTTATTTTCTTGTTCTGTAAGTTTGAGTATGTGTTTTGTGATGAAAGCATGAATGCCATACATGGGACTGAAATTCGATGAGGACACCATGTACCTGGAACCAGTGAAGTGCAGGAATGCCTTTGAGACAGAAGGCCTATTGTCTGCCATATCTGACCTGAAATCAGCATACAATGGCAACTGGATAAAGACAATGGACTGACCCATGACAAACTTGGTAACCTGCAATGTGCCCACAAAGTGCCTGACTGTTGAGCTCTGACAGGTGGACTATTAGTTTGGGTGCTGCACGTTCAAATCCTGCAGAGGAACATTACATCAAAAAGAAACAGCAAATGATAAAGCATGATAATCAACGCATGATGACTATGGAAACTACAGTGATCAGGGAATCATTTGGCCGTATTAACGCTAAAATCACAATTCATAAAATGAAGAACATGTTCTTCTTCCCCATCCCTTACTAAAGTGAAGCTGACTGAACTTCTGTATTGATTGACATGACATTGGATTAACACAAATATTTTAATGGAAAATCTTCCACAAACATTGTTGTACAGCCAGGATCCATTTACAGATTATTTATTTTTTTCCTGGGCTGCACGATGTTGTAGAGGCTAGCACTGTCACCTCTCAGCTAGAGTGAACCCGGCCTTCGCCCAATGTCAGCTGGGATCGGCTCCAGCGACCCCGCGACCCTGCAGTAGGATGAGTGCTTTGGATAATGGAATGGAATTTTATTTTTCCAATATTATGTCTCTAATCCTAGCCTGGAAAGCTGCAGGCACAGACATGAATCATCGAAACAAGTGAGTTGAATCAAGAACCTCGAAAACGGAAGTGGCAACAATGAAAAATATTCCACTGGAAATATTATGAGCATGAAGCATTTATGGCACACATTGGAATATTGATTCTCACCTCTTTATTTCAATTTTCACACCACTTTAAAATCTCAGTTGTAATTCAACCAATTGCAGTCTGCGCAGTTTGTTTACATTTATAAGGAAGTTGCACGTAAAGATGTCACATTGAAGTCTGATGTGACGTGATGGTGATTACACTATTATGCAAATACTTTAGGTGACACGGCCACAGGTGACTTCTCCTTGACCCGATGTAAGTCAATTTGTATCAATATAAGCTACATATTAACACACAATGATGTACACACACACACCAAGTAATACACCAGCATGTGTACAGTAGAACACAAAGAAATACAGCAGACGGAGTACCAACTGCTCTTTAAATACCATGAAGGTATAATAGATCTACATCACACACACACACACAGGCTTTGGATGTGTGGGTGTGTGAGGCACCAGCTGTGTCGAGGCTCCAAACGTTAAGCGTAATAACATGTTGTGTGTGTTGTAACGAGGTTGTGTTTGCCTGGATAGATATATTACACTCCTCAGAAATCTCAAAGTCAAAAGTCAGTTGAAAACATTCAAACTTATGACAAAGGAGAAATTGATGTGTGTTTTCAAAAGACGGACATTGATCAAACAAAATATGGAGTTGCAAAACTTTGCAAAGCACTGGGCAAACTCGCTTTCAGCAGCAGACTCAATAACAAAGGGGAAGTGAAACTAAAAACTGTGTGTGTGTGTGTGTGTGTGTGTGTGTGTGTGTGTGTGTGTGTGTGTGTGTGTGTGTGTGTGTGCATGTGTGTTTTTGAGGACAGCTGGGA
Source organism: Cottus gobio (assembly GCA_023566465.1). Classification (NCBI taxonomy): domain Eukaryota; kingdom Metazoa; phylum Chordata; class Actinopteri; order Perciformes; family Cottidae; genus Cottus; species Cottus gobio. The sequence continues at coordinate 14,445,806 of CM042217.1, forward strand.
ACATCGGGCCTCGCCCACCGCTCTACTCTCATTGGCTGTGCTGTTGTCAAGCGCATTTAATAAGAAAACAAGTTGCTGTTCAGCCAATCAAGGCAGAGCTAGACTTCCCCCTGACATGCCACAGTGTCTTATCTGTGGTGACATCACATGGCCCTTTAAACAGTATACCGCAGAGTTTAAAAGGCCCGATGAGTCAGTACACACCTAGAAAAACAAAAAAGTTTCAGACCTGCATGTGTTTGTTTAATGCTTGTCCTACATGCAGGTTTTGAAAGGTTTTTGAGAATGGAAACCTAGTATGACCACAATGTATTGTGTATTCCTTTTTTAAACATACAATTGTCCAATGTGCTTTCTTTGTGTGTGTGCTTATTGGTTGAGAAAGACAACATCATTTGGATTATTATGAAAACGTGGGAAAGAATCAGCGTTTGGACTCCCATAAAAACAGCCTAGCACTTGAAGCAATGACTGTATAATACTGTATGTCCACCATAAGCGTACGGTCTGCTGGGTACAACATGCCCTCCCATTGTCTTTTTAAGTTGTATTAATTCAACCTTGCATTCAGGCCAATAATTAGGCCAATTCATCTATGTCTTTGTAGAATTGTAATATCTGCAAGCACTTTTTTTTTTTTTTACAGTGTCACTCTGTGATATCAAGATTTGTGTATTTTGTTATCCTAACATGTTAATGTCTGCTAAATGCCCTGTTAGTCAGAAATGATATGGCCAATAAGCTAAATGAGTGTGCGTCTGGCGAAATACGTAAAATGTGACCTTTTGACCTTTTGAGTGGTGCAAGTTCTCTCGACTAAACGTGCACCCCCCGTGCTGCTGGCAGACGCACACTCCAAAACACACGGACCTACTGTGTTGTGATGCACGTTGTGCTTGGTGGGAGAAGAAAAGTGTTTCCTGTTTCCTGTGCTCCTCGGAGCATGTGACTTATCACCCACCACCGCCTCTACACTCTCACTCTAGACTTCTTTACTGTACCTAAAATACTTCTGTTATTTTGCACTTTACTGATCCTTAAGAGGAAAGTTTGTTGTGCCGTGTCTGTCTGTCATTTGTATGTGTATTTACTGAAGAGTAATAGATACTGATGATTCAGATAACATATGTATTTGTTTTTTTTAATGTATTTGTCAAAAAAAGCTGTCCTGCTAAAAAACAGCATTAAGTACTTATGTAGCGATTCCCTTTCAATTACTTAGTTTCAGTCAGAAATTTTAATCTGATAAAAGCTGGTAGCTAAGGCCAAACACAATAGTCTTGACTGTTAAGTAGCAATCAAACTTATTGGTTATTTTAGCCAAATTATCACCCTGCACAAGCAGATAACTGGTTTGGATGAATGGGGATGTAATTTCCTCCACAATTTATCTGAATGACGAAGACAGCATTAAAAGATTTTAGTTTCAAGATTGGTACTTTAAACACTTCTGTAGGTACCCTGTACAATACATACTTTGGTATGTATGGTATTATTGACAACAAAAATTATATAAAGATCTGCACCAAATCGTTAAATCCAGCGTTAATAAACGGCAAAAAAGTCAATAGCAGCCACCTTATTTACTGACACTGTGGACTAAATATCCTCCTGAGTTAATTTTTTTAGTAAGTCTCAATATCATGTGCTGAAAATATGGTCAAACTTGACCTCGCATGCTCACTTACAGTAAAAGCTGCTTTCACAAAAAGTAAACTACTAGTTGAAGGACACACACACATGTGAAAACATGTGAATTCACAGAGTTGGTTAGCCGTGTGCAGATGGGAATGCTGTATGTATTTTTACATTGTGACAGCATCTGTGCTAATTTAAGGAAGTTTCTCACATTTTCCCTTTTAATTTCCAGAAAAGGAGTCAAGCTAAAAGAGTGTCCTTGAACGAGTGGGAACTTATTAGGAAGTTGGCAAACCAAAATACCTCACAGCTCCCCAACAACAGGAAAAGGCCTTGTAAACCTGGACCACTTGGGAAAAACTTTGCTCTCAGAGGAACACATTCTGGCAATGTGGCTTGAATCCCTTAACTGTAATTAACAGATGGAGTTGCATTCAACAGCCTTAAAAAAGCACACGTTTTGCCCATAAGTCAAGAAACTACCCCCCTAAAGATGGTTCATTAACAGGAGAGAAAAGACAACACTGTATTTTTGCGGCAATGTTTAATTATTTTCCAGGAAGAGCTCAGCTTCTCAGTCTTAACACAGAGAAATTTGATTTTGTTATAATCGAGTTTCAAAAGCTTGGTCACAAACATTTATACATCCGAGCACAAATAGTTAGAGTTAGAGTGTCTGGCAGACGGAGGAAGTGTGTGTGTGTGTGTGTGTGTGTGTGTGTGTGTGTGTGTGTGTGTGTGTGTGTGTGTGTGTGTGTGCGCGCGCGCGCGTGTGTGTGTGTGTGAGTGAGTGTGTGGGTTTTGTTGTTTTCCTGTCTCTGTGAGTACCAGTTTGAGTTTTGGACCTCCAGAGTGAGAACATATTTGTGAACTGAGTCTTTTCCAGTCAGACTGGTGGTTATGTTGGTACTATTTTGAAATTATGTTTGTATCATGTTCAGGGTCTGAGTTCTTAAAAACACAAAAGAAAATAATTAATCAAACTTCTAATTATAAACTTTAAAGCTCTTTAAGCAAAAATGCACTGTAGTCCATCCTCGGTTTGGGAATGATGTGAAGTTCAGGGTCAGACATCAGAAGGAAAACAATGGCCATCCTCACTAACTAATCAGAGAGAGTGTGTGTGTGTGTGTATATGTGAGAGGAAGAAGTCAAAGGAAGGAGAAGGCGGGGGTCGATGAAGCTCTCAGCACTGGCTCGCGCCGGTTTGCGCTGCTTCCCTCTGGCCCAGCCCCACAGCGAGGTTGGAAGGTTAGCGGAGAGGCGGATGGCTTCAGGGTGGGGAGGGGGGGTAACGGAGAGGGAGGGAGGGTGGCGGGGGGTCCTTTTGCGCCTCGACTGCCCTTTGGAGCCAACATGCCCAGCAGATATCTGCATATAAAGAATGCATGCAGTGGCCATCGTCCCTCGCTGAGTGAAGAATGAAGGCTAAGCTACCGAGGCATGGCATACGATACTGGTTTATGCGTCACACTACAGGCACACACATGTGTACACAGACACACATGCACATATATACAACAGAGGCATATACATACAGCTCTCAAGTACACAAACACACATACCCTGCACAATTATTGTCACCATGTGGTCCTTTTTAATGGATTTCCTCTTTTTTGTTTAGATTTGAACAACATTTACACCACAAAGAAGAAGCAGAAGCAAAAGGGAAATTACTGCTGATGAGTCATAATGAGTAACAGCAACATAACACATTCTGCTTTGTTAAGAAAACTATGTTGTTCTCTTTTTGGGACTTCTTTAAGGAAATGAAAGTGTCTTTACTTTTGTCTTCTGTTACAGACCTTTTCACATGATTTGTGCGTGCGTGCAGTAGATGTATGTAATCGATAAACAACGGAATGATTACACGAGCTTCCCTAACAATCTCAACACATAGCATCTTTATGTTTCATGCACACTGGTTGCAATGAGCTGAACCGACTGAGAGGCGGGTCCCTTGCACAGCTGTTCAACTCAAACACTAGCAGCAGCAGAGTTACTGCTGTGTTTAGAGGAAAGAAGCACAGATAAGCTCTCTGAGTGCCTCACAGAAACCTGACTGGGTTTGTTAGCACCGTTCTTTGGGACTGCAGTTTAATATTGTATCCAATAGTCTGTTCACATCAGGCAGAGCAGCAGAGTCTGGTGCGTTTACTTCTTCAGTTCATTTGTCTGTCCGAGTGAGAAGAAGGATATTGGAAACTGGTGGCACCACATAACAGCCCTGTGATGCCTTAACATTTCAGTGACCTTTGGATGTAAAGCACTAATGCCCATATTAAGCAACATCCTCTTCTCAAGACAACAGACGCTGGCCCCCCTAGAGCCTGGTTCTGCTCGGGGTTTCTGGTGAAATGGAGTTTTTCCTCACCACTGTCACTAAGTGCTTGCTCATGGTGGGAATTTTTGCATCTCTGTAAAAAACATTTTCAAGTTTACAATCTAGACCTGCTCTATATGAAAAGTACAGAAAAGATAATGTCAATTGTGATTTGGAACAATAACATTAACATGTATTGAATTTAATGTGACTGTGGCTCAGTGGTTAGCAGGTCTGACTTTCAATCAGAGGATCGGTGGTTCAAACCCCAGCTCAGCCAGTCTGTGTTGTTGTGTCCTTGAGCAAGACACATGTAAGTTGCTTTGGATAAAAGCATCAGCTAAATGTAATGTAATTCACAGGTGTGAAAAGCTTAGGCTGTCCATTTTGCTGAGTTTAAGTTACATAATTAGTTTTGACTCCTTTTCATGCATACATTTTGGTCTCTGCCTTGGCAGGGTGGCTGGATCTTTGTCTAACAAACAGGCCGCTTGTAAATTCTTCAGGATTTAGTTTACAAGCTCTGTTTCACTTGTAATTCTGCAGTTAATATAAGCCAGAAACAAAAATGCAACAAATATATTTGCACAAATGTTGTGGCCAACAAAAACCATCAGGATGTGTCGAGTCTTGAAACTTCAATTAAATACAAACAGCACCTTTATAATGTGATTGTAAGGTCCTCTCGGGCTTAAGTAATCAAGCTTTAACTTTAAAGGTCATTGACTCTTTCTGTACAATTTATTTTTTTAATTAAACAGAATGCTTTGCTAGGATCTTTGAGAGGAAAACGTGTTTTTTTTCTCTTCCTGAAAAAAAAGTCACCTGGTAGTGAACTTATTAGTATTTTCAAATTCGGTCGGCCTTCCTTCAGCTTTACTTGAATGCTGTATAGGAAAACAAAGTCCATTGGCCAACTATTACTAGAAGGTTTCTTTTATTGTCAAGGCAGCTGAAAATAGAGAAAAACTGGATTTTCTTCAAAGCTTTCCACTGGCATAATACAGCTTGCAATGATTTGCTTTCAACAGGGACATCTGTATTTACTGTAAAGGGAACAGCCGTGTCGAGAGGAACAAATAAAATGCACCTGGAGAGTTATGTGATGGAAAAACTAAGTAGCCTACTGCCTCGCCTCTGTCCAGGTGGCATTGATTTTCAGCCGTGGCAGATGGAGGCATTTTGCCCAACTATGCTTTACTTGGAATATAATGCATGTTTTTCCCAAAAAATGAGAGTGATTAGATTTGGAGAGAAGATTCCTGCCCTTGTGCTTAATATCCACCTACTAAACCTAACTTAAGTTTTCTACTGCTGACAACTGAGCTTCACAGCAATAAACCTGATTGTCTTCATCATGGTCAGTTTGGAGTTTTGAACTACTAACTTACTCAAACAAACTTGCTTCTGAAGCTTAGTCTGACTGAGCTTGGTCATGACCTATTAAAGGTGCCATGTGCCAAATTTTAAATTGAATGAATTAACCACATTTTGAAACAGTTGTAATATTACCTTGAACAAATAGAACCATCACTGACCGGCAGGCCTTAACTCTCCAGGTTGAATTTGGAAGAAAATTAAAATGGATTGCTGTACAGACCAAAACAGAAGGACTCAACGTATCTGAGATTCTTCTTTGTATGATCACAATTTGATCAATTAGATTCACTAAAATAGAATGTCTCAAAGAGCAAAAATCTGTCAATTGTTTTCATGCCATTCATGTGTGTGGGAGTCAGCTCGCTCAGCCTGAAAATGACCATATGCATGTTCAATATGGGCCCAAAAATGCAGAAGCTACAGAAATCCTAAAAACATTCGTGAGCACATTTTGCAATTTGGATGCCATTTTTAAACATGGCATCCAGCTCTCTTTACACATCCATGAAGAAAGAGTTCTTTATGTGATTGTAAATAATGGAAGTAGTTTAAAAACAATGCTAAAATTACCAAGTGTGGGGAATGTGAGAGCTAGCAATACTGCTGGTGAGTGGGAGAGGTGAACAGTGCACCATGGTCTTGTTTCTTCATTTAATTTATAGCAAGGTATCACTAAGACTCTGTTAGACACTGTTTAAAATGCTGCAAATAGTACCGTCATGCTTTCGTCCTGGTGCTATGAATTAAACCAAGCAGACTTATTGCATTTTGCACAGCAGCTCTGGGCTGCAGCAGTACAGCTGCCTTTGGTCAAGCATTATACAACCTTTGAGTCAGCACAGATCAGTTACTATCTCACAGAGCAGGGGATTGATGACTGCTTCCACCCCACTGTGTTGGTGATCCACTAGTTGAGGCTCCTTGTCACGCTCAGGGCCCATCAAATCATCCAATGTTCCCCCCAAAAAGTTTTTTTTTTTTCATCTTTCCAACGCAATCGATCATCATAACAACTTTGTATTTTGTGTTTTTCCTTGATGTCTTTTCATGGTAGCAATGCCTCTGAAACGTCATAAGACACTTTAACTTTAACAAGAAAGGTCAATAATACAATGTTAAAGACCACCATATCTGAAATGGGCAGCACAAGCTCATACAACAACAGATTCTTCATCATTTCATGAAGTAGTCACCTCTATTGCTTTTGTGCTGAGCACACAAATTGTCTGTTTCTTTTGTGTCGCTCACAACTTATTTTTTTGTTAGTCAAAATAGCATTATGCTCCAAAAATGAAAGTTAGGCAACAAAACCCCTTAATTAATGAATTCATAAATGCGTCACCTCAACGACACAGAAGAACACCATCCTTTCACTGAGGACCCACCCACCATAAGAGGTCTTTCTCAATATCAAAGAGAATCAAGATTATAACTCGTTTAGTGCATACAGAAACTGAAACTATAAACTGGAAGTGGTTGTGATGTGCAGTGATACCATGTTTGCTCTGATGAGGAAAGATATGAATGTAATGTATATTAATAGAAGGTGTCTGTGCAGTGAAGACAACAGCCAGAATTAACTCTTCCAGTGAAGTAAGTTCAGGACTTGGGGTCAGTTGGATGAGTCATGTGATCGTAGCTTACATCAGTTGGGGCTCATCCCAGAGATGGAGACTGCCTCTGACCTCGCTGCCCTTCTCATTTCAAGGTTTCAACAGCTCTCATCTTCTATAAAACAACCCCAAAGGGCAGTACAACTGAGAGGCCCCTCACACACATCTATGTTTGTGTCCCTTTTTCCCTGAGACCAAACCAATACCCGCTCCATATACACCCTGTACCCAGTATTTAAAACATAATCATCATCTTCATCAGCTTTTTCTTCTCCTCATGAGCACCAAAGGCAGCCAAATCATTCCATGTGGTGAAACAGAGTAAGTAAAGACATCAGAATCAGAATCAGAACCATTTATTGCCATGTTTTTTTTCACATTCAAGGAATTTGTCCTGGCGGATGGTGCATAACATTTAACATTTAACAATAAACATTTAACAGTAAACATTTAACAGTAAACAGAGTTCCTTATCTCAACACTGAAAGAAGATACACGTTCTTTAAAGTATCACGGCTCAGTTTAATCTTTATAGTTTCCGCATGTACATAGATCTACAACTTACAGACATAAATAGTTACCTTGTGGCCATAACCACTGTGGCATGGAATCAAACTGTTCCATCACAAGTGTGTGTGGATGCTCACTAATGTCAAGCATGTCAATACACCCAATTTCTTTTCACCACCGTAAGGTCCTGCATCTTCCCGACATCGCCACCACTGCCCCTACTCTGCTGCAGATCCTCTTACACTTCTGGGGAATGTGGATCCAAATTCTTCCTAGTGACAAGTGCATGACAGAGCGCTTAAAGTTCAGCCAGCCTGAGTCAGAGGAAAGACGAGGAGGAGGAGGGAGGGAAGTGAGGAGGGGTATAAAGCCCAGAGTCAGCCTACGCTGGTTCAGACCGGTTCCTCACCCGCTTCCCCTTCTTGTCTCTCGCTTCGCCCCCTCTTCCTTTCCTCTAGTTTCCTCTACTCATCTCATTGCCCGTCCTGTTTCTTTTCTTCTCCTATTTTGGTATAATTTCATTTTCTACCTCACTTTCCTCATCTTTTTCTTTTCTTTTCTGAGTTCTCTTTCCCTCTATTCTCTTCTTTACTTTTCTCATATTTCCCTTTTACAGATGTTTGGCTGTTTACTTTAGTCACTCTTCCATGATTGTGCTCTGTAAAAATGGTTTGAATGTGTGAAATTCAGATTTTTAAATTGTTTATTTTGTAAACACCACTAGCAACCCATTCTCACACCAATCCATTAAATAGCTCAGCTTGGTCCGTGTATTAGGCTTCAGCATATGATGCTCTTCGTACCCCTCTACAGCAGTTTTGCACGTCTAGAATGTTAATAAAGTCGTTACGGGTATTACTTATTTTTAAGATGAACTTTCGTCTTTACATGAAGTCAGGTTTAAGTGACAAAACAAGTTAAGTTTAGGAAAAGAGTGTGTTTGACTTTAAGTTGACTGACGTTCAAGTCACAAGTTTAGATGTGGAGGTTTTAAGGAAACATCGTGGTTGACTAACAACCCAACTGACTATCGACTGACATGACAAAATGTTGTTTAGTTTTACTTTTGCACAGCAAACTGAACAAAAGTCCTGTTTTGTTTGACCCACGTCATTATTAGACAGTCAGAGCAACTGATGTAGTATAAAGAGTGGGATATTCCAACCAGAGCGCGTGGGATAGGGGATGGATGAGTAAACACAGGAGAGACGCTGTTTGCGTCCAGTGCGAAACTAAAAGTAAACCATGACATTTTGTCACATGAGTCACTAGTCACGAGAGTCGGGTGATTGTTGCCTGAACCTAACTTCCTGTGGAGATGGAAGTTCATGTTGAAAAGACATTATGCATGTAACAAGTGGAAACTGATAGTTCCTGCCAAGTGCAAAACTAACAGTACATGGGTACCTCGAGCGTCCGAGTTGGAAGTTTATGGCGACTGACCAACAACTGTAATTGAGTTGGGACTGAGAATGTGTTGGCAAAGTACTCAACATGGTAGATGTACCCTGAGGAAAAATATCTCGTGTAGAGGCCAAACAGACAGGACATAGTAATGTCTGCATGTTGCTCTTCAAAAGATGGTTTGCTATTTCTCAGAAAAACTGAGGACACTCACTTTTCCTTTGTTCAGCCAGAGGAGGCTGGAGATGTAAACAGTGTTTCCTCCTCCAGGCTACCGGCCAGAAGGATTAGAGACTGTCAGCCATGATATCTGGCACAAAGCAAGAGCTCAGCCAGCTGAGATGAGACACTGATGGAAGGTTCTTGAACCAAATATGCACTGTTGTATCTTCTGTTTTCAGTACAACGTGTTCAAGTACCAAAATGAAGTGCACTATAAGTCCTCTTAATTTTCTGGGAGCATGTCCACAAGTGGCCCCATTGTGACTTTGAGAGATGCAGTGCAGAGACACAACAGGTACCAAAAGTGAAGAATAGAAAAACTTGTAGATTACCACTTTAAACACAGACAACATTCAGGGAGACATCTTGAATCCTATTTTGCTCCGTAAAGAAGTTAAAGCAGACGTTGAAATGGACCCACACCACCTTCTAGCGATACATTTATCTTTGCTCTTCTTAAATATACTTAACAACTCTCGTAAAAATTGATTCATTACAAAAACTGTTTATGAAAATTGATAAAAGGAACATGTGCACAAACAAGCTGCTCTGGTGACCGAGACACTTGATTCTCTACTAAAGGCTTGTTTACAACTGCGTGAGGGAGATTTGCTGAGCATGTAGACCAGCAAGGCCTGTTTTACAAGTCACAGTTAATCTTTCTATATCTCTAAATGATTGTCCTTTTATCGCAAGCAGCATTCGTATTTGGTAGTTGGAATCCAGGCAGACACTCTTTGCCCTCATAGAAAGATTCAGTAATTATGAATAAGTTAATATTTCTCCTTTCAAAAGTTTCAAAGGTTTTCCAAATTGCTGAACACAAGGTGTCTGCTTCATCACTCAAGAAGTACATTCTCCGTGTTCCGTGTTTGCTGGAGGTTTCAAGTGTCCACAACGCGCCGGTGTAAGTTGCATATTGGACCATGAATGTCCTCCAAACTATCTGTGACGTCACAAGAGTTTGCTTACACACACGCCTTAAACTGAGATTCAAGGTGAGCAGAGAACCCTCAGCTCTAGTGTCAAACTCCACATACATCATTCTGCACAATGAAGGCTAAACATCCAAGTGGAGCATCATCAACACCTTTTTAGTGAAGAGGACAAAAATATTATTATGCCATTGCTGTCATTTCAACAAATATAACTAAATGTTTTTTTTTAACCACCCCTATGTTTGGATTTATAAAAAATCTGTTCATATGGACTTGTTCCAGATAGGGTTCCATATCTATTGTGAAAACGTAAGAATTGTAATGTCCTAGCTAGGATCAACTGGATCAACACAGATTGTCTCGGGTCCAAGGTGATCTCAAATCACTCCACCCTCTTGTTTTACAGCGAGCAAAGCTGTCATCACTGGTTACACTGGTGGAAATTAAAGCAGCATTGCTCCGCCAGCACTCTGCAGCAACATGTTTACAAGACAAACACTGATCTTATTTGCGTGTAAAATATATTTTTGTCCATTGTGGCCAACCCCAGGTATCGACTATGACACACTAGGTGTTTTAAGGTGAGTCACAGGCAGCTGTCTGTCTGAGACCACAACAACCGAGAGACATTCAAGTGACATCATCAAGCTCTTGAGGTCTAAATGCGTAAACATAATTAACCGTCTCATCACACCTGTCAATTTAGATTCTCCACCAAGAAGCAGACTGGGGAGAACTGATCACTATACTTACATTTGAATGATACTTTCTAAAAGTAACCACAAAGTGTAAAAATAAACAAAAATAACCTTCATCCATTATTCATCCATTATCTTCCACTTATCGGGGGCAGCAGGCTTACAGACGTCCCTCTCCCCAGCAACTTTTTTCAACTCTTCATGAGGGATCCTGAGTCATTGCAGACCAACAAGATACATAATCCCTCCAGTGTGTTCTTGGCCTGCCTCTGGGCCTCTTACCATTTGGCCATGCCTAGAAAACCTCTAAAGGGAGGAATCCAGTAGGCATCCCAATCAGATGCCCGAACCACCTCATCAAGGCGAAGGAGCAGCGACTTTACCCCGAGTTCAATACGGATGATGCGATGGAAGACCATTTATTATCTATGACCACATTCTTTTAGTCACTAGCAAAGCTCATGACCGTAGATGAGGGTCGGAATAGATGGACTGGTAAATCAAGAGTTTTTTCTGAAACCTCTTCTCAGTTCTCCTTCCCTGCAAACAAAATAACATGTAATTAAACAATCTCTTGTAATAATAAGCTCTCAGCACATCACTGTGTGTAAACGGCCTTTACTGATAACAGAGTTAGGCATTGTCTGGTTGGCTGTCCAAATATCTGAAGGAAGAAGACCAGGTGGGAGAAGGTGGATACAATAAGAATTGGCATAATGTTACTGGGTAACACTTTATAACAACTGCACGCTATATGGCATTAGTTAAGTATGAGTAAACACTTAACTTGACTTTTGCCCTTACTTGGGACCTTAGAACCGCATGGCCCTCTGCGTTACCAGTACTAAGTCCCTCACGGAGGATGATTCTATTACTGCGACACATATGCTGTCAAATGGATCACCCTGGGTGACAGCCATGTAAATAATCTGCAGCAGTACACAGAGTAGAAGTCATCAAAACACCCTGAAAGTGTCACTATCACTGCAACAGAACAGACAGTACCGGATCAGGGAGAACAAATGCCCTGTATAAATATGTTATATAATGTACTACAAGTTTAACTTGCTCCAGACATGGAACAGGCTGCTGTAAAACATGCAGGAAGGCAAACTCACAGTCATGCTTGTACCTGCAGTAGCCCCCATGAGACACTTTACCTGTCAGCTATTCATTCTTAGAAAGTGTCGTAAATAAGCAGGAAATACTGACAGCTTCCCTGCGGACATTGTGTTGGGGAATGCCAATCTTTAAAGTTAATTTTATGCAGGGTATCTAAACTATGCCATCAGTATTTGAAGCTCATTAGTGGGATATGTCAATCAATCTAACTGCTTGCTGATTAAACTTAACCTCACACCTCATAAATTAACTTTTAAGCTAATTTGGGGATTTCTTCACCTGTTTTTTTGCCTCCAACATAACCTTATAAAGAGATTCATCACGTTCACAGCAGATTTGCTCAAAGGCACAGTGGGAGTTGTAAAGAAGAACAAGGGACAATGCAGCTGTTTCTTAACCCAAAGTAGCTTCCAATGCCACCAAAGCCTGCAACCTTACAATCATAAGCCATATTTTCATCACATTAAAGGACTCCTAGTTAAAATGATCTGTTCTCTATTCAAATGAACAAATTAGCCGGCTCACGTTTCACTTACACTGAGGTGTAATGACCCCCTCTGGCCGACTGCTCTCTATACATGGCACTGTGAACATGATCAGAGGCTGTCAGTACAACATGTACTGTCCAAACTGGAGCTGTCATGAGTTTAGCGGAAAAACAAATTGGAGAAGAATAGAAATACAAAAAAAAGCAGTCCAAAAATAATGCAAAAGACCATGGACAATTTTTCCATCTGTGATTATACAGGAGACAAGAAAACACTTATTTAATATTGCGTATCACATCCCAATTTTCAATTTCCAAAAAAATTTAGTCTGCCATAGTCATGCATACCTGGTGAATTGTTTTAGGTTTCCTTGAAGCAATGCCATAGGCCCAAAGTCCCACAAAGAAAATCTTATTTGGGACTTTAAAAGCCCATTTACTTCAATTCATCAAGACTTCAATGTTTGATTCTTTATTCAGTGGAGGCCTGAGAGAAAAAAACTAGTTTTATTCAAGAATTCAAGGTAACATGGGATGAGTAATTCAAAATGATAATTTTATGGGTGAAGTATTTATTTAATTACCAACAACATTTGTTAATTAAAAGGGAAAGGCAACATTGACCTGTTTTTTGGGGTGGACAGAAAAGCAATAAACAATCTTGTAAAACAAGCAGAATATATTTTTCTACTTTTCATTAGATAGCGATTATAAACGTTAATTTCATCCTCCATCTAAATATATAAAATGAAGAGATTGTCATGCTAAATCAATGTCTGACTTTCACACTACGGTAACCACAAAAGCAAACAGCATGCAATGTGTTTTCCAGTTGTTGTTTTTCCTTCACTGCAGCGCTTTCATGTCAACCCTCAGTGCTCTTTGGGGAAGGTTTGAGAGAGGAGTTCAAGCTATGCGTGTCACCCAGTGTGATTAGGGTGGAGGTGGTGGGGTGTTCCTGTAAAACAGACTGCTGTGTCACACGGCTACATAGTCAGCATAGCTCCCTGTTTAGACGGCGCATGTCCCGCCTCGCAGCTGCAGCGCTCTGGTGCACCGATATCAGCTGGAGCTGCTGAGTCAGAGTGTGACCTGTCTGAACTTCCTAAACTCACAGTCCCAGCTGACGATGATGATGAGGAAGAGCTGCTGTAAAGGTGTTAACAATCAAGAAACCATTACATCTCTACATTGATAATGAGATATATGATCCCTGTAAACAAAACGATACTACCACAGCCGAGAGGACAGTAAGCTTCTGCACCTGCTGCTGCTTCTATTTTGAAATCAGAAACTACATAAGCAAGATCCTGTGGTATATATGGCCTTATATGATTAGGTTTAACATTGTCTAGCTTACATCATTATTAAATGTGCTTTAAAAGTGCCTGCTCTCTACACATATATGCTTGCTTGTACATTTCAGCACTTTTTAATATGCATGTCTGACTACCGACTACCGAACCAGACCAACAATACCACACCAACTGCAAAACAAACATTTACTATTCATAAAAGTCGCATGCAGGTCTCATGACCTCAGTATTTATAAATGCCTGGCTACAACCCAGATTTTTAAGAGTACATTACACATATGTATAAATACATTTAACCAGTTTCTGGTTACAGGACAGTTAAATAATGTGTTGTGTTTTGCACAGTTACTGTGTTTTGGCTTTTGCAGGTAAACATCTGCGTGTTTACTGTCGAACCGTCAACAGTTCAATCCCTTTTAATGACACGCAGTCATGACCTCAAGGCCGCAGGAAGGTGGATTTTTGATTTGGGTGTTGCAGTCTGATAAACAGGAAGCTCCAACTGATGTGTCAGGCTTCTCAAACGTTGCATGTTTCTGTTTTGGAACATTAAAGCTCGACTTCATCTGCGTTTTTTTTCTGGGTATTTCCAATGGAAATGCCCACGCAAGCGTAAACAAAAAGAAGTGACCAAGGTTACAGTGCCAATGCACAGAAGCTAAGAACGTGGCGTACATCGCTTAGCTTTCGTGCCAGTATTCCTGTCTGCTTCTCCCAGCTGTGAGCGTTGTGACTGCCATCCAAGTTCCTATAGGTAAACAGTACCACCTGACAATAATAGTCAGGTGGTACTGACTATATATTTGTAGCGCATATTCTACAGCTGGGCCAATTCATCGTGCAGAACTCTACGTTGTTACGTGGGAAGCTTTTTTTTAGAAAGGCTTGGAAAAATAAGCATTTAAACGCTAAGATACACATACTTTGACAAACATTATTTTGAATTTAAATACATAAGGAACACTCCTGAGAAACCACAGAATCATATAAAAAAATCAATAAATATATAATGGATCCACCCTTTAAGTATGTAAGGTACTCCTGCTTGTTTTGGATCTCCTAACATAACCCTCTCGTCTCCATCCAAAAGCCAGCTCAACATCACCCAGTCTTCCTGCTCTGGAAATAAAAACTATTTTGCTGTCACAGCAGAAGCTTGGCATGGACACAAGGTCATAATAGATAGCTGTTCCTTGTTGTGGGCTGTTATTACGCCTGATCAGTCACAGGCTGCTAGACAAAATAGCCGTGATAAAGCCGTGCTGAATGACAGACAACTGAACTCAAAGAACCTGCTGAGAGTAAAAACAATAAATATGATTTAATTTGTTATTGATTATCAAATATAAGCTATTTAGATCTCATTAAGCGTGCATGAAAGTGTTCCTTAATGAAATATACTATGGTGGTATAAACATGGAGATGATTTGGTGATATTTTAACACATTTGAAGACCTGATAAATGGGGTCTCTTGCAGGATTCATAAAGGGCCCACTGGACCTGGAGCTGAATCACAATCTGAGGCTGCTTTGAGGAACACCAGAGTTGGAGGGGAAGCATGTCAGAAACACACCCAGACTGGTTTTAATGTAAAATATGTGAATAAAAACCAAATTATGCTGACTGTGCTGAAAACGTGTGTGAGAAGTGAGTCTTCCTGAGTGAACTTTAGCTCCATTTCCTTTCATTCAAACTGCAAAACAACAAGTCAAGAAACACACACTCACACACACACACACACACACACACACATATCAAGTTTTCTTATCCAAGGAATAGCAATCACCACCATCAATTACAAAGTAATATTCAGATAAAAACCTTCAGTGATGAAAAGCTACTGAGTGATGCCACTGAGTGTGTGTAAGGACATGTGTAGGGGTTTGGGGTATCAGGCCACGGGTTCTCCCTGTGGAGGAAAGAGAGTGAAGGGTGGCCACAGGTGGACTCTGCTGTCGGCTTGCGGGTCAGCATCAAGCTCCAAACTCAAGACTAGAGCTCCCACTAGTGGACAAGATGAGTAGAAACCATAGAAACATATATACTGTACATGGCCCGCTCAGTGGTCCAGCCGTCATCCCCGTTTATCTAGCTTACAAATAGTTTAAGACATTTAACATGATGTACATGCACGTCTTCTTACGTCTTCTTCAACATCATGTCTCTGCTGTGATGTCCTCATCCAATGTCCACCAACTCCGTCAGCCTACCTTCACATTTGCCCTCATGAGCAAGTCAGCTTGCACCATATTAGATCTTGATATTTATCAATTTATCAAGATACTTATATCTTGAGTTTATAATATATGTTGTATTATAAACTCAGTGTTACCTCCTGTCGCAAAATGTGTCAGAGGAATGAAAGGGCATGTGTTGGCATGTAAGTTCAAATTCGATAACATGTCATCTCTTGCAGTAACATTTGAGGATGCACGTGTTACTAATTCCTTTATGAAACTGGATTGCCACCTATTTGGTAACATAGAAACAAAGCGTTCGTCCATAGAAAGGGGCGGTCCCAACTCCTGCACAAAATGTAGAATTGTTGGCCTGAAATTATAAATGTCGTGTTGTAAATCATGCCATTCGGCAATTAAGGTAATCAATTAGTATATTAATTGTCATATTTTCCTAAATGTATACTCACATACTGTTTGGAAAAAGCAACCAGCTTTGCCTGATGACAGAGAGCATTGTCTCTGAGCTGGAGGCGGATGTAGAGGTCTGGAGCAGACAACAGCCTTGCCTCTGTCGGACTCTGAGTTACGTTTCACTTTCTTTTCCCCAGAAAGGGAACCGCCTCTGCTTCATGATCCCGACGTCTGTCCTCGAGCCGCTGTTGGTCGCCACGTCTAGTTGCAGCGGTGATAATGGAGAAACCACCTAAAGAGGAACGGTAATGTTTTAATGAACTTGGCGGTAGTTAAGTTACGCATGGAGACTTCGCGGTAGTTAGGTTTCACAAAGGCTGGTAGTGCTGGTAGGCACACATAGAGGTGTTTCTTTGCATAAGTAAAAAAAGTAAAAAAATAAATGTTCATTTGATGTATATCTCAATGGGAAGTCTCCATATTCTATCAGTCTTTGTAGAAAATAAAGCAAATCGTAAACCTGTAGGCCTATACTTATCTGAGCTAATGTTATGCTTCACCACTACTGATAGCAAAACCTAAATCTCTTTTTCAAAATATATAACCCCCAAATGTTATGTTTACTATAAAAAAGAATAGAAAAGCTTTTGGTGTATTTGGCCTTTTCTCGTTGTCAGTTGACTTCACAAAAGGGTCAATTGTACACGTAACAGCTAGTTATTCAATATGTTCTGTCCGTTGACTCCTCACTTATTGGATTAATCATCTCAACAATGAATTTAACACTGATACAAATAAAAAAAAGGCAGTTTGAGGTGAAGTGGGGAGTGTGTATTGTCCTGTAGTCCAGAGACTTCACATGGCTTCCTGAACTATCTCTAAGCACCAGTCTTTCAGAGAGCAAAATGCAAAAGAGCTTTTGTCCCAGTTGTGTGACTAATTGGCAGACTTCCAATTTAAGTCTGTATTTACTCTATCTCTGCCAGTTCTTTTCTTATAAAAATGCTTGTATTGACTGTGCTTGCACATGTAAAGGTACATAGTGTTGTAGTAGAAGAGGGCAAAACCTCACCTTTGTTAGCAAATATGTCATTTTGTGACAGTCATTTTTCATTTGATTCAAATTTGATTCGAAATTTCTTGTTTTATTCTGTTGAGCAATATTTAAAAAAACATTCAATCATTAGTGCTCAGCTTAAATTTCTACACAAAACTTTGGGAAATTAATTTAGATTTCTGTCCATCGCAACAGCAGCTATTTTTAGATCTCATTTTAGGTCACACATATAGCATTTTTGGCGTAAGGCCTTTAACCAAGAACATTACAGTTAATTTCTGCTCCTTTTGTCTTTTTTATGCTCTGATGCATGTGATTGTTTTCCTCAACAGCATTGGTGGCTTTTCATTTGGAATCTCTCATTTAGCCACGAATCCCTGCTTCAGCTACAAACCTGCTATCGATGTGTCAGCGGCCACCAACGATGTTGCCAGCAAAGTTACAGTTGTCAGTTCAAAAGAGAAAAGGGAGAACAATCGTTTGTTTACATTCCCAGGTAAGCTACTTAACGGTTCTACACCAAGAAAACTGTCAAAGACCAGCACTACCAGTGAATATGTAGGCTACTCTTGTGGTTTTCCTCCATTGTTTGAATGCATTGTAAAATAAATAGTAGATGCTGTAGAAATAGTCCCAAACAATGAATGCCATCTTCAAAATCCTTTATGCAATGATCAAAACCACATTAATCATTTTCATTCAGTAATGTGCATCAAATTGAAAATGCACAGGTCTACGTCTCACAGCTGTATGTCTTACTATCTCTCTATGTCCAGTCTTTACATACAGTACAGTAGGTCACCACCCTGGTCTGTCGCTACATGTGGCCTCATACTTGTCTGAATTGTGTTAAATACTGTGCAAACATTGTGTGAAAATACATTGAAAAACAAATGCAAGGCACACTTTAATATTCAGATACATTTTCATGTATTTCACTCATCAAAAGAGTTGAAACATAGCAAACAGGATATTTGATGTATCATCATCATCTTCTCCTCAGGAGCTATACCAGATGTGACATCTCAATGGAGAGACATGGAGTGGACAGAAGAGTGAGTATAAAATGGCTTTATATCGGGATATAAGGTAAATTGACAAAAAACTTGAACTTTCCCCTCTAAATTTCCCCTCTGACTCTCCTCCATTAAATTGAATCACATGTTTACACCCTCCTGTACAGACCGAAGATATTTTTGCGTATTGTCGAATCAGCCTGTGAAATTGCATATTGACAGCCCCCCCCCTCCCTTTCTTCCATTTCTAAATTTCTTAATATTTCTTAATATTTTTATATGATTTTTTGCTTATTAATTAGCTATTATTTATCTTATTTTTTTCTTACATTTTATGCTATTTAGATTTTTTTATTGTTTCACTTTAATATTGCTTTGTTCAACCGATTAATGCAATTATTTGATCTTGTGTCTTTACCCCCGTCACCTGAATGTACCCGAGTTAATCTGAATATATACTGTATGCCAGCCCTACAATGGGTCGGTGGGTGGGCAGGGTGGTAGTCTGTAATTGACGTGAAATATATGTAGGTTGTGTATCCTCTTCTGTGGCGGGAAAAACATGAAAAGTAATACAATTAACAAATAAATAAATAAATGACATTCAAGTCAACTATTTGAATAACTAGCAGTCAAATTAATATATTTATGTTCCTTTAAAGTGAAAAGTAAACCAGCAAATATCTTAAATTCTAATCTAGGAAAAAGACAAGCCTGATGAAGACTATCAGCTCCTACATACCAAGCAGTGCCGATGTGAGTCAGGCTCAGGTTCTCCTCCTGGGTCCGGTTGGTTCTGGAAAATCCAGCTTCATCAGCTCAGTCCAGTCTGTGTTTAACGAAAGAGTCACCAACCGAGCCATGGTGGGCTCCTCCTCCACCAGCTTCACCAAGAAGGTACAAGTAGAGCAGTAACATGTAACTGAGAGAATTCACTAAAATATATATATATTTCTTTTTTTGAGCGAGGTGGGCACTAATTGAGTTGAGAAGGACCATCGATGGTGTTGTCAGTTAGTTACATTTCATGTTAAATAAAAGCCTCTTAAACACAATATTCACAAAGACGTTTTTCAAGTTTCTTTGTGAAACACCATCTCATGCACCGTTAGTTCAAAAGTTGACTAAGACATCTGAACTCAATATCCATTTAATACCTTTTAAATCTCATGGTCTCTTTTTAGTAAATTAAGTTTGCCTGGTTATCATGAAGTAATGTATGTATGAATGTACTTTCACACTGAATCCAAAATGCTGAATGACAACAAAATAACCAAAAAAAAAGAAATATAAATATATTACAATATAGATACCGACAGACAAGACATACACACACAAAAAGGTAGAAGACCGTATTGGTGCATCCCTCCAACCAGCAGGGCTGTTGGGATGCTATAGGTGTCCATCCCAAGAACTTGTGTGTGTGTGTGTGTGTGTGTGTGTGTGTGTGTGTGTGTGTGTGTGTGTGTGTGTGTGTGTGTGTGTGTGTGTGTGTGTGTGTGTGTGTGTGTGTGTGTGTGTGTGTGTGTGTGTGTGTGTGTGTGTGTGTGTGTGTGTGTCAGCTGCAGTCCTTCAACATCCATGGTCAGAAAGGAGAGAATCCTACTGGGCTGACATTGTGCGATATGATGGGCCTGGGAGGTGAAGAAATGACCGGGCCGACCCTCTACGACATCCTGTCCATCATTAAAGGTCACGTACCTGAGGGGCACAAGGTAAGCAGGGTCGGTCTTGTAATGTTGTAGTTGTAACATTGCGCTTAGGAGAGCAATGCCGGTGTATCGGTTGGTTGTTTGGACTGAAATATTTCTCACCAACCACCAGATGGATTGGCACAGCATTTTATACAGACTATCATGATTCCCAGAGGATGCATTGTAATGACTTTGGTGGCCCTCTGACATTTGTGGTTTTGAGTGAAACGTCTCGACCCCCATTGGATGGATTGCCATGACATTTACAGACAGTCATGGTCCCGTCAGGATAAATTGTAAAAGCTTTAGTGATCCTCTTAACACTCAACATGGCTCACTGGTTAGCAGGTCTGCCTCTCAATCAGAGGATCGGTGGTTCAAACCCCAGCTCAGCCAGTCCTTGTCGTTGTGTCCTTGACCAAGACACTTAACCCTAATCGCTCACCGTTGCTGTGTCTACGGTCTACTGTATAGCATGTAAGTCGCTTCGGATAAAAGCGTCAGCTAAATGAAATGTAATGAGTTGTGTTGCTTTTCATTTCTCTCTCTCAGTTTAGCCCAGATCAGCCAGTGAGGTCTGAGACGGTGGGCTATGTGAAGAGGCCAAGCCTCCAAAATAAGATCCACTGTGTGGCCTTTGTGGTGGACGCCTCTAAAGTCCTGACCTACCCTAAAGGCCTCAGCACCACCTTCCAGCAGCTCCGGGAGCACATCAGTGACCTGGGTAAGACGAGGAAAAACAAGCAGTTAAAATCAAAGATTTCACCAACTGATTGAAGTTTCTTGTCAGACTAAATTGGACTTTGACTTTTGAAACCAAAGCAGTACTTGTCAGTTTTTACCTCATTTTAGTTTTCAGTGTTCAGAATGTGTTTATGAATATATTCCATAATCTGCAAAGATTTCACAGACTTGTTTATTTTTGTTGGATCTGTTGGTTTGCTGCAGAAGTGCAGAACAACTTTAGCTTTAAAAATCAACTGAACGTAAGCACTGTTGAAATGTCAGTCAGTTAATGCATTTCTCTGGAATGTAAGAATTAAAATCACTTTTATTGCAATGAAACCTTAAGGACAGCCTTGTGTTCTGCCTGTTAGGTGTTCACCAGGTGGCTCTGATGACCCACGTCGACCAAATTTGTTCAGAAACGGACAAAGACACCACCCAGGTTTACAAGAGCCGCATCATTCGGGAAATGGTAGGTTGAAATAAACCTTATGCGGTTTAAGAAGTGTTCAGTATTGTAATTTAACTCTCCAGACATTTTACACTAATGTATTACATAATACAGACACTAAGGTTGTCATTTAGTCAACATCAATCAGATGTACATGCCTGTGAGGACACAATGCTGAATTAGTAACTTGTAATGATTTAGTTTTGTTAATGTATTACCTGAGAGTCATGTGAACTCTTAATCTCAGTGGATCAACTTCTCTATGTGGTCTACAATGTGGATACAAACGAAAGAGGCTATTAAAATAAGTTTAACAATAAACAAGTGTAGTCAGTTACCTTATACAAGAACAAACCAACAAAGGCTTGGAAACAGTCTGCGAATTATTCGCACGAGTAGATTACATGCAAAGTCAATGCACAGACGCGAATGGTTGCGAACCACGCAAAATTCCGCCGGGTGGCGCAAATGACGCAAAAAATGCGGCGAGAATAATTTGCCTCTTTCGTGCAAGTTGACATTTTCCAACTTTGCATGGCAAAAGCCAATCAGGGTTGAGAAGCTCCGTGCGTCATCACTGTCGTCCTGCCGGTGCTGAATCAAACTGCTGCTGGTCCGCCTGAAGTAGCGCTGGCAGCGGCCGTCATTCAGACGCAGTTGTGCGGCTACGGATGATATTATGAACCCGGACACGGGGGCGCTTGATGGTCCGACGTTTGTGGGACTTCCACAACAAGTATAAAGCAGAACTAGTGGTTAGTTCAAAGGTGGATGGCTTTTACTGTACGGTACTGTTTTTACGGAGATAAGCCACGCCCCCTTTCCAGCGCGAATGAAGCGAATGACGCAAATTAACCACATAAAGTCAAGAGAGTAAACTCACCCGAGTAAAGCTTTGTGATTATTCGCGCTGCGTTTGGTGTGAACGCAGCATAACTGTACATCTTGTACTTTTTTCTTAAATTTTTTAAAATGAGAAACTACAGGCAGATTCTTTTTATTTTAAAAATACTTTACTTTTTGCTTGACTCACTCCTTTCAAACCGCTTGCGGTAATAATTTCTGTCACCCAGTTTGGAATTACATTTTTGTGTGTTTGCAGATGGCTAACGCTGGAGCTCTGTTGGGTATGTCCACCTCCTACATCGTCCCGGTGAAGAACTACTCATCCGAGCTGGACCTGGACCTGAACACTGATGTGCTTCTGCTTAGTGCTGTCGACCACATCCTGCATTATGCTGACTTGCATTTCCAGGACAATACATCCCACCACGCAGGGCCAAAGATAGACTAAAACATTCCTTTCTTTCAAAAAATATTGAAAAAGTCAACATCACATTTACATTTTTTTTTTTAAAGCCACCTACCAGGGATAAAGGATTTTGCAAACAGGATTTGATCTTTTCTGACTATCAAAGCTATAGTACAATCACATAAAATGTCACATAGTGGCTTTAAACTGGACTTTAAAGCCAGTGTAATGCCACTTTTACAAAATAATAATGGAAAACATTGTATAATTCAGATCAA
Organism: Cottus gobio; assembly: GCA_023566465.1. NCBI lineage: Eukaryota > Metazoa > Chordata > Actinopteri > Perciformes > Cottidae > Cottus > Cottus gobio. The sequence goes on from CM042217.1 coordinate 14,468,523, forward strand.
AATCTGAATTTAGTAATATCCTTTTTGTAAGAATAAACCATTGTCTTTATTTCATGGACAATGAGCCTCATGCAAGAACCATTCATAGAAACACAAGTGGTTTTGAGCAGCAGTTTTCTCACTTTGTTTTGTTTTATGTTGGAATGAAATTTACAAGTGATCTTGACCTGTCATACTAGAAAATGTTACTAAAACCAACCCAATAAACAACTACTTTTCTTTAAATCATGAAAAACATTCTGTTCACAATAACATCATCATCATCATCATCATCATTTTACATTTAATTTAGCTGACGATTTTATCCAAAGCGACTTACATGATATACAGTAGACTGTAGACACAGCAACAATGAGCAACTAGAAAATTTCGCAAGAAATTTTGATGTGTGGCGCCTACTGCCGTAAGGCGTCGCAATATATATATTACCGGTAGTGAGATGTGTTGAGGTTATTGAGGAGTCATTTCTGTATTTGTGACAAATGTGAGAGCAGCTACTGTCTCTCTATGTATCTGTAACATATGTGCATGTCTATGTCTGTCAATGTAGGTTAAATAACTAAGTGTGTGTGTGAAACTGCCCTGATTAGCTCATTTGAAGCACCTGTGTCACTGAGCTGCAGACTGACAATTTGAGAGAGACTGGACTGTGGATTTAATGAAAACAACCTGTCAAACTACTGAATTTGACAGAAAACCGTGACTCCTATTGTGAAAATAACAGAACCATGAGAGGCACAAGACTTTTGTGAACGTTGCCGTGTACTTAAATGTTTGTGGGGTTTAGAAATGAGAGCGTAAAGGCAATTCAGACAGTGCCCCCGTTTGCTGCATGAGAGAACATTTTGCTCCGATTTAACATGGAGTCCAATGGAGCAGTTGGCTGACTTAATGTTGCTTTCAGGCTTGCTGGCAAAAAAGTAAATGTTTGTGGGATTCCACGACACATTTGTACAAGCAAGCACAAGATGTCCTACGTTTTGTAGTACAAATTATGCCTGTAGAGTGAAAATTGTGGAGTGAATGGCAATTTACAAATATCTTTTTTTGCAAGCGCCTGAAGCTCCTCCATGCTCTACCGATGACATCACGTGCTCTGAGCTGCGCCATACACACTCATTGTAAAGTCAGAAATGGTCCCAATATTTAAGGAAAACTGGCCAATTAGGAAAATAAACTCCATTTTGTTAACGTTTCAAAGGTTTAATCATTTCTCTACGTTAAAGTATGGCGAATCACTATGGGCACAAAGATGAGTGTTGCTTTGCTCTCTTCACGGCGAAACCCCACGTAAGTGAATGGGACAATTTCTCGCCGTTTTTTGCATTTTTCGGGGAAACTGCCGGTCGAATCTCTTAGAAGAATAATAGCACACGATTCCCGATCAGGCCGCACGTTTTGATGTATTTTGTACGCATGTGCTGGCAACGCCGCTCGACGAGATACGGTCCAAAGTTTAGGAAGAAGGAGAATAAGAAGATTAATAGTCCAGCAGGAGAACATGCAGTGGGCTTGCAGCAGGGCTCTATGAGCCCATGCTTGCAGCGCCACACTAATAAGTTGTTTGGATGGGTAATATTCTTTTTTAATACAATTTTAAAAGCATTTTTTGTTCTTCAACAGAAATCTCAGAACTCGAGAGGCCTTGGAGGACTATCAACTGGGAATCCGAAGATGGATACCATCCCGCATAATGCTTTTAATATGCTTTACTACTGTATATAGTACATACAATATGACAAATATTGATGATGTGAAAACAAAGTACAGCATTTCAATCAATTATATGTATTAATGAATGTGGTGAACATGTCATGACTTTCAATGCTGCGTTGCTTGACTGGACATACTATACCAATTTAGATTAGAATAACTCTATTGATTAAAAATATTATGTAAACACTTTTTGCCATGCTTACAGTGCTATACTGGTATTAACTGTACAATCCTTGACTTGTTATGAACCTAACCAGGTTGAAAACTACCAACAACGTTCTCAGATTAAACGTGTTTCAAAAAAAGTATTTTCTCGCGCCTACAGGAAGAGGAAGGAGCTGATTGAGAGTATTAAGAGTTACAAACCCACAGATGGCTCTGTGTCCCAGGTCCGCGTCCTGCTTATTGGACCAGTTGGAGCTGGAAAGTCCAGCTTCTTCAATTCAATCAACTCTGTATTCAAAGGCCACGTCACCAGTCAGGCCATCGCTGGCTGCTCTGCCACCAGCCTCACTACACAGGTTATTTCCTGCCACTTATTGATTTCCTTTTGTGGTGATTGATTTCAAAATAAAAAAAAACTGCATTTGGTGTTTTGTTACTCCATCGTTTTGTCCTCAACAGTTTCGCACCTACTCTTTGAAAGCCGGACGTGAAGGGAAACCCCTGCCAATCATCTTCTGTGATACCATGGGACTGGAGGAAAGCACTGGGGCGGGGCTTGATATCGATGACATCTGCAGCATCCTTAAAGGTCATCTATCAGACCGTTATCAGGTGCAGCTTTTTGTAATATTGAGCAGGATATTGAATGTTGTCGCTATTCATTTGGTGGCAGTTAACTCAAACTGTCCGTGTCTTTCCCCTCGACTGTACGACTCAGTTCAACCCGTCTGCTCCTCTGCATTCGAACGCCGACGGCTATCGTAAGTCTCCAGTTCTGAAGGACAAGATCCACTGTGTGGCCTACGTCACTGATGCCTGCAAGGTGTCTCTCATGCCCAGGAAGCTGGAGGAGAAGATGGATGCCATCCGGAGGAAGATCAACTTAATGGGTCAGTTCAAATCTCTTTATAATGAAGCCATAACTGAAAATTCACACTCGTAGATAATATCAGTGTATTATTTCTGAATCTCAGCAAACAACAAACGTACTGTAGACTAATCACTATAAATCAGAATCAGAACCTTATTGCCATGTTTGTTTTCACATTCAAGGAATTTGTCCTGGCGGAAGGTGCATTACATTTAACATTTAACAATAAACATTTAACAGTAACACACATTCTGCATGCAGGTATCAGAAGCATTCTGGTTTCCATTTGTACGCTATAGTTTTTCCTCCGTGGTCAACCATTCCTTGTCTGTCGGAGAGGCAGTCAGATAATGCTCTGAATGATTTCTTAAACTTAGACTGCTCGACTTGCAACATTGTGTCTCGGCCTCTATTTCAATTTGTGTCTCTTTTTATATGGATTTTCTCTCCAGCTTTTATGGAATTAACTAGCTAAGTATCTTATGTGCATAAGACACTTTTCACTACTATGAACCATAATCAGCAATCTTATACAATATTTATGTTTGCATACAATTATGCAAATATATTTGCATAATTGTATGCATAGAACCACCACTTCTGTAAACACATGATTAATATAGAGTTAAATTTAAGACATTATCTGACTGGTTGCTCAGTGGTGAGCGGGGTCGTCCTTCAATAAGAGGTTCGATCCCCGGCTCCGCTAGCCCATGTAGATGTGTCCTTGGGCAAGGCACTTACAAATTGCTCCCATAGCTGTGCATACCGTGTGTGAATGTGTGTGTGAATGTTAGTTACTCCTGATGGGCATATGGCACCTTATGCACTCACATCAGTGTATGGATGGGTGAATGATGACAAGTAGTGTTGAAGCACTTTGAGTGGTCGGAAGAAGAGAAAAGGGTTGTACAGGTATTTTACCATTAGCATTACCGAGTGCCACGGACTCCACCTTGAGAATTAATGCCATGAACTACAAGTAAAGGCAGCATTCTTAGTACTGCTACTCTCAGCTTTATGCTCGGGCTTGTAGTTTTATCATGGAAACTGTTTGTTTTGCGCTGACAAATGAAAATTAACCTTTTAAAACTCATGAAGGTTTTTAACATGTTATAGGAACTGCTGCTATAATACTGCTGAAGGACATTTAGTCTAAATATTTCACAATAGAGCAACATGTAATGATGTAGTGTACATGCTATGTAATGTCCATGGCATTTATGCTACGTTCGTCTAATAATCTACAAAATGCTCCCTCTATATATCAATGCAACTCCACAAAGTGACTATGATTTGCAAGTGTCCAAAATCTTAATTTACTGCTCACTGGAGAGTAAAGGACCAGTGTCTACAAAGACATATTTTACTTTGAGATGTACATTTTTTAAGAAAAGTAAGAAAATCTATTTTGTATAATTGTCCTTCAGTTTTTGAAGAGGCATGTGAATTACAACACTAAAGCAAAGTATTTTAGAAGTGTTACTTGCATATTGAATTGACAACCTGATACCTAAAAATCAACAGCATATTGGAAATGTTATTTCCAGGGATTCCTCAGCTGGTCCTGCTCACTAGAGTTGATGAAGCCTGCCCTTGGGTGGCCGAAGATGTGAGAAACGTTTACAACAGTGGCTACATCAAGGAAATGGTGAGGATTTTAGGATTTTACACAAAGAAAAATCCATTACAGTCTCTGCCACTTATCCAAAGTCAGGCCAGACACCAATATATGTATTATTTATAAGTCATTATATATAAGACTTTTGTTTAAATTATTTGCCTCTAAACATAACAATCAAATTTTCCAATGTTGACGAGAAAATTAAAACAAAATGTTGCTGTGATTTCACAACAGTTGTGAAAGTTGTTTTTCGTCTATTAAAAACGACTCTAATCTGAGTCTTTTGTGATTCAGATGCAGGAGGCCAGCGCTCGGCTCGGCGTGCCAGTGTCTATATATAGAGATATATTTATTTATTTTTCCACTGAATAATTGTCCTTCTGTACCAGTGACCCGGACTGCGACATCCTGCTGCTCAGTGCCGTCATCCAGATGCTTCGCTTCGCTGATAATTACTTTGATGAAATCAGTGACCGATTAAGCAACATTGAAATCAAAGAATAGGAAGTATTTATGCATCGGATGTTTATATCTTGATCCAACGGTAATGAAAAGTCCTTCACAATAATCCATCCAATCATCCATCCATCTACTGGCAGGTGATCCTGTCTAGCGCTCACTGTGCATTTCCTCCTCTTGAGTTTTTCAACCACCCCTTGGAATGCTGGGACATGTAGTGCCTCTAGTAGGTCTTGTGGCAGCTCCTCCAGTTTCTGGTTTTAGAAACTCAGTGAGCTGATCCTCATATTGATTTGATTGATTAATTGATTTATTAAATTCAAAATACTCTTTTCTGATTTGGTGATACATTCATTATATTATTATAACAATATTACATTATAAATTGTGCTTTATTCATTTTTTACATCAAATACTGTAATTTACTCAGTATACAATTATCAGTTTGTTTTTCCAAATCCCTCACAGGCTATATACAAATTACATATGGTAATTTATGTACAAACTAAACATGATTTAACTGCAGCTAAAACATAATATGATAAGTTACACAAAAACATATCCACATATTTGTCCCCCCAGATCACACAAACACTTACAACATTGTTCACCCTGTTGAGTCTTGAAAGTACCATCACTGTTCCAAAGGCTTTCAGAATAAAAGCATATATAAAGTAATTACGTAGAGACCGACTCCACAACCAACACTGTCATGATTCTGTTACATAAAGCTTTTTAGTAATAAGTCAATTTTGCTAAAATGGCATTGGTATCCAAACTGGCTACTGATTTCACTCTGAATTTGTTTTAAACTAATACCGGAAGCGAAACGAGTTTATTTAGAGGCAACCGTTGTTTTATTTTGAAGGCCATATTAATCCTGTACGGACACTTCCGGTATCATTTCTTGAGAAAACTGCGCGTCACCGGTTCTGCGGGCAGAAGGTAAGGCTGAAAACCTTGATAGAGTTATTTTAATATTGAAAGGTTTCATATCTTGCCAAACGTTTACAGAAATTAGCTAGTGTGGTTGGCAAGGGTTGTGGCAAAGCTGGGACGTAGACTAGTTCAAACTAATTGTGTTCAACCTAATTTTAATTACTGTATTACTATACTTTTTCCCAAATTACTACCAACCCCGGAAGTGAAATTAAAAACCGAAACTATCAGGATCCTTCCTTGATTGTCATCTGTCTCCAGAAATAGTTAAGGTTTAAACCAACATATATAAAAGTTAATTTCCAGTGAATTACGATTTATAAATCATTCTACAAGAAATTGAAAAACTGTCATCGCAGTTGCAGTCGGTAGTAATAATGAGGGGGTGTGGCAAACCTTTTCTTTATTCTGGTGTTTATCAAACTGTGGCCATGTTTGTCCGTCTGAGCGACAGTTTATATTTTCTGTGCCAGGGTAGCAAAGTAAAGCAGGACTTGCAGTGTTTTAAGAAAACATATTATTTTAAGCCCTAACTTTGATACAACGCTAAAGAATATTTCTTACTTGTATAAATTACAATTGAAACAGAAGCTATTGGACCAATTGACGCGTGTGTTATGTTTTACCACAATGCATCAAACAGTAATAGACAATGTCATGTTATTTAGAATGGTTCTTTAATGTTTTTGTGGAATGTGGAATCAATTGTTTTATTTTATTTATTATATTTACCTTGGACATACAAACATAGTTTATCCAGGGGGATTAAAATAAGTACAATGTTTCTGACATTAAAGTGAGAAACACTTCCAGGGATCATTCACCATCATTTACACACTTCAACAGACCAACTGTCCACCATGAGCTCCATGTTAACCCAAAACCAGCGGAGAACAATCTGCTCCCAGCTGGGAAGAGTCAAACTCCGGCTGCTGTACAAAGCCAGCATCCACGGTTTCACCGGCGCGGCCTTCCACCAGCGATGTGACAACCACTGTCCCACAGTGTCTGTGGGCTACAACACTTCTGGTTATGTGTTTGGAGGCCACACCAAACAACCCTTCAGTCAGTCTGGGATTTACGCACCTGATGACCAGGCCTTTCTTTTTACCTTTAGCGGAGAAAAGCTCCTCAAATATCCAGTTACTCATTCCATTTATGCAGTGAGAATGGTTGGTAACTCTGGTCCATATTTTGGAGAAGACTTGGTTCTTGTCCATGGAAGCAAAGCAGTCGTGTTTAGCAATCAATCTTATTACACGTTTGATGCTGCAACGATGCATGGCAACGACCTCAATCTGACCGAGTGTGAAGTCTATGAAGTGGAGGGTAAGCTCAATATAAATATTATTATTATTATAAAATGATTTGTTGTGGTAAGGGGCTGAGTCTATCATTTAATTTGATAAAAAAGATATATATATCAAGAACACTTGAATGGAATTTCTACAAATTTGGCACAAATATCCACCTAGACTCAAGATGATTAATTAGATTCATGGCCATCCTATTGTTGTAAACGTTATATCTCAGAAACGCCTTTAGCAAATGTATAAAAATGTGTCACAAGCTCATTGGGTGATATTAATAAGACATTCTTATCTGCATACGTCCATGCAAAACAGGCAAAAAAAATCCTATCATGAAGTAGGCTGTGTAATATGTGTAATACTACACATATATTCTGTTCAAGAAATAAAGTTGCATAGGTGGGTAATAATTTAATCAAACTTGAAAAGATCATTATTGTTTTTGCTCTTCAACAGAAACCTCAGAACTTGAGAGGCCTTGGAGGACCATCACCTGGGAATCGGCGTAAGATTAATATCATCCTGCACATAATGCGATTTATACGCTTCAGTACAATGACAAGTTCATATGTTCCACATGATATGCAACGCTGCAACGCTTGACTGGGCATACTATTCCAACTATTTTAGATTACAATGGACTCAGTGTTTATTAATACTATGCAATGATGTTGTTGGCCGTGCTTACTGAGCTATACAATTTTTAAATACACAATTATTCTTATTGTCTTCATTATGACTACAACCACGACTGCTACCATCACAGAGGTCAACTGGCTGTGCACAAAATATCTTTTTTACAACCAGGCTGAAAACAACCTTATCACTCAATGAAAAGTACAACAAATATATTTCTTTTTTCTACAGGAAGAGGAAGGAGCTAATTGAGAGTATTAAGAGTTACAAACCCACAGATGGCTCTGTGTCCCAGGTCCGCGTCCTGCTTATTGGACCAGTTGGAGCTGGAAAGTCCAGCTTCTTCAATTCAATCAACTCTGTATTCAAAGGCCACGTCACCAGTCAGGCCATTGCTGGCTGCTCTACCACCAGCCTCACCACACAGGTAACATTAGGTTTTCCTTTCATGGTGATTGATTTTCAGATTAAAAAACCCTGCACGGTCCCCATTTGATGTTTTCTTACTCCATCGTTTTGTCCTCAACAGTTTCGCACCTACTCTTTGAAAGCCGGACGAGAAGGGAAACCCCTGCCAATCATCTTCTGTGATACCATGGGACTGGAGGAAAGCACTGGGGCGGGGCTTGATATCGATGACATCTGCAGCATCCTTAAAGGTCATCTACCAGACTGTTATCAGGTGCAGCTTTTTGTAATATTGAGCAGAATATTGAATGTTGTCGCTATTCATTTGGTGGCAGTTAACTCAAACTGTCCGTGTCTTTCCCCTCGACTGTACGACTCAGTTCAACCCGTCTGCTCCTCTGCATTCGAACGCCGACGGCTATCGTAAGTCTCCAGTTCTGAAGGACAAGATCCACTGTGTGGCCTACGTCACTGATGCCTGCAAGGTGTCTCTCATGCCCAGGAAGCTGGAGGAGAAGATGGATGCCATCCGCAGAAAGATCAACTTAATTGGTCAGTAAAATTTTATTTCACATCATCATAATGAAGATATATTGTACTGTATGTGCAAACATAGAAAATATCAGAATACGTTTTCTTAATCTCAACAAAGTACAACAAACATACTGTAGACCTACAAGGGACCCTATAGGATGACTACTTAAATAACATTAATTGTTATTCATTGTTATTCATTGGAAGAAACATTTTATGTTAGCAGTCTCCACCTTCACTTATCCTACAAGACATGGTCTCCAGCTATTGGCACAGCTGGTAGTGAAGTTGTAAATGTACTGTGTCACTGATCAACACTGCAGTATTTCTACTGATGCTTCTCTCAGCTGCTTGATCAAACTTGTGGTGGTTTCATGGAAGTTTACACTATACCAAGTGCTGAACTGTGAAAATGTATGCAAACATTTTTACATTACATTACATTCAATTTCATTTAGCTGACGCTTTTATCCAAAGCGACTTACATGATTTACAATGGAGCAAAACAGTAGCGTCCATAGAATATACACGCCAAATTCCTCCGACAGTCTACAAATAAATGCTTCGTATTTTGTCATGATGAGTCATGTGACAATGGGAGATGACTAGTAAACGACACGGTGTCTATTACATAGGGATTACTTGTGAATTAGGAATGAGGGAAGGAGTTTAGACAAGTGTAGTTTTTTTTCTAATTTCGCTTCAGTTCTAGAAGAAAATTGCAACATAAAAGTAAAACTATCAACACAAATCGACAACATTTTGGAAATATCCTCTCTGCTCTGTTTCCAGGGATTCCTCAGCTGGTCCTGCTCACGAGAGTTGATGAAGCCTGTCCTTTGGTGGCCGAAGATGTGAGAAACGTTTACAAGAGTAGCTACATCAAGGATGTGGTGAGGATTTTACACACAAGAAAATAACTTCTGATGATGTATTGTACTAGGGCTGTAATGGGTTTTTATTTAATATATCTAGTTCAGATACATTCAATGTACTTGATGTTGTTGAATGGAAGATGTATCAACACTAATTTCAGAGTTTTAGGATTTTCTGCTAAAAGGACAGAAATTGTGGGAAACCATGATTGTATGTTTGTACTTGAGCAATAATACATGTGTGAGATGACAGGCAATCAAACCGGTATATTTACATCTGACTTTTACTTAGAAGTTATTTGCTTGGTTGGTTAAAGCCAACAAAAACAAACACTGACAATAGAACATCAACTTTTCCAAAGTTGAACCTACAAATTTCAATAAAATGTTGTTACATCTTAAATGTTGGCAAAATTCTTTGTGGTCTTTAGAAACAAGTCTTTTGTGATTCAGATCCAGGAGGCCAGCGCTCGGGTCGGCGTGCCGGTGTCCTGTGTCGTTCCAGTGAAGAATTACTGCGAGGAGTTGGAGTTGAATCAGAACTGCGACATCCTGCTGCTCAGTGCCGTCATCCAGATGCTTCGTTTCGCTGATGATTACTTTGACGAACTCAGTGACCGATTAAGTAACGTTTAAATCAAAGAATAGGAAGTATTTCTGCAGGTGGTGTTTATAACTACCTTGTGGGTTCAGAACGACCACCCCAAGATGGCTAATTATGCCCTGCATACATGGTTACATGCCTGATAACAAAAAGCTATTATCATTATGAAGAAAAACCTCAATAACAGGGGATTTTTCTAAACAGTAGTTTTGAAAGTTTGAGATTCTTCTTCACAGTAAGGTTCCTGGGACAAAATCTTGCATTTTATACTCTGCATGTGCTCCACTGACACTAACAGTGCTAATACTAAACTGTCATGAACGTTTTCATCTCAGTCTGATTTTGTTTTTTTTAAACAACTTCCCAGTATCTGCAGACATATTCATGCATATTAGCTTGTGCTTCTAGTTTGTAATTTGGAAACTTCCTTTGTAAATTGGTTATCATTCCTACACTTAACAGTTACTGTCAGTATTTGGTTGTTCAATAAAAACTCAAGTGCATGAATGAACAGAGAAACTGAAATTTATTAATGTCAGAGAGATATTGTACAGCAAACAGTGTTGAGTCGGAGCAGCTGAGGAGCGATCCTCTCGGTGCAACAGGACTGAGACAACACACATCACCTCTTACCAGCCTGCTTTTACACTACTGAAATTAATTGAATTAGAGTGGCAGCTGTCCTCTCAGTGACAGTAATAAGTTAAAAAATAACTGCTCTGTGCTCAGGATAACTTTTAAACAAACGCACATCTTGAAATAGTGTTTAAAATACAGACGTTGTGTTAGTGCACATAAAAGACGAGGAGCTTCCTCCAGCGTGGCGACAGCTGACATTAAACTGGTTGTACGTTTATGTACTGCAACTGTCACTGGTGTGGCCGACAGGAACGATGGAAAAGGGAAGAAGGAATGTCCTGTAAATGGAAAACATCAGATTCAATGATTCCTTCCTCTCCATCATATCGATGCATGTCCAGTGGCCACCATTGAGAGAGCAGTGGTCGTACTGGGAGGCAAAGATAATGAGCAGATCTGTCAATAGGATCAGATGACATGGTTGTTGGTGAGGTTGGTTCAGGTCATGGGCACAGAGGCAGACCACTGGGGACGAAGCAGGGGGACGGGGGGGGCTCTTATGGCACAGCTGGCACTCGCCGGCATTTCAAACTGTCAGACGGCGTCCCTCTAATCAGCCAACAGCTTCCGTCAAAAAAAAAAAAAAAAGCCAGCCATGTGAAGAAGAAACCATTTCAACTTCCACCACTTGAGTTACAGTGCGGAACACACGTACATACACACATCGAAAAACACACTCGCTTACAAACAAGTACACATGTTCTTGGTCAGAGTCCAAAGGCTGATGTCAGTGACAACCAGAGGGAGACTAAAGCGGGACCTTTGGCACACTGCAGCTCTCTGCCTGCTAACGAGCACACGTCCACGTGATAGCAAAACACAGCATTTTTGGCTAATTGTTGTCAACTGAGACAGCTTGTGTCCTTTATCACTGGCTGTGGTCCTCACATCTACTGTAGATATTAGCAACCAGCAATGGAATAATCTTTTTCCTTCATAGTTAAAGCTTGTGTGTTCAGTTCAATCTTTTTTAACTACATAGTACAAGTTAAAGTACTAGTGGGAACTCGTAGTCCCATGTAACTATACTCTTCAGTACACACATTAATGTACTTCTTAAAAGATTAGCTGACTGTTAATATTCAAAACAGCATGCACTGAATGTTAGCACTGAGCCACACAGCCATATGTCCACCGTGGACACATGGAAGTTATGCTGTTCTCATTGTGCAGTTAATTAAAACGTGTGTTGTTTTAACCTGACAAAGGGAAAAGCAGATGTTGGCACAGCTGTGCAAATGGCCTTCGAACTGTTTGGCAATGACGGGGAATACCGCAACTTAATCTTGTTTATTAATGTAATGCTAGGCGTTTATTTAGGGATGAATTGTGCTATGCAACGGATACTTTAGAGTTACTATAAAGTTACCTAATTTAATGCGCTGACTGGTATCTACGGGGAATATTGCTAAGTATGAGGATTTAAAATATTTTTTGTGTGCGTTCTCTGCGCAGCGTTAATGTAACAGTTTCACCGTGATTACGGGAAAGGATTATCTGGCTCTTTGGAAGCCATTTTCATCTCTGGCAGGAGGAACATGCAATCGTTCGCATGTGTGTAAGTGAGTGTGTGAGTAAGCCAGTGAGTGTGCATCTCTGTGTCTGTCCAAGACGAGTCCCACATTCTGCTGCAGAAAGCTGCATTACATTGTAGGAGCCCAGTAGTGGCACCTACAATGTGGTTGCGGTTCTCAAAACACCTTTTCGTGCCCGTTTTATACTGTCATCAACTGCCTGCTCTCCCCTCACTCACTCCTCTTACGCACCGGACCGGTAGCGGCCGCAAGTGATAACACTGCTGAGTGCATCTCCGACCCCCCAGCCACCACTCTGACAACAGTTTGTTGTCAAACAGCTAACGGAAAGAACCGGTAGTGGAACTGCACACACTGCTGTACCTCATCGCAATCTTACTAAGTCTCCACAGGGCCAATTGTTGGTTGTAGTGATTTAATCACACAACAATGTCCAATGCAGACACATCTAGTGGAGATCACTCTGCTGACTACACACCTCTAGTTTTCAGTTTGTAAAGAACAAATGCCAGAAACTCACAAGCCTGTTTGCAGACACCAGAGACAACTTAAAACAACTAGATTTAAGGACAAATTTAAAAACATTTTCAAAACTGAACATTTACAACTAAGGTATATGTAGCTTGTACACATGCACCTCACATTACCACAGAAGGTGTGTGGCATTGTAATATAGTAATTACAACTGAATCCTTATTTAAAATATGAAAAGACGGAACGGACACAGAAAGGGAAAAGAGACGCTTTCTGTTGTGATCGTAGCTGTTAACCAAATGATGACCGCATGCTAGAAATCTGTCTGTAGTGAAACACAAAAAACCCAATAAAATACTTACAGGCATGAATCGGAACTGGGATAAAACAAATATATCAATAAGTCGTGATATTGCACACCTCGAGTCGTTTCAACCCACGACAGACAAAGACAGTCGGGACATTAAGCTCTCTGCAGGTTGTCACTTTGGATCTTCAGCATTTGGATTCGACCGACTCAATCACACACTGTGCTTACGTCAACATCTAGAGATGACTTTCAAAATCCAAACGGTAAAATAAAAAATATAACAAAAGAACTTCTCCTTTTCCTCTTCTCTTAAAGAACTGTACAAGATTATTACAAAAATCAATAATTAGTTATACATATTTATATGACAACATTGTTTACGTTATATTACTATAAAGAAATACAACTTTTTGTGTCGGCCTTGTTTTAAGACTGAATGCAGTATTCCTTTTTCAGGGTTCTGTGGCTTTGCTGCGATGAAGATGCTCAATGTGGATCACTATATTTATATGCGGCAAACTTATAATATCTCTGCGTCTGGAGCTCTCTCACTATCATTGGAATATTGTCCAAATTATAAGACTGAATGTTGCTACGTAAAACATAATCAATCGCATACAGATAAATTGAGGAGCACTCCGCAGTAGCATTATCTGGTCACAAGGTGTAGCTAGATCATTCCCCTGCATGAGGAGGCCATTGTGTGTGATAACTCAGCTTTCCTGTAATGAGATCTCAACAAAACTGTGTCAGTAACGACTGAACCTTTAAAAAAACAACACTGAACCTTAAATTCAGTGGTTGTCAAGCCCCTCCTCTCCTGTCACATCACCAGTAGAAGCAGAGAGGGTCAGACAGCCATTGGTTAGTTCACTCAAACGTAAACACTTAGTGGAAGACGGGTGGCAGGTCCAGTCCTCCGCTTGTCTCCTCATGTTTTCAGATATATGCAGTCCAAGAAGCTGCTGAGCTCTGCTTGGCCAGCGGCTGGAAAAGGAATACTGCATTTCTCTGCTGCTTGTTTCGGCTGCACCCAACCCGTCTCCGGACACTCTGGCTTCCACTGAAGCTCTTCTTCACTGTTCTTCTTCTTCTTTTGCTTTTTATGGCGGTTGGCAAACATCTTTTGGGTGCATTACCGCCACCCACTGATCTGGAGTGTGAACTTAAGGAAAATAAACCAACCAAACAACCCACACCTCTCAAATTCTATTCATTAATCTTGTAGCCTCTAAATATGCCAACAGAAGTTCCCAACAATCATCACTAAATCCCTTCTTCAGTACCTCAATTATATTTCCCTCTCCCATCTCTCTTAGCCCACTTCTCAGGACCTCTCTCTCTGCCTCGTACCTCTGACATGCCAATAAAACATGGTCCACAGTTTCCTCTACTTGACAAACTTCACACCTTCCATTACTATGCTTCCCAACCACATAGAGGGAACTGTTAAGACCAGTATGACCGTTTCTTATTCTTGTCATTACCCTCTCCTCTTTTCTCTTCCGTCCACTAGCTCCTGCACTCCCAACCAATGGTTTGTTTTTAAACAGATATCTTCCTTTGCTCCCATTGTTCCATTCATTCTGCCATATCTTTTTGATTTGTCCCTTAATCACCACTTTAGCTTCTGACTTACTTATATTTATCTTGACTATATTTCTCCCCCTCTTCAGCGCCCTTTTTGCTGCTTTATCCGCCTCCTCATTTCCATCGACTCCAACATGGGCAGGGACCCACACAAACCTCACTACCATCCCCATTTGCTGGATTCTGTATAGTGATTCTAGAACTTCATACATTAAATCTTCTCTGCTTCTGGAGTGGCAAAACTTCAGACTCGTTAGCACTGCACATGAATCTGATGCTATAACCACTCTCTCTGGCCTGACATCCTCTACCCACCTTAGTGCAAACACTATGCCCATCATCTCGCATGTAAACACTGACAAGTCATCACTTAGTCTTTTCCCACACTCATACTGGAATTCTGGTATTACTGCTGCAGCTGCTGTTCTACCAGTTTCAGGGTCCTTAGCTCCGTCTGTATAGATTTGTATATAACTATGGTAATTCCTCCTGATATACGACTTGCTACTCTTACATTTACCCCCACACTCATCTCTCATCAGTTCAAGTAATCCCAAGTCCACTTCAGGTTGTGGCAGTATCCAAGGAGGAACAGCTGGCTGCACCACTGCTGGAGAGTAACTCCTATCCAGTATACCTAGTTCCCTAGCCTTCTCCCTAGCAACCCAACCAAAGCTCTTTGATGGCGCTTTATCATGTTCCCAGCACGGCTCAATTGCACTTATTGTTGGATGGTTGTTATGTCCTTGTAGACTGACCCAATATGTCATTATTATCTGTGTTCTTCTCAACTCCAACGGCATTTCCCCCATTTCAACCTGCAATGCCGCCACTGATGTTGTTTTAAAGGCCCCACTACACAGTCTTAATGCTTTTGCCCGTATTACATCTAATTTTCCCAACATTGTTTTAGACGCCGACCTATACGCCACACATCCATAATCTATTACTGATCTAATCAGCCCCATATATATAGCTTTTAAAGCAGCCCTGTCAGCGCCCCACTCTGTTCCCACCAAGCATCTCATTACATTTAAAACCTTTTTACATTTATTAACTACTTTATCAATATGTACCTTCCAGGTGAGCCTCGCATTAAACCACATTCCTAAAAATGTGTACGAGTCCATCCTTTTCAGCTCCTTACCATATAAATACATTTTGCCCATTGTCCCAATTTTCTTTCTTGTAAAGAAAAGGGTATTTGTTTTTTCCACTGAAAATCTAAATCCCCATTCCAATGACCACTGTTCAACTCTTTTGATTGTTTCCTGCATCTGTTTCACCACATATTCCACATTCCTACCTCTTTTCCACAGTGCCCCATCATCTGCAAATAAAGATCTCCCTATATTATGTCCAACATTTCCATATACATCATCAATCATTATCGAAAACAATAACGGACTAATCACACTTCCCTGCGGTGTTCCATTGTCCACCAAATGCCTAGCCGACACACACCTTCCCACTCTTACTTCTAAAGAGCGCCCCAACAAAAATTGTTTAACCCATCTGAACATTTTACCCGATATTCCTAATTTCTTAATTTTGATTAATAATCCCTCTTTCCACAGTAAATCATACGCTTTTTCCACATCAAAAAATACTGCAACTACTACTTCCTTATTCACTTGTGCCTTCCTCACCTCTGCTTCTAGACATGCTATTGGATCCATTGTTCCCCTTCCTTTCCTAAATCCACTTTGATATTTTGACCTAAGATTCCTTGTTTCCAAATAATATGTTAGTCTTTCTGTAATCATTCGCTCCATGACTTTGCACATGTGGGAAGTCAATGCTATTGGTCTATAGTTTGCAGGATTAGTGGGATCTTTTCCTGGTTTCCTGATAGGTACTATAACTGCTTGTTTCCAAAGTCCTGGTAATTTTCCTTCCTGCCAAACCTTGTTATACAAATGCAAAATCACCTCTAACGCTAAATCTGACAAATGGTTCAACATGATGTAACAAATCTGGTCTTTACCTGGAGCAGTTGGACCTGATTTTCTTAGTGCCCTTTTTATTTCTTCCAAAGTGAAGGGAGCATTAATTGCATCTTCCCTCACTTCATCTGTTTCCAACAATTCTTTATTTATTTCGCTTGTTTTTTGTCTTCCCTTTAAACCCTCCTCTGACATATTAGCAGAACTATGGACCTCAATCAGTGCTTTAGCTATCATTTCTGCCTTTGCTTCATCATCATTAGCCACTACTCCCCCATTTTCCAATACTGGATATCCCCACTCCCGTTTTACACCACTCATTTTCTTTATCATTCCCCAAACTTGATTAATTGAAGTGTTTCTCCCTATTGTGTTACAAAATGATCTCCAATACTTCCTTTTAGTTTCTTTAATAGTTTGCCGTACTACTGCTTGCCTTCTCTTGTACTCTATTACATTTACGAAATTGTGGGTGTTGTTTAAAACCTTAAAAGCCTTATTCCTTTTCTTTATTACCTCACTGCACTCATCATTCCACCATGGAACTAACTTCTGCCTCTTTGTACCAGTTTCCCTTAAAATTGTCTGATTGGCAGCTCCAATTATTGCATCTCTCACATTTCTATTAAATATTTCTATATCCTGATCTCTATCTATATCTTTAAACCTTGCTTCACTGATTCCTCTAAATTTATCCCACTGAGCCTTTCCAAATACCCACCTTTCTCTTCTTCACTCTGGCTTGGCACCGCCATTTAACTCCATCCTGATGAGCTGATCAGCTGCAGCTGCGGGAGTGACATCACCAACACACCTGGCGAGAATCACCCACACCCACAACACAGCAACAAACAAGGCACGTAACAGGATTTTATGATTTTACACAAAGAAAAAAATATGTTCCAGTCTCTGCCACTTATCCGGAGTCAGGTGCCAATTACTTTGATGAAATCAGTGACCGATTAAGCAACATTGAAATCAAAGAATAGGAAGTATTTATGCATCAGATGTTTATATCTTGATCCAACGGTAATGAAAAGTCCTTCACAACAATCCATCCAATAATCCATCCATCTACTGGCAGGTGATCCTGTCTAGCGCTCACTGTGCATTTCCTCCTCTTGAGTTTTTCAACCACCCCTTGGAATGCTGGGACACTGTTAAATGTTAAATGTATGCACCTTCCCGCCAGGACAAATTCCTTGTATGTGTAAACATACATGGCAATAAATGGTTCTGATTCTGATTCTGATTCTGATTCTGACATGTAGTGCCTCTAGTAGGTCTTGTGGCAGCGCCTCCAGTTTCTGGTTTTAGAAACTCAGTGAGCTGATCCTCATATTGATTTGATTGATTAATTGATTTATTAGCTTCAAAATACTCTTTTGTGATTTGGTGGTACATTCATTATATTATTAGAACAATATTACATTATAAATTGTGCTTCTTTCATTTTTTACATTAAATACTGTAATTTACTCAGTATGCAATTATCAGTTTGTTTTTCCAAATCCCTCAGTCTATATACAAATTACATATGGTAATGTATGTACAAACTAAACATGATTTAACTGCAGCTAAAACATAATATGATGATTTACATAAAAACATAGCCACATATTTGTTTCCCCCAGATCACACAAACACTTAAAACATTGTTCACTCTGTTGAGTCTTGAAAGTACCGTCACTGTTCCAAAGGTTTTCAGAATAAAAGCATATATAAAGTAATTACATATAGACCGACTTCACAACCAACACTGTGTCATGATTCTGTTACATAAAGCTTTTTAGTAATAAATCAATTTAGCTAAAATGGCAGTGGTATCCAAACTGGCTACTGAGTTCACTCTGAATTTGTTTAAACTAATACCGGAAGCGAAACGAGTTTATTTAGAGGCAACCGTTGTTTTATTTTGAAGGCCATATTAATCCTGTACGGACACATCGGTTTCATTTCTTGAGAAAACTGCGCATCACCGGTTCTGCGAGCAGAAGGTAAGGCTGAAAACCTTGATAGAGTTATTTTAATATTGAAAGGTTTCATATCTTGCCAAACATTTACAGAAATTAGCTAGTGTGGTTTGCAAGGGGTGTGGCAAAGCTGGGACGTAGACTAGTTCAAACTAATTGTGTTCAACCTAATTTTAATTACTGTATTACTATACTTTTTCCCAAATTACTACCAACCTCGGAAGTGAAATTAAAAACCGAAACTATCAGGATCCTTCCTTGATTGTCATCCGTCTTCAGAAATAGTTAAGGTTTAAACCAACATATATAAAAGTTAATTTCCAGTGAAATGAATTACGATTTATAAATCATTCTAAAAGAAATTGAAAAACTGTCATCGCAGTTGCAGTCGGTAGTGATAATGAGGGGGTGTGGCAAACCTTTTCTTTATTCTGGTGTTTATCAAACTGTGGCCATGTTTGTCCGTCTGAGCGACAGTTTATATTTTCTGTGCCAGGGTAGCAAAGTAAAGCAGGACTTGCAGTGTTTTAAGAAAACATATTATTTTAAGCCCTAACTTTGATACAACGCAGGGGGATTAAAATAAGTACAATGTTTCTGACACCAAAGTGAGAAACACGTCCAGGGATCATTCACCATCATTTACACACTTCAACAGACCAACTGTCCACCATGAGCTCCATGTTAACCCAAAACCAGCGGAGAACAATCTGCTCCCAGCTGGGAAGAGTCAAACTCCGGCTGCTGTACAAAGCCAGCATCCACGGTTTCACCGGCGCGGCCTTCCACCAGCGATGTGACAACCACTGTCCCACAGTGTCTGTGGGCTACAACACTTCTGGTTATGTGTTTGGAGGCCACACCAAACAACCCTTCAGTCAGTCTGGGATTTACGCACCTGATGACCAGGCCTTTCTTTTTACCTTTAGCGGAGAAAAGCTCCTCAAATATCCAGTTACTCATTCCACTTATGCGGTGAAAATGGTTGGTAACTCTGGTCCATATTTTGGAGAAGACTTGGTTCTTGTCAATGGAAGCCAAGCAGTCGTGCTTGGCAATCCATCTTATTACAAGTTTGATGCTGCAAAGATGCATGGCAACGACCTCAACCTGACCGAGTGTGAAGTCTATGAAGTGGAGGGTAAGCTCAATATAAATATTATTATTATTATAAAATGATTTGTTGTGGTAAGGGGCTGAGTCTATCATTTAATTTAATAAAAAAAGCTATATATATCAAGAACACTTGAATTTCTACAAATTTGGCACAAATATCCACCTAGACTCAAGATGATTAATTAGATTCATGGCCATCCTATTGTTGTAAACGTTATATCTCAGAAACGCCTTTAGCAAATGTATAAAAATGTGTCACAAACTCATTGGGTGATATTAATAAGACATTTCTATCTGCATACGTCCATGCTAAACAGGCAAAAAAAATTCCTATCATAAAGTAGGCTGTGTAATATGTGTAATACTACACATATATTCTGTTCAAGAAATAAAGTTGCATAGGTGGGTAATAATTTAATCAAACTTGAAAAGATCATTATTGTTTTTGCTCTTCAACAGAAACCTCAGAACCTGAGAGGCCTTGGAGGACCATCACCTGGGAATCGGCGTAAGATTAATATCATCCTGCACATAATGCGATTTATACGCTTCAGTACAATACACGATGACAAGTTCATATGTTCCACATGATATGCAACGCTGCAACGCTGCAACGCTTGACTGGGCATACTATTCCAACTATTTTAGATTACAATGGACTCAGTGTTTATAAGATAAGATAAGATAAGATAATCCTTTATTAGTCCCGCAGTGGGGAAATTACAGGATTACAGCAGCATTGCTCAGTACGTAAAGATAAAAAAATCAAGTAATATAAATAAACAGTAATAAACATAATAAAATAAACAGTAAAGAATAAATTTAATGTACAGTAGAATGTTGAATATACAAATTACAAAAATATTACAAAATATTGCACCAGAATGAGTTAAAGTGACCAGAGTGATAAAAGTGTTCAAGTATTGATAGTTGAATGTTTGTGGGCTACTGGGAGGTCAGCTTGTTGTGCAGTCTGACAGCAGCAGGGAGGAAGGACTTGCGGTACCTCTACTTCACACACCGGGGGTGAATCAGCCGGTGGCTGAAGGAGCTGTGCAGTGCTGCCAGGGTGTCCTGCATGGGGTGGGAGGCGTGGTTCATCAGGGATGAGAGCTTGGCCATCATCCTCCTGTCTCCCACCACCTCCACAGTATCCAGAGGACACCCCAGCACGCTGCTGGCCTTCTTTATCAGTTTGTCCAGTCTCCTCCTGTCAGCTGCCGTGATGCTGCTGCACCAGAAGACCACTCCATAGAAGATGGCTGATGCCACCACAGAGTCAAAGAAGGTCTTCAGGAGTGCTCCCTGCACCCCAAAAGACCTCAGTCTCCTCAGCAGAAAGAGTCTGCTCTGTCCCTTTTTATAAAGTGCGTGTGCGTGGTCGGACCAGTCCAGTTTATTGTTCAAGTGAACACCCAGGTACTTGTAAGACGTCACCATCTCAATGTCCGGTCCCTGGATGCTCAATGGTAGCGGAGGAGAGCGTTTGCCCCGGCGGAAGTCCACCACCAGCTCCTTGGTCTTACTGGAGTTTATCTGGAGGCGGTTCCGCTGGCACCATCCTAAAAAGTCCTGGTTAAGTTCCCTGTACTCCCTGTCATCATCGGCAGAGATGAGGCCGACGATTGCAGAGTCGTCAGAGAACATTTGCAGGTGGCAGTTGGCAGAGTTGTGTTTAAAGTCCGAGGTGTAAATGGAGAACAGGAATGGAGCCAGAACGGTTCCCTGTGGGGCCCCCGTGCTGCAGGACACCCGATCTGACTCACACTCCCGTATTCGCACATACTGTGGACGGTTGGTGAGGTAGTCCAGGATCCATGCAGTGAAGTGGTGGTCCACCCCGGTCTGCTCCAGCTTGTCCCTCAGAAGCAAAGGCTGAATGGTGTTATGCGTAATACTATGCAATGATGTTGTTGGCCGTGCTTACTGAGCTATACAATTTTTAAATACACAATTATTCTTATTGTCTTCATTATGACTACAACCACGACTGCTACCATCACAGAGGTCAACTGGCTGTGCACAAAATATCTTTTTTACAACCAGGCTGAAAACAACCTTATCACTCAATGAAAAGTACAACAAATATATTTCTTTTTTCTACAGGAAGAGGAAGGAGCTGATTGAGAGTATTAAGAGTTACAAACCCACAGATGGCTCTGTGTCCCAGGTCCGCGTCCTGCTTATTGGACCAGTTGGAGCTGGAAAGTCCAGCTTCTTCAATTCAATCAACTCTGTATTCAAAGGCCACGTCACCAGTCAGGCCATTGCTGGCTGCTCTACCACCAGCCTCACCACACAGGTAACATTAGGTTTTCCTTTCATGGTGATTGATTTTCAGATTAAAAACCCCTGCACGGTCCCCATTTGGTGTTTTGTTACTCCATCGTTTTGTCCTCAACAGTTTCGCACCTACTCTTTGAAAGCCGGACGAGAAGGGAAACCCCTGCCAATCATCTTCTGTGATACCATGGGACTGGAGGAAAGCACTGGGGCGGGGCTTGATATCGATGACATCTGCAGCATCCTTAAAGGTCATCTACCAGACTGTTATCAGGTGCAGCTTTTTGTAATATTGAGCAGGATATTGAATGTTGTCGCTATTCATTTGGTGGCAGTTAACTCAAACTGTCCGTGTCTTTCCCCTCGACTGTACGACTCAGTTCAACCCGTCTGCTCCTCTGCATTCGAACGCCGACGGCTATCGTAAGTCTCCGGTTCTGAAGGACAAGATCCACTGTGTGGCCTACGTCACTGATGCCTGCAAGGTGTCTCTCATGCCCAGGAAGCTGGAGGAGAAGATGGATGCCATTCGCAGAAAGATCAACTTAATTGGTCAGTAAAATGTAATTTCACATCATCATAATGAAGATATATTGTACTGTATGTGCAAACATAGAAAATATCAGAATATGTTTTCTTAATCTCAACAAAGTACAACAAACATACTGTAGACCTACAAGGGACCCTACAGGATGACTACTTAAATAACATTAATTGTTATTCATTGTTATTCATTGGAAGAAACATTTTATGTTAGCAGTCTCCACCTTCACTTATCCTACAAGACATGGTCTCCAGCTATTGGCACAGCTGGTAGTGAAGTTGTAAATGTACTGTGTCACTGATCAACACTGCAGTATTTCTACTGATGCTTCTCTCAGCTGCTTGATCAAACTTGTGGTGGTTTCATGGAAGTTTACACTATACCAAGTGCTGAACTGTGAAAATGTATGCAAACATTTTTACATTACATTACATTCAATTTCATTTAGCTGACGCTTTTATCCAAAGCGACTTACATGATTTACAATGGAGCAAAACAGTAGCGTCCATAGAATATACACGCCAAATTCCTCCGACAGTCTACAAATAAATGCTTCGTATTTTTTCAGTGCGATGAGTCATGTGACAATGGGAGATGACTAGTAAACGACACGGTGTCTATTACATAGGGATTACTAGTGAATTAGGAATGAGGGAAGGAGTTTAGACAAGTGTAGTTTTTTTTCTAATTTCACTTCAGTTCTAGAAGAAAATTGCAACATAAAAGTAAAACTATCAACACAAATCGACAACATTTTGGAAACATCCTCTCTGCTCTGTTTCCAGGGATTCCTCAGCTGGTCCTGCTCACGAGAGTTGATGAAGCCTGTCCTTTGGTGGCCGAAGATGTGAGAAACGTTTACAAGAGTAGCTACATCAAGGATGTGGTGAGGATTTTACACACAAGAAAATAACTTCTGATGATGTATTGTACTAGGGCTGTAATGGGTTTTTATTTAATATATCTAGTTCAGATACATTCAATGTACTTGATGGTGTTGAATGGAAGATGTATCAACACTAATTTCAGAGTTTTAGGATTTTCTGCTAAAAGGACAGAAATTGTGGGAAACCATGATTGTATGTTTGTACTTGAGCAATAATACATGTGTGAGATGATAGGCAATCAAACCGGTATATTTACATCTGACTTTTACTTAGAAGTTATTTGCTTGGTTGGTTAAAGCCAACAAAAACAAACACTGACAATAGAACATCAACTTTTCCAAAGTTGAACCTAGAAATTTCAATAAAATGTTGTTACATCTTAAATGTTGGCAAAATTCTTTGTGGTCTTTAGAAACAAGTCTTTTGTGATTCAGATCCAGGAGGCCAGCGCTCGGGTCGGCGTGCCGGTGTCCTGTGTCGTTCCAGTGAAGAATTACTGCGAGGAGTTGGAGTTGAATCAGAACTGCGACATCCTGCTGCTCAGTGCCGTCATCCAGATGCTTCGTTTCGCTGATGATTACTTTGACGAACTCAGTGACCGATTAAGCAACGTTTAAATCAAAGAATAGGAAGTATTTCTCCAGGTGGTGTTTATAACTACCTTGTGGGTTCAGAACGACCACCCCAAGATGGCTAATTATGCCCTGCATACATGGTTACATGCCTGATAACAAAAAGCTATTATCATTATGAAGAAAAACCTCAATAACAGGGGATTTTTCTAAACAGTAGTTTTGAAAGTTTGAGATTCTTCTTCACAGTAAGGTTCCTGGGACAAAATCTTGCATTTTATACTCTGCATGTGCTCCACTGACACTAACAGTGCTAATACTAAACTGTCATGAACGTTTTCATCTCAGTCTGATTTTGTTTTTTTTAAACAACTTCCCAGTATCTGCAAACAAATTCATGCATATTAGCTTGTGCTTCTAGTTTGTAATTTGGAAACTTCCTTTGTAAATTGGTTATCATTCCTACACTTAACAGTTACTGTCAGTATTTGGTTGTTCAATAAAAACTCAAGTGCATGAATGAACAGAGAAACTGAAATTTATTAATGTCAGAGAGATATTGTACAGCAAACAGTGTTGAGTCGGAGCAGCTGAGGAGCGATCCTCTCGGTGCAACAGGACTGAGACAACACACATCACCTCTTACCAGCCTGCTTTTACACTACTGAAATTAATTGAATTAGAGTGGCAGCTGTCCTCTCAGTGACAGTAATAAGTTAAAAAATAACTGCTCTGTGCTCAGGATAACTTTTAAACAAACGCACATCTTGAAATAGTGTTTAAAATACAGACGTTGTGTTAGTGCACATAAAAGACGAGGAGCTTCCTCCAGCGTGGCGACAGCTGACATTAAACTGGTTGTACGTTTATGTACTGCAACTGTCACTGGTGTGGCCGACAGGAACGATGGAAAAGGGAAGAAGGAATGTCCTGTAAATGGAAAACATCAGATTCAATGATTCCTTCCTCTCCATCATATCGATGCATGTCCAGTGGCCACCATTGAGAGAGCAGTGGTCGTACTGGGAGGCAAAGATAATGAGCAGATCTGTCAATAGGATCAGATGACATGGTTGTTGGTGAGGTTGGTTCAGGTCATGGGCACAGAGGCAGACCACTGGGGACGAAGCAGGGGGACGGGGGGGGGGGGGCTCTTATGGCACAGCTGGCACTCGCCGGCATTTCAAACTGTCAGACGGCGTCCCTCTAATCAGCCAACAGCTTCCGTCAAAAAAAAAAAAAAAAAGCCAGCCATGTGAAGAAGAAACCATTTCAACTTCCACCACTTGAGTTACAGTGCGGAACACACGTACATACACACATCGAAAAACACACTCGCTTACAAACAAGTACACATGTTCTTGGTCAGAGTCCAAAGGCTGATGTCAGTGACAACCAGAGGGAGACTAAAGCGGGACCTTTGGCACACTGCAGCTCTCTGCCTGCTAACGAGCACACGTCCACGTGATAGCAAAACACAGCATTTTTGGCTAATTGTTGTCAACTGAGACAGCTTGTGTCCTTTATCACTGGCTGTGGTCCTCACATCTACTGTAGATATTAGCAACCAGCAATGGAATAATCTTTTTCCTTCATAGTTAAAGCTTGTGTGTTCAGTTCAATCTTTTTTAACTACATAGTACAAGTTAAAGTACTAGTGGGAACTCGTAGTCCCATGTAACTATACTCTTCAGTACACACATTAATGTACTTCTTAAAAGATTAGCTGACTGTTAATATTCAAAACAGCATGCACTGAATGTTAGCACTGAGCCACACAGCCATATGTCCACCGTGGACACATGGAAGTTATGCTGTTCTCATTGTGCAGTTAATTAAAACGTGTGTTGTTTTAACCTGACAAAGGGAAAAGCAGATGTTGGCACAGCTGTGCAAATGGCCTTCGAACTGTTTGGCAATGACGGGGAATACCGCAACTTAATCTTGTTTATTAATGTAATGCTAGGCGTTTATTTAGGGATGAATTGTGCTATGCAACGGATACTTTAGAGTTACTATAAAGTTACCTAATTTAATGCGCTGACTGGTATCTACGGGGAATATTGCTAAGTATGAGGATTTAAAATATTTTTTGTGTGCGTTCTCTGGGCAGCGTTAATGTAACAGTTTCACCGTGATTACGGGAAAGGATTATCTGGCTCTTTGGAAGCCATTTTCATCTCCGGCAGGAGGAACATGCAATCGTTCGCATGTGTGTAAGTGAGTGTGTGAGTAAGCCAGTGAGTGTGCATCTCTGTGTCTGTCCAAGGCGAGTCCCACATTCTGCTGCAGAAAGCTGCATTACATTGTAGGAGCCCAGTAGTGGCACCTACAATGTGGTTGCGGTTCTCAAAACACCTTTTCGTGCCCGTTTTATACTGTCATCAACTGCCTGCTCTCCCCTCACTCACTCCTCTTACGCACCGGACCGGTAGCGGCCGCAAGTGATAACACTGCTGAGTGCATCTCCGACCCCCCAGCCACCACTCTGACAACAGTTTGTTGTCAAACAGCTAACGGAAAGAACCGGTAGTGGAACTGCACACACTGCTGTACCTCATCGCAATCTTACTAAGTCTCCACAGGGCCAATTGTTGGTTGTAGTGATTTAATCACACAACAATGTCCAATGCAGACACATCTAGTGGAGATCACTCTGCTGACTACACACCTCTAGTTTTCAGTTTGTAAAGAACAAATGCCAGAAACTCACAAGCCTGTTTGCAGACACCAGAGACAACTTAAAACAACTAGATTTAAGGACAAATTTAAAAACATTTTCAAAACTGAACATTTACAACTAAGGTATATGTAGCTTGTACACATGCACCTCACATTACCACAGAAGGTGTGTGGCATTGTAATATAGTAATTACAACTGAATCCTTATTTAAAATATGAAAAGACGGAACGGACACAGAAAGGGAAAAGAGACGCTTTCTGTTGTGATCGTAGCTGTTAACCAAATGATGACCGCATGCTAGAAATCTGTCTGTAGTGAAACACAAAAAACCCAATAAAATACTTACAGGCATGAATCGGAACTGGGATAAAACAAATATATCAATAAGTCGTGATATTGCACACCTCGAGTCGTTTCAACCCACGACAGACAAAGACAGTCGGGACATTAAGCTCTCTGCAGGTTGTCACTTTGGATCTTCAGCATTTGGATTCGACCGACTCAATCACACACTGTGCTTACGTCAACATCTAGAGATGACTTTCAAAATCCAAACGGTAAAATAAAAAATATAACAAAAGAACTTCTCCTTTTCCTCTTCTCTTAAAGAACTGTACAAGATTATTACAAAAATCAATAATTAGTTATACATATTTATATGACAACATTGTTTACGTTATATTACTATAAAGAAATACAACTTTTTGTGTCGGCCTTGTTTTAAGACTGAATGCAGTATTCCTTTTTCAGGGTTCTGTGGCTTTGCTGCGATGAAGATGCTCAATGTGGATCACTATATTTATATGCGGCAAACTTATAATATCTCTGCGTCTGGAGCTCTCTCACTATCATTGGAATATTGTCCAAATTATAAGACTGAATGTTGCTACGTAAAACATAATCAATCGCATACAGATAAATTGAGGAGCACTCCGCAGTAGCATTATCTGGTCACAAGGTGTAGCTAGATCATTCCCCTGCATGAGGAGGCCATTGTGTGTGATAACTCAGCTTTCCTGTAATGAGATCTCAACAAAACTGTGTCAGTAACGACTGAACCTTTAAAAAAACAACACTGAACCTTAAATTCAGTGGTTGTCAAGCCCCTCCTCTCCTGTCACATCACCAGTAGAAGCAGAGAGGGTCAGACAGCCATTGGTTAGTTCACTCAAACGTAAACACTTAGTGGAAGACGGGTGGCAGGTCCAGTCCTCCGCTTGTCTCCTCATGTTTTCAGATATATGCAGTCCAAGAAGCTGCTGAGCTCTGCTTGGCCAGCGGCTGGAAAAGGAATACTGCATTTCTCTGCTGCTTGTTTCTTCAACTTGTGTTCCTCAGCTCTAATGTGCATCCTGCAGGGGAATGAGAGATGGAGGGAGGGTCCTCTAGGCAGGGCCCTCCTTTGGAGAGGAGGGGGTCTGGGATGTGGAGCTGGAGCTGGAGGACGCAGAGGTAGAGCTCTTCAGGGAGCCCAGAGTCTTGCTGAACCACGAGTTCTTGGCCGCCTGGATCTCATTCATCAGAACTCCCCGCTGGTGCTCGAGCTCCTGCAAAGACACAAGAGGACCAGAGCGTCAGGAGGTGGCCTGAGGAGCTAAAACACTGCCTTCTGCCATGTGGCTCTGTATTACAGCACTGTATCCAGCCCATAGCTACAAAACATATCTACAATCACACATGAGCACTTTAAGACAACTGCTGATTCAAATTAGATTCAAATTAGCAGCCAAATTAATGCAACTGTGTACTTTATTAAACTTCATGGAGTATCTTCTTAGTGTATCCTTCTAAGTGTCACATCCAGTTGCATTCACTTCTATTTTAGAATGGGTTCAGGTGCTTTTGTATTTACTGTCTTGATTATGTGGTGTTTTTAGGGTAATAAGGTGATTTTTCTTGTTTTTAGTGAACTGACTGGACAACGATTTGATGGATTTCACAGATATCAATTTAACCTTTATGATTAACTCTAACGACTTTGTTTTAGCATTAATGTAATGTTTTTGAATCCTCATCAGCAGCAAAATGTATGAAGCCTCAGTGATACTTTGTGCAAATTAGAGAATGTTTCATTGACATGCTGATGTTTAATGCATCTTAATGTCAGTTTTAGTCATATATATTTCCTAAAGCTCCTACACCTTGGTATGTTGCCTGCATCTCTGCAGCAGTTCTTATTATAGTTTTTGATATCCCTGCCCCTGCCGGTGCTGCTGACCTGGATGCGACACTTGGCCTCCACCAGCTGCAGTTTGGTCTGAGCCAGCTCCAGCTCCAGGTGCCTCAGCTGCTCCTTCAGGCCGTCCTTCTCCTCGTCCAGCGGCCCGGTGGAGGTCTTGTCTCTGCCCGGGGACGAAGCCTGAAGGGACCCCAGGGTTGTGAACAGGTCCTTACAGTGGTCACAGCCCATGACTTTACTCTGCGTGGGAACAAAAACAAGCATATTAGCAGAGGATGGCGGGTGAAAACATTGTATCGAGATGTGAGGTCAGGTAAAAACTCATATTCTTGTGGATGTACACTCACGTGTCAGAGCAGACACGTCTCTGAGCTAGAAATACATGCTGTGCTAAAGCTGGAGAACACATCTGGTGTGGCAAACCCCTGATTGCTATGGATAAGGTGAAAATCATATTTTTGGTTGGTTTTACTCTTACATGCAAACTATTGCACACTCATTGTCCTGATGCACAATCCAGTTTATATTGGTATTGCTTAATCTTTGTGAGAGCACCATGTCCTCATGAAGAACTTCATCACAAATCTAAATAGTGGGAAGATATTTTGTGCCTGGTGATTAAGAGTATGCGATCCATATTTTCCTCTGATGTTGAACTTGTAGCCAGGAGCTCAGAACACATTAAAACATTGTTTTAATAGATTACTCCTGCCATGCACTAATTCTGCAACAGGAAGTTGGTCCTATCCGCTTCAAACTCCACATCAGTTTCTTGCAACAAAGTAAATGCTGAAGTGTCACATTACCAAGGGCAGGGTCCTGTGGTGAGCCAACCATCACCGTGACTTAAGAGGAAGTATTACATCTACACTTACTACAGCATTACTCTCCTGAATACTTTGGATTATTCCCTTCCTGTGTTATGTAACTTCCTGTTTCAACTGGTAAAACATGACATTAAGAAGAATGTCTTGATTTATTTCTTCAGGCCTGAGGTGATACACTTCACACCCACTAAGATGCTTCACTTGCTTGACGAAGGCTAAATGTGCGCTGTTGGATAATTTCTTATAAGTGTGATAATGTGCCAACCTGAACAGTCTTGCTAATTCATTTGTTCTTTTGATTAAACATTGTGGTTTGCAAGTCTCCCAACCTGCAGCATCTACTGCTACATTGGGTGTGTATTACAGTGGGATCTCACCCTGACGATGTCCAGCTCTTCTTTTGTTGCTGCCTGCTGTTTCTCCAGCCTGGTGCTCAGCTGGGAGCAGATCTGTAACAAGGTGAAGAAGTTGGGTTTTATAAGAGACGAAGTGTGAACTACAAGATACGTAAAGGACACATTTCTGTTTTTTAATTCAAGTTTCTCTTGGAAAACTCAATTGAGCATTATGTTATTTATACATACATCTCCTCATATTCAAGAAAAACAACTTTGTAGTATGTATGTAGTTCAATCTTCATTAACTTTTTCATCTGTGTAATAGTTATTAAAGCAGAGAAGGGTATTGAACTAGTTGGGGATGAACAGTAAGAGTAACACTGATTTTAAGAAGAGTAAAAAGTAATTAGTTTGTACCAATAATATTAACTTTATTTACAAAACTTACACAAACAGTGTGAATAAAAACAAAAAATAAATACAATATTTACAGTATAAAAGCTATAGTCCAATCCACTGACTGTATAAGAGCAAATTAGATTTGTATTTATTTATTGCAATTTAAAATACAGCAGATATTTTTAAGCTAAATCTCCAACCTGTTTATATTCAGCTATGATCGCTGTGGTTTTCTTGATCTCCAGCTCTGCTTTTTCTAGCTCCCTCCTGAACACCTCCTTCAGCTGGGAGAAACAAAACAAGATGACAAAAACATAACAATGTACAGGAGGGTGAGCGGACAGCACGATAACATAATACTTGTACATATACAAATGTCAGTGATAAATTAGCCTTTGCAAGGATTTATAACACACGTCACACGTCCACTGTCCAGACATAAGTAATGGTCTAACTGTGGTTAAATAGCACACTGCATCAGTCTCTCTTTAAGCGTAGTAATAAAACACAACTTTAGAAATATTGGCCACTTTGGTGATCAATAGTAACCACCACTCACAGGTTGTGGAGGGAAAGATTGTGTTAGAGGGAAAGATGAGTTTTAAAAAGGTATAATATGCAGTATTCTCTCACCCAAAAAAAGGTATTGACTCTAAATAATCTGTGTCTGGGGATATAGAGACACATACGTGTTGCCTCATAAACAGTGGTTCAAATATCTGTTTTAACAAAGTACAATAATTCAAACATAGCTTTGACGGCAAAGATCATTGACCAATAGGATTGCAGTCGGTTAAGGAGCTTAACGAGGGGACGGGAAACGGAGTGCAGATGCTACCTGAGCTGTTTCCTCCTCCTGACGTCTCTTCTCCTCCTCCGTCTCCACCAGACGCTGCTTGGTGCTCAGCAGTTCTTTGTTCAGCACATCGGACTTGTCTTCTGCCTGAGCGCACACACACACGCACACACACACACACACACACGCACACACACACACACACACACACACACACACACACACACACACACACACACACACACACACACACACACACACACACACACACACACACACACACACACACACACACACACACACACACACACACACACACACACACACACACACACACACACACACACACACACACACACACACACACACACACACACACACACACACACACACACACACACACACACGTTTTAATCAGCTTGTGTGAAATTTGCAAATAAGTCACTAGTTGCAGTGCACTTTAAAAATGCATTCGGAGCATATGATCCTTCTCATGTGGCTCTATGTAGAAAACAACCAATGTTGGCAGTTATGAACAAATACTACGCGTAAACACATTCAGACTTATCAAATCAATTACTTCAGCTTTAACATGACACACAGATAGCAGACTATAGTGTGGGGTTCAAAACGCTCTGAGGACCTGCTGTGTTACCTGGTCAAGGTCGTTCCGAAGGGCAATCTTGCTGGTGACCAGTTCATGGGCCAAGTCGTCATTCTCTTGTTCCAGTCGCATACTGGCCTCCTGAAGGCGACGGTTCTCCCTCTGGACAAACACAGACACACAGTTGGACAATGTATGAGTAGTGTTGATGCAGAGCTGTAAATCACATATTCGATGCACTCTAGAGCACAAGCCTCGTTCTGATGCATGCTGGATTCTCTGAGAAAATACTTTTTTAGTTACACCTTATGACAGAATCAGATTTCTTTTTTTATGAATGCTGCAAGTTAAATATTCAGCATCTACAAAGTGATAACTCTGATAACAGAAGTAAGAAACAACCTCATTATACACTTGACAATGTGTTTTACAGTAGTTCATTTAATTAGGTCGATTCAATTGATCAGGAAAAGGCAGTGGTCCCTGTTCTGTAAGTCTCAATGTATTGTTGCAGCCCTGTAAATCTAATAAGACACACACATACGCACGCACACACACACTCTGAAAGTCTGCATTGTAGACCATTAGTGGAGTCTCATGATTACTGGTCTCACATGACGGCCATGCCTCAATGGGACAAAACTGTTGACACGGTTACGAGCTGTCACCTGACCCTGATATCCTGTCCCCCTAACGAACTAATCTCACGCACACACACACACACGCACACGCACACACGCACACACGCACACACACGCACACACGCACACGCACACGCATGCACACACGCGCACACACACACACACACACACACACACACGCACACACACGCACACACACGCACACACACGCACACACACGCACACACGCACACACGCACACACACACACACATTTGTATGCTACTCTTCAGATTAAATTAACCACTTCCTGGGAGCAAGTGATGGGTTTGATTTGGGCAAACCGAGGAAAGACCTACAACGTCTTAATTAGTCTGGGAGGTTTTTCGCTGCTGCAACTGTCAATACATCATATTTTAAAGTGATAAGACATCTGAGTCTTTACACTAAAATATTCCACTCTACTTTTTAACATCTGGCTAAACAGTCTGCAGTCTTCGTCAACATGTCCAATAAACTACTTACTAATAAATATCAAATCTCACAAACCAATCAATCAAGAATAGTAAAAGCTGGAAGCACAAGAACTGTACAAACTCTCATATTAAAGTATTTTCGGAACAGAGGCAGCTTACCGTCCAGTCACAACAATGTGTTCCTATCGAGCCTCCAGCAGCTTTAACTTTAACACATGATCCTGACAGGATTTGCCCTTCCTCGCCGCGCTTTCCTTACTTTCCTTTTGACAATGCTTTTATTTTGTAGTAAGTAAATAAATATTGAACGCAGCCAACATTGATTTTACACATTTAAAGCAAACGAGACACGCACAAATCCAAATGCACACCTCGAACAACACAACACAATAAGTACATACCTGAAACTGGAGTATGAACCATACAAAATGTTGAGCATAAAAAAAATTTTTTTGATTAAATTATCTATTTTAGAAGCAGCGACATTCCTGCTTTGTCTTCTCGCTCCAAGAAGAAAGTCTTTCCAGTGGCTGCAGATGAAATGGCTCTAATCCGACATCTTATCAACAATAAAAGTCTTTCTTTCCTTCCTTCCTTCCTTCCTTCCTTCCTTCCTTCCTTCCTTCCTTCCTTCCTTCCTTCCTTCCTTCCTTCCTTCCTTCCTTCCTTCCTTCCTTCCTTCCTTCCTTCCTTCCTTCCTTCCTTCCTTCCTTCCTTCCTTCCTTTCCTTTCCTTTCCTCCAGGGGTTTTTTACCAAGCAATTCAGAGCTCTACTGTCTAGTGAACTGATGTGTGTGTTTTACTACGAGTAAAACATCCGAACATCTTGACTCAGGAAACAAGATGATTGCTGGTGAATATTTTGAGAATTAACAAACTAAGAAACTTTGTCCTGGATTCAGCTTGACCCCCGAGCCTTTAAAAGTCTATTCAATGGAGGCCACATTGTTTTTAATTTGCCTTGCCAGGCCAGTATATGAAATATGGCTTAAACGTGGATGGAAACAATGAAACTTATCCAGTACATTGTTGAGGTGAGGGTCACACAGGGGAGGCGCTTCCATCAAGCAATTGCAAAGAACAATGGAACAAACTGCCTTGGGTTTCTTTAGGTGATGTAATTGTTATTCAACACTATCATTATGATACAGACTTTATTTAAAGTCAAATTAGCTGGGTCTCCAGCCATGATCTAAAAATAAGTATATTTTATCTATATGCTGTAGCAGTTCAATATGCTGAGAATCATAAAGTAATAGTAGCAGGATAGCTAAAGTAGCAGGATATTTTGTCATTTATTTGCTCAGAAACAAATGTTTTAGTTATTAATTTATTGGCAGGTTGTGTCTGTCTAAGATGCAACAGAACAGAAGAAATGGGCCTTTACTTTAAAACTTAACTGTAAACTTCTTGGTAAAGGAATAGTAACACATTTCTGACAAAGAAAACTGTTCCTTTAATTTCATGAAAAAGTGCAGGTCGTTTTTAATACTTTGGAAAAAATAATGAATCTGTTCCCTGAG
Source organism: Cottus gobio (assembly GCA_023566465.1). Lineage (NCBI taxonomy): Eukaryota > Metazoa > Chordata > Actinopteri > Perciformes > Cottidae > Cottus > Cottus gobio. Next base: position 14,502,977 of record CM042217.1, read on the forward strand.
CTGATTTTAGAAAAACAAGAGGACCAAGAGGAAAGTACAGACATCCTGATACAATAGAGCGAATGAGAGGAACAGATGCTGTCTGTTGTCTGAATGTCTGCTTCACCTCTCCTGTTTTACCCTTTGAAGATAAAGTCACATTCAGCAGCTTTGCCCAAAAATAAATGTTCGAGCTGTTTGATAGTGAAAAACGTCTGTGATGTGTGAGAAGTCTTTTTTCCAGCCAGAACAGTGTCACAAATATCAGCATCTTATTCACAGGAGATGTCTAATATTAGAAACATGGCTAATTTTAGCAAATACTTACTACATCACAAACTGTAAAATATATCAAAGAGGCAAGCGTTTTCTTACCATCTCTAGAGCTGAACACTGCTAATACCTACTACACTACTACCTGAGAAGTGACAAGGTTGCTCATCACTGTATGTGCTTCTGTAATGTGGTTCTAAAAAGGAGGGTGCATTTAACTTCTCCACCTGGTAGGCAGATAAAATAATGTATTACACGTAACTTATGAAAGAAAAGTGAGATATCTTATATCGTGTGTGTGTGTGTGTGTGTGTGTGTGTGTGTGTGTGTGTGTGTGTGTGTGTGTGTGTGTGTGTGTGTGTGTCCGACCTGGAATCGGTCGATGGGGTCTTCTTGTTGCAGCTGGCTCTCTCTCAGTGTCTGATATTCTTTCTCAAACTTCTTCAGCTTTTTCGTTGGAACCTAATGAAACAACAGAAAAGATGTCATTAATTATCATCACTCATATATCGTCACAAATATTTACTAATGCTCAATGTGGAAAACACGTTTCAGTTTTGATTATTCACCACCATTAAAAGACACTGAAAGAAGGTAAAAACAGATCGATATCCTTGAAGCACAAACTCAAAACCAACTGCTGAAACCTTGTGGTATTGTGGTTGCTGCTGCTGCTCGGTTTCTATTTCATATCTGCCCTATTTATGCCTATGACCAGTGCATCTTTCTGTATGTTGTTCTCTGCATGTGCTCTTTTCACACTCTACATGTTTCAGAAAACCAAGAGACCCAACACACATTT